>CM042250.1:17167621-17767621 GCA_023566225.1 Romanogobio albipinnatus
TTTTTTTAATCTCTTTTTTTCCAGCAAGGAAGCAATAAAATGATCAAAAGTGACCATATAGATATTTATTATGTTACAAAATATGTTCAACTATAAAATGTTCAATTTCAAATAAACACTGTTCTTTTAAACTTTCTATTCATCATAGAATCCCGAAAAAAATAGCAAGCAGCACAATCATTTTCAACATGATGGGGTTTTTTTTTCCTAGAATATAAAATCAGCATATTAGAATGATTTCTGAAGGATCATGTGGCACTGATGCTGACAATTATATTAAAATAGAAAACAGTAATTTTAAGTTGTAATAATATTTAACAATGTTACTGTTTAATTGTATTTTTGATCAAATAAATGCAACATTGGTGAGCATAAGAGACTCATTTAAAAAAGCATTAATACAATCTTATAGACCATAAACTTTTGAATGGTTATGTAGACAGTTCAATTATTTAAACTATATAGTAAATGTACATTTTACAAAACGCTAGAGGATAGTGTGTAAATGTCAGTGTGTTCATGCTTACTTTGAGCAGCATGTGTTTCTCACTGGGGGTGAGGTACATCTTGTTTTCGTAGTAGTCAACACACAGGTTAACAATGTCTGCCAACAGCTCATCAAACCCACTAATCACCTCAAGCTGCTGCTGTAGGGACTGAAACAGAGATGCCCGTCAATATAAGTAACTCATACACAGAACATGTCTGAAGCACTGCCACATGTATTAGTGTTTATTATGCTGCTGTATATAGAGACATGAGCAAATTCAAAGAATTTCAGTTTTCAAGAACGCTCTGTCAATCAACGCTCTCTGTTTGTTTAGTTCTCTGTATTAAGTGTTAGTTTACAGAATATGGTGTGGTACCTGAGTGATCTTGTTGTGGTTTGCCAGAAACATGGATAAGTTCTGAGATTCCTGAATGGAGGATGGCTCGGACATTTTCCTCAGGAACTGGGCAGCTCTGATGGACAGAGAGGAAATTATAAGTAAAGAAGAGAAAGACCGATGGAGGACATAACGCAATGAGGTCAGTTCAAGCGTTGTGTGTCACTACAACAAAAAATTATATTTAATTCAGGTCAAATATAATAAATTGTTGGATTTTAAAAAAAAAGAAAAACAAACATTTCATGAAAAATAATAATGACACTTAAAAAGAATAATTTATGACACTTGAAAAATACACTATATTTCCAAAAGTTTTGGTACGCCTGCCTTTACATGTACATGAATTTAATGACATCCCATTCTTAATCCATAAGGTTTAATATGGAGTTGGCCCACCCTTTGCAGCTATAACAGCTTCAACTCTTCTGGGAAGGCTTTCCATAAGTTTTAGGAGGGTGTTTATGGGAATTTTTGACCATTCTTCTAGAAGTGCATTTGTGAGGTCAGGCGCTGATGTTGGACGAGAAGGCCTGGTTCGCAGTCTCTGCTCTAATCCATCCCACAGGTGTTCTATTGGGTTGAGGTCAGGACCAAGTGGACCAACTGTGCAGGCCAGTCAAGTTCCTCCACACCAAACTCGCTCATCGATGTCTTTATGGACCAACACTTTGTGCACTGGTGTACAGTCATGTTGGAACAGGAAGGGGCCATCCTTAAACTGTCCCCACAAAGTTGGGTGCATGAAATTGTCCAAAATGTCTTGGGTTCCTTTCACTGGAACTAAGGGGCCAAGCACAACCCCTGAAAATCAACCACACATCATAATCCCCCCTCCAACAAACCTTACACTTGGCACAATGCAGTCAGGCAAGTACCATTCTCTTGATAACCGCCAAACCCAGGCTCATCCATCGGATTGCCAGACAGAGAAGTGTGATTCGTCACTCTAGAGAACACGTCTCCACTGCTCTACAGTCCAGTGGCGGCATGCTTTACACCACTGCATCCGATGCTTTGCATTGCACTTGGTGATGTAAGACTTGGATGCAGCTGCTCGGCCATGGAAACCCATTCCATGAAGCTCTCTACGCACTGTTCTTGAGCTAATCTGAAGGCCACACAAGGTTTGGAGGTCTGTAGCTATTGAATCTGCAGAAAGTCGGCGACTTCTGCGCACTGTGCGCCTCAGCATGTGCTGACCCCACTCTGTGATTTTACTTGGCCTACCACTTTGTGGCTGAGTTGCTGTTGTTCCCAATTGCCTCCACTTTGTTATAACACCACTAACAGTTGACCATAGAATATTTAGTAGTGAGGAAGTTTCACGAATGGACTTATTGCACAGGTGGAAACCTATCACAGTACCACGCTTGAATTCACTGAGCAGAGAGCGGCCATTCTTTCACAAATGTTTGTAGCAGTCTTCATGCCTAGGTGCTTGATTTTATACACCTTTGGCCATGGAAGTGATTGGAAAACCTGACTTCAATGATTTGGAAGGGTATCCCAATACTTTTGGCAATATAGTGTATGCTGCTTTTGTTTTTTGTTGTGGGGAATGTGAAAATGCAGGAAAAGTCATATCTACAGAGCCCTGGAAAGACAAACAGAATAAACAGCGATAGAGACAGAGAGAAAGGCAGCAAGAGCGTGACAAGAAAAGTTAGATGACATGGAGGAAAACTGGATGGGTGGTTGACAAATCTGACATTTCATAAAGTGTGTTCAGTGGGTGGGCATGCTGAAAATAAACTCGAATACACACAAACACTTTGAAAGAGCAGGGAGAATAAAATCAGAGCGTTCCTAGTCTCTTAAGGGATATGATGGCATGTTTCTGTTCTGTTCTGTTTATCATAATTTTATATTGACTGTATAAATGCACTAAATAAAGTCTGTACTTTGTAAATTTCTATCCATCAAAGAATCCTGAAAACAATGCATCATGGTTTCCAAAAAAAATATTAAGCAGAACAACTGTTTTCAACATTGATAAGAAGAAATGTTTCTTGGGCACGAAATCAGCATATTAGAATGATTTCTGATGTCGCTGAAGACTGAAGTAATGGCTGCTGAAAATTCGCCATTATAGAAATAAATTACATTGTAAAATATATATATAGAAAGAGTTCAATTTAAATTGTAATAATAGTTTACAATATTACTGTTTTATCATATTTTTAATCAAATTAACGCAGCCTTGTTGAACATAGGAGACTTCTTTCAAAGACATTACAAAAATCTTACCGGCCCTAAATTATTTAACAGTAGTGAATGTGTAAACTTTTTCTTGGAATGAAATGTCTGTTTAATGCCAATTGAGTACAAAAAAAAGCATGTATAGATCAGTGATAACAACTGACTAGAAGATGTAGCATGACTGCCATCTAGATGCCACATGTATTAGTGACTGGGCTAGATGCAGAACTGAGGCTTACAGAAAGCAGTCTGTGGTTACCTCTTGTAGGCGGAGTGATCATTTTTGACGCTGCACTTCATGTTCTTAAGTTCGTCCAGCACTGCAAACATGTTGATGAACTTCCCCAGTGTTAACAGATAGGCTTCAGACACAAAGTCCTTCCTCCGCTCAGCATGACAAAGACGTCGCACTTCCCCACAGAAGCGATCTATTGCAGTCCTCTGGGAGGGAAGAAAAATGAGAGTGAAGCATTAGTGTGTTCTTACAATATCCTATACTCAAATTCTGAAAATAGCGTTAAGCATTACCTGAAAGTACATGAAGTTCATTAGTTTGGTGACTTCAGGCTCGAGCACCTCCACTGTCTTCTCATAGATCTCCACTCTGTTAGGCTGTTCATTACACTTAACCTGAGAGAGGGACAGATGGACAGGGTCAAATCAAGACTACTAGTCTGTGTTAGTGTTGTTGTGAGTTTTTTGAGAGGCTTTGGGCGTTACTAATTTACCTGAGGGATAGCTCTTGAACAGCTTCTCCATGTATACAGCATCACAGCATACTCCTGTCCTTCCTCTAACATCTCATTCTGCAACACAGCAAAATGTCATTGCCGAAATTAAAATACACTCGAGTAACTGAATGCAGCTGGATAAATCTTTCCTTCCTGCTCCCCTCCCTCAAAAAATACAGTTTTAGGATACTGAAACAAGTTATGAAGTAAATGAAGAAATAATATTTACGTTTCTGCATTATTTCTAGATTAGTCTATAAAGTATTACTTCAATAAAATAAATTCTTAATTATAAATGTTTTAAAAATTGTGCATTTTTTAATTAAACTCAAATTGTGATGAAAATGTAAATGTATAATTAATAATAACATTCTATTAAAAACAACTATGAATACTACTACTAATAAAAAAAGAATCCTTGCAACAACAAAAAAAGGATTTCGAGGCTGGTGATCTCAGAATTTTGCATCAAACTGATTCAACAATAAACCTTTATCGCATGTTGAATATATTCCCAAAGAACAGATTAACCCACTTAATCTTAAGATCTTAACAACTTTGAAAAACTATGCTAGAGTAACAGATAAAAGCCTTTCACTCAGTGTGTGTAACACCAAACTACTTCCACACACACACTCCTCGATTCCTCACTGATGCCAAACAGTTCCTGACAGCTATTACCTATCACTAATAGAGCACACAGCAGTTCACATTCAGTACAAAAACCATTCAGAGTGGCCCACTTTGCTTGGCCAGGCTCCTCAAATGAGCATGGTGAACGCGAACAATGAGAGACTCTAATGTGCCCTCTTGAATCATTTCAAGTCCCTGACCGACTCCTTTAGCAAGGCTTCCAAAGAGCTGGCTTGACAGACTGGTTCAGACAGCCGAGGTTAGCTTTACAAAGCTGTGATGAGTTGGGTTTTAGTGAATTAAAGAAGGGCAACCCATGAGTGGAGTCGAACAAGCCAAGCTGTTTGTGTGGAAATGCTGAGAGGATCTTACCATGTTGGAGTGGACGGTGGCTTGCTCGATGTAACGGGCGATGCCTGTCACGAAGGCATTGCGGTCCTCAAAGTTGGTGTTGAAGTTGGGCTGAGGGTGGCAAAAAGCAGCAGCATGGTTATGCAAGCCCTGTTTTGTATGCATTTAGGTGATTTGTAGGGCTGTAATCAACCAAAGAAAATCTTGGTCGACTGAAGTCCTGAAATTTTAGACTAAAAATCGACTAAAAATGAAGTTAGGAAAAAAAAAATAATAATAATTAGCTGCACACTGTGCGCAGTACTTGGTAGCCTTGTTGTCTGCCTAAATGAATTATAAATAAACATAAAAAACTAGTAGGCTATTTGCAGTATATTAAATTGTTTTTGACCTGATTATTTTGCACTGAAATGAGTCTGACACACGAGTCTTTCGGCTCTGACAGCGTTGCATCACGTGCACCATATCATAGCCTATGATTTCTGAAAATATAGTACTTTGTTGTCAACTTAAAAAAAAAAAAGTTCACAAGAACTTTTGAGGAATATGCAACATAATTTAGACAATTGTTTTTGTCATATGTATTATACTAACTGACAGACACTATCATTTCAGCCGCTCTGTGCAGCTCGAACATAGGATCAGCTCAGCTTCGCGGCTGAGAGACGAATAGACTATTAACTTAAAGCTTTTACTCTTAAACACAAAAGGCACGTCCACTTTAATAAAAAAGGAATATTTATTAAACAAGCCAGATCAAGAGCAGAAAAAACACTCACACAATTAAATAAATAATATACAGCAGCAAACTAGCCTTCTTCAATCTGTCTCTCTTCTCCAGTGGGTTGGGCTAATCCAAAAGAAGTGGAAACAAGGGGGTGTTCTGAAGACAGACTGTTACCTGTGAAACAGGGGTGCTCGGAAAACACCCCCATTAGCAATTAGTGCTCTCCACCTGATGAAATAAACGCGGCGCGGCAAAACTGATTAAATGAACGCGGCAAAAAAAATCGCCCAATCAGAATTCTGGTCGAGCCAGAACATATCGACTAATAATCGACTGGGAGATTACAGCCCTAGTAATTTGGGTTTATACATTCTAAAATACACTGAAGATCTAGATTCAGTGTGCCATACATGGCCTGAAAAGTGAAATTAAAGCCTTTCGATCAGCCCCACTGGTGGCTAGTTGCAGTATAGGTAATAAACCCCACCCTTTCCATGTAATCAAATGAGATACGAGCCAAGACTAAGACTTTAAATAATTTTTTCCCAAAGTTGGGTTGTGTCATATTAGGTAGTTTTTATCATGCAAACATCCAGTGTTCATTTTTCCCAATACGTTTGGTTTTAGTTAGTCAGCCTCAGACATCACGCCCACGGACTGTTGGCTGAACATCTTGATGCAGAAGGGACACTTTTCTGGAAACCCTTCAGGAGTTTTGAAGTCGTCATCTGATTAGTTGAATTCTACAGGATGTCCGCGAGACGTGTGCGTTGTGTTCTTTAACGGTCCGCCTGGAAACAAATGCTGTGACGGCAAACTCCCTATTGTGTTTACAACTGTGACAATGAACGATTACCAGGGTCAACTAAACGCTGGATTTTCAAAAGTATGTGACGTTCACATCTCCATTGTTTCAGTAAATTTGCACATCATTCTTGAACGAATAATTTATAGATTATTACCGGCACGCCTGCCGGTCTGTTATTGCAGAAACGTCGACTTTACATTTTCACGCCCCTAAACATGATGCAGAACAAATCGAACTGTGCTTGGTTGCGTTACATGTCAGTCAAATGTCCTCTTGGGCGGTCCTCATCCAATTAAAGCTGCAAAAGACTCCAGACCTTCTGCCATCAGTCTGAAAGTCTGGCTACGAGACTAGGTTTTAGTTCGTTATTTGATGCTATAAAACAGGGTGTAACATCATGATTGACAGCTGTGTTTTTCTACAAAGGAAGTGGAGATGCATCATCTGTTTGTTCTTTTTACAATCTATGATCTAAATGATGAACTGCTCTGGGGTCAGTTGTTACCTGGTAAATGAGGGACGAGGGTAGAGGCTCGATGCACGGCTGCTGATCCGGGAGCGGAAGCTCCTCCAGCAGGTCCACATTGGACAGAGCATCTTCCAGAGTCACTGTGGACGCCATCACTCTAGAACAAAACATGAAACGCATATGAGACAAGAAACCTGGCTACGTTCAGGATAGCATACTGCTAATGCTATAAACAAGGTATGAATATTTTATGCATGTAGAAGACTACATTTGTCAAAATGTACAGTACACAACAGATCATTTGACAAGAATGCTGTATGCCTGCCTATCACAAAATGCAACACGCTTGACTTGACCTTCTACTTCATGAATCAGATGAATCAGAACAATATCAACTGCAATTTATTCCATGAATCAGTATTTGATCATACTGCCAAAGATTTTAACATAAAGACATTCTAAAGCGGAGATGACAACTGGACACCACTTGGTTTAAAGCACTTACAAACTGTTTTGAAATACACTACCGTTTATAAGTTGAGTGAGTGAATCAGAAATTAATGTCACTTGACAAGGATGCATTACATTAATCAAAAGTGACAGTAAAGACGTTTATATTTTTACAAAAGATTTCCATTTCAAATAAATTATATTCATTAAATTCTGAAAAAAAGACAAATTAATTAATTATATAGGAGATCAAATGCTTTGAACATTGATAATAATAATAATAATATAAATGTTTATTGAGCAAAAACAGAGCATATTAAAATGATTTCTGAAGAATCATGTAACACTGAAGACTGGAGTAATGGCTGCTGAAAATTCAGCTTTGCATACAGGAATAAATTACATATTACATTAAAAATATTTTAAATTGTAATATTTCACAATATTACTGTTTTTATTGTACTTGTGATCATATAAATGTTATATATAAATAATAATAAACTTTAGTGATCATAATAGACTTTTCACGTTCACAGCAGTGTACACTCACTCATACTATTTGCACAATTTCATTATTATTATTAATAAGTTGACGCTGTGAGGTGTGAAAAAGTTGCCCATTTTCAACGCTAGGATTTTTTTGATGTCTTATTTTTTCCTGTCAACTACTAAACATCTTGCTTGCCCTGTTGCCATGGTTTCCAAATGTTTGGAAACCATGGCAACTGGGCAAGAAAGATGTTTAATAGTTGACAGGAAAAAATAATCCTAGCGTTGAAAATGGGCAACTTTTTCACACCTCACAGCGTCAACTGTCAGAATGAAAGTGCCTTCCTCCTCCTTCTACTTCCTCTATTCCCCTCATGGGGCAAAACCTCATATTCGCAATAAATGTAATAACTCACTCCTTTAAAGAGAAGTTCATGCTGCTGATTTAACTGCTACAAATTCCAAACTCTCACTGAAAAATTAAATTATATTAAATAAATTGGTCTGTCACTGCAAGAATAACATTTTGCCGTTCACTTGTTTTTAATTTAAATTTTTTGCAGCTTGTCCAGAACTTGTTCACTAAACAAGCTGGCTGTGATTGTATGTCATGTTTAAGCATGGACCGACAAATAGCTTGTTGCTTAAACTGGTAATGGCCAAAAGAGCAGGGCAGTTGCTGACAAGACATTAAAGGACATCAAAAGAGGAAACACAAAGCAGGCCTGAGGAACTGGAGAAGGGCTACTGTGATCTTGCAGAGGTAAACAACTGAAAACATTAGTCAGATAAATACTGAAGACATCCTTAGTGTGCTGTGGACATTACTAACAAGCACACATCTAGACTTATTTAGGAAGGCACTTGTGTATCTGATCATGAAGCACTTATAGAGTGATAAAAGAGAGAGGAACTTAGGGGGGGGGGGGGGGGGGAGCAGAAGGAGATTTGTGATGAGGAAGAGAGTGAGTAGAGGCGAGGGGGTCACTGCAGTCTATCATGAAGAACAGAGTGTCTCAGTGTCTCAGAGTCACAGTGATGTTATCAGACACTGCTGTGGTTAACACCGACAGCTGCATCTGCCGAGAGCTGAAAATGTACGCGAAAATGTGAAATCACACACTGAGTTAAAGCTGAAGAGTGTCATTTGTTTTGATGTTAAAATACAGTCTTCTGGCAAGCACTGTGTAACGTGCATAGACAACAATAAGTAAGCACTCGTAGACTGACAGGACTACTTGTTTAGGCAGAAGGGGTGGCATTGTGGAAATCTGAGGGCCCTGTTGTTTTCCTTAGGTCATTTTTTTCCTCAACATTTCAGGCACTTTTGGGGCCCTTAACATGCTCAAAAACTCGTGAACTTCTGCACACATGTTGGAATCATCGGGCCGGGCACAAGTGTCGCACACGATTTAAAAACAACTTTGTCACAATTAAAAATATATATTGTTCTCCTTTTTTGTTTAAAAAGTTAAATTCTCTGGCTTTAAAGGGATAGTTCACCCAAAAATGAAAATTCTGTCATCATTTACTCACCCTCAATTTGTTCCAAACATGTATGAGTTTCTTTGTTCTGCTGAACACAAAAGAAGATATTTAGAAGAATGTTTGTAACCAAGCAGATAGAGCAAACGATTGACTGCCATAGTAGGGAAAAAAATACTATGGTAGTCAATGGTTGCTCTATCCGCTTTGTTACAAACATTCTTCTAAATATCTTCTTTTGTGTTCAGCAGAACAAGGAAACTCATACATGTTTGGAACAAATTGAGGGTGAGTAAATGATGACAATTTTAATTTTTGGGTGAACTATCCCTTTAATGACTGGTAAACAGTTCGCAACTGTTCCTTAGATGTCAGAGTCTATTTTACACTGTTGCTGGTTTAGAGTTTAACCCATTCATTGCTGTCTGCAGTTGCCTGGATAAGACATTTCATAGGCCTTATCTTTTAATATCAATTTGAATAACAAAATTAAGGCATATAACCAGTTCACCTGTAGTGCCCTGACAATATAGTTTTATATAAATAGCTTCTTTATTAGGCTAATAAAAATATAAAAATTACCCTAACAAATACTTCTGGAAGTACAACATTTTGAGATGCAAATTATACATTTATAATCACTTGAAACTGACCTATGACCTTCTGTCACATCCAGTTTATTTAAATGATCTCATGGATGTGGCTGTGTGGATCATGGTCATAGTGGCACCAGCTGACTGCAGTAAATGTAGCATATTCAAATGACTTTAACATTTTGTCTTTTTACATTTACCAGCTTTAAATGCATATTGCCCGTCGTGCCCTGAAGTTACCGAGGTGGCACAGGGGCTTGGGCCCATCATCGTTGCTTGCAGCTATTTTTCTTTTTGCAATTCAGTTTTAAGTCACTAGTGGAGAAATTGCAAACTTCTACTTTACATTAGGAAAATGAAAGGGAGCAGAGATTGAACACAGATGTTAGACTGAATAAATATCTGCTATGAAATCTAATGACGCAAAGTAAATTTCAGATACAGGGCTGCGCTAGGGCTGTACGATTAATCGAAAAATAACCGAAACCGACATTCAGAACCTCTAACCGACGTATTTTTCCCATGTCGGTTATTTCGGTTTTCACGTGTCTCCGCCCCGTCAGTCACATCAAGGGCAGTTTGCAGGCACACAGAGATGCAGGAGCGGTTATCTGTGTTTATAGATACCCAGAATCACTATAGTAACTGCATGTTTTACACAGTTTATACAGGTCAGTTAATTGCTGTTCTTATAGCCTACGCGCTGACACACACACACACACACACACACACACAGAGAGAGAGACGGCGCGCGCAAGCCCCGAAGCCGCTTTCACTTTCTTGCTCGTAAAGTTTGTCAAGTAAATGCGTTTAAACGCGACAACGCGCGCGCCCTGAAGGCAGACCTCTTTCACCTGCGTTCTCGCAAAGCTTTGTCATTTGTATGTCGTTTAAGCCCTGTCAGTTTGAACATTAAAGCGAGTTTCGACCATCAGATGTGTCTTATGTTGAACTAATGCCTGATTTATTGACAAACGAACAGTCAGACAGAAGCTCGCACATCACGTGAAGATCGCGCGCAGAGGAGCACAGAAACGCAGGATCAACGCTGTCCGGTGACTAAAGTAAAGTCACTAAAGTAGCTTAGAAACTCAACCATTATTGCCATATATTTTAATACCTTTGAAGTAAGTACAAACCACAGCTTCATAATGAATAGAGACGGTATGACTAATTCACACACACAACCACTCTCTCATTAATGCATTCAAATAAATGTAATGTAGGCCTACAGTGTTAATTTATCTGTATCTGATGTACAACAAGCAGAAATCTGCTCCATAGACAATAACTGCTGAAAGTGAACCGTTTCCTTCAAGTATTTTAAAATCACAAAGAAATGCACTTTTTCATTAGAAAAAAAAAAATCCACCTTTAGGGCAAAAAAAAAGAGCAAAATAATCGTTCATTAATCGTAATCGAGGTCAAATGTTCAATTAATCGAGGTTTTTATTTTTGGTCAAATCGTTACAGCCCTAGGCTGCGCGATTAATCGTTAAAAGACCGCAAACTCGATTCATAAACCCATTCGGTCTTATTCCAAAATGACGACGAATCCGCTATTGTCTATTACGTCTGTAGTAGAGATGTTAACCGATGACCGTTTGACCGTTGGTTGACCGTATCAACGTTAACCGATCAAAGTTGTCGGTTGTCGGTTAAAAAATAAAAAAAGTGATCTCTAAATTAGGCTATTATAGACAGTGGACTAAACGCTACTACAGTTAGCCATCTCATTCCAAAATCTTTTTGTGTGAAGTGAACAAATCCCTCACACTCAATTTATCATAACTCGCCTGTTTGTACTTAATACACCAATAAAAACATTTGGCGCGAAGTCACAGCGTTTGGGTTTGCGCGCTCACAAGGTTTGCAAAAAGTAAACAGGCTAAATAAAACACTCGAGGTTAGACGGCAGTATGAAGCGTGCAAAGAAAAGTAGTGTGTGGGACCATTTCACCAAAAAGAACGACACAGATGTAAGTTGCAACTTGTGTGATACAGTGCTTAAATACAGTAGTAGCACATCATCTAAATATATTACATCTACATTTCAGTGGTAACACATAAGGTGTTGATCATCATCTTTCTTTATTATTGTTAGCACTACCTCGAACTAAAGCGGCGTCTCTTCGGAGCTGTCATTATCTTAAATGAGTCGCGGCAATGTTTCAAATGAGCTTCTAACGCTAGACAATAGCCTTTATTTTCAACGCGATCACCTTGTGCCCAAACCATTTCGAAACTAAGGAGCCATTTGTCCTCCGATTACAAACAAGCTCCTCAGCGCCGCGTTTGCGGGACTCATGTTTCGCGCTGTAGGGGATTTTTAAAAAATTGACGTGAGTGGAAGGCAGGCGGTGGCGCCTGGACTGTGTGTGTGTGTGTGTGTGTGTGTGTGTGTGTGTGTGTGTGTGTGTGTGTGTGTGTGTGTGTGTGTGTGTGTGTGTGTGTGTGAGAGCGGGAGGCAGAGCGGCAGAGAGATGCGACAGAGTTGCGAAATTGCAGGCGCGGCTCGCGAGTTGCGGCTGTTATTTCAAATAGTGCAGCATTTTTTTTTTAACTAATCGGATAACCGGTTTCAACCGGCTAATGAGGCTCGGTGGTCGGTCAAGAAAATGTTTAGTTTTCGCCATCCCTAGTCTGTAGATCTCAACAATCTGATCTGACAATGAACTTAGCTAAGCACAAAAAAGGTGACGTAACTCAGAACTGACATCACACGATCACTGCGCCCCTTCTCATGAGCCGAGTTTGTGTTGAGGAATGTACAGTATGAGCTGGGGCTGGTATTATTTCCTAAGGCATTACAGCATGTTACACCCACTTCTGGCAGTTCCATTATTTAAACCCTACATGATGAATATTTATAAACGAGCAGGACGCAACTGAATTACTGTCCTTTACAATTTTTAAAAAGGTCTATTTATTTGTATTATTCATTTTTGTAAGCTAATACAGCATGAAACCATGTAGGTCAGTGTTTTTCGTCAAAAAGGAAGTGGGTAAGAGGCTGTGCTGTGGACATGACAGCTCAATTTTGTTGGTTTTATCTGTCAAACAAAGTTGCTGATGAAGTCTAGCACTTTTCACTGTAGGCTCACTTGCTTCAAATATAATGCAGACCTGCATAATCACAATTTAATTAATAAATCCAATTATTATCATTTAACAACCATTTTTCAATCCATGTGAGGTAAAAAGGGAAGTTGTCTTGAGTGAGCTGAACATTGTTCCTCTTTAGTGCTGCAGAGTTCCCTGACCTACTTAGAAAAAACGTCACGACTTAGAAAACAAAATGCTGAAATGCAATCAGAATATTGTCTTTTCTTATTACTCATTAAGCCAAAGTGGCCTTGTCAGAGAATTGTGTGTTTTGGTCCACTGCAGTTAAAAGCAGTGCAATGTTTTTTTAGAGAGACCACAATCATTCCACAGGCTTTACAAGCCTTGTCATGTCCTTGAAGTTCTACACGCCTGAATATTTCTGTACATTTCATATAAATGGGGATGGCAGCAGAGAAAATTAGAAAACACGATAAAACTTTTTGTCTATAATTTTATATCTACTCTTCTGGATGGCCAGATTTAGATGACAAATTATAGGCCTAATCAGACAGTAATGATACTAATGCAAGTTTCATGAAATTTAACATGGAAATTTAGAGGGGGCAATATAAAATTTTAAATAAGATTTAAATAAGATTTAGCTGTCTATGCAGTAAAAACTAATGACTAGAGAATACATGACTAGAGAAAACATTTTACCATAGTTGTGAATGTAACTTTGCTTCTAAATTGATTGTGTTGAAACAAAAAGAAAGTGTTCAGCAAAATAATAGCGGACTGTATGCAAATATAAACATTAAGCAAGTATAGTCCATTCACAAATAAAAGATCCAGCGCTTTATAGTGAATCAAAAGCATACAACGCAACCAAGTCTGATTCATAAACAAACAACTCTTATGAACTGATGAAATCGAAAACATGCACAAACAGTGTAGTCCAACAACAAATAAAACAACTCCGCAATTATAAAATATAATGCAGACCTGAATAAACGACTTCACAATTCGTTCCCACACTCTAAATAAAATCTGTAAAAAATAGGGTTCAATGTACTGTATTAATTTTGGAACATTTTCCGTATTTATTTTTTTTACAGCTGTTTTACCTGTATTTTGAATTTTGAACTTCATTGTGCTGTGTTTTATGGTTAACGGCAGGCTTGCCGCGATAGTCTTTGTTGACGGTTTTATCAGTGTTCAGGCACAACATCGGTTACATCACTTTCCCACTGCGGTACCGCCCCCACCGTGTTTCTTTTTATTTTTATAGTAATAAAATCATTTAGTTCGGTTAGAGAACAGACCATTTAAAAACAGAATGTGTCTGCTCAATACAGCGAGCCGAACGAGAGTCGCAGCACAGATAAGCAGCAGGAGTCAGATTTAATTTATCACAAGAGACTGACAAGATGACAGCGGAAGATTTGGTTTCAAAGCAAAATGTAAAAGCGCCTATTTAAGTGAGTTTGTCATTGTACTGTTTTGTTGTTGTGTTTTTCATTAAGAATAATAGTGCGTTCACACCGGACGCGAATGACGCGTTCCGCGCGAGTGATTACATGTTAAGTCAATGCAAAGACGCGAATAGACATTCTGCGGTGCGATTCGCGCGAAAAATTGAAAGTTGAAAAATCTGAACTTTGGCGGATATTTGTGCCACATTAACCAATCAGGAGCTTGCTCTAGTAGTGACAACAATGACAAGAAAATCTGGTTCAGACAATATGATTATCACTGTGATAACATTAAATGACATGAAACACAACCCAGTCTCTTTTTGTTAAATGCAAGTTTATGTTTGATCAATAATACAAAAGTATAAGTAAAAGGTATAATAAGCTATATATGAAATAAAGCAAACAATTCAGTCAAACATTCAAAGTCAGTGCTAGTCGGCTACAACTGTAACGTAAAGTTATAGCCTAAAAATAAAAAAGTAATGAAACTTCACTTTGCCCTCAGCCTAAACGATTTGCGAATTCGCGTCTGTTGTGAAGTGATATCACGTGCGAATGAAGCGAGTAAACTCAAAATGTTCAAGCGTCCAACTTCACGCGAATAGCGCAAATTATTTGCGTCTGGTGTGAACGCTACATAATAGTCTGATGAACCCACCATTCAAGCAACCCGCCCAAAAATTGGCACTAATTCTAAATCGAAGGTTTCAGTTCATTCCTATGGAAGATTTTCATTGAAAACACTTGCACTTCTCCGCACCGTTATGAATGCCAGAGCGGCCGTGCACATTTTACTTTCGCTTTAGAATTAGCAATTTAAAAGCCCCCGCCGGTGATACCGGTGTTGTCACATGCCGATTAACCGGTGGGAAAATTTACCTTCTTATTTTTAATGAGGAAAAATAAATAAATAAATAAATAAATAAATAAAGATTTTAATTTACGATCAGCTCTTCTTTTTTCCGAAATGATCCGTCATTAATTTTCTTTACATTAAAGAATATTATATTATATTATATATTATATTATAAAGCTACATTTTAAAAATAGGGAAATTAGTTTGGCTTTACTGCTCAGTCACTTGTAAAATAGTAAAACCAGATTGCCCACCCCCTAATGTGCAGGGTTCTGAATTTTGAACAGATCGAACACCAACATTTTTGTATTCCTGCCCACAGACAATTAGCTTGACAGAGGGGTGGCAACAAAATCAAAAGTGCATTATGGTTGTTGAAGTTTTCAGCAAAAGGAAACATTAGAGCCCTTTTTCTGATTTCTTTTGCTGAGGTGCTGTTGTTTGTTGCTTAAATGTGGGATATTCTTGGTCAGAATAAGCTGTAAAGCGGACCAGACTTCATGCTGATTGTCAATAAACAAGACTGGAGACTGAACAAGAATGACTACATTGTAGGGCTGTAATCAACCAAAGAAAATCTTGGTCGACTGAAGTCCTGAAATTTTAGACTAAAAATGAAGTTAGGAAAAAAACGTTAAATTAATTAGCTCCACACTGTGCGCAGTACTTGGTAGCCTTGTTGTCTGCCTAAATGAATTATAAATTAACATAAAAAACTAGTAGGCTATTTGCAGTATATTAAATTGTTTTTGACCTGATTATTTTGCACTGAAATGAGTCTGACACACGAGTCTTTCGGCTCTGACAGCGTTGCATCACGTGCACCATCATAGCCTATGATTTCCGAAAATATAGTACTTTGTTATCAACTAGTGATATCACCACAAGAACTTTTGAGGAATATGCAACATAATTTAGACAATTGTTTTTGTCATATGTATTATACTAACTGACAGACACTATCATTTCAGCCGCTCTGTGCAGCTCGAACATAGGATCAGCTCAGCTTCGCGGCTGAGACACGAATAGACTATTAACTTAAAGCTTGTACTCTTAAACACAAAAGGCACGTCCACTTTAATTAAAAATTAATATTTATTAAACAAGCCAGATCAAGAGCAGAAAAAACGCTCTCACAATTAAATAAATAACATACAGCAGCAAACTAGCCTTCTTCAATCTGTCTCTCTTCTCCAGTGGGTTGGGCTTATCCAAAAGAAGTGGAAACAAGGGGGTGTTCTGAAGACAGACTGTTACCTGTGAAACAGGGGTGCTCTGAAAACACCCCCATTAGTAATTAGTGCTCTCCACCTGATTAAATGAACGCGGCGCGGCAAAACTGATTAAATGAATGCGGCAAAACTAACAAAATGAACGAAGCAACAACAAAAAAATTGACCAATCAGAATCTTGGTTGAGCCAGAACGTATCGACTAATCGACTGGGAGATTACAGCCCTACTACATTGGATGTTGAACTGTCTCCAGTCCTACAGCCAAGGGTGGAGATAAGCCACTGATTCTGAGCATGTACATCAATCACAATCTGAAATGCAAGAACACTTAAGCTACTCTATAAAGTCACACAAACCTATGTAAACTCGAGTCAGAATATCTAAAAATATCAAAACCACAATAAACCGTACAGAGTACATTCCCCGAGACCAAAACTGATTCACACCGAGTCATCTTCAGTGCGACATCACATATGCCCTGGTCTGGCCGTCTGCCCTGAGCTCTTTTACTACAAGACATCCACTAAATCAGCATTAAACACACTGAGAAGATTTCCACCTGTGTTAAATGTATATCAACTGACCATGCCAAAACATGACCTCAACTTCAGCTGCACACAGGATGGGAAAAAAATGCCACGCTTTTTTGCACCACAAGAGCTGTGCGAAATCAGATTCAACACCTGCTGCCTACAGCGCCTTCCTCTCTGAAATTTTCAAAGATCCACACAGACACACACACACATTTCCCTCCTGTGGCAGCACACGAACAAAGACTTCACAACATGCAGAACACACTGGTGTGCTCTCCCTTACTGAAAATACACACAACTTTGACACATATTGCCTTTATATTACACTTTGCAAACTTGAGAAAACCCCACACTAACTTAGAATGTCATATCTTGCTGCATTACACAAAAAACATTTGTACTCATCAAAGTAAACTTGTAAATGCCTGCCACCAAATCCATTTGGTTGGATCTTTTAAGCCTATAAAGACGCCTTTTTCCACTATCTCCAACATTCTGACGTATGATTTTCCCTCTTAGAGGCAGTTGCACAGAACTTTCATACTGGTCGTGATGCAGCCCTTCACTTAATCACTATGGTAAAATGAATGAATAATAAATGTAAGAATATATATATATATATTATATTATATTCACACATATCAAATGACTACCAATACATCTGAAAGAAAATCAGTTCTGTAATGTAATGTAAATGTTCTAGGGGTAATTCATGTAAACAATTATAAAATAATTTTTCAGACATAATTAACTCAACCACCCATTTTACAAACAAAACATTTTTTTGTGTAAAAATATTGGTAATTCTTACCTCACAGTCTTAGTTTTGATTAGAATACATATCCGGATAATACTCATCACAGATCTCTCCATTGGAAATTAAAGGTTTATTTCACCCAAAAATGAAAATTCTACGTCAACAGAGGAAGAGTCTGACACAAGCTAGAAGAAATTGTTGGATAAAGTCATTATTTTTGTTTGTTTTTTTGAGCACAAAATGTATTCTCGTCGCTTCATAAATTTGAGGTTCAACCACTGTAGTCACATGGACTAATTTAACTATGTATTTCCTACTTTTCTAAGCGTTAAATAAATTGCTGTCTATGGAGGGGTAAGAGAGCTCTTGGATTTCATCAACAATATCTTAATTTGTGTTCTGAAGATGAACGAAGGTCTTACGAGTTTGAAACAACATTAGGGTGAGTAATGACAGATTTTTGTGGCTTAATTTGTTCTAAATAATCTGCTGAATCATAAAACCCACTCAGGCTGCCAAAGTGGAACAAAATAACTTCCTAAAGCATTATTATCAGCATCTCAAAAGGGTGTGGGCTGATGAACAGCATGCCTGAACTTTCAACAGTCCCACTGACCTCCAGCCAATAAAAAAACATTTCCCTTTCTTTTCTGTCTTCAAATCTTGGATTAAAGATTAGGCGAGGGGGGCTGACACCACAGAATCGGTTTACATACATAGCCTAAGCATAGTTCTAGACTAAAGGGATTTTCAAAGAGATCCACCCCTGACAGAGCGGTTTAATCCATGTCTAGTCTTAATCTGCATCCAGGAAAATAACTGACAGGACTAACTAAAAGTTTACAGTGCTGTGATTCAACTGAAGTTGACTACACTGATTGAAGGTTGCTTAACTGGCATGAAAACCAATACAAATTTCTCCTTAACTTTGTGTTTCTGTAAACCATAATCTTAGAATACCAAGTAGACATATATCATAAATATATGAGATTTTTTTAATTAAGGGACGATATTTGTCCCCTTGAATTTATTATCAGGGACATTTTTTCTTTACTTTTCACTATCAACAACAACTTTATATTATTTTCACATTTAAAAAGTCTTAAAAACATATCTACAAGATAGACGTGTCAAACCAATATTTTAAATATCACCAAACTCTGGTTAACTTCTGCTCCTGATGCTTACAGACCATGCTAGAATGAACTATAAGCATTCATACAAATGAAGATAGATAGATAGATAGATAGATAGATAGATAGATAGATAGATAGATAGATAGATAGATAGATAGATAGATAGATAGATAGATAGATAGATAGATAGATAGATAGATAGATAGTTGCACTGCAGACAACTTCGTTTATTAGTTATTCTATTTAGTCGCGTCGCGTCGACTGTACGTTAGCTGTTCGCGTTTTCAAACGCGCAGTCGA
Source organism: Romanogobio albipinnatus (assembly GCA_023566225.1). Classification (NCBI taxonomy): domain Eukaryota; kingdom Metazoa; phylum Chordata; class Actinopteri; order Cypriniformes; family Gobionidae; genus Romanogobio; species Romanogobio albipinnatus. The sequence goes on from CM042250.1 coordinate 17,186,789, forward strand.
GTGAACAGGCCCACTTCATCCACGACGTGAAACTTCAAACAACTCAAAGGAATTCAACCCGACAATACCTTTCCATTCTGCCTTGCACATACTGAAACATAAACACATATTTCAACAAAACTACGCGAACGCCGACTATGTTGACTGACTAATTAACTACAGAGAAAGCGTTTGAAAAAAGACAACACCCAGAATGAAAGTAAGGCAAAGCTCCGCTCTACCCACCCTTACGTGAGATTTCCAGGACAAACTATCCGCTTCGACTATTCATTCATGCATTTCCCGTTGTGATTTCCAGTTCTGAGGTGGCTGACAGGATGAAGTTAACTTGTAAGACCGTTTTCGGTGGTTAATCCGCGGTGGTTTGGAGTGGTTGAGGGAGTTTGCAGAGGAATCCTGCTCGCGGTGAGTGTTGTCGCAGGCGCAGCTCTGGCTGGAAGTTCCTGTTGCGCTCTACGGGGACATTCAACAGGAAACTCCAGCGCCGCAGTACAGCACACTGCCAGCAGGGGGCGTTCAGGAATATAACTGTCCGTGAAGGCAGAAGTGGCATTTATAAAATGTGAAATGTAAATATTCTAACTCTTATATATGTACATTCATCCATATTCTATCATTTTTTGCTTTGTGTTTATTTTCTTATATTCCAGAATTTCATACATTTCTTTACCACATCCTATTTATTTTCCTGTATTGTGGATTTCAGTGCAATTTTATAATATCATGCCAACGAAGTTTTTGTTGTTGTTACAGTGACACGAAATGTGAAATGCGTATACAGTTCAAAAGTTTGGGGTCACAAAATGTTACTGAATAAAGTCCCAATGCTGCATTAATTTGGTCAAAATATATAATGACATACTGATATTGTGAAATATTAATACAATTCAAAATAACTTTTGGTAACACTTTGTCCTTGTTGCACGTTACATGTACCATAGTAATAACAGTAAATTATGCATAATTTCTTCACAATACTCTCAGATCAAGATGTTTCTTGATCCTACCCTAACTCTACAGTAAGTATATGTTGTTAATTATTATTAATCAGTACTTAAATAATTACACTGTAACAATAACACCTTAAAATAAAGTGTAACCACGTTATCATATTTTAATACATTTTATAATGTATTTCTGTGATGTCAAAGCTATTTTTTTGCAGCCATTAATCCAGCCCTGTCCTTTAGAAACATTTTAATAAGATGATTTGTTGCTAAAGAAACATTTCATAGTATCAATATTGAAAACAGTTGTGCTGCTTAATATTTTTGTGGATACATTTTTTGAGAAAGTTCCAAAGAAAAGAACAGTGTAACATTTTATGTTTTTTCAATTTAACGGTCCTTTGCTGAATAAACATTATTTCCTTCAAAAACAAACCCAAAACCTTTGAATGGCAGTGTATATGAAAGAAGAAAAAAAAGTATGATGTAACAATATACTGTATCTCAAAGTCAGGGCAATTATTTTAATATGCAATCCGTCCAGCACAATGAAAAACAGCTTTAAGCAACCACAAAACATACAAATATAGGCTTGAACTGCATACAAATGTAGTTTACAATTTCCATTGTTAGCTTATTATGTACAGTACTATTTTTCTTTTCACTGCTGTGTGTAATATACATAATTAGATCACCTGTAAAATTAAATTGCTTTTGGCATGTGCACTTATCCACTGCATGTAGAGGAAAGTTAAGTTTTACATCTGACATATTGAACCGCAACACTGGCCAACAATGCTGAAAAACAAACAGTCAGACTCTCCACAAAACATGACATTATGTATCTTGATGCAGCAAATGTGCTGTAGACAGAGTAGACAATTGAACACAGGTTTCACTGTTTACAGACACAAAGTGCTACTTCTGTACCAATGAAATGCTATATTGTGATTTTGTCTGTCTCATGTGCTAATATGAGGTCAGATATCCTGGTACAGACAAACAAGAACAGTACAGCAGCCGTCATGCAGCAGTACAATAAATAATCTGTCTTGTGTTCAATGCTCTGGATCGAAACCTTGTTCAATCTGCTAACACTGTTCAAATCCAGCCATTAGCGACAGCGCCAAGGACTCCACTGTAAAAGAAAGCGGAAGCATATATGGTGAGTAAAACTAAATATATCTGGGTCATAATTAGGAGCAGTGGAAGACTTACAATGAGGAAATGAGCCTCTGCACACGGCCTTGTTTAAAATGGTCACGAGAAACATGTGACAGTTTTTAAAATCAGACTCCATTTTGTCAATCGACTCGATTCTGAGGAAGAAAAGAAACATTTAAAGAATGGTAAAAAATAGCTAAAGAGAAGTAAAACCTCATCCTCATCAAGATGAACTCGAAAGCTGCAAGATGAGGACATGTGGCTAGACGGAAAAATCTGAAAAAGAAAAAGATCCCATACATGATGTAAAAGTTTTGAACTTACTTCCAGGCCCCAAAACCAGCCTGCCATCTGTCTGAAAAGATGAGAACTAAATTCAGCACTTTCATGATGGCCTCCTTGACAAAACTGACCTGCAAAGACACAGTAACCCGAATTGATGGTTTAGAAATAACACAAATATCTATAACAGTTTAAAAGTAAAAACTAGTACAACCTCCATGGGTAGACAGCTTACTGAATTAAAGAGATAGTTCACCCAAAAAAGGGAAATTTCCCCATGATTTTTAAGCACCCGCAAGCCATCCTAGGTGTTTAAGACATTCTTCTTTCAGACGAATACAATCAGAGGTATATTAAAAAATGTCCTGGCTAATCCAAGCATTATAATGGTAGTGAATGGCAGCACAAAATTTGAAGCCCAAGAAAGTGCATCCATCCATTATAAAAGTAATCCACTCGGCGCTGGGGGGTTAATTAAAGGCATTATGAAGCGAATCGATGGGTTTGTGTAAGAAAAATATCCATATTTAACACCTTATAAAGTAAAATATCTAGCTTCCGCCAGACTGCCTTCCATATTCAACTTACGAAGAAAGTGTAACACTCAAAGTTCAAAATGCTTATGCTACATCCGACGTCATAAGTTGTGCCGGTGTACGGAAAGGCGTCTGGCGGAAACTAGATATTTTACTTTATAAAGTTTTAAAGGGGTGATGAATTGAGAAATCAACTTTCCATTGAGCCTTTGATATTTAAAAGTTCATTGTGATATAAGAATATCCTGTAAGTTTCGGCGCTGAAAACGTCCTTGTTAGTCAAAGAAAAGCTTTTATTGACAGAGGGTCCAGAAAACTCTCAATCTCAGAATATGTCGACCATTGACATCATAGAATGCAGAAGTGCCGCCTCAAGCCCGCCCACCGACTCGTGGAGTTAAACGGGTTGCGCTACCGAGCAATAAACATGCTGGTTCCAGCTCACCTGCGTAAGACATTGCGCGTTTGTTCGCTTCATTTCACCGCGGAATCGATTGTAAACAAGATACAGGTCGAGACTGGATTTGCAGACATATTGAGATTAAAACACAATGCCGTGCCTTCTATATTGGATCCGACAGGAACGGTGCAACACACTTATGTGAGTAAAATATGTTTTTTATATGTGTTAGTATTGCATTGTTACAGATCGTTTGAAATCTATTGATTACATACTTTAGCACGAGTCGCAGGCTGGAGAATCCCGAGGCTATGTATTTTTCAGACGGGCTACCAAAACGTATCAACGACCTGTCGATAGGCTATCTTAAATAGTGAAATAACCTTCCTTTCTTGCGCGTGCGTGTACGGTTCGCAGTTATATTCGCTGATGATCGGGCCGGCCAAGTAATAAAAAATTTACATTCCAATCACAGGTGGGTGAGAGAAGAATCATTGTGTTTGTTTGATAAAGATATTTTGCGAGTCCTGAGAGCGTTTCCCCAGACGCTTTCATAACAATCTCCACATGTACTGAGGGGAGCTGAAGCTCATTGAATATGCAAATCTTATCCAATCCTAGCCGTGAGCGTTTACTTCCAAGTCTTCAGTGCGGCACGCCCATCAAAACTGAGCGCGTCTTCAGAGAGCCTCAAAACCAAGGCCTATTACTTATTCATTATGATGTTTTTGAATGTAAAAACCACGTGAACGCCATAAGTTGACCTCAGACAACAGCATAAAATAAAATAAGCCAGTTCATGACCCCTTTAAATATGGATATATATATCTGCCATTATAAAGCTTGGAAGAGCCAGGATATCGAATATAACTTCGATTGTATTCGTCTGAAAGAAGAAACTCATATACACCAAGGATGGGGTAATTTTTCATTTTTGTGAGAACTATCCCTTTAAAAAGAAAAATTGCAAATGGCATGCAAGAATGAGCCAAAATCTAAAACATGTACTGTTTGTTTCCTGACAAGACACATTATTTGTCCTGTTTAATTTCAGCTTACTTTCTCTCTGAGCAGACATCGGTCATGAATGGTGGACAAGTATCTGTAGTGGATTTTTATGAGCTGGTCCAGGTCCTTTGCCTCCTGCACTTGGTGTTGAAATTCTAGACCTGTACTATGTAGGATCTGTGAATGAATGCATGATAAATGTCCAGATGATAAAAACAAAAAAAATTGTTAAAATCAAATCAAAACAAATTTATCAGAACAAAAATAGTCTAAACTCTACAGCAAATTAATTAAGTCTATTTTTCCGTATGTCAAACTTACCCTAGTCATAATGTAGTTGTGGAGGCTGTTGACAAAGTGCATGAGTTTGACCCTCAAGAGAAACATCCTGTGAATCTGCTGGTTTATGGGCTCTTTGGCTGTGCTTTCCTCAGATTGGCCTCCTTCTTGCCTCTTAGCGGCTACTGTCAAATCTGTAGGAAGACTCTATTTTAAGATCCCATAACAGCAAGTGACCTGAAACCATCTTGATCTGAGAGTATTGTGAATAAAGTTAGTTCTTATGGTCACAGGGAAAAAAGAACTGATCGCAGAACAAAAATAAGGTAAAATGAAAAGTTAAAGGGATAGTTCACCCAAAAATGAAAATTCTATAATTTACTCACCCTCAAGTTGTTCCAAACCTGTATGAATTTCTTCTGCTCGACACAAAAGAAGATATTTTGAAGAATATGGGTAACCAAACAGTTAATTTGTTTCCCATACTATGGAAGTCAAAGGGCTCAATCAACTGTTTGGTTACCCATATTCTTCTAAATATCTTCTTTTGTGTTCAGTAGAAGAAATAAATTCATACAGGTTTGGAACACCTTGAGCATGAGTAAATGACGACAGAATTTTCTTTTTTGGGTGAACTATCCCTTCAATAAGCTAAATATGAAATGACTTCACTCTCATTTTATTACAAACAGACGTAATGAAAAAACTCACCACTGAATCGTAATGTGTCCAGACTATATTTGGCCCATTTGATCTGAAGCAGCAGTAGGAAGACCTGATTGTAGATTTTCTGACACTCTGAACTAATAACAATATCTACAGGCCATGGAACCTGGTGAGAGAAATTACACACACAAAAAATAAAATAATATATATGTTTTTATGATAATTATTATAATTTATTATAAATGTGTTAATACAATCCTTGAAGCAAAATGAATAATTTTCAATGATGGAATTAGGGTTTGTAACCTTGTAACTCAGAGTAAGACCATCAAGGTTATTCACAGGCTGTTTTTTTCTTGCAGGATCAATAGTTTCAAGAAATATGGACAACCTAGAATCATGAGAAAGATGCGAGAGAAACATAAGTGAACCACAGGATATTGAGTGATGATGGGTAGGGTTGAATGGTAAACCACAGAATCGCTAAAGCTCCATGTGGAGTACCGGCTGCTGTCCTCTGGGTGGCGCTGTCCAACAGCCTCTTGCAGCTGCACATTGAGAAACGCCAGCTGCTGCCAGCTCTCCTTCTCCAGAACTTTGTCAAAGATGGCTGTGTAGAAATCATACATAGTATCCCCAGCTTCCAACAGGAAGTAGTTTCTCATGGCCTGCAAGTACCCTAGAAGCCTAGGATAAAAAAAGAGAGGTTTAAGCATAAATTATCTACAAAATTATAATGTGAAGTTTGTGCAAAAAGGATTCTCCTGCAGGATCTTACCTGTAGTCTTTCTTCAGGGTTCTCATGAGGTTCCCACAGCATTCGATGTATCTCCTCTCAATATGTGGATACAGACAGGAACGGAGCGTGAGCTCAAACGTCTGACATGTCACAGACTCAGAGGAGCGGTCCAAAATCACACTGCCGCCAGAGAATTTCTCATGGAAGTCATTCTGCTCTAAATAAAGCCTGCAAGAGATAACACACATCACCTCAATGGAAAACAAGCTAATGAATTGTGAATGACCAAACATAGTGTCTTTATATTAGAGCTGCATGATTCTGGATAAATTGAGAATCACAATTCTTTTTGTGATTAAAATTGAGATCACTTTTCTAAATAGACAACCAAAAAAAATAATGTGATTTACTAGAGGTTCTAGCAAAATGCTAATTGCTGCATTTTATTTAAAAAAGATATTTAATTTAAATGCATTTCTTTTTTTTTTAAATCAGTTTGAATGAATTATTTAATGACTCAAAGGGTCCTATCATACACTCGGCCCAATGCGACGCCAGGCGCAGTTATCATTTTCACTTCCAGCGCCACCTTGTTTAAATAGTAAATACACTCGCACCCATCTGTTTGCTCATGGGTGTGCTGGTCTGAAATCGAGGTGTGTTGGCACATTGGTATTTTGAAGCAACTGAAAACACAGTATTTTTTGTGTTATTTAAAGGGCGCATTAGTAATATGTGCCTATAGGCGGGTGCACACCACGTGTACACTCTGCTTATTAAAATTCTGGAGTTCAGTTTTTCCGCTCGCAAATTCCACAAATCCGCCATGGTGAAATCACAATTGGCTTTTAAAGGGAATGGGAGATGAGACACTGATTGGTTTATTGCACGTCACGCCCAAAACACAACCATGACTCGTTAATAGACTAGGTACAACCCTTTTAGACCATGTGCCTGGTGCGCTGACCGTTTTTTCCGTCGTTAAAATAGCAAAAGTCGATTCGGACACGCCCTAAGTGCACCTGCGCCATGCGCTTTAGACCATGCGCTCAGATCGTTAAAATAGGGCCCAAAGACTTGTTTCATTACTGGACGAATCAGCGTTTTTGAACGAATCTCTTAAATGATTGATTCAATGACAAATACATTTGTTTAACAGTCAAAACCACCTACTGGTGTAACAATGGAATTGATACAATCTTTATTTGAGGTGTCAAGATACTTTCAAAATAGGGTAAATCACCTTTAGATCGCTACTGTGGTCATCAGTGTTCATATGCAAACTATAAACTTTTATTCCAGTACTTAGTGAATGTTTGTAATGATATTGTGTGGTTTTGGTTTGTGAAGCTGGTAACTGCTCTCTCTGGGTCAGTGGTAGCGCAGATTTGAATGCTCGCTGTGAATGTACTTGTCAAAGGTTTAACACACATAGGCGAATTATTCATTTAAGAATAAGATTGCGTGGGTGTTTGAATTGAGATCTTTTAACAATTAATCATGCAGCTCTGAATTATATTAAGACTAAAGTTTGAATCTATATTTAACCTCCTTGGTCACACTTTATATTAGTTGTCTTTAACTACTATGAACTTGCATAAAACAATTTTTAGGTACAATGCACTTTCTGTGTTCATATTGTATTGCAAACACTTCTGCTATCAAGGTGGGATACGGGTAAGGTTAGGAACTGGTTTGATGGTATAGTAAGGTTTAAGGTGTAAAGGAAGGGTCTACATTCTATAGTGTAATTATAGATGTCATTACAGAAATTAACTACAGCTGTGTAATTACATGCAGGCATGATTTAAATATACTGCAAGTACGATGTAAAAATATCTATGTGCACAATAAGTGTATTATTTCAAGTTATTAATGTAAATGTTATTACGTAGTATTTAAAGACACTTCATATTAAGTGGGACCACATCCTTTGCTCTTTTGTCTGTCTTTTTTCTTCAGTAACGTCCAATCCTTTATTCTGTATTCTGCTGTTACCTTGCAAAATTAATGGCCAGCAGGGGGTCATGGATGTCGTCCAGCTCCAGATGACGTGCTACAATGGACTGCATCTTGATCAGGCTCTTCTTAGTGGCCTGTTGCTCGGTAACCATATTAGTAGGTGACTCTTCCCCATACCGAAGACGTGTCTGCACTGACTCCAAGAAAAGCGTGTACAGACTCTTTCTTTCGGCATCTGCAGAGACACAAGTGTCAGAAATATTAAGAAAATCTTGTTTATCATCAAACTTTCTACATGCTATAAAAAAAAAAAGTAAAACAAACCAAAACACAAAAAAACATAAATTTTTAAAAAGGTTTTTACCATTAACGGAAACGGCACATCTATAAAACTGTGAGCATACAACAAAATTTTAAATATTAAAATTACAAAACAATATGGATAACTAAACAAAATTACAGAGAATATCACTTTTGAATATCAGTATCTGAACCACCATGTGACATATTCATGTCATGGGTATAACTGACACTGCAATAATAAACTAGCATGCAGCAAAATAGTAGCTAATGCAAACAATAGCATGAAACATATTCCAAATTAAATTAACTTCTCATTTAATACAAATACACAGCTGATTGTTTTCCAAATTTGATTTACAGAATATTTACGTATTATTTACGTATAATATAAAACAACTACATTAAAATTAAAAGTTACATTCTGTAATTTGAGTAGATTCAAGAACTATTTTTCAATCATGAACTTGTGACTTTTCACTTGTATTCTCCACAGAATATCACAATAACATAAAAGTTTTTAAAATGATCTTTAACTCATAAAACTCTCAGCATTTTTTACTCCAGATATATTTTAGAGTTTGATAATAATGTATATTAATTTTAGAAATGTCCATTACTTAAGATTATATGAAATTACATGATTTCACCAGGTCTGGAAATCTTAAAATGTCCTCATATTTCCAGGGTCCCAAGACTGTTTAAGAACCCTGGTTCTTAAATAAAAATGACAGTTGTTAAGGAAACAAATGAAAATAAGTAATATAATCTCAGATTCTTTACATCTTGAGTTTTATCTTATTAATAACTCACTTAATAAATTAATAAAACATTATTTTGGTCATACTTTAAACAGTTTTAAGTGAAAGTGTGCCAAGGCCCCCTAGTAGGTCCCTGTCCCCTGATTAAGAAACATTGTTTTAAATAATTCAAACACCCTCAAACAAAAGTTTTGAATATATTTCTAAAAGTCTGTGACAAACACAAACCGGATACAACCTCCGGCTGATGCTAGATCTACGTAGATGCAGTTCATAGATACCAAGATACTGCTAAACGAGATACAAAACTTATCCTCTCTGACACTGACCTCTGGAGGAGCCATCTGACTGCTCGGTCTCCTTGCAGTCCAGGTTTTTCAGCAGCTGCATGGATTTGCCAGCCATGATAATCTGCTTGAGTACAGGCTTGAGGAAGGACACCATGGTGTGCTGTCTGCTGCTGGACGCCTGCTCCCCGCCAGAGCTTCCACTGGCAGCGTCGCTGAGCCTCTCCTCGCTCTCCACCGTCTCAGATACGCTATACAGCGTGTAAGTGGCATACCAGAAGTCCCTGTGGTTTACTGGTACATCCTTGTTCCTAGTAAACATGTCCATATATGTTTTTAAATAGCTTTATAATAAGCAGAATAATGTGAAGTCATCCAGTGGTTAGAGCAAAATAAACCCCAAAAAAGTGATTAACACCCTGTTACGACACTGACTGATTTTCCAATAATGACTGGCTGACTTTATGTAATTTCTTACATAGAGTACAGTAAGATTTTTGAAAGAAGATCAAGGCTGCATTTATTTGGTCAAAAATACAGTAAAAGCAGTAATATTCAGGCATGTGATCAGCTAAAGACAAAAAAGAAGGAAAACCTGATCTGCCCACCAGCAATTATTATTATTTTAAAGACATATTTTATTATTGCACTACTGTACTGTACAATTTATTTTTAATAACCATAATAATAAATGATAATACATTATATGTTATAATAAATATGAATAGATTTGTTATTATTATTAATATTATCATTATTATTTTCGTTTTTATTTTAACAGTAAAATTAAAATCATAACATTTAATTGCGTTGCTTTCGAACATTGAGCTTTTATTTTGGCGGAAAACCACAAGCTTCTCTTTGCTGACAACAACAGATTTATTAATGATTCTCATTACAAATTTAAGATGGCTGGCGCATGTTGCATTGCCAAAATGCAAATTATATGTGACCCAAACACAGCACTTGCAGAGTAGGACGAAACTGAAAATGAACACATTACATCACAACTGTTGCAATTTGGTGATTGCACTAAGCCACTTCATTACTGTCACTTGATTAATTTAATTCGTCCTTGCTGAATAAAAGAATATCTGAACGGTAGTGTACATACACATTTAAGTTTTTTTGTACCTCTGAATTATGAACTCTTTGGCGGGGTCAAATAAGTGACCGTGAACGATCCATTCATCAACAATCTCAAGGTATGGCCGCACGGTTTCTACCCAGAGAGAGAAAAGGAGCGCCACCTGATAGGAAGAGGGGGAGGAATCATTTTGTGATCTTGTGAAGAAAAAAAAGATGAGCGGCACACTGATAAATGGACAAATTCAAGCATCTACTCCTTGAAAAAAAAAAAAAAACAGGCACACTTACAGACTGCTCAGAGGCCTCACCCGCACTGTCATATTCTATGATGGCCTTGTAGAGAGTGTTGAGCAAGTGTGAGGCTCGTAATACGTTGGACGTTCCGAGCGGCACTTCAGCCACCCCTGTGCAGAAAACCTTATGCAGCATCGTGATCTGAGCCAGATGAGGACTTAACCGTTCCAGCACAGATGATAGAGTCACTGTCTCATCTATGAAGAATCACGATAGAATGAATACTATAATCATACAAAATGAAATGTGAATACATTTACAGACACAGAAAAACAACCTTTGGCAATAATGTCTTTTTCGATAGCATTGAGCTCTTCTTTAAAGCTGGTGAAGTATTTATACAAGGCCCACACGAATGCTTGGTAGGTCCGGAAGGGAGGCTCAGAGCTCTTCTTGGAGGATGAAGAGGACGAAGTAGAGTTAAGACCTGGAGGACAAGGCTCTGCGCTGTGGCCGGTAACTTCATCAATAAACTTTTGCAGACGGGAAACGGCCTGCCCATAGGCTGCTATGTGCTCCAGTACAGAGTGAAGACAGTTCTGTACACAAATAGGAATACATAAAAGCGCTTTGAATCAATCCTATCATCATGGTTCTATCTTCTACAATTACAGAAATAAGATTTCTTTATTTTAAGTGTTAGAGTATGTATAATTATTTTACATTGTAATTATACATTTAAGTACTGTGTAATATTAATTGACTACATGCACTTACTATAGGATTAGGGGTTGGTTTAGGGTTAGCTACATGTAATTATGCATAATTTATTGTTATTACTGAAGCAAATACATGTAACGTGTAACAAGGACATGGTAAAAAACATTTTCTTTTACATTAATCAAAATAACACTAATTAAAATGTTAAATGATATTTAAAGATTTTGATATACTCTATGTGGGGACCCTCTAAAAAAACGAGATGGTACATCTCAAGAGGGTTTTCCCAATCAATAAATACATTTAATGAAATAAAGTCTGACTGGCACCTTCTCTTCTTCACACGAGCATGGTAAACTTCCAACAAACCCCAAAAACCTAGGCCTGACAGGGAATGGTGAAAAACAGTCTCCACTCACGTTAGTTAAATGAGTGACCACCACATCATTCCTCACAGTCACCTTGCCATCATTGTGCTGGAAAATGAAAAGTTTTTTTACACCAGAGAAGAGCCTGAGGAGAGGAGGAAAAGAACGAAAAGAATGATATTTCCTGTGTAAAAGAAACCTTGATATGAGCAATCAGTCATCCTTTGAGATGCAATCTCTTCTGGGTAAGAAAGCATGGTCAGTGTCAAAAACCAGTGCAATGTAATCTTGGGAGACAAAAATCTCCATTCCAGAACGGCATGTTTAAACTTGCATCCTAATCCCTATCCACATATGCAGTCTCCACAAACATAACATATACACCGGCATAACATTATGACAGGTGAAGTAAATAACACTGATTATCTCTTCATTATGGCACCAGGCAACAAGTGAAAAAAGAAATCCTCAAAGTTTATGTGTTAGAAGCAGGAAGAATGGGTAAGCATAAGGATTTGAGCGAGTTTGACAAAGGCCAGATTGTAATGGCTAGACGACTGGGTCAGAGCATCTCCAAAACTGCAGCTCTTTTGGGGTGTTCCCGGTCTTTAGTGGTCAGTATCAAAAGTGGTACATGGAGGGAACAGTGGTGAACTTGCGACAGGGTCATGGGTGGCCAAAGCTCATTAATGCACATGGGGAGCGAAGGCTGTCCGGTGTGGTCCAATCAAACACAAGCTACTGTAGCTCACTGCTGATTCTGATAGAAAGGTGTCAGAATACACAGTGCATCAGTTGGTTGTGTATGGGGCTGCATAGCCGCAGACCAGTCAGAGTGCCCATGCTGACCCCTGTCCACCGCCGAAAGCACTAAAAGTGGGCATGTGAGCATCAGAACTGGACCACAGAGCAATGGAAGAAGGTGGCCTGGTCTGATGAATCACTTTTTCTTCACGTGGATGGCCAGGTGCGTGAGCGTCGCTTACCTGAACACATGACGCCAGGATGCACTATGGGAAGGAAGAAAGCAAGCCATCCATGATGTTACTTTGAAACATACCAACTACCTAAGCATTGTTGCAGACCATGTACACCCTTTCCCTGGTGGCTGTGGCCTCTTTCAGCAGAATAATCCGCCCTGCCACAAAGCAAAAATGGTTCAGGAATGGTTTGAGGAGCACAACAACAAACTTGGCCTCCAAATTGCCCAGATCTCAATCCAATCGAGCATCTCTGGGATGCGCTGAACAAACAAGTCTGATCCATGGAGGCCCACCTCGCAACTTACAGGACTTGAAGGATCTGCTGCTAACATCTGATGATGTTAACAGCAGAGATGGTGGTCCAGTGGGTTAAGCCATGGAACTGATACGCAGAAGGTTGCTGGTTCGATCCAAGCGGTCACCACCAGTGTGTCCTTGAGCAAGGCACTTTACTCCATGTTGCTCCAGGAGGATTGTCCCTGTATTAAGGGCAATGTAAGTCGCTTTGGATAAAAGCGTCTGCCAAATGCATAAATAAATAAATTAAATAAATAAAACATCTTGGTGCCAGATACCACAGCACACCTTCAGTGGTCTAGTGGAGTCTGTGTCTCAACAGGTCAGGGCTGTTTTGGCAGCAAAACAGGGACCAACACTATAATGTTATGCCTGATCGGTGTAACCAACTTTCCTTTGGTAAAAACATGTCTGTCCAGTTTGTTCAATGTAATCCCGGCAATCTTACAGTATATATAGCATACCAAAGAGTTTCCCGAATCACTTGTGTCTCTGTAACAAAAGACTTCTCCTCAGGCAGGTAGAGAGGCCCAGTGTTATACAGGTGCTGATCCCTGGAGAGAAAGAGAGTGACTATAAAAAATGTATGCAAAAATGACAGCATGAAAGCTTGAACAGCATTTGCTTCAAAACTCTTATTAAATCATGGAGGAAAGGTCTCATGATGCTGAAAGCAAATAAGATATCACAAAAATGTCTTACCAGACGTTGTAAAGGTTGGAGTGCAGGTGGAGGCTGTGTGGAAAGCGGGGAGAGTTGGGAACCCAATATGAAGTGACAATATGCTGCTCCAACCAAGCCCTGGAGTCCGGCTCCCCCACTACAAAAACATGACGGTAGGAACTTTAAGAACTATTGGATACTGTGAGAAAATGCTCTACTAATACTGTCCATTACCAGTCCAGGTGACTTGCACGGTCTTATCATTCTGCTCATGGTCCTCCAGTGGCGTTCTGTCTACCTGTATACCAGAATCCTCTCTGCTCAGGGGCTGCTGGCTATCATCTTCTTCACTCTCTTCCTCAGACCAGTCCTGCCAAAAGATCAAAGGATCTATTGTGCTCCATTACTGCAAACATACATAATCAGTATGGTATACAATCACACTGAGGGGTCAAGCCATCTGTCGCCTTGTCTCAAGGCTGGTGGGAGCCCTTCAGGATCTCTCCTGAAGAATTATTGTGAGGAATCAAGTTTTGTCTGTACACATACCAATTTCAACAAACCAGTTCCCAGGCTATTGTGATTGGTCTACCTTTTACAGCGCATGTTGTAAAAGAAACGCTGATTACCATATCTGAATTTCAGCTCCAGAGTCTTCCTCCGTCAGCACTTGTAATATATAATGATATGAACAGTAACAACAGTGTCGTTTTAGTCCTCATCCTTGCTTCATTAGCGTCTTTTTGACACATCTACAACCCGACCCAAAACTTTTCCAGGCCTCCGTTACAACTACTGTGTTTGTGGGTGGTATAAGATACTAAGAACTGATCTAATAATCTAATAGTGTTCACTCACTGGCGTGTCTGGAAAGGGCCCAGTATCAATATCTTCTCCTTCCATGAGATACTTTGCCCAATCAAACGTGTCTTCTTTCACTGTAGAAATAAACATATTGTTTAGTTGTGTTGTCCAACAGTATGAATGTGTTGACACAAAAGCACATACAAATCTAACCTGCTTCTTTCAATCTGGGTCTTTCACAGTAGTTTGTGTTGGATGGAGAGTCAGACAGATGGAGTAATAAAGCCAGCATACTGTAGTGGGCATCAGTCTGAAAATAGAAATAGCGATATTCAGCATGTGTAGTGTTCCAAGTACTCTTTGAATAATATCAGTGTTATCCCACCTTGGTTCCCTCAGTATTAGGAAGAGGAGAACTGAGAAATTCTTCAGTTAGCCGTATCCAGCTCTCTGCTTTACTTAAGTCAGAGTGGACCATGAGTTTCTCATGAATCCTGGGAGAAAAAGAAATCTCAATAATGAATTTGAATAATCAAAATATCAGCATAACAAAAAATAAAGTACACAAAATTGTGCAAAGCTTCAGACTTCCTACCCATTAATGGATCGCTGCACATTATGTCTGTTGACATCAAGGAAATGGTGAAACCTATCAAGAGGGGATAAAACATGATCAGGGCGTCTTATTGATTTTATGTGTGTGTGTGTGTGTGTGTGGGGGGGGGGGGGGGGGGTGTTAAGAGCAAAATGGAAAACAATTTTGTTTTTATTCATTATTTTGTTTCATTTTCCAAATACATGCAAGCCATTACAGTAATAAATAAATGGAAGGATAAATGCACCAAGTACTTACGTAAAAAAACTGAAAAAGGTAGGCACACCACAAGCTCCAAAAATTCAGAGTATAGACTCACTCACACAAACAGGTTATGTTTCGAGCATGCAGGCTCATCGTCAGACCAGTCTACTATTAAATACTACTAGTCTACTATTATTTTGCATATTTTTGGAGCTGTGGTGTGCCGACTTTTTTCTGGTTTTTATTATCTCTTTTGTCGAGCACCCAACTAATGAGCATATTTTTGCCTGTAATGTGCATGCTTTGGTCCTGATTTTACCAAGTACTTACTTGAAATTGGACCAAGTAAACTTCAGAGCCATTTGAAAGTTTTGATCTTCCTCATCCTGAATGGCAGTAAAATGTGAGATGAGTCTCCGGGTCTCCAGCTCCAGATCCTTCTCAAACCTGCTCCAGTGAGCCATTCTGATGATTCAAGGATCAACTGAAACCCAAAATATGAACAAATAATGATAGATAGATAGATAGATAGATAGATAGATAGATAGATAGATAGATAGATAGATAGATAGATAGATAGATAGATAGATAGATAGGTAGATAGATAGAAAAAAATGATAGATAAATACAGACAGACAGACAGACAGACAGACAGATAGATAGATAGATAGATAGATAGATAGATAGATAGATAGATAGATAGATAGATAGATAGACAGACAGACAGAAAAAAATGATAGATAAATACAGACAGACAGACAGACAGACAGATAGACAGATAGATAGATAGACAGACAGACAGACAGACAGACAGACAGACAGACAGACAGACAGACAGACAGACAGACAGACAGATAGATAGATAGATAGATAGATAGATAGATAGATAGATAGATAGATAGATAGATAGATAGATAGATAGATAGATAGATAGATAGATAGATAGATAGATAGATAGATAGATAGATAGATAGATAGATAGATGAGCACAAACCTTTTGGTTGTGATGCTGACAGGGGCGAGCCGTTATCAACAGCTGCGGCTAGCAAAACAAGAACCCCATGACAATGGTGTTCGCTACAAGTCACAGGTAAAGCGAAATATGCCTTCGATCCCCCGAATATAATCCGATAGCGAAAGTCGAACTGAGGGCTGAGTTTAAATCAATTTATCTTATTATTCTTTACATGTATTATGATTTCCCCTGTTGCCGCCTCCATGACTTTAGACGCTTCTTCTTTGGTGCAGTGTGAACAATAATAACGCTGAGGGGAGCTTTACTGCCACCTATCGATCTGGAAGGATGGAACACGAAGAGACACCAAATCAACACTGCCAGACAAAAACATCCGAAGTCCAGAAAGAAATCCATTCAGTATACAAAAGCTAATTCGTACACTTTATGCGTACCTGTTTATTGTTTTGTAAAAGTTCCGAGGAGACAGTGTGTCTCAATCAGCTCCCTAGTTCAGTAGTCAGGGCACTGATCCTGATAAGTAAAAGGACAATTTGTTCATAATTGATGCGTTACAGATTGTGCATTTACTACAAATAGTTTGAACAAAAAAGATCTCAAAATGTATCTTCAGTAAGCGAGCTCACTGCAACTGTACCTTTCCGATCAACTGCTGGCCAAAACAAAGGTTTTGGTATTTCTGTTACCTTTTGTGTTATGTATGTGACCTTTTACATTATGTGAAAATATGGCACATTTATATTGATTGATTCATTTATTTAATTAATTGCTTTTCGTATATGTCAATTTATATTTAAAAACAAATAAATTGTGCCCGTATTTTGGTGGGTAGTCTTGACTTGCTCGGCTTTATGAGTGACCTCTTAACGATCCAATAACAATCTTCTTATGCGAACTCCCACCAGCCAATCCTGGCGCAGGGGGGCGGGACTTGGGACATTACGGGTGAGAAAAAAAGATTCCACCCTCTAAACTTACTTTATCGCTGTAATCCAGCAGTATTCATACAGGTAGGAGTCGACAGTTCGCCGAGATCTGCGTCACTCACTCCGCTGAGGCCATGAAGAGAAGGCTTCAGAAAAAATACATAATCTTGATTCTAGGATACTCCGTGGCGCTGCTTTTAATTCCCTACGTGTTAGATTACCGGAGTAAATCGTCCCACATCAAAGATGGATATCAGCAACAGAAGTGTCCCGATCTGGAGACCACAATCGCCCTGTGGAGTAGCACCAGGACGGTCAACTCAACGGAGGTGCAGGACTATGGCAACAGGAGTCAGTCCAGAACACACATATACCTCCACGCAACCTGGAGGACAGGTTCTTCATTTTTAGGGGAATTATTTAATCAGCACCCTGATGTGTTTTATTTATACGAGCCCATGTGGAACATGTGGCAGGCGCTTTATCCAGGAGATGCGGGCAGCTTACAAGGAGCAGTGAGAGACATGATGAACTCTCTGTTTAGATGCGATTTCTCAGTGTTAAAACTCTACGCGGGCTCGTCCAACGTAAGCACCTCTTTTATTTTCGGCTGGAAAACGAATAAGGTCATTTGCTCTGAGCCTCTCTGCAAAGCGTATAAAAAACACGAAATTGGCTTAGTTCAAGGAGACGTGTGTAGCAAATGCCAGCCCAGAGATATCAAAGAGCTGGAGAAAGAGTGCAAAAAGTACCCCGTGATGGTCATCAAAGACGTGAGGGTTTTAGATTTGGCGGTTTTGGTTCCTCTCATGCGAGATCCCGCCATCAACCTCCAGATAGTCCAGTTGTTTCGCGACCCCAGGGCTGTGCACAATTCTCGGCTGAAGTCCAAACTGGCTCTGGTGAAGGAGAGCATACAGGTGTTGAGGAGCAAGAAGCAGAACGACAAATACAAGCGCCTTCTGGTGCCTAGCAACAGGGTCCACAGAGCCGAGAACTACGTCTCGAGCGCCATGGAGTTAATATGCGACAACTGGCTCAACGACATGTTGCTCGTTATGAACGCTCCGCCGTGGGTGAGGAGAAACTACGTGCAGGTGAAATACGAAGACCTAGTGCTCAGACCTGTGGACGAGCTCCAGAGGCTCTTTCGTTTCGCCAACCTCACCCTTTCTCCGGCCATGGAGAAGTTTGTGATGAACATGACCCACGGACAGGGCTATTCTTCAGACAAACCCTTCCTCATATCATCCAGAGATGCAAAAGAGGCAATTTACGCCTGGAGGGAAAGGCTGAATGTGGAGCAGGTGAACCAGGTGGAAGCCTATTGCAGTGAGGTCATGAGACAGCTGGGTTATCAGAAGAGGAACATGGACAACACATAAAACCACCGAAACAGAAGTATGGTAAGTACGTGTCAACAAATGTCTGTCAACTTGACATTGGTTTGGCCCTAGAACATGGTGTGCTGACAGCATTATTTGGGCACTGTGAAGAAACGCCTGTTTTTGAGACTACAAAAATGTAAATTATATTAGGTCTCACTTTGCATTAATGTGCATTTTACAGCATTGTCACAGATATACAGAGTGTGAAAAGAAAAGTGATTTTTTTTTGCCAAAGAGACCACAGTAAATGTTAGTTTTTTGGACATGTACCACGGTAGTTATATTCCTTGAAGCAACTTAAATAACATGCTCCATGAATTTCAATTCCAAGAATAACACCACTGTACAAAAGTTTGAAGGTCAGTAACATTACTTTGTTTATGACAGGGCAAAGTAAATTGATTTAAAAAAAAAAAGTGGACACATTTATAGTGTTGCAAAAGATTTCAATTTCAAACAAATGCTTTTTTTTTATCCAAAAAAAATATCAACCACCACGACTGTTTTCAACATTGATACTAATAGGATGTTTATTAAGCAGCAAATAAGCATAGAAAGATTTCTGAAGGAAATTCTGAAGTTTGATCAAATAAATGCAGCCTTCGTGAGCATAAGAGACTTATTTCAAAAGATCTTACAAACTTACCTTAAAATTTTACCATGGTACTGTCACTGTGTACATTTTTACAAGGGTATGGTGACTGAATTAGTACCATTCAGTACATGTACCACAGTATTCTTGGAATACCATATAAATGCTATCATTATATATATATATATACACTCACCTAAAGGATTATTAGGAACACCTGTTCAATTTCTCATTAATGCAATTATCTAATCAACCAAATCACATGGCAGTTGCTTCAATGCATTTAGGGGTGTGGTCCTGGTCAAGACAATCTCCTGAACTCCAAACTGAATGTCAGAATGGGAAAGAAAGGTGATTTAAGCCATTTTGAGCGTGGCATGGTTGTTGGTGCCAGACAGGCTAGTCTGAGTATTTCACAATCTGCTCAGTTACTGGGATTTTCACGCACAACCATTTCTAGGGTTTACAAAGAATGGTGTGAAAAGGGAAAAACATCCAGTATGCGGCAGTCCTGTGGGCGAAAATGCCTTGTTGATGCTAGAGGTCAGAGGAGAATGGGCCGACTGATTCAAGCTGATAGAAAAGCAACTTTGACTGAAATAACCACTCGTTACAACCGAGGTATGCAGCAAAGCATTTGTGAAGCCACAACACGCACAACCTTGAGGCGGATGGGCTACAACAGCAGAAGACCCCACCGGGTACCACTCATCTCCATTACAAATAGAAAAAAGAGGCTACAATTTGCACAAGCTCACCAAAATTGGAAAGTTGAAGACTGGAAAAAAATGTTGCCTGGTCTGATGAGTCTCGATTTCTGTTGAGACATTCAGATGGTAGATTCAGAATTTGGCGTAAACAGAATGAAAACATGGATCCATCATGCCTTGTTACCACTGTGCAGGCTGGTGGTGGTGGTGTAATGGTGTGGGGGATGTTTTCTTGGCACACTTTAGGCCCCTTAGTGCCAATTGGGCATCGTTTAAATGCCACAGCCTACCTGAGCATTGTTTCTGACCATGTCCATCCCTTTATGACCACCATATACCCATCCTCTGATGGCTACTTCCAGCAGGATAATGCACCATGTCACAAAGCTCGAATCATTTCAAATTGGTTTCTTGAGCATGACAATGAGTTCACTGTACTAAAATGGCCCCCACAGTCACCAGATCTCAACCCAATAGAGCATCTTTGGGATGTGGTGGAACGGGAGCTTCGTGCCCTGGATGTGCAACAAATCTCCATCTACTGCAAGATGCTATCCTATCAATATGGGCCAACATTTCTAAAGAATGCTTTCAGCACCTTGTTGAATCAATGCCACGTAGAATTAAGGCAGTTCTGAAGGCGAAAGGGGGTCAAACACAGTATTAGTATGGTGTTCCTAATAATCCTTTAGATGAGTGTATATATATATATATATATATATTAGTACCATGCTATAACATCTGATACTCTGAACTCTATTACGATACTGGATATAGTACTTTATGGTAACACTTTATTTTAAGGTGACGTAGTTACACCACGTTAGTAGTACATGTACTTATGATAGTAATAACAGTAAATGATGCATAAATACAAGTAACTAAACCAAACCCTAACTCTATATTAAGTACATGTAGTTAATTAATATTACTCATTTGAGTAAGTACAATGTAACTACATCACTTTAAAATAAAGGGTAACCTACTTTATTAAGGTAAATACAGTGGTATTCCATAGAGAGCTAATACTCAAGTTAATACTAAACTAATTATTTTGGGCACAGTTATACCTTTTGTTTTTTGGGACATACACCATGATAACACCATACAGTATTAACATGCCATCACTATGCACTTCCATAGTATATTTTTGTTAGGGAAATGCCCTTTATTTAATATTATTACTATTGTAATTGGCTATTTCACATATACGTGTAAATATAATTCAGTGCATGATGTTCTACTATTGATAGCGGCTCCCTGATGCCCGCAAATTAGTTAAATTCTCCCGCAATCTAGAGCACGCATGCGAGACACAGACTGTGCACGCGCGCAAGGCAGAGAGGGAGAGAGAGCGAGAGACCTTGCGTGTGTGTGCTAGTGTGCACCTAATGAAGCGCATGTAAGTAAGACAGAGAGCATCCTGATTGGCCTGTTTCGGTTAGTCAACCAATCAATTGTCAGTGTGGCCGGGCTTTTATCTCTTCTCCCGAACCAAATTAATCAGTTCAGTGTAACTAGAAACTGGAGCGCCATGGCAGAGGGAGAGTGCCCCAAAAAACAAAAGTATAAAGTATAAACATAATGACAGTTTGTAACTGACATGTTATGGTTGAGTTAAACAAGTTTCATGTTTGACTTTTTTCAGGTTGGGATGTCTGCATGTGTTATACCGTTTTCGATTACCACAGACTATAATAGTTGTTAAATGGGTTGGTTTACTTTCATCTAGCACAACTATACATTGATGCTTCCATCCGTTAAATGACAAGTGTGTCAGTCCCAGATTGATTATGCAACACTGTAACCAGTGTAGTTGTATAGATGTAAATTGATTTCAATGGCAGTGTGGTGTTATGCAGTTTATCTGAATGCCATGCACATAGGCTGAGTGACCAACAGCCTTATAACAAGGGTTGAAGCACACTTTCTGTCAGTTCGGATCTGAATTCTGTCCTTTAGAGGACTCAGTTGGATTCTATAATGCTTAGCAACCTATTGGGGAGGCAAACGTGATGTTTTAAAAAGTTTAGATTTGAGTTGTAGGGTAGGCAACTGCGGAGAGGCTAGCAATAGAAAGCTAGTTTTGAAAGCATACAATCCCACCCTCCCTTCAGAGAGTCTCTTCCAAAACACATGAACCTGCCCTGTCTGAGTAGAGATTTCCACAGAAGATATATTGATTGCTATCGGGATGTGAAGATTTTCAAGCAGTATAACAACAAACAAAGTGCTTATGAAAAATATTGCCTACCCTGCCTTTAAAGGTGCAGTGTGTACATTTTAGAGGCATCTAGTGGTGAGGTTGCAAATTGCAACCACCCACCCCTCCCTTTCGAAGCACATAGAGAAGCTACAGTGGCCGACACAGGACAAAGATGTCATCATCTGAGACAGCAGAGAGTAGCTAGCGCTCTGTAGAGCAGTTTGTCTGTTTAGGGCTACTGTAGAAACATGACGGTGCAAAATGGCGACTTCACTGTAAGGGGACCCGCGGTGTGTTTAGATAGAAATGGCTTATTCTAAGGTAACAAAAACATAACAGTTCATTATGTAAGGTCTTTATACACCATACTTATGTATATTTACACCACTGAAAACATACTTATGTATATTATATTGCATTTCTGTCAACAGATCCTCATAAATACTACACACTGCACCTTTAAATCTACAGTGTATCAATTACATCGTTACAGGTGGCAACAAGTGACTTATTCATTTAATCATTCATAAGCAGTTTTTTTTTTTTATGTAATTCCCAAAAAATTTTTTTTTATGTAATTCAAATGAAATAGTTTTGAAATAGACTCTATTTATCTAGAATCGCACAGCTCAAACTAAAGTGTATCATTTAAATTAGTAATTGCGGTAAAACACTGGCTAGAAACAGCTCACTATATCCGAGGACATTGATCCAGTCTGAAACTGACAGCACATGGTGCCAGTCATGGAGTTAATACTATCCTCTTGAACTCTGTAACGTTCTATGGTGGCATAATGTTTTTATTTCCAAACAGGCCCGGATCAGCGAAATGACCAGTTTCATTTTTACTCTAGTATAAATCAGTGGAGTCAGCACAATACATTTACCTTTAATATCTTCTCAGCACTGTGACCGGTAAAAATATCCGACAGCTGTACATGTCAAATCAATTAGCCATCATGCTTAAGTCTAATTTCATGGCAAAGCATGTAAATAGCAGACCGATGGATCATGATACAGGCTTCTTTGTCATCGCTATCAGAGGCATGTGATGGGGGCTGGTATGACCTAACAGACTGACCACACGTGGTTGGGACAGGCTGAAATATAGGGATTGCTTTGTGCCGGTTAGTCCCTGGAGGGACCAGTGCTCCCTGAGCTGAGCCTGTCACCAGCTCAATCTGTGAGGGCTCTGCCATGACTTAGACATGTTGGCACCAGACATACATCCCTGACCAGTACAGACCTCTAACTGTCTCTTGGTATCAGAGTTCAGAAAACAGGCTTATTTTCAAAAATGACTTGTATAGCATCATTTTGAAATGTTTGGTTTAACTTTACTGTTTGGGCATGCCCATGCATTTCATCTGTCTAAAAGAAACCATAAAAAAAACACAATATATTAATTGTATAATTCATCTAATATTACATTCATTATGTAAATATCAGATAAATTACATAATAATTTAACATTATTATTAACATTATATACTACTAATAATAATTCAGGGTTCCCATGTAGGCTATCCTGTAAAAATTAGTTTTTTTAGTTTTTTCAAGTGGAAAATGAGATCAAATGTTTTCCTTTAGCCTCGAACGAAGAGTTCCTCACTCCCTGAAACAATTAACATTTAGTAGCAGAGAGCAGGGGAGGGCATTGCAATATACCGGTAGACCACACTAGACATTAACCGGTAGAAATTTGTCAACTGGTAGAGATTTTGGACTATTGTCTCTATCGTGGTTACACTCACGTGACATTGCTGTGCTACGCAGTCATGAAAGCTTATCGTTTGCATGTGTTTTTAAGTGTTGCGGTTTAAAAAGAAGTGATTTTAATCCGCTGAAGTGCTGAAAGACAACTCATTTCACTATACACATGCTTTTTGCAGACTAATTGGGCTTAAACAGTTAAATATACAAACGTATGTGTCAAAGTGACAATGTCTTTGCAAGTAAATAGTCATTTATGTCTTAAGTGACCGTAAACAGTTGAGAAAGAAAATGCACAAGTATATTCTATCCATGCAGTCTGTTTTAAAGTGACAGCATACAAACTTACCAGCAGTTGTTATTAATGTTAAACAACAAAAAGAGTTGAGTCTCGTGTTGGCCCATTCAACCTTGAGCTAATGTCATTAACTGCTTAATGTTTGCAGTGAATGTCAACTGGTAAGCAGCTATTTAATCTTGTTAACATTATTTCAGCAACTTGCTAACTAATCATTTTGATATTGTATTTAGTAGGGGTCAGCAGGGCAACCTATAGCAGTCACACAGTCTGTTTTATTTACTTCTGATTGTTGGCAAAAGTACCCGTACTTTGGTACCAAGTCAATACTGAAATGTAAAGATTCCAGCCTTTCTGCCAGTACCGGTAGTCCAGAGCACCGGTATACGATACGTACATATACCACCTACCTGCTGATAGGTGGCTGCTTTCATACGCTCCTGTACTTATTTGTGTGAAGCCCACAGTAAAGAGAATCAAGGATCTATTTGCAACATTTTTTTACAGCATTGTAGCCAGTGTTGAGCATATGAACAATGCCCAATCAGAGGTTTGTAAACTAGTCAGAATCTGCTCAATACAAAACACCAGAGTTTTGTTCAGTGCACCCAAGCCTGTAGCACTCCTCTCAGAAACTGAAGCCTCTGCGCCTCGATCGCCCACAGGTGGCTGGTCCCAGTATAGCTCATAACCCCCGCACCTCCGTGTTTTCTAATGGCGAGACGAACTAAACAATCAAATTACACTTTGAATTTTTTTTCCCCAAATTTGGTCATCGTAGGCAGTTTTTATCACGATGATTTCATTTCAAGTGTTCGTTTTTTTTAAATAAGTTTGGTTTTAGTAAGTTATTTGATGCTATAAAAACAGGGGTGTGACGTCATGATTGACAGCTTCTCTCAGTGAAGTTGTCACTGAGGCACTAACAGACTTTTTTGGGGAGGAGATTGGCTTTAATTTCTACATTTCCATAACTGTTTATTTCACACCTACATAATGAATTGTTCTGCATCCGTGAGAATGTGGGCGGGCTTTTGATATCGCACCTCTACTTCCTGCTCTCTACCATACTGCGTAGACTCTGCCCCAAATCTGCACAAGATGTCAGTGCCATATTCAGAAGCCTCCGGAGGCTTCACTAACTTAAGCGAAAGCGAATTAAGTTGTCGTCCATTTTTTTTTATAGTCTATGAGTGCACCAGAAACGTTCGCAAATCTTTCGTTATAATCATTATATATATATATATATATATATATATGTAAACACAATGTAAACAAGAGATTTATTGTACAGTGTAGTCAGCGTCATTGATTATAATGGTAATTATAATGGTACGTTTTCACAACTGAACTGAAGTGATTGACAGGTTCAGTGATTATAAAAGGAAGTGCTCTTTGTTTGCTATCTGTTTATAACCCATTCGCAATTTTAAAGTTTTATTTTTCATGCTGCTAAGTACACACTGCAAAATATTGGAAGTTACAACCATATTTAAATATAATTGAATCCAAAATTGTGTTGACTGACACAGTGATAAACATGCAGATGCGACAAAAAAAAGCCTATGTCAAAATAAATCTGGGCTTTAAGTGCAAGAATAATAGATCTTCGATTTGTTCTATTACGTGTAATCCGTTTTTTTTGTGTTTTTTTTTTTTTTTACATTTGAAGGCTACATGCTTATGTTTTAATGTATTATTTACTTATTAGCATTAATAATTCATTGACTATTTAATATTTTTATTTTGAAATATTTAACCCTCTGGTGCTCATGACCCCAATTTTTTTGTGTTTACATACCTAATGCAAGAAAAGTCACAGAGTTTCATATCATTCCGATGAAGCTGTGATTTTTAACATTTCAAAACAGAAATGACCGAAGAGCACTAGAGGGTTAAACAAATTATTTAAATGGTTACAATATTTTTTGCTATGGTTTTGGAACTGAGAACCAGTTGTGTTGTATAATTTAGAGCTCATATTAAAAACGATTGATTTTTTTTAGTTAAGTCATGGCCATAAACTGCTTTTAAAGACTTATCTGGAGATAGGAATATTACTTTATGGCGTGATCCTTGTCTTTTATTTCCACCGTAGAGAAAATGTCTTGGAAATTGATCGCTGAAAAAGAGGGAAGTCTTGGAGGGAGGTTAATAAAAAAAACACAAAAAAAATTTAATATGATGATAAATAATTTTCTATGAATAACATATTCTATTATTCATTTCTCATTTTCATTTCCAGGACCAATAGGCCTATGGGAACATTGTTTCAATTTAAACGGTCACGCTGAATATATCTGTGAAAAATTCTAGCAGAGTCAAATTACACACTGTACTTTTACGACTTAAACTTTGTTGACATTCTACACAGAATCAGTGTTTTTAGTAAATGTCCAAATATCCCCTGTCCACAATAACACAGCTCATGTTATTACGTTCCTCTCTTTGCTGCAGGAGCCTAATGTGCTGTAGGAACACGAGGACAGAAGGAGAACAGCCTGATATGAAGCTACACCAGGAGGTACTGATGGAGCTGAGGAGCAACACCCCCGAGATCTCCTTCACAGTGGCCTCATGGCGCACAGAGTAGACGACAGAAGAGTTTGATAAGAGAGACACTTACAAACCCACCGACCTCAAATGATACTGACAAGAATCCTATAAGGAAAAAGACTAACAATAACAGAGGGGAAACCCATTCAAAATGAAATGGCTACCAAAGGCTCAGTCCCGGTTGTGTCCTGACAGCCAGATTTCATCTGCAATAATCCCTGCTCAATCCCCAGCCGCCCATAATCAGCCACACGAGACAGGCGCTTGGGTAGTTGCACATGCACTAGGCCTGGAGACAGATATCCCGTTGGGTGGATTTCATAATGAAAACTTTCCTAGGCATTCTTGTATTCATCAACCAGGTATGAAAAGGGATTATGCATCACTGACACTCCAATATCTGTGGTACTGCCCAAAAAAACTAAGCACAAAGTGCAATTCAATGAACTGAAGAGCTAGAGAAAAGGGTGTAGAAATAGTTTTCCCAAAGGAAATTCTGACCTCTCTACAATAACTAGGGGTGTAACGGTACACGTGTTCGTACTGAACCGTTTCGGTACAGGGCTTTCGGTATGGTGCACATGTGTACCGACCGGTTCTGAGTGCAATCTTTAACAGAACCGTCAGTTTTGTGTACCGTTACACCCCTAACAACTCATAACACTCCCACTGGTATGACATTTCCCAGTTCCCCATGGACATCACCCGTTTTTCCTGTTTGTATGAAGCCTGCTGTTAGACTACGTGTTCATCTATGTTTAAAGAGGATAGTATTGCAGTTTGAATAGTTGAATGGACGGAATGTCTAATCGAAAACTAAAACACACAATCATACTTTGAGGATACAGGTGTTATTGTGTTCTAATAGAAATGCTTTTACTGGTCAAGAACTTTGGCGGTAATATCATTTTGTTAACGTTGTTTTGTCACCTTTTACTCTAAAGCTATGGGAACCATCAGAATTAATAAATGAAAAAATCTGTTATTTATAAATAAAACTTGTACATACATTTTTGTAGTAAACACTAGTTGTTTTCTTGTTTTATTATTATTTAATGACATATAAAATAAATCAAATACCTTAGTTAGGTATTGCTCCTGAAGCCCACTTTGATATATTGGCTATTTTCATACAATTGTTAAACTACAATGTATACCACATTTTGTCGCATTATTTGACAGGCTGAGTGCATCTTTATGTATAATAATAAAATAAATAGTAATAATACTAGGTATTTATATGGAGGAAAAACAATTTGGGGTTTCATATATCACAGACATAAAAATGGCAGCTTGTATATGTTTTATATGGCATATATTGACATGCAGAACAGCAAGTAAAAGATGAATGCTACAGGAGGGAGTTACATATCCTGAAGGTACATACAAGTCCACCAATAATACGGTGTGGGGGGGAAAAAGCTACCAGACATGTTGGAAGAGTCATTGAGAAGAGGAGTGATTTCATAGCCCACGTGTTGCAGGATTACATGCAAATTCATCTTTTGCTACAGCTGGTTTAAGGTTCTCCGCCTCAAACTGCAATTGCCACGAAACCCACAAGGCTCATTTTCTAGCAGAAACTCCACATGAATAGTGCAAATCTCCTTCATTCACATTTAGGTTCTGGTCAGGTGTTGAACTAGATTCTGTTAAAAGCAAACGATGGACAGACGCAAGTGCAGACAACTGAGGCAGCTGTAAAGGTTATTTCATGGAAAGAGTGTACGGTTAGTTTATGATGAAGTTCAATATAAATTGGAAAGAACGATAACTTATTTCAAACATCTGCAAGTTAGTTATTAACTAAACGTTTGGACTTTAAACTTGCATTCATTAACAAGGATTCATTTCTAGACACGGAGGATGAAATGAATGCACGTTGGCGGTTGATGGCACGAGGCCATCCGTTTACTTTATGAACAAACAGCTGGGTCAACATCATGCCGAACATTCCAGATTCCTAATTTCAGAATCGACGACTGCCATATAGCAGCAAATCATACATTATGCAAAGATCCACCTACAAGAAAAATCTAACACGAGAAGGCGCAAAATAAACGCCACACACATGAACTCTTTGATTCTGATATGAAGTCTCCTTGATGATTACATCAGCTCTCATCACATAAATTCTGAGAGTGTGCAAGTGGTTAATATTCTAATATAATATAGCAATACATGCAAGGACTGCAGCTCAGCTGCAGCTAAAGTGCATGGCTCATACACTCTGGTTGCATCCAGCTGTTTAAAAAAAAAAACACATCTGTGCAGATCAACATTGATATTAACAACGACCAGCACGTCAACCTGGCTTTCATACAACCAAGATATTGAAGGAAATGTAAACTCCAACTGACTAAAGTTGCGTATCACAAGGTTCCAGTATGCAGTCATGAGACAAGCATGCACTCATGTCAAACAATGTTGCTATTGTGTTCGAAAGTTTCCGCAAACACTGCCATGTGTGGCCTGGAGTATTTACAAACATTATGAACTGCTCACTCATTTGCCTGAAGGTAAAGGTGAGCATTTAAATGCTCGCAAAAAAGATTATCATCTAATGTAATACTGGCTTCCCCCTCAAGGAAAAACTGGCTTAGTCATATATGTCAATCTTATTTTCAGTTTGTGGCACAGCATTGATAAACAAAAAGAATGAATGACCTACAATGTTAATGTGTGGCAGGCAGTGATCGTATGAAAATGAATGTTAAGGGCAGCAGAGACTGCTCGGCATCAGTCCATTATCATATAAAACAGCAGTAAGGACATTTATTGTCCAAAGCTGTTCAAAATGCCTTGTTAACAGCAGTTAAGTAATACTTTTTCCTCCTATAAGTCACATTTTCACAAGGAGACACTGAATCAGAGTCTGCTATATCAATTACGCCGCCTCCATCCTGGTAAAAATCCCGAGCACAAACCCTCCTGCTCTCCATCTTTCGGTTTCCTTGATTTTTTAGACCCTCTGCATGAGATATCTGGTGGGGTCATGAAGGGTCAGATGGAGTTATGTGCAAAAAAAGTTAAGGTATGAAGCACAGGGAGGCGTGGTTTAAGGTTTGGGGGCGGGGGTCAAGCGTGGTCCTCGATGGGGAAAACTAAACGTGTGCCACGGCTCAAGAGCTCATGTTCACGAGTGTCCAGTTCTCGCTCCAGAGCATCTTCCGATGTGCTGTCGCTACGTTTGCCGTTCACGCCCCAGCTCCCGGCCGATCCTTCGGGGCCGGAGGAGGACGAGGCTCCGTTAGCCGTGATGGCCGTGTCGCCGTAGGTCAGTGTCAGGTCTCCTTCGTTCAGGATGAGGTCTGAGTCACTGTCTCGCAGCGGCTCGTGGTTCTGCGGAGCACAGTGACAAGTCGGACATGAAGGGAGGAGGACAGGATGCTTCAAGTGCACACACACACACTCACACACACTATTCAAGCACAACACAAAGGTTCATGAGGGACACTGGAGTCACAAGAAGACAGGATAAAAAGAGAAATACACTTAGATGTCCTTATGCAAGAGAAAAATCACACACTTACCTGTGTGTAATTGCAGCCTTCAAGTTCAGCTGGAAATGCCATAGAGTTATGTGTATATGAATAACCAAAAAAGTCATTTAGAAGGGATAAAATCTATATTCGCTAAAGCACTGTCGAATGCTTGATTCTGACATGGTGACAAGGTGTTGACAGCATGAGCAACGCAGCCGGATAAATAAAAAAAAACAGAAACATTTTTAAGGTCTTTGCACACCGAGTCCAAAATTTCCATTCATCATACAGTGGCTTTGAATGGTCAAAACCCCTCTCAAAATGCTTGCTACGGATGTGAAAAAAAAAGCAGAAAATTGAAGCCAATCCACAAAATTATATGACGGATGAAAGTTTCGGAGGCGGTATGTAAACGTGATTGATGTAACGTGAGGTCGTATTCATTTTCTTAACATGCGAAAATTTCAGACGAGAATTTCGAACTCAGACATTTAGTCTTGAGAAAAATAATAAATACCTATTTTTTATGTGAGATAAAAAAATAAAAATGTTTTTTTTTGGGGGGGAGAAAAAGGAAAGTCTTGATTTAAAATAATTTGTTTAAAAGAATAAATGTCTAGATTAAAATGTCCTCGTTCAAAATGGTTTTAAAAATCTTTATTTAAAAGAGAAAAATGTCTTGATTAAATGTTTTTTGTAAACATCAGTTGGCTTCATTATAAAACAATGCATAAAATGATTATATAGGTTGTGTAAAAGTGACATATCCATTTATGCTTATCCACATTTTGTTTTTACTGTCGTTCACCGTGTATTTTTGTTTAGACTTGTGAACACATGCCGTCGCAGCAATGAACAACTTGAATGTAGAAGCTTCCCAGGTGGACTTGAAGGCAGCATAAGCAATGATGGCAAATTGAACTTTGTTCACAATATGCATACGTAACAAACATTCTGCAATAAAACCATCTCCCAAAGTTTAGAGACTTGCCATTCACAGATCACTGGGTTAAATGTTACTTCACACTGTCACTGGGTTCTATTGAAGGGGGTTGTCACTGAAGCACAATTATACCAGGGGATTACACTGTGTGCCAACAGATCAAACAAACTAAACTCTGTTATGCAACATTTAGCTTCACATATAGCTGCTGTTTAAATCCTTTGAGAAGGATCTAAATAACGCCTGCTCCATGTTAATGGTTTGGGGTGGTGTGATTTAGTCGGTGAAGTGAGCCTGTTTTGGTCAATTGCGGCATTCAAGCAAATATTTTTTTGTATGATGACCTCTAAACTGGATAATTAAATCTTCCAGTCCCAGGCAACAACTGACTGAAAGAAAGAGGCTCTGTGGTATCTTTCTTCATGCATAGTAAAATATTTCATGTTGTTTATTTGCAACCGTGGAATAAGAGAAATATTGTTCAGTTATATCGGCCAATATAGCAAATCAAACCTCTTAATATTTAACCCACAGCTAATAAACAGTACATGTTAGACACAATATGGCCGGTTTATTTTTGCGTTGCCACTAAAAAAGGTTCCATAAGAAGACAAGACTATTGGAAACAGTTCTCCAACAGCTTCTCCAATCAAAATAGAGGTGTTGCATATTTTGTGACAATGACTTGTTGACTGTACATTATCCCATATTTACCCACCATAAATGAACGATTATCATTAAGATAACTATTCTGCCTGATTTCTCTTCAGAGCCCACAAAAGTTCTTTAAGAAGTAATTTTATGAATGAAAATTCAATTAAAAAAAACTAGTGCTGTCAAATATATATATATTTATTATGTGTGTGTATACACACACACACACACACACACACACACACACACACACACATACATCAATTACATATTATATATAAATTTTTATTTATAAATATAACACTTTTTACTTAATGCATGTGTGTGTATTTATAAATACATACACTCGAAAAAATGCAGGCTTAAAAATAACCCAAGTTGGGTTGAACATGGACAACCCAGCGGTTGGGTTAAATGTTTGCTTAAAACAACCCAATCGCTGGGTTAAAACAACCCAATTGCTGGGTTTGTCCATGTTCAACCCAACTTGGGTTATTTTTAAGCCTGCATTTTTTCGAGTGTATTAATTATACACAGTACACACACATATATTATGTAAACACAAACTTTTTATTTTGGATGCGATTTGACAGCACTAAAAAAAAGGAACACATTAACAAATCTTTTTTTTTTTTTTTCCATTCTCAGATTTAATGACCAAGCAACTAATAAACACAGATAGAGGATCATGTGAATATGAAAATGAAAGCTTTTTAAACGAGACAGCAGAACAGAGAGGGATGGAGGCGGGGTGAAATGAGCAGCAAAGCAAGAAAACACAATTCAAGTAAATAGTGCAAGAGACTAGATGTGTCACAATTGGCGCACTATACACTATGCACTTATACACTATGTACTTATGCACTATGTACTCAGCCGTGTAGTGTATGAACTTTACATGGTTATTTTGTCAGTCAACATCGGAATCTGGTATAGTGCCTCCCCCTCCACTACGTAACTGAAGCTGTGACAGTTGAGTGCATGAAGTGTCAAACATTCCACACTTTGCTTTTTCCGTTAATTTAGTGCATCATCCGGGTATTTAAAGTGCACTTTTATACTTAAAACCGTTACAGAATAGTGCATAAGTATGCAAATTGGGATGCACCTACTGTGAACCTTAAATATATGACCTGTTTTAGGAGGGACTAGAGAGAACGATCAAAACCAGAAAAGAGGAATAGAAATATATATAGACAGACACACTGGGGTATTTAGACGGTCTGATCTAGTGCAACAGGATGTACATGACACAAACATTATGACTCATGCACTGAGGAGAGAACCATCGCCATTATAGGTCTGAAAACAGATAACTCTTTGCTGGTGTTCGTGCCGTTCTATCCACTGCAGCTATGAGGGGCATGATTGTGTTAAGTGGGAGAGAGGTGGGCGATCAAGCAGTTCTCGAGGACATTTAGTTCATTGTGACCCAACAGCACAAAGCAAGAATATAAGACGTTTGTGAGCGCAGTTAAGCAGCCCGAGCTACAGTATGAGCATTGTGATGAATAGGGGAATTTGCAGGAATGAATGGGGCTGTGACCACTGTGAATAACTGTGTTCTCCATGCTTGAGATATTGGAAAGCCTCTCGGGCTCACCATCATCAGAGTGGCATCATGAAAGGCTCTTTTGTGACCGGGCACACACTGAATGCGTCTTCCTTCGGCTCTGTGTCCAGTCTCAAAGCCCCAGTGCTTTTGTGCGTCTGTCTTTCTTTCTCTCTTTTCTTTTCAAACAGGGTTTCACAGAGCAGCAACAACATTGGAAAGCAAGCTATGGAAACCAAAGCGTGCAGTTGAGGAACTCAGAAAAAGCTACTACTCTAGAAACATGGCAAAGTGCAGTGTGAAGTGATGACCAATATACTGGAAGATAATGGGTCGCTTTGAGAATGTTGCCATTGGGTTAATTCCAAACGTATCAGTTTGGATCTACATTGTCAATGGATGATGCATGCGTTTGGTTTTCACATATTTTGAATTAAGAGGAAATTAAGGGTTTTATCCACCTTATTCCTGACGAGCCTACTACGTTTTGAATTATGGATGGATTATGGCACTTCTGGTTTTAAAATTGAATTCGTTTGGGGAATTCCATTCAAAAAGACTTAAAGAGTCTTTTCAAATCATAAGGTTGCGCAACTAATAAAGCTTATCCGTCAGTTTGACGGAATGAGCTGTCAATTTTCCTTCATGTTTTATTATCATGAGAATAATGCAAAGATTGGCATTTTAACGT
This sequence comes from Romanogobio albipinnatus, assembly GCA_023566225.1. Taxonomy (NCBI): domain Eukaryota; kingdom Metazoa; phylum Chordata; class Actinopteri; order Cypriniformes; family Gobionidae; genus Romanogobio; species Romanogobio albipinnatus. The sequence goes on from CM042250.1 coordinate 17,220,767, forward strand.
GTTGATAATACATTATGAGTAGGCTATATGATATGCTATAACAAGAATACCTATGGCAACTATGCATTCCTTTCCTCATGATTATTTTCACCTTTGTATTCCGCTGTAACAGTATGAAAAAGGACAACATATACTGCACATTTGTGGTCTGTTCTCACAATTTAATTTACGATATATAATAATTCACTGGAATGCATGAAGAATCTCTCGTTTTTCTCCTCAAATCATCACGTCTCGTTCCAGGTCTGTTTTTACAGGTAAATACAATTTATGATCTGTCAAAATGACGGAAATCACTTAAATAGTAAATAGTATCACGCAATGCTGAAGTTGAACATTTTTGATTAAGGCAACATGTTACATAATACAGACCTTTCACTGAGAGCCTTTCATTAATTGTTTAAAGTTTAAAGGATTAATTCACTTAAAAATTAAAATTTCCTGATAATTTACTCAACCCACCCCCCCATCTCATCCAAGATGTTCATGTCTTTCTTTCTTTAGTTGAAAAGAAATTATGTTTTTTGAGGAAAACATTCCAGGATTTTTCTCCACATAATGGACTTCTATGGCAACCAATGGGTTGAAGGTCCAAATCAATGCAGTTTCAAAGGGCTCTGCGCAATCCCAGACGAGGAATAGGGTCTTATCTAGCGAAACGATCAGCCATTAAAAAAAATATATTTATAATAATAATAATAAATATATACATACACTCACCTAAAGGATTATTAGGAACACCTGTTCAATTTCTCATTAATGCAATTATCTAATCAACCAATCACATGGCAGTTGCTTCAATGCATTTAGGGGTGTGGTCCTGGTCAAGACAATCTCCTGAACTCCAAACTGAATGTCAGAATGGGAAAGAAAGGTGATTTAAGCAATTTTGAGCATGGCATGGTTGTTGGTGCCAGACGGGCTGGTCTGAGTATTTCACAATCTGCTCAGTTACTGGGATTTTCACGCACAACCATTTCTAGGGTTTACAAAGAATGGTGTGAAAAGGGAAAAACATCCAGTATGCGGCAGTCCTGTGGGCGAAAATGCCTTGTTGATGCTAGAGGTCAGAGGAGATTCAAGCTGATAGAAGAGCAACTTTGACTGAAATAAACACTAGTTACAACCGAGGTATGCAGAAAAGCATTTGTGAAGCCACAACATGCACAACCTTGAGGCGGATGGGCTACAACAGCAGAAGACCCCACCAGGTACCACTCATCTCCTGTACAAATAGGAAAAAGAGGCTACAATTTGCACGAGCTCACCAAAATTGGACAGTTGAAGACTGGAAAAATGTTGCCTGGTCTGATGAGTCTCGATTTCTGTTGAGACATTCAGATGACAGAGTCAGAATTTGGCATAAACAGAATGAGAACATGGATCCATCATGCCTTGTTACCACTGTGCAGGCTGGTGGTGGTGGTGTAATGGTGTGGGGGATGTTTTCTTGGCACACTTAGGCCCCTTAGTGCCAATTGGGCATCATTTAAATGCCACGGCCTACCTGAGCATTGTTTCTGACCATGTCCATCCCTTTATGACCACCATGTACCCATCCTCTGATGGCTACTTCCAGCAGGATAATGCACCATGTCACAAAGCTCAAATCATTTCAAATTGGTTTTTTAAACATGACAATGAGTTCACTGTACTAAAATGGCCCCCACAGTCACCAGATCTCAACCCAATAGAGCATCTTTGGGATGTGGTGGAACGGGAGCTTCGTGCCCTGGATGTGCATCCCACAAATCTCCATCAACTGCAAGATGCTATCCTATCAATATGGGCCAACATTTCTAAAGAATGCTTTCAGCACCTTGTTGAATCAATGCCACGTAGAATTAAGGAAGTTCTGAAGGCAAAAGGGGGTCAAAAACAGTATTAGCATGGTGTTCCTAATAATAATATATATACATAATAATAATATATATATAATCCTTTAGGTGAGTGTAATATACATATATATATACATACATAATCACGTTGGAAAAGTCACGTTAGACGTAGGCCAGAAGTACCACCCAAAGTATTTACAAAGCGCCTGTGCGAAGACTAATACAAACGCTCCTTAGGAAAGGTAAAACAACGATGCCGGATGATTTTGAAGTTGGAAATTGAGTTTTTTTGTTATTAGTATTAGTTTTGGTTTGTATTAGTCTTAGCATGTTCGGTACTTCCGCCAACGTCTAGAGTTACCTTTCCGTTGTGATTATGTAATACGTGGCGTGTCGCAGAGCAGCGCAAGATGAGCAATTTAGGTTACAAAAGTATATACATTTTTATTTTGTTTTTAAAAATGGCAGATGGTTTCGCTAGATAAGACCCCATTCCTCGTCTGGGATCGTGCAGAGCCTCTGAAGCCCTTCAAAGTGCTTTGAAACTGCATTGATTTGGACCGTCAACCCGTTGGTTGCCATAGAAGTCCATTCTGTGAAGAAAAATCCTGGAATGTTTTCCTCAAAAAACTTAATTACTTTTCGACTGAAGAAAGACAGACATTGATTTTGAATCAAGTGAACTAAAACTTTAACGGAAGTTACACCAATAATTTGCGCAAAGCGTCATGGGGCGTAGGAATAAGGTGGATATATTTAAAAAATGCAATTACATTTGAAAAGAAAAATACAGTAAAAACAGTAATATTGTGAAATATTACAACTTTTAAAAATGTAAAACATAATTTATTCCTCTGATGGCAAAGTTGAGAATGTCAACATTTTAGAATAATTTTTGAAGGATCATGTGATGGTAATGGCTAAAGGAATACATTACATTTTAAAATGTATTTATATGTAAAAGTTATTTTAAATTGTACTAATGTTTCACAACATTACTGTTTTTGTTGTATATTTAATTAAACCGATGCAGGCTTGGTGTGCATATATTTATTTTTAAAAAAATTTAATGTTTTTAAAAGAATTTACATTTTTATTATATTTTATATAAAAAAAAATAAAAATAATAAAATTTGGGCAACAATATTTTTTTTTGGATAAATATATATTTTATCTAATTTAATTGACTTATTTTTTATTGATATTTTTATAATAATTTTATTTATTATTAATACATCTAGCAGATTCACTGATTTAATAACTGTGTGTGCATATGTGGTCTTACCTCATAGGCCTGGGGGCTGGTCAGGCATCGAGCCAGTGGACCGCAGCAGGCCGGCAGGGTGGTGGTCAGAGGGGGGCCGCTATGGGTCAGGATAGGCTTCAGGTAACTGTACTTGGGTTAAGGAAAAATCTGCTGAAGTGTCAATGTCAGGCAGATGTGAACCACAAATATATACTGTCACACTGGTTAATGCGTCGGCATATCTGCAAACTTGTGGCACACAGAGGGATAAATCACAGAAGTGCGCACCTTCGGTTGCGCAAATGGATTGTCAGATCTACGCGCTATCACAGGTTAAAATCTTATAGTATTTATAGCACTTAACTTTAAACAGGTTGTGTGACTATGAGGAATGATTACCTCAAAATGCAAAATGTCTGTATGCAAGTTCGAGGGACTTAAAATTAAATACATACATACATACCAGTGATTGTCCCTGTGCATGCAAAGTTGGCACATGTTCCAAGTTTTGCTGATCCCCAGTTCTATTAACTTTCATTGAACCTAAAAGATTAGCTTGGACAATCTTTTTGTGATCCATAAAAGCAGGGAAAAAAACACTGGTTTTGAACCTTGTGAAGACGAGTAAATAATGAAAATGTTTTTTGACTGCAAGACTGTTACTTCCGGCATTCGTCCACGCTAAAGATTTCAAAACAACCAATTCAAAAATAGCATTGCTTATAACGGAAGCTTTCAAATTCAGCATGGCAGCAGAGAGCACTCATCTCAGAACAGATATGATTGAGTCTCAGCATCATAATCGTGGAGTAAACAGATCACCATCCCCTTAAATAGCTCACTCAGAGTCTAGCGCGCACAGATCTAAGCAGGACAGCTAGCACGCATTTGGCAGCAATACAGAGTTTCTTATTTTTGACAGAGAAGGATAAAAATAGAGAAGTGTTGATGGCTTGAAACCAAGAACACTCTGTGATGGATTTGGAAGTGTATAATATATTTGAGGGGGAAGTTGGATGTCCCCTACAGGGCTAGAGAGAGGTTGCCAGGGAAATACTCTGAAAAATATCTCTGTAGGATGTCCAATAGCGTGGTCTGGTATCCAAAGAGAAATACAAACAGGCTGCTGGCCAATTCAATAGCAGTGGTCTTTTGGAAAGCACACAAACACACTTTACTTCACACTTTCCACTTCCGAGGGCCTGTGAAAAAGTTAGTAGGCTGGTGTGTTGTCGACAATAAGACACAAGAAAACACACATGCAAGCTCAAATGCTTGGCTGTGGATGCAGAGAAAAATCACAAGCTAAGACTCCTAATAAACATCTGACATAAGCTCTGAGGACCTGTGAGTCATCACATGTGGAGCTGCTAGCCACAGCTGTGCAGGAAGCGGATCGAGGAGTATGTGAGAAAATGTGTGTGCGCTACTTTCACCTTTAAGCATTATTTCTAGCAACTGTAATCTACATAAAACCCTTTTTTTGCCATTTTGCTTCTTTCACCACCCACGACCCGCTCACTGAAAAGGTACAGCTACAGTAAACCACCCAGCACAAAATAATTGAGGCGTACGGGCCCTGCTGAGAGCTCAAGAACCATCGACTGCTTCATCCAGGACTTAAAGACTTTGTTTAAATGGACTGCAGTCATTTTATTTGACTTTCCGTACAAAAAAAATAGACGTAATGACATTTCCAGTGGCTCGTAAAGAGGTGCAGAGCTCAGCCTGGAGCTTTTTTTGGAGCGGTAGTTGTGCAAAGGAGGTTGAGGCCTGTCGTTTTGGGGCTTTAGAGGCTCAGTTAAGGCCTCAGAGGAACAGCTATCCAATGAAATCTTGGAATCTGCCTCACTCTCACTCTGCATTTATATTCATCCAGATTTCATCAAAATGTCTCTCTTTTGTTTGTTGTTTATGGTGTGGGAGCACATGATTTTGCTAGTCATTTGCATGGAGCCAGAGCAACCTCACTGGCTAGTCTCACGGAAAAGCAGATAATAGAGCGGTGAAAGCAAGAAGCAATGCTCAGCCGTGCTTGAGTTCTCAATGACAGGACCACAAAAGTGTGTAAGTGTGTGTTGTTGTGAATGGCATGCTGAAAGGATACTTGTGGTCAAAAGTATACCAAAGTCTAAAGAGCCAGGCGCTCTCCTGCTTGGTCTTGCTCTGCCCTTCTGACTGGGTTCCATCCTGTGGAGAAAGAGGAAGCAATTCTCATTTGTATAATCTAGGGCAGGGTTTGGAAACCTTACTATAATATTGAGATATAGAGAAGAGAAGTACAATTCATTATTGAGGCAGACAAGAAAATCATTGAATAAATGTTACAAAGTCAATATATAGTTGTATTTCCATCATTGAACATCAGTCTATTTAGCCTACAGCAAACAGCAATCCAGGCTACAATCAGGTTTGAGGTAGTAGAGGCTGTTCAAATAGAATCAAAGATATTTGGAAGTAAATCAAAGGTTTAGAAAGCCGACACTTTAAATGTGAGCTCAAAAGTCTGCCTTTTAGGTAATAAAGAATTAAAAGTGCAGTGCGTATTTTCTGTGCCAAAAAAGGCACAAATAATGAAAGTGAAAATATATTTTTCACCCACCATTACAAATTACAAACTGTCTGCATTTACAGATAATTTGCTGTCATTAAACTTCTATATTTAAAAGGTAAAGTCTATCATTTAATTCTATCACTACTGGCAACATAACACCAGGGCATATAAAACTTCAGCAGACTTTCAAATGGGTGAAATGAAGTGTGATATTTAACCAGTTATTCTAAACTAACAGTTAACACGCTTAATAACATCACTGTTAAACTACCGCCCTATCTCCAACCTACCCTTCTTGGCCAAGGTACTGGAAAGAGTGGTGGCGTCACAACTACACACCTTTCTCAACCACCACGACCTGTATGACCCTTTTCAATCAGGCTTCCGTTCATGTCACAGTGCAGAGACTGCCCTACTACGCATAGTTAACGACCTCCTCCTGTCTGCTGACTCTGGTTCATTTAACATTCTCATCCTCCTTGATCTTAGTGCTGCTTTTGATACCATCAACCACAGTGTTCTAATCTCCCGTCTGTCTGCTATTGGTGTTTCTGGCACAGCCCTCAATTGGTTTCAGTCATACCTCACTAACAGAAAAAAGTTTGTCACACTTGGTCCACATCAGTCTACCAGGTCTCCAGTCACTCGTGGTGTCCCCCAGGGTTCTGTTCTTGGGCCCCTCCTCTTTCTCATATACATCCTCCCTCTTGGCCAGATCATCCGCAGACACGGTCAAAATTTCCACTGCTATGCAGATGACATTCAACTCTATCTTACCACTACCTCTCCCTCTGACCCCCCACCACGCTCCCTCACTGACTGCCTTTCTGATTTAAAATCATGGATGCAAAACAACTTTCTCAAACTCAATACAGAAAAAAACAGAAATTCTGCTGATTGGCCCCAAAAGCATGCTCTCCAAAACTCAAACTCTCACTGTTTTCATTGATGGTTCACTTGTCCACTCCACCCCAGTTGTCAAAAACCTTGGCATTCACCTTAATTCAACCCTCACCTTTGATCATCATATAAAATCACTCACTAAGAATGCCTTCTTTCACCTACGCAACATTGCCCGCCTCCGACCCTTCCTCTCTGTTAGTGATGCACAGACTTTGGTCCACTCCTTCATTATGTCCCGTCAACTCACTCTTCCTTGGTCTCCCCTCTAAATCCCTTCAAAGATTGCAATATATTCAAAACTCTGCAGCCAGGCTCCTAACCCATACCAAACGATCGGCACACATCACCCCCATTCTCCATCAACTTCATTGGCTACCAGTTCGGTCTCAGATTAAATACAAAGTACTACTACTCACTTTCAAAGCACTCCACAACCTTGCTCCCCCATACATCTGCGACCTCTTGACCCCTTATACTCCCTCCCGCTCACTCAGATCCTCTGACCAAAACCGCCTAGTCATCCCCCGTACCAGACTCTCCACTCTGGGTGGCAGGTCCTTCAGTGCCTTGGCCCCCAAATTCTGGAACTCCCTCCCCCAACCTCTTCGTGACTGTCCATCTCTTCCCCTCTTCAAAGCACATCTCAAGACCTTTTTGTTTAATGATCACTTCTCTTCTACACCCAACACATAGCTCGATACACAGCTTGTTTTTTTTTGTATTGTTATTGATATTATTTTGTTTGTCTGTTTGTTGCTATGCTTCCTTCTACTATGTTAAGCGACCTTGGGTTTGAGAAAGGCGCTATATAAAATAAACGTATTATTATTATTAATATTCATCCATATTTATCAACTGATTCTGTATACATGGTGAAATCTTAAGTCTCGATCTGTTCTTTCAACGGCCAGTACGTTTCTCCAAGTTCACATAATCTCATGAGTTCAGCTTCAACTTCATCTTAATTGTACTTAAAGAGATTACAGATTAATGCTATCACAAACAAGCTCACAGTAACACTATACTGCAACCTACCCTAAGCTTGCCATATTCCTTTAGCGTTAATACTATACACTCTAAAAAAAAAAAGTTCTATATGGCTCCAAAAATGGTTCTTCGTTCACTTTTGGTGCGATATAGCACCATATCTTAACATGTTCTGTATATGGTAGCGGTGCTATATAGCACCATAGTTAGCGGTGCTATATAGCACCTTAGTCAAAGAACCGGTGAAGAACCTCTGAAGCACCAAAATTGGTGCTATATAGCACTAAAAAAGGTTCCCCTATGATTACGAGCCAAGAACCATTTTTGGTGCCATATAGAAGCTTTTTTTTAAGAGTGTAGTGAGGCCCACCGTTAATAAGAAAAGATGTGTGACAAAGACAGAAAGTGTACATCAACAAAAGTAAAACTACACGTATACTCATTAGGGTTGTCATGATACCAAAAAAATTCAATAGTTGATCCCAGTACAAGTAAAGCTGCATGATTTTCATTACAAAAGCAAAAACGAATAACCTCCCAAAACATAACTTTTTTTTTTTTTTTTTTAGTTAAATATTAACATGAATATTAACAAATTAAAATGAACAATGACATGCATGTAATAATAAAAACATAAATTAAGAGCAGTAAGTTCCTCTTTTGTTTGGTTAATAATATCTCATTTTTATTAACACTGAGGCTTTTTAAGAATAAAATCCTTATTTATTATTTTCTTGCTTTCTATATTTGAAGTTATATATATTTTAGTGAATATTATTTTGTAATATGGACAGTATATTGTAGTCCTCAAAATATATTCATGAAAAAAATGTTTTTAGAAATCATCGTAAATAACCTCTTAAAGTTGCGACTTGTTTTACATTCCAAAGGGTACAAATGTTAAATGAATTTACTGGGCTGTTTCAAATATTAAGCATCACAAAATTACAAGTTACACAGAAATGTTTTACTTCTATTATATTTTACTTTTTTAATCTAGCATACTTGTAAGTCAACATACTTGAATCAGATTTAAATACTAAGGGATGTCAAAAGGAAAGAGAGACATAAAGGCCTCTTAAAAGGTGCAGTGTGTAGTATTTATGAGGATCTATTGACAGAAATAGAATATACATAATTATTTTTTTCAGTGGTGTATAAACCTTACATAATGAACCGTTATGTTATTACCTTAGAATGAGCCATTTCAATCTACATACACCGCGTTTCCCCTTACAGTGAAATCGCCATTTTACGCCGCCATATTTCTACAGTAGCCCTAAACGGACAAACTTCTCTACAGAGTGCTAATCACACTCTGCTCTCTCCGACGACGGCATTTTTTGCCCCGTGTCGGCTACCGTAAAGCTGGTCGATTGGAATTCACAACCTCACTGCTAGATTCCGCTAAAATTTGAACACTGCACCTTTAAAAGACCAAGCAGATCCTTCTCACCCACTGACTATATCCTGCTTATGCAATATACAAAAACTCACTTGTGTCTGTTTAACAATTTACTATCTGACAGTAATGTTGAGAAATCATTTACAGTGGAAAACAAAAAGATTCTCTCTCCTGACTTTATTTTATTCTTAAGGAAAAAAATACTTTTAAAGGGATATCCCAAAAATGAGAAACACAAAAGAAGATATTTTGAAGAATGATTCTAATGATTCTTAGATTTTTGTTGCTCGTGAAATTCACGAAATATTTAGTGGGCTGTGTCTCGCAAAGTGACCACACATTGATTTTCCAGGCCAGTCATTATTACTCTATCTCCAAAGTGTTCCTTTATTTTAATTTTCATCCACATTGCAGAATATGGTTCACAACCTGTGTCTTGCAAGTACTCGGTCATCTTTACCATAAGGTCTTGAATAGTAATTTGTTCATCATCGTATTCTTCTAAAAAGTTTGCCACCTTTAGGAATGCTGTTGTTCTCTCATAATCTTCAGGTCTTCCGACTTTTAATCTTTTGGGTTTGTTGCCAGGGTTTGCAGAAAATTGACTCAGAATAGTCTTCATATTTCGAAAGTTAGTGTTGCATATGTTGTGGTACATTGCATCGGCTGCATGAAGGTCATGGACAGATGATATTCTCCCCAAAACTGTATCAGACCATTCACCGTTCTTTAAGTGGCAAACCTGCACAACCATTTGCTGGTCTCCTGTTCTTACTGGGTTGATATCAATTTTCTCTCTCTTCTTATTTTTCTTATCTATTTCAGTTGATTGTCCACAGAACAAGCAATGCTACTGAAAATTAAAGTTCTGTTCTGAGCGAGATTATGTTTGATTTGTGGTTGCTGCAAAGATGGTATTACATTATCACGTACAATATTTTTTGCTTTAAAATAGCTGCGATGGCATTCAATTTGTACTCTGTCTCCAGGAATTGTCACTAAGCTACTTCCACGTTGAGCACTGACACGGTTCACACCATTGCTGCCTTTTGCTCGTAGAACAACCGATGTGTTTTCATCACTGAATGACTCTGAATGATGAAATCACTGAATGACACTGAATGATGAAATACTTGCTAACTACAAAAAGAGAAGCAGGTGGTGTCTGGTAAAATTATTTTAAAGAGCTGGAATGTCTGGAAAGTGTGTCTATCTGGTTTTTCATCTGTCTTCAGTGTGAGAGTGAATCAATTAGTTGGTAAGAATGACTTCTGCCTGTTATCTCATAATACTTACCAACAATACCAATCATTTGTAAATCTACCAGCCCAAAATTCTATCTCACCACGTTACTAATGACTAAGATGGCTAATTTGCAAATAAAAAAAAGAATTTAGAAAGAAACTGGAGGCAAGATTAGGCAATCAAGTCCCAAGGTCAATATAAGTCTTTTGTGGGAAGTTGACTTAAAATGTATGCATAGGTTAACTTACTAATTGGACATGAATGTGTTAGATATTTGGCCCCTGTTTTTTCTACATGTGACTTTATGGCTTCTTGGCCATAAGTCAATTAGGCATAGTGTTGAGCTCATTTGCATATTTAAAGCAGATTTTTCCAAGAAACTTGGAAAACAAAATTTTTACTTTTCATCTATTTATACTTTCACTGTGTGAGGTTTGATTGTGATAGGAGTAAAGGAAAAAATAAGCCAATTAGGGTGTATTTTGGGCATATTCGATTAGTATATTGCTCATTTGCATATTCAAATTCATTTTCAAAGAAACTTCTAATACAAAATGTTTTACTTTTCATGTAGACTTTCATTGTGTAAAGATTTATTGTGGTAGAAGCAAAGGAAAAAATTAAGCCTATGCGGGTATATTTTGGGTAGCTAGTCTATAGCTCATTTGCATATTCAAATTCATTTTCAAAGAAACTTGTAATATAAAAAAAAAATACTTTTCATGGATACTTTCATTGTATAAAGTATTACTTTGATAGTAGTAAAGGAAAAAAATAGCCCCAATGGGGTCTATTGTTGTCTGGCCTTACTGGCACACATCTCGGATTGATGAGAATTTAACATATTTCTTAGGACTTTTAGTATGTTGTTCTGGACACCTCATAAAATGATCTAAGCTGAAAAATATTATTTTACAATTAGTTCTATTTTTGGCTCCAAAATGAGTTACTTTGCCTATTTACCTGACTATTTTTGGTGTTGTGAGATCCAGTGTGTCAGCGGCGCTCAGCGCTCATTAACCCCGGCAAGAGCAGCCTTTCCTCGACTAGTCCTTCTGGCGTCTGCCGCTGGCTCTGATGTCTCTGTAGTGGTTAATGTAGAGCGTTGCCTGGACCACATTTGTGTGGCTATTAATGTTTAATATATATTCTAACATGCAATCTTTGGTGTCATGAATCTATCAGTTGTTGTCTGCCAAATCGTTTTGACTGAGGGCAAAGAGTAGTTTTATAACTTTTTTTTTTTAGGATACTTAAATATACATGCAGTGAAGATAATATAGAGCGTTGCCTGGACCACATTTGTGTGGCTATTAATGTTTAATATATATATTTTTAATGAAAATAAAAGGTGGTGTTTTATGACATATTTCTCCTGGAGCGCCTTAACGTGCGTCTATTTCGCTTCAAACGCTCGATTTATATGCGTGTCCAATTCGCTGTGATTCGCGTTTGGTGTGAACACAGCATTAAAGGGATAGTTCACCCAAAAATAAAATCTGTGTAATCGTTTAATTCAACCTCATCTTTTATGTTCCACAGAAGAAAGAAAATCATACAGGTTAAGAATGACTCGAGGGTGAGAAAAATGACAGAATTTTCATTTTTAGTTGAACTATTCCTTTAAGAAGGGTTTTCATGAATCTGGCCCAGATTGTTAGTTCTATCTGTTTACATTTCTCATCCCACTATGTTTATCATTAAGTGTGTTTGAACGCTCACGGTCAGTCACAAGCACAAGCACTCTTCAAAGAGCATGTAAACTGTTTGACTACCGATACTTCACAAACGCTATTATTGTTCCATCTTTATTATTTCAGCATCAATTTGTACCACAGTACCAGTACTTTTGACATCCTCAGTGTTCATATTACTAGTGCTTGCGGTCTGCGTTATCTTCTAAATTAGTGTGCTTTCACAAGAAGACAAGAAGATGATTGGCTTCAACTGATCTTATTTCTGTCATTGCTCTATAATGAAACCAGTTTAAGCCAGGATAAACAGAGGGAGAAATGTCATTAGTTTCCAAGGTGTCCACTCCTAATTAGCTTTGCCATCCTAATTTGAGTAACAATTTGTGATATAAAAAGCAACTTGTGTCTCTACATTGATGCATGAATTTGCATTTCTTCAAAAACCACGGGTTTCAAACATGACATGGGCAGAAGTGCTGACACACAATGCAACAGCTAAGAGGTTGTTTGCATTGCCTTTTGCATCTCCTTTTGCATTGCATTTTGAAGGGGTCCACAATTCTTTATCTTTATAGGGATCATTGCACAGTTTTTAGAGGCAGAGAACCGGAAGAATGAATTTACGTGTGGTTTTGGGGTAGCTGTATATTTGGTTTCACATTAAAGTGCAAAAGGAACAGTATGATGTCAGTGGCGGCAATTCGATTGAAAAAATGCAAGTGAGATTTATCAGTGCAAAACCATAAAACTAGTTCTGAGTGATTTTTAGGGTGTTACCAAGTTCTTCCTTCAAATGCAAGTCTACGGAACATTATAAAACTGTTCGTCTAGCATGTTTCCTCTCTTGATTTAAAGCATCGCTCATGTCCAAAGCAAAATTTAATTCTTGAAATATAATGATGGTAAAAGCTTCATTGGATGGAGGACAGAAACATATTGAGACTTACTCCCTGAAGGACCTGGAAGCTGTCCCCACATTGCTGAAGATCCTGATCGGGATCCACTCCAACCCTAAAAGAGACAGAATTTGAATGTCAGTCTGTGTGTGTGTGTGCGCGCGCATGTGTGACAGTTCAAAATGTAGCCACATATGTGCTGTGACCTTTTAGCAAAGCCCACAAGTAGCGAAAAGAGAAGATATTGATCAAGCAGGGAGATGTTGAGCATGTTATGACCTTTTTTTACACAACACGCCAGCTGCAGCAAGGCGAGGTTTACACTGTGAAGAAGTTACATAAATTAGTAATAAGGTCTATTAAAGACTCATTTGTTCTATATCCAGTGTTGGGCACGTTATTTAAAAAAGTAATTAGTTATAGTTACTAGTTACTTCTTACAAATAGTAACTGAGTTAGTAACTAAGGTACATCATTCTAAAAGTAACTAATTACCAGGGAAAGTAACTACTGTGTTACTTTTTTTTTTTTTTTTTTTTCAAATGTTCAAATATGTCAAATAACTTGGATGCCCCCAATATTAAATATGTTAAATGAATTAATTGGACACTAAATAGAATAAATTATTATTATTATTATTATTATTATAAAACATTGTACATTAATGTACACTATTGTAATGTTGCTGTGGGACAATGTGAGAGACACCAATCAAAATCAATATATTGCAAATATTATCAGTAGGCCTACTATAGTGTAAATATTGTGTAAATATTATCAGTACTACTCCTCTGGTAGTGGAGCTCACGTTATCACCTGGGTTTTTAGCCACTAATGTTGTGGCTGTGATGATGTGAGGCTTCATTAGATTAGAATTACTTGCCACCGACGTGGAGAGACTCTTTCTTCTTGGGCATAAGCTGCACGTTACATAAACATTCTTACCTTTAACGAGGGAAAAGTAGCGCTTATACTTCCAGTTTGCGAAAGCTACCTTTGAAGTTGTTGGACTTGCCATCGCTGACTGTGCATTTGCGTGTGCGTCGTGTGTGTCTGTATGAACTCAACCTATCAACCTCAACCTTGTCTCCCACCCACCAATCATCATCAGTTATGTGTACCACCCCCCAACATGCATGACTGGTGCGCGCACACGCACACGCACACTCACGTTGCAGGTCCGACTGACAGAGAGCCTGTTCGGATGAAAACAGCTTCAGTGAACTCAATGATAGTAACGCCGCATTTTTTTTTCTCAGTAATGCTAACGGCGTTGTAACGGAAGAAACAGTCATTCGTTTGATTACTCGTTACTGAAAAAAATGATTCCGTTAGTAACGCCGTTTATCTATAACGCCGTTATTCCCAACACGGTCTATATCATCTAATTTAGATACAACTACCACTAGACAGCATGTTAAAACAAAATAAACAAGAGATGTACAAAATATCAGTACCATATAGTTTATCGTCAGATATTATAAATATTTTATTTATCAGTATCAATTGTGTTTGCAAACAGCGATGACATTTTTTGTGGGCGGATCAGGCAGAAAATGACTCTTCAGTAGAAATCTGTGAAGAAATGTTCTTCAGTAGAAATCTGTGGAAGCCACGGAATAAAAGATTTTAAAAAAAGTTAATTTCAAGTTTATATCTCACGATTCTGACTTCTGCAATTTTCTTGCAAATCGCAGTTTATATCTCACGAGATACAGAATTGTGAGATATACTCATTATTATATGTCTTTTTTCCTCAGAACTGCGTGTTTATATCGCGCAATTCAGACTTTTTTCCCCTCAGAATTGTAAAATAAACTCACAATTGTGAGTTAAAAAGTCAGAACTGAAAGATATAAACACGCAAATGCAAGAAAAAGAATCAAGAATTGAGATAAAAATGTTATACGCTATGTTTAAAATGTATCCATGTAAAATGTTATAGGTTTAAATATTATATTTTTCCTCCACTTGTTACCTCTATTTTTCTGCCACCAATATGCACGCGCAGCTGTAAGTGACGCAACTGTGGCATCTGCTCCAAATTGGTCTATACATATTTGATATATTAAATTGTGCATGCTCATTTCACCTATTTTTACATTTAGATTACTTAGCCAACATCTAACTTTCACTTAATCTAAATACTAATTTAATAGCACTATTAAAAGGTCCCATGACATGAAAATTTCACTTTGTTTTTTTTTTTTACATGAATATTAGTTCCCCTAGCCTGTCCCCCAGTAAGTAGAAAACTAGAAATGGAGATAGGTGTAAACCAAGCCCTGGGTGTCCTGGGGTCCGTTCTTCGTACCTTGCTAACTCAGTTAGCTGGATTTGATTGTTGACGATTTGGCATGATCTTGGATTGTTTGGTTCTTCGACGCTCATCCTGGACTTGCTGTCATAGCAACAGGTCCGTAAGCTTAAACCTGCTCGCGAGCAGGCTTATTTCATGTAAACAGGATTAGATTGCATCTTGAGGTGATACTTAAAATCTGTCCCAGCCACTGCTACTTTATTACAAGAGTTCATTACTGAACCAGGGGCAATAATAATAATATAATATAATATAGCTGCGAGGAGCCATTAACGGGGCCAAGCGCAAAGAAGAAGACATGCCAACATGGCTGGGAGGGTTAGACCAACTGCAACAATGAGCAATTAAAGGTATATTAAGATGATTTTAGGCAAAATGGCTGAAAAATCATATATGCAGTCACTAATAATATGATTTAATGGTTTGTCAATTTTGACCAATAGGTGGCGCAGTAACGAAATTGATGTGGTGTGGTCAGAGTGAGATGACAATGACAAAGGCAAAGTTTGGTGTCAGTATATCAAATCATTGCAGAGATACAGCCTCAAGAGTCATTTTGGCATCATGGCTCAACTTTGTCGCTGCAGTATATGAAAACGGTTTGGTCTGTTGACACAAAATTAATAACTTTTTGCTGTAATAGTCTGAAGATGTTACGATTCGATTTTGGTGAAAATCAGACAAATGGTCAAGGAGGAGTTTGAAAAAGTAGGTTTCTAAAGGAAAACAAAATGGCAAACAGAATGTTTGGCCAAATATGGTAAAATTGTAATCTATGTTCTTGGCATGACCCAATGAATCTATTAAAACCAGTTTTATGCCAATAGTCAAATTTAATAAAAAAGTTATTAGCATTATTGGAAAATTCATTATAACTTTTGTCCACAAAAAAAAACTTTTTGAGAACTTTCAGGGCTTGGTGACAAAGACACACACCGAGTTTCGTAATGATACTCCAATGCGTTTGTAAAACATAGCACTTTCTGACAAAATTCAAAATGGCTGACTCCCAAAATGGTTGATATGGGAACATTGGGTATGGTATGGCTCGGCGTGATGCCCCGACTCTAAAGAGACCAGTTTTGTGATATTTGGCTAAAGCGTTCTTAAGTTATAATCAAGCATCAGGTCATGGTAATTAAAAATGGCGGGAAAATTATTATGACGGAAAATGACGTCATAGGGTGCAATCGAAATGGCTTGAGCCAAGGAATCAGAAGAAAAATAATTTTGTTTCTAGCCTTTATGGTTCAAAAGTTATTAGCAAAAATATGAGTCAAACTTTGGACAGGTGGTGGCGCTAGAGAGATTGTTTTAGAGATTCCAAAATTGGTGTGGTTAATGCTGGGACTGTCCTCTATCTGTGTGCCGAATTTCATAACTTTCCCGCAAGCGGTTCTATGGGCTGCCATAGACTTTCGGCGGAATAATAATAATAAGAAGAAATCTAACGATTTCAATAGGTGCCCGCACCTTCGGTGCTTGGCCCCCAAAAAATGTTATATTGTATATGTATATGAGAATGTATAATGTTGTGTAAAATACAACACAGCCACTTGATTGAGCGATTTATTTGTGATGGAATAATTACTTTATAATTTTATTTTTATTGGAACACACACATGTTGTACAGTTAATCGGAGCCGTGCATTAATTTAAGTGATCACAGATATTATGGGAGTGGCTTGATGCAGCGCAAGAGAAGATAATTTGATCTTGACCCTTAAGAAACTTTACTGTCACGTTACAAATCTGCTTCAAATTGAATTACAAATTAAAGTCTAGAAATTTGTGGGGGGTTTTGTGTGTAATTTGTAAAGTTTATTTGCCAGGTGGCTTTTTAATTATATGATGTCATTACGTTGCTGTCTTGATGCCAGCCAATCGCTGCATTGCTGATCATGGTTTCGAGTATCGATGCATCTGTCCTCTTCAGGGAAAACAAGAACGCGCAGTAATCTTAGATAATTTAATCCAGATATTTTAATCCAATCCGCAAACTCGTTTGAAGAACCAAATTAGCCAGAGATCAATTATCAGGATTAGAAGATCCGGGATCTGTCAAATCATCTCAGATGTATTAAGCGAGGTACGAAGAACGGACCCCTGCTCTGCCTTTGAGAAAATGAAAGCTCAGATGGGCCAATCTGGAATCTTCCCTATATGACATCATACGGGGAAAGGGTTACCTCTCCTTTCTCTGCTTTGCCTGCCCAGAGAATTTGGAGAATATGGATTCAGTTTATTTTTTACATTTAATTCAGTCGTAATGTCAGCACAGGCTTTACAGACTTTTACGATATGGACTCGACAGCACCACCACAAACCGCAAATAACAGTGTTCATTAATGCCTGATCTGTGATCAGTGATTTCTGATGTGTAGCTAATTATTCAAGTTAACACAGACTTTCTTTCTAAATCTTTAATACTGTTCATGCATCACTGTTTATTATCAAGCCAGTGACTAAACGATCACATTGTTTCTCTTAGTAGCATGAAACAATTTGGTTATTTAAATTGTGATTAGACTACAGAGAGCGATCAAAGAACACTCTCTTTATAATGTTTGAAGCACATCGCGAGCATATCTGCACACTTGACCAAACTCCCGTTATTATGAACGACGCCGTTATGCTGCACAACGAAGCTCTTACTGTATTCATGTCGATATTCTTAGTTGTGGTGAAAGCATTTTGTGAGAGAAATCACGTCATTTGAAGAGAAAAGATCTAAAAAATAATGCTACAATCAACACTTTCACTGTAATAGTAAAAAAACGTAGTAAAAGTATTCGAGAGGGGTTCCACATGTAATACGCATTTCAAATACAAAGATGTCAAACAATCACAACAGTGGCCGTTTTCACTGAAGTCTCACGGCAGACATCCCCCTTCAAACAGAGCATTCAAGCCAGAGGGCTAATATCAGAATAGAAAAAATGCCTTTTATTTCTAAATTATTACATTTTACGATGTAAAAATCATACTAACAATGTAAGTACACCTCAGGAAACATTATAAAATAATTTTAAAAATCCACATCATGGGACCTTTAAATATAATCTCAAAATATTTTTTTCATACTGTACATATACCATTGTGAATGATGCCTAATACGCTTTATGATTTATTTCAGTTTTCAATGGTGTATTTTAGTCAAAGTATAGAATTTTAATAATCAACCATTTATTGTTTAAAAACATTTCTACTTTTCATTTAAGTCAAAGTATTAAAATGACTAAAACTGAAATAAAAATACATTAAAATTGAACATGTAATAATAACAGCTTCTAAATATTCATAATAGTATACAACTAATACTACAATAACACTGATTGATTGCTCATTGGCTATAACATGATAATAATTATTGGCTTATCGGTATCAGTCAGAATTAATATCATTAGCATCCCTAATGATTTTTGATGGTTCTTGGCCAGAATAAGTTGCAAAGTGGACCAGACTTCTGTCTGCAGTGGAGACCAAACCTGTGTGAATAGCCAGACATGCTCTCCCATTCGCTTGACTGGCTGAAATACGAGGAGAACCCAGCAGACCTTTAGAGCTCAAAGGCCAAAGTGAAAGTTCACCTAGTGTGTCACTTATCTCAACAGAATCTAACCCTATAAGTATATTTACTGATCTTTGATCCTATGGCTCATCTTTCATTCTCCCTCTCAATTAAAGCAGTGGAAATGATGTGGCTACTGGCTTTTGAACCCCAAGGATCAACAGAGACTTCATTGTGATGTTAGACAGAGCTTGAGGGTTAGCAGATGCTCAGGCATTCTGAGCCTCTAGTGCCGCCCATGTGGACAAGCGCCAATGAAAACAAAAAGAACTGAAAGAAGTAAAAACTTTTCCGAATGTCTTATCTTTTTACAGTCAGCGAAGAGGATTCGTTTCTCAAAATGTAGGTGACATTTATTAAAAAAGAGAAGTATAAAAACATGCTTGTGCCAGAAGCCAGTGACGCATATGTGTGACAAACTGGGTGTTTTAACAAGCTGATGTTGTTTCTACCACGTCTGGATAAGAACGGTCGGTAAAACAAAAGACAGTTTTCCTCCCCAATGGTTTACAGAGTTGTCCAAACAGGACTTATAGCTCTGGGTTGATTTACTCACATGCAAGTTACATTGGGGAAGGGACAATGGTGGGGAAGGAGAGAGCTTGAACTTTATAGAAGGAAAAAAGGTGTGCAGAGGAGGAAAAGTAAGAGACAAAACTAAACAGGAAATTGAATACAAAGAAAAATCAATGAATGTAAAACAATATAAACATTAGGCTACTGTAATGACCAGGCCAGCAGCTGGAGAGTGGGCTACATTAAAAGTTCACAAGGAGGTCAGAGGGGCCAGTTATAACAAAAAGGCAAAGCAAAGATCGAGGGAGAGTACCAAGTGCCGCCCCTAACCACATTCTATGCAGTATGCACGCCTGTGCGGAAAGCATATCAGCATGGTGGATACTAAACATACATATCCTTCCTGTAAGACAGTCAGAGCAGCTCTCGATGTCAGCCTGTGTGCGGTACTGCGGTAGCAGACGTACTGAAGCCAAGGACAGAAGATTGTTTGTTTTTAATGCAGGTATAAGTGGAAGCGTATTCATTTTTAATTCCTAATCTCGTTTCTTTTGATGCCTTGGTATTACTCATCCAGTGTCGAGTCTTAGCCAGAGAGCTTTGTGTACAGATTTCCTTCAGCACACCAATGTGAAAACAGGAGTGACAGCACACACACACACACGCACACACACACACACGCACACACTCTTTCAAAGTGACTCCCACCGGTTTTAAATGCAGCTCTGGAAGAAATGCACTGGCACATCATGAAGACTAACCACCAAGAACAAACATTTGAGTGTGCT
Source organism: Romanogobio albipinnatus (assembly GCA_023566225.1). Classification (NCBI taxonomy): domain Eukaryota; kingdom Metazoa; phylum Chordata; class Actinopteri; order Cypriniformes; family Gobionidae; genus Romanogobio; species Romanogobio albipinnatus. Next base: position 17,240,730 of record CM042250.1, read on the forward strand.
AAGGAAGTTAACTGCCTATAAAGGGGTTCTGTAGTACTCTATACTGAGTAGAGGAGAAGATTGCAGACAATATAACAGAATTGAACTGATACCAGCCAGTTTTCGACTGAAAGTAATCACTTTAAAAAATATTATTATATCAAGAATTTGTTTAGCCATTTGGATAGGTATTTTCAGCCCAGTGTGTCTTACATTGATGGTTTCAGACAGCATCCTTCATTTCAGTACATCACTATAAAACAAAACAGGATAGTAACAGGAGTAGAGCAGATTTAGCAGAAACACTGAGATAGAGCCTTAAGCAACCAACACGTATATGTGCTCGAAAAAAAGCCCAGACATTACAGAATCACACACCCACACAAACGACTGCTTTAAGTGTGCAGTTTACCAAGTGAGGCCAAAAGGTCACCACCACCTGTACAAGATTGCAAAGTCCATCATCACCTGACGTAATTCCACAGTCTACGCAGCCTCTCCTTCTCGGCAGCAGAAGACTCTCCGCCCCTGAGCACAACACACAACTATTGATGATGATGAATACTTTATTCATCCCTTTAGGGAAATTCAAAAGAGACTAGCCCTTCAAACAAACATCCTGACAACTCTGATGTTTCATAGACTTCAAAGGTAGGCCTTTGTGTCTATGTATTGCTAGTTGTGTTTATTGAAACATATGGCATCACAAGTAACACAATTTAAAATGTTAAGGAAATTAACATTCCCGAAAGACTGATATAATGGTCTGTTTTTGGACACACTGAGACTGAAGAAATCAAATTATGTCGTTTGAAAATTAATTTAAACTCTATTGCAAAACAGACATTTCCTTTCCGATACATAAAATGTGTTCGGTGCTTCACATTCCTTCTATGAATTGGCTCTCTGTGCTCTGAGTTCAGTGTTTATAGAGTAAGTGGAACCTCCCGGGACTGTTCTAGAAAAGGGAGAATTGGCCAACACAGAGGAAGAAAGTCTAAACCAATGCAGAGGAGGCGTAGGATCTTGAGCAACAGACAGCCTCCAACCACTGTCAGGCCATTTCAAAAGTGTCATAATACTGTATATAGGCTTTTCTCTACATTATCATACAGCAATTTATTTATTAAAAAAATAATAATAATAATAATTAAATGAAAAAATTAATTAAATATAATTAGAACAAAAATATTAAAATACAATAATAAAGTATCTTTATGGAAAACAGAACTTAAATGTGAATGTGGTCATGCTTTTTCATTCTGATGTCTTTTTTTTCCCCAGCACTCACTCAGACATTACATTGACAAATGCCTAAAAGTACACCATCGATTCCAGTTTCAACAGGGAGCTATGCAAAAGCCTCTCTTTAAATATCAAGTGACCTGGTCAGCAGTGGTCAAAATAAATAAATAAATAAGCAGTGGCATCCCATCTGTTTTTTTTTGTGCTAAACGTGATCCTCTTCTCTCATTCCCACTCAAGTACAGGAGCTTTGCGAAATTATTTCAACAAGTTATCTGATTGCTTTTTTAATTGCACATTGATTAGTTGCCCAAAGCAGGAGACAACCGCAGTCGAGTTAAGAGTAGTCTGTATGTGTGAGTATTGGAGAGTTGCCCTCACTCAACATGGAAAAATGTAGCGTGAGCTAGTCCAGAGGTCAACTGCAGTGCATTTGTGGTAATGGAAACCCTTTGGAGAATGAGAGAGAATTACATCCATCAAATTTAGCTGAAAAGTGGAACAACAAAAATCCAGTTGTGGAATCCCTAAATGCTCAGGAAACACAGCTGGCAGAAAAATCACTAATGTTAATACACTAATGCACCATGAGACCAGAGGACTGTTACTCTTACTGTGCATAATTTAAAATAAGAGAAACGCCAAATGTCTCTCTGATCTGCTTGTGTATTGTCTGATTATTGTCCTACATCAATGATATATATTTTTTGCATTTGCAGGGTCCGCTTCATCGGAATTATCCACATACACACACACAGTATTTGGCACAGGATTTACACCGGATGCCTTTCCTGACGCAACCCAGAGAGTGTTCACTGAGAGTGCTGGGACACACTCACACACACTCCTACGACCATTTTGGCATATCCAATCCACCAAACCGTCTTTGGATTTTGTGGGAGAAACCGGAGCACATGCAAACACCACACAGAAAGGGTTCGTGGCTCAGCTGTGACTTGAACCATGGACAAATATATTTCCAAAATTCATGAATCTAAAGTTGCTGTGCTGTTATACTAAATAAAGATGTGAATCTTTATTGAGAGGGTGTATGCCTACAGAGTAAAATGAAAGGCCCTTCAGAAAGAAACAGGAAATTATCAATGTCTGCTTTGCATAGTACGTGCACTTGCATGCCACATTGAGGAGTAAGGATTTAAAGGTCCCGTTCTTCGTGATCCCATTGTTCAAACTTTAGTTAGTGTGTAATGTTGCTGTTAGAGCATAAATAATACCTGTAAAATTATAAAGCTCAAAGTTCAATGCCAAGCGAGATATTTTATTTAACAGAAGTTCCCTTTCAAAGCCTACAGCGAACGGCTGGCTTGGACTACATCCTGGTACTTCCTTCATAAATGACGTCAGTAGAACAGACTAACCTCCGCCCACAAGAATACGCGAAAAAAGGGGGCGTGGTCTTGTTGCTGTCCCACATGGAGAAGAGGACGGTCGCGTGGAGAAAAGGAAGTGTTGCGTTTGAGTGTGTTTGTCGCCATGTCGTCGAGACGCTGTTATTTTCATCCCGGAGTCAAATCACCTTTGTTTGGCTTTCCCAGGGACGCTGTAGAGATCATTAAGCGCATATATATCTCCCGTTAAGAGTGGTGACCTTTCCACGTGCGCTAAGCTGCTGTCGACTCACAACACAGGAACCGTGCCACGTTTGCTAAGATGCGGTCAAATCACAACACGGGAACCGCTGGCACAATCAGAACTCGTTACGTATTTCTGAAGGAGGGACTTCATAGAATAAAGGAAGTCATCAGCCGTTTTTAGGAGAGTGAAAACAGCGGTATACAGATAAGTACATTGTGTTAAAAATACTGGGTTTTTTTACACGCGAAACATGAACACATGTTATATTGCACACTGTAAACACAATCAAAGCTTCAAAAGAACACGAAGAACGGGACCTTTAAAGTTCCTTCAACAGTGCTTTTTTACCATTAAAACCCAAAACTCACCGCCACAGTAGGGTTTATTCAAGCCCCTAACCTAAAGCAATTGCAATAGTAAATTGCAGGAACCTCAAACAAACAAGGCTACGCTCCTCTTTCACCATGACGTACACACTGGAACAATGGATACAGACAGCCGGACAATAAAATCTTTATGCTAATGTTATGAATGGTATTAGCATTAGAGGAACTAACAACTTCAGCAGACCAAACATTAACTATTTACAAAGCATGATTGTTTACACAACTTCTACTCTTACGATTGGCTGGTTGGCTAAAGCTTTGGTACAGAACCAGCTCTGGTGCCTCAGCGTTAACACAAAATCTATACTTAATGCAACAAATAAAAAGCCTCAAAAATGTCCTGAGCATTGTGGGCCTTTAGGTGTGTCGAATCACCTCATTTACCATGTACACAAAGCCTAGAGATGGTTGTGCGTGACAATCCCAGTAGATCAGCAGTTTCTGAAATACTAAGACCAGCCTGACTAGTCTTCAGCCTAAGTCCTAGTCTTCTACTAAGACAAACAACCATGCCACGTTCAAGTCTTTCTTCCCCATTCTGATGCTCAGTTTGAACTTCAGCAGATCGTTTTGAGTTGCTGCCAGATTAGATATTTGCTTTAAAGTCCCCCTTGTAGTCAATAATTGTATCCTTTAAAATGCATCTTTGATCACCAAAATTACATATACTTCATGCCTTAAAGGGTTAGTTCACCCAAAAATGAAAATTCTGTCAGTAATTACTCACCCTTATGTTGTTCCAACCATGTAAGACCTTCGTTCATCTTCGGAACATAATTTAGTATATTTTTGATGAAATCTGAGAGCTGTCTCACTCCTCCATAGGCTTTCAGAGGGACTGAAACTTGATGGCCCAGAATAGTAAGTAAAAACGTCATTTAAGGAGTCCAAATGACTACAGTGGCTCTGTATTAAGTCTATCATGCGACGAAAATACTTTTTGAGCGGAAAAACAACAAAAATAACGACTTTATCCCACTATTTATCCCACTATATACTCTCTGACGAGAGTTCGCGGGAGTGCCACGACGCATGCGCGAGTTCTCGCGCATGCGTCGTGGCACTCCCGCGAACTCTTGTCAGAGGCTCAAATTGAACAATAATAGTGGGATAAAGTCGTTATTTTTGTTGTTTTTCCGCTCAAAACGTATTTTCGTCGCATGATAGACTTAATACAGAGCAACTGTAGTCATTTGGACTCCTTAAATGACGTTTTTACTTACTATTCTGGGCCATCAAGTTTCAACCCTCTGAAAGCCTATGGAGGAGTGAGACAGCTCTCAGATTTCATCAAAAATATACTAAATTATGTTCCGAAGATGAACGAAGGTCTTACATGGTTGGAACAACATGAGGGTGAGTAATTACTGACTTTATTTTCAATTTTGGGTGAACTAACCCTTTAAAATAGCTTGAATGTAACTCAACCCTTGCTTCATTAAGTATATGTGGATCCATGAATATACAAATTAGCCCTGCCTCTACAACAGCTCAGAGATCGACTCACTTACAACAGCTCAGAGATCGACTCACTCAACTTTACTGTAGTAAACGCTGCACAACAGTATCGCTCTTTACAACATCGGACACATAATAGTAATTAATAATGTGATTAGCCTTTTGCTTGACTACATTATAAAAAAGCTAATAATGTGTTGCTAATATTTTTCAATCATATAATATTCTGCAGAAGAGAGAAGTGAATCTCAGTTTCTGATTCAGTTTCTCAGTTTCCACAGCGTGTGATTGGCTGTTCACTACTGCAGCTAAACTCCTAAACTCAGGATCAAAGCCTGAGTTGACAGAGAAAGCTGATGATCAGCATCATGGGACAACCAAAAGCCTGAATAGATTGGTTTGGTTTTGTCAACTCGAAACTAATCTTGTAACCCTGAGTTTGTTAAACTACCATCATGGTACAGGCCCCAGGTGCTGTTTATTCAACAACGATGAACTAAAAACAACCATTCAATGTTCAAGCAACATAAGGGCGAGTAAATAATGACCAATTAAATATTAGGCTGAAGTATACGTTTGACATCTGTTATTGTTGCTAAATATTCACTGGACATGCAAAAATCTCTGAAACAGCATCAGTGCATTGTGATCATGATCCTGACATATCCCATTTAAAAAATATCCTACTAGGAAAACTTCCTCATGCATTTGACATATTGTTGCTAATTATATTTACTGGACTCTGAAACAGCATCAGTGCATTGTGATCATGATCCATGGGATGCAGTGCAAGCTAAACAAAAAAAGCCTCCAAGATTGTCATGTAGCAGCAGGAGACTCAAGACAATTACAGTTATGAACTTATCCCATCTGTCTTAATTCCAGTTAGCTTACGTAAGGCCAGTGCATTAGCTCTCAATTACACAAAGCCGTTTAGTGTGCATTTTTTAAATGAATATAAACCTGTCTTGTCCTAATTTGTTGGCATTAAAGGACAAAAGCAACTTGTTTACAGAAATACTGTTGTTAACACAGCTCAGATTCACCTCGCCATGGCCATCCTACACATATCTGCGACTCCATGAGTTCACAGCAGTTCTGCAGATAATAATGTGAGCTCCTCAATCCCATTCTACATCAGCTGCCATCAGCACTGGTCCTCAATAATCCTCTTTATTCTGACAAACTAGCAGCACTTATTAATGGCGCCGTACCAGCCAGCCCCTGCTGAGGACAGCCAGACAAACACCAGCTCTTGGTGACAAACAACTCCAGCTCTTTTCCCATCTGCTTGAGTGCAGAACTATGGTTCATTTTCTGCGCAGATTTCACCTCAGAACAAAACAAAATGGAAGAGTGTGCACAATTGACAAGCACAGTGTGAAACTAGCCACAGTCCCAATGATGCCTGTTATACCCTCTATAAATGATCATGAAAGGAAGAAAACACACATGACCTCATTTGCCAAAATCTGCTTGATTAATAAAATTAATAAACCTGTTTATGGTGAGCTTTTCTGCCACCTGCTGGACAGTCTGTTTAGGTCTGTTCTCCATGTCTATGCACTGTACTAATCGGAAAAACTCGATGTTACATCCTCCAAGTGTTGCTTGTCCATTTAAAAAAAACTGGATGCCTTGCTTTTCAATGTGAATTCCAGGGTGTTGCCATGCTGTTGCTAAGGTGTTCTGATTAGTTGTTAGTACAATTCTATGTGGTAGCTTAATGGTCCAGGTCAAAAGAGCCCACCCAAAGTCTGTATGATGTTCTAAGGCTTTACCATCCTGTTTGTAAACACTGAAAAATTCCTAAAATGTCCCTATAAACAAATTATAAAACTTCCTATGCATGAAAAATGCTCCTCACTCAAAGCAAAAGGGTCAAATAAAGCACTGATCAAGGTCTCCTGAACTCTGACCTGATATGTAGCCAGGACAGCATTGGCGTGGTGCCACCTCCAAACACCCAAACTGTGAAGAACACAATGAGCAGGGTCGTGGTGAACATCATCTGTCGCGCGTACGTGGCGGTGTCGCGGATCGCCAGAGCGAATGCCATTGCCCCTCGCAGCCCTGCAGAGCACAAACACACACGCAGCAGTCACAACAGATTTTAGTAAGAATGACAGCGCTGCTACAAATAGAATGTTAGTGAACTTAAACAGGCAAACAGAGCCATCACACTCGATCAGATGTTTTAAGGGTACTGCACTTTGCTGCCCTTTTAGCTGGGTGGTGTTGCTGATCTGGAGGGAGCTGCTCCACATCAAGAGCCGTTATTAGAGATGTTCTGATTCTGATGCCTCATTTCACTCTTAATTTAGATCTCGATAACCTTCAGAAAGGGTGTTGAAATCTACCGAGTTCACATCAAAGAGTGTGACACTAAAGGACACTAGATTCCCCTGATTTATATTCTACTTCTTTATTAAATAGCTCCGCATGTCATCAAGCGTCAGAGAAGAGGAAGTAACTAAGCCAGGTGTGGTCAACCTACCTGCAAACATCATCATGTGCTTAAAGTTTCCACTGATTTTGTGTCTTCTGCCTAGGTTAATCAGGAAAGACAGGGGGTAGATGTTCAAGGCCCGGCCGATAAAGATGGCTAACTTGTAGTACAAAGGTTAAGGAAATTTCTTCTCACACTAGACAAATATAATTTTAAAGGATATTATTTAGACATATACAACCATCCAAAAGTAAGAAATTAATACTTTTATTCAGCAAGGATGCATTAAATTAACCAAAAGTGACAGTAAAAGTCTTTTACGTTGTTACAAAAGTTATCCATTTCAAATAAATGCTGTTCTTTAGTACTTTCTATTCATCTAAGAATCTTAAAAAAAAAAAAAAAAGTGTGGTCAAATAAATGCAGCACTGGTGAGCGCATAAGAGACTTTTTCAAAGACATTAAAACCTCAAACTTTTCAAATGTATTGTAGATTGTATACTTTAAATTGTTGGTTAGAAGTTTTAAAACAAAGATGACGCTGAAGATCAATTATGTAAACTGGCATATTGTCCAGATTCAAATTTACAGATTTTCACATTTCTAATTTATATCTGTTGGAGAAAAAAAATCCCCAATTTAAAAACAAGTACTAGATTACATACAAAACACTTTTATGGTGCTTTTTTGTCCTTTTTGGATCTTGCCAAACATGGTGATATTACGGAAATTTCTAAAATAATAGAAAAGTAGCTATTTCTTTATAACCTGTACACAATGCCACCTAGTGGTCAATAATCACATAAATAAAAGAGGTGATAAAACAGCCTTGAGTTTTCCCAGATGTTCTTGAGTCTTTAAAATGGCTTGGTTCACAGGGAATTCATCTGTAACGTGCTGTCAAACTCTCAAAATTATCTGACTGAGGTGAATGCTAGAAGTTAACAAGCTTCATGTAATATATTACCATCTACTCGTGTGGAAACACATAATATGAATCCGATTGTGAAAAGACCAGGTGTAAACCCTCCAAAACGCTTTCGAGATGGATTTAAATGGCTGATTACTCAAACCCATTCAGAAGGTGGTTTGATATGCATTTCTAATCAAATTGGACAATCGTACATGCATCTGGTTGTTGAAGCCACATATGTAAATTTTACTCCTCCCAAAATGGTAAAACAATAAACATATGAGAGCGTGCTATACCAGTTCCCAGTAGCCAGATATGAAAGCGCTGCAGCAATACGCATTGCCACATATATGGCCCACCGCAGAAGAGTAGCAAGCTGATGCTCAAACTGCCACAAAATAAACTGAAAGTTTGGCGTCGCATCCTGAAGCTCAACACATAACCTTCTTCATTAACAGTAGCGAGACTAAATTAACTTACCAGTCCTGACACCGCTCTCTCTCCTATTGCTGTCTTTGATTTTGAAAAAAACTGATCATAAATAAAATGCAGCTCATATCCGTTGCTTTCTTTGATGTGAACTCCAAATTTGCACATAGCAAACAGAGATCGGATTTACATACAGATTTAGATTCATTTTGTGGAGACACATTTATGTGACCTAGTGTAAATGCAACAGTTTTAACAAACAGTACTAACACATGACGTGACAAGGTGTAAACAGGCCCAAGGATACAAAGGCTCCAACGATGAAAATGGGGCTGAAGACATGATTCTGGAAGGTGAAGAGTGCCAGGCCCATGTAGGAGAAGATGAAGTTCTCTGCCAGGAAGTGCAGCACCTCAAACAACTGCAAAGGCAAAGAAACATACAACACATGAAGCTGTCTGCACCTTACAATAGCACAGTTGTTCAACAAAACAGCTGAAACAACATTAACAGGAAAAATGGCACCTTTTCAAAACCACAAACTCTCTATACTATACACTGGCTTTTATAAAATATGTTAGATATAAAGTAAATTCTACTTCTCCCCCCATACTGAAGCTTTGATAATAGGAGTCCAGCCCCCTGGAGAGAAATCCAGTACCACAGGGGTGTCAAAATTACTGCATGCACCTCACCTCACTTCATCACATTGCACCGCTCTGACGACACCGCAGGGGTGCTGGGAATTCATTTAGCATTATCCCTCGACTTACCGACCCCCTTTGTATCAAAGCATCTTTTGAAGTGGAATACACAGGACATCCCTTCCCAAAATAATCCCATCCCTTTCATACATAACTTACTTTTTTAACTTTGCCACAGTTCAAATCACTCTGGTTTTATACCAGCTGCTCTGACAGCAGAAAACCAGAATCCAATTAAAAAATATTTTACCTGTTTAGTACGTTTGGTCGACTCCTCCGAGAGATTGTTGTAGGTATAGTGAGCCTGTGTGATTCCACAAAACAGCACAGCGACAACACCTGGAAGAGTAAAGGAAGTCAGCATCATGTGGCTTTTTTGTTTCAAGTAGAAGATGGTGTGCAATTTCAATCCAAGCTGGAGGTGACCAATAAAACAATTAAATGACAATTGCAAGTGACTGCACACATTTACACATCAAGGATGTCAACATTCAGCCACATGACCCTCCCAGGTACAGCAACACAGAGTTTAAAAGGGATAGTTCACCCAAAAATGAAAATGATCCCATAATTGAATCACCCTCAAGCCATCCTAGGTGTATATAACATTCTTCTTTCAGGCGAATACAATCTGAGTTATATTAAAAAAATGTCCTGGCTAATCCAAGCTTTATAATGGCAGTAAATGGCAGCCCAAGAAAGTGCATCCATCTGTTATAAAAGTAATTTACATGGCTCCAGGGGATTACTAAAGGCCTTCTGAAGCGATTCGATGGGCTTGTATAAGAAAAAAAAACATATTTCAAACATTATAAATTAAAATATCTAGCTTCCGCATTCAACTTACTAAGAATGTGTAACACCTCCCGCAGTTCAAAACGCTTACGCTACGTCATCGCACCAGTTACGTTATATTTTACTTTTTATGGCCGGTTTCACAAATAAGGCTTAAGCTAGTCTCAGACTAAAATGCATGTTTGAGCTGTTTTAACTGAAAGCAACTTGCACTGACAGATCTTAAAATATGTCAGTGCCATTGTTTTGTCTCGAGATGCACTCCAGTAAACTTGTTTCTAAGGCACATTTATAAAAGCTACTTAAATGTCCTAATTAAACTAAGCCCTAATCCTGGTTTAATCTAAACCCTGTCTGTGAAACCAGGCCATAATGTGTTAAATATGGATCAGAATGCCTTTATTAATCCCCCAGAGCCGTGTGGATTACCCAGCAATGATAAAAATCCATTCACTCCTTTTTTTTTATCCTCAAAAAGCCTAAACACTCAATAAATCAAGCCTTTTTTTAATTTTCGGAGCAATTTGATGTCATATTGCTCATGCTCCGCCCACGACCCCTTTAAGTTTTTGTATTTTATTTTACTACTTTTTTTGCAAATTATTTGGCAAAAACATGGGTTTTTTGATGTTTTGGGGTTGGTTTTTTAAGGTTTTAAGGTTTTTTTGTTTTTGTTTTTTGCATTTAGAAAGTACAGCTTGAGAGAGGACAGGAAGCGAAGTGGGAGAGAGGAGATGGGATCATGAAAGGACCACAGGCCAGGACTCGAACACGTCGCACGATGCGCAACTGCGCTACATGTCAGAGCGCTGCCCATGAGTCTGTATCGTCTTCGACCATGAAGGTTATTTTTCCTGATCCTTTCAAATCTTTTAAACACCAGCTTATTATTCCAGTTGATGTTTAGCAATAGTAAATGTTGTGCTGTTCCTAGAAGGGTTGCATGTATACTATAGTTTGATTTCTGGGTTACATAGCGGATTAACCACTATGCTTTCATTACCCATCCACATTAACACCCACCTGTGAATCCACATGCTTCAGCCAGGAGAAAAGTACTCCAAGACATGAGGAAGAACAGAGCCGTCTCCAGCAGAGGGAAACAGTGTAGCTTGGTGAATTTTGTCACGTGGGTAAAGTTAAGAATTGAAACCACACATCTGATAAGCTAATCAGTGCACAAAAAAAGTGTATAAAAATAATCAGTGTTTAAAAACAAACACTATGGTTAAAAAAGTTTGGGGGTTTTAATATTTTTTGGGGAAACAAACTTATGTTCATTAAAGCTGCATTTACTTGATCTAAAACATAACATAAAACAGTAATATAAAATAACATTCTAATTTTATATATTTTATTTTACATAGCAAAGCTGTATAAAAGTGTCACATGATCCTTCAAAAAATATTATAATTGGTGCTCAAGAAACATTTATTATCATCATCAATGTTGAAAACTGATTTTTCAGGATTCTTTTATAAATAAAGTTAAAAAGAACAGCATTTATATGGAGTAACATTTTAAATGTCTTTACCTTTGATCAATTTAAGACATCCTTGCTGTATAAAAGTATTAATTTCTTTAAAATACATACTGAGCCCAAACTTTTGAACAATATGTATACAAACTGTATTTACTAGGCAATCTTGACAGAAATCTAATGCTGTTTAGAGGACAGTGACAGTTACTAATTTTGCAAATAAATAAAAGAACAAACATCACAATGCAGTCAAAGCATGAATGTAGCTTATTTGCATAAATCTAGATTTATAAATACATTTCATGACAACATGCAAAAGGATATGAGGGCAGTGACTACTCCAATGACTGCACCCATGGCGAAAGAGCCACTGAAGATGCCCAAGAAAACGCCCACCGATTTGAAGAAGGCAGAGGCATCAAATGTGTGTGTGTTGGCTCCTGCTGGCTGATACGCCACAATTGACCTTCATACCAAAGACAAAATCCAAATTAACCAACTGTGCTGATCTATGACCAACGCAGCCAATGAAAAAGAACATTTTTCAGATTACATATAAAATCATTCTTTGACCTGACTTGAAGCATAATGTGAACCCAACGTCATTTTATTTTAAAATTATTTTTATTTTATATGCAAGTTATTTTGTTCAGCAAAGTCTAAATACAACACAGTTTTGCGGTGATATTCTGGAAAATTTTTGTAAAAGGTGCTGAAGCAGGAAATCAGAAACAATAAGCTCTGGCTCACTGTGTCCAAAAGGGGGAGCCAGAGCACCATCCTGAAATACCACTAGAGTTGCAGCATCATTAGTTTTTACTATTCAACACTACAGTGAAAAATGTCCCCAGCACCCTCTGCGCTGGCAGCCTGGGAAATCCCGCCAACTGCCGCAGACCAAACACGTGATTTTACCCTTCTTTTTTTGTACCAACAGAAAAAGGAACAAGAAACTGATACTATTCAAAAGGGGACTTACGATGAAAGGACTATGGAGACCGCGTCGTTCATGACACTCTCTCCAAACAGCAGTGCATAGAGATCACCATCAGCATGGAGCTCATTAAAGATCGCAAGCACTGTGACTAAAACCACACACATAAATCAGCAACATTATGTATTAAAATCCTGAAATGCTATAGCTCCAATTGCAAATATTCAGTTTGATAAAAAAGCAAATGTTAGCAGTTAATACACACCGATCAGGCATAACATTATGATCCTAATATAACAGTCCTGTCATGACATGGACTCCACTAGAACACTGATGGTGTGCTGTGGTATCTTGCACCAAGATGTTAGCAGCAGATCCTTTAAGTCCTGTAAGTTGCAAGGTGGGTATTCTATGGACCGGACTTGTTTGTTCAGCACATCACACAGAAGCTCGATTGGATTGAGATCTGGAGAATCCAAGTCAACACCTCAAACTTGTACTCAAACCATTCATCGATCATTTTTGCTTTGTGGCAGGGTGCATTATTCTGCTGAAAGGGCCACAGCCACCAGGGAATACCCTTTCCATGAAAGGGTGTACATGGTCTGCAACAATGCTTAGGTAGGTGTCAAAGTAACATCTACATGGATGGCAGGACCCAAGGTTTCCCAGCAGAACATTGCCCAAAGCATCTCACTGCCTCCGCCGGCTTGCCTTCTTCCCATAGTGCATCCTGGTGTCATGTGTTCCCCGGGTAAGCAACACACATGCACCCAGCCATCCACGTGATGTAAAAGAAGGCGTGATTCATCAGACCAGGCCACCTTCTTTCATTGCTCCGTGGTCCAATTCTGATGCTCACGTGCCCACTGTTGGCGCTTTCGGTGGTGGACAGGGGTCAGCGGCTATGCAGCCCCATACGCAACCAACTGTGATGCACTGTGTATTTTGACACCTTTCTATTAGAACAAGCATTAACTTCTTGAGCAATTTGAGCTACAGTAGCTCGTCTGTTTTATCGGACCACACGGGCCAGACTTTGCTCCCCACATGCATCAATGAGCCTTGGCCGCCCATGACCCTGTCACCAGTTCACCACTGTTCCTTCCTTGGACCACTTTTGATAGAGACTGACCACTGCAGACTGGGAACACCCCTCAAGAGCTGCAGTTTTGGAGATTCTCTGACCCAGTCGTCTAGCCATCTCAATTTGGCCCTTGTCAAACTCACTCAAATCCTTACGCATGCCCATCTTTCCTGCTTCACATCAACACATCAACTTAGAGGCTTACATGTTCACTTAAATGTTCACAGGTGCCCTAATGAAGAGATTATCAGTGTTATTCACTTTACCTGTCATAATGTTATGCCTGATCGGTGTAAGAGATGCTAAATTTCAACATTTAACAACAATAGCATGTTTATACTATTAGAAAAGAGAACAAAGAGACAGAGAAATTAAAATGGACAAAGAGAGATGACAAACCTGGATCTGTGGCAGATATAATGGCACCGAAGAAGAGGCAGTCTGTGTAGTAGAACTTGTCAGTGAGTTGACCGAGAATTTGCATCAGTTTCACCACCCCATACATGAGGTTTCTTTCAAATAAATAAATAAAAAGTAGGTTTAGATTAGCCTCTTACAAAACTAATCATATTTCAACAGAATGGAAACATCTAAATGTATGAAATACACATTTTGAACATCTTTTTTTGACACTGGTATTTAACACTGAGAAATCTTTAGGCATTCAGAATGGCATGACAAAATGTGTACTCAAGCTATTGAGCTTAAAGATGAAGCTCAACCGACAGCAGACAGAATGCATCTGATGGTGACTGATTACTGCGGCCACAAATTCCATTACGTGCCTGCACCTGGCTCTTGCACGGCATCATTGGGTAGCACACAAACTTAAGAGATTAGGTTGAAGTTTATATGAATCTATAAAAGTATTTACATGCTATAACTGGCCGTTATCAACTTCTATATTTTTTTTGAGCTTCGCTTAAATCATCCTACTCTTGTGACAAGTCATCAAAAGTAGACAATTCACTCCTTAGTACTGTTCTGTTACATCTGTAAAATGAAAGATTCTGAGGCATGTCATGGCTGCTCCCTCTGTCTGTCTGTAAACACAATTCCACGGTCAGTGGGAATACTATGAACCTTAGTGACTTACCCAATGACAAAACAGGAAATGGCAGTTCCCAGGAAAGCATAGGTTATAATGGATCCTAGGTTTCTGAAGAAGTGTCTCTGGAGGAACAAGGAAGATCATGTCAAATCCAAAAAAATGGTGTGAAAAATATCCTTGCCCTGAGAAAACAGTTCAACCTCTTTTGTATGTATTATTTATATAAGAAATACCATATTATATAATAACCAAGGCTGCATTTATTTGATCACAAATACAGTAAAACTATAATATTTTATTATTATTATTATTATTATTATTACAGCATAACATAACTGTTTTGCATTGAATTATTTTTTAAATGTATTTCATTCCTGATGGCAAAGCCAAATTTTCAGCAACCAAGCTGTGAGCTGAATGAAACTAAGAAAGGTAAAGAAGAGGATCCGTGACTTTTACAAGAGTTTCTCAGAGTAAATGGTCTAAAATCTAAGCCCATCAGTTACATATTTTACTTGACATCTATACTGTAGACATTGAAAATAAGGGGCGTTTTCTGTAGGAGAAGGTTTTGTGGTGGGTTTAAAAGGATAGTTCAGCAAAAAAAGAAAAATGTAATTCTGTCATCATTTACACCCCCTCATGTTTGTATGAAAAGTGCTTTGAAGAATGTTTCTCTGAATATCTTATTTTATGTTCCACAGAAAAAAGAAAGTCACAGGTTTGGAACACCATGAGGGGGAAGTAAATGATGACAGAATTTTTTTGTTTTGGATAAAGTATCCCTTTAAGGCCTGTTCACACCAAGAGTGTGAAAATGTGCTGCGCTAAACATCTTAATTTCAATTACTGCCAAAGTTAATACAATCTTTGAACTGCTCACTTTTCCTCATTAAAAAAAGTCAAATGTATTACAAAGAGAGGAAACAATGCAGCCTTGTGCTTAGGTCTCAAACACACACAGCTGGCAGAAGCCCATTCCTCTCACTTCCTCAGGGCCTCCCTGCTCACTCAGCACAATCTAAAACATCACATTACTATCTGGAATCCAGAAGTCATAAACATGGTATTCTTCTGATAAAAACTGCAGTAAAATGAACTAAAATATGTAATGCATCTTCTCTCGATTCATTAAACAGAAGTCACAATATTGCTGCTATACACCAATCAGGCATTTTGTGTTGGTCCCCCTTTTGCTGCCAAAACAGCCCTGACCCATCATAACATGGACTCCACCTGACCCCTGAAGGTGTGCTGTGGTATCTGGCACCAACATGTTAGCAGCAGATCCTTTAAGTCCTGTAAGTTGCGAGGTGGGGCCTCCATGGATCGGACTTGTTTGTTCAGCACATCCCACAGATGCTCGATTGGATTGAGAATTTGGAGAATCCAAGTCAACACCTCAATCTTGTACTCCTCAAATCATTCCTCGACCATTTTTGCTTTGTGGCAGGGTGCATTATTCTGCTGAAAGAGGCCACAGCCACAAGGGAATACCGTTTCCATGAAAGGGTGTACATGGTCTGCAATAATGCTTAGGTAGGTGGTACTTGTCAAACATCCCCAAGGTTTCCCAGCAGAACATTGCCCAAAGCATCACACTGCCTCCGTTGGCTTGCCTTCTTCCCATAGTAGTGCATCCTGGTGCCATCCATGTTCCCCAGGTAAGCGACGCACACGCACCTGGCCATCCGCGTGTTGTAAAAGAAAACGTGATTGATTCATCAGACCAGGCCACCTTCTTCCATTGATCTGTGGTCCAGTTCTGATGCTCACTGATGCTCATGCCACTGTTGGTGCTTTCGGTGGTGGACAGGGGTCAGCATGGGCACCCTGACTGGTTTGTGGCTATGCAGCCCCATACACAACCAACTGCGATGCACTGTATATGCTGACACCTTTATATTAGAACCAGCATTAACTTCTTGAGCAGTTTGAGCTTGTACAGTACCTTGTACCCAGTACCCAGCCATCACAATTTGGCCTTTGTCAAACTCGCTCAAATCCTTACACTTGCCCATTTTTTCTACTTCTAACACATCAACTTTGAGGACAAAATGTTCACTTGCTTCCTAATATATCCCGCCAACTAACAGGTGCCATGATGAAGAGATAATCGGTGTTATTCACTTCACCTGTCATGTTATTCCTGATTGTGTATGATCTGAAAACACAGACAAACATGTATGTTGGAGTTTATCGATCTCCATTGTGATATTCTGCTCAAATGAAAGTGTCATACAGCCAGTTTGTGTTGCATCATGAGGCTGCTGCTACTAAATCGGCGAGCAAACCTTCTCAGTGATGTATTGTTATAAATACAAGCATGAATCTTGATTAATTTTGTTTGCAATTGTGGTTGCTGAATAAATGCACTTATGCAACCTCTGTGCTACAACACAAAGTAAAACAAAAACTTTTTAGAATGATTGGAATTAATATTAGGAATTTCACTGTTTTAGCTTTTGAGAGTTTTTATAATTAGAGCGTGTAAATGTATAGGATAAATACAATAAATCAGGAAACTCTATGAGGTAAAATAAACCCTGCGTAAAAGACGACGTTCCCTTGATTTGTGCTTACGTGAAAGTGCAATAATTCTCAAGAAATGTAATGACATTTTTCAAATGACATCAATTGTGATTAATAAATCGCAATTATAATTTGAGCAAAATAATCATGATTATCAGCCCTAGTAGAGAGTACTTAATGGATGTCTTTGACGAAGAGCCCTTATTACACGGAAAGTCAGAGTCTAGTTAATTTGACACAAAATGAAAACAATGAAGAATAGATGTACAGTGTTCAATTTGTCATATTGTTGTGTACTTGGGTGTCAAACACCCAGCCAACAAAGCTTCAAAAATAGCTTCTTAGATGAACTACGCCTTTAAAGAACAAACCATAAGCAGAATAATAAGCAATGCGCCTCTGTACACTACTTCTGTGTATAGGTATTTGTGCGAATACTATTAACTGGCCTATTTATAGAAGTAGTATAGACCTTTTTGGCAAAGTAACACTGTAAGCCACTGAATAATAAGGTCATGAGGGACAATAACGTTAAACACTAAAACCAAACCTGGCGCTTACAATGGTCACAATCTGACTTCCTATGTTAAATACGCATTAACTTAAGCATAACACAATTTAAAAGGCGGCAATGTAATAAAAGAGAAGTTTGCCCAGCTCTTAGTCACTCATGATCATTAGCTTCTGGTCTGTATCACACTTCTCTTCTGAGGTTAACCTTCCACTGAGGCAAAGTGGAAAGAGAACAGAGATCAGGTTGCCTTAGAATATATCATATCTTAATTTCATAATGTAATTGTAAAGACGTAAAGAAGCACCTTAACGGATGAACGCTTTACTAAACAAGCAAATTGAAAGCTAAAAAAAATAAAAGGTTAATACCCTGCTCACAATATCACTCTTACCTTTTTGAGGCTATATCCAGCATGGAATATGATGGGAGGTAGCAGAATGTTAAAGAACACCTCTGGGTCAAAGGTCAACTGCAACAAAACAAAAAATGCAATTGTTACAAACAAATGTTTACAGTAAACATGTTTGTGTCAACATGTTAAAGACCTCATGAATAAATTGACATTGCAATTGCCAATCCTGTGTTGATGTATTTTCTTTTGAAACAGGAAGCGCAGACGAGACATTGTTGGGGCATGTCCTTTTTCAGTTTATGTCATAATGATAGGCTTTCAAATGTATAATTTATCATTTTTATTTATGAGCTGCTGCTGTCTGTTTGCTGTTGTACTATCCGATCTGAAGCGGGGGGGGGGGTTTAATAATTTAATTAAATTTAAAATGTTTTTTTTTTAAAACATACTGACATCAATATTATTGGTCCATTTTCTATTAAGAAAATAATCCATTTAAATTGAATAAACATATTTGCTTATTTTGTCAACTTTTAAGGATAGACTAGCATACATGGCTCGGTCTTGAAGAATGACAGGACCTTGCTATTGCCTTGAGGAAAAAAAAACACAGCAGTGTTAATATTATTTACTATTAAAGTATTTATTAATATTTTGAGTCAGCTTTTATGGTTACATTTTCAGGTTTAATTTTAATTTTAGTTTAAGTTTTAGTCATTTTGATATTTGCTTTTGTCTGCTTTTTAATATTTCTATTTATTTTACATTTATTTTTATTACAGTTTTATTCATTTTAGTACTTCAACTCTTCAAATTTCAGTTTCATTCCTACTTTTTTAGAGCTACACTGTGTGATATTTCCCCCCATCTAGCGGTGAAAAGGTATATGACCATCCAGTAAATATTAGTTTCTGTTCCTTCCAATTCCGATTTCGTTTTAACTCCTACGGTGGTCGATTTAGTCCAAAATTAACATGGCTTTCAGTTCAATCCAGCAATCCCCCTCTTCACATTCGACACGGTGCCATCGAGTGTTAAAGCGAGAAAGGCGAAGCTTGAATTTACGGGTATGTCCCTCTTTGGCTAATGTACTTTCAAGATGGAGGGGCAACATGGCGACCCCCATTCGAACCCCTTACCCGTATGTATTTTCAATGGCATATTATAAACTTACGAGAATACTTTATTACTTGAAAGAAGTAAATATACATTAATGAGCACATGTATTTTTGAAAGAACTAAGTGTTTTTAGCTAAGAATAAACTAAAAAAGTTTAGTACACAGTGTAGCTTTAAGAGTTTCATCAAATATTTATATTGTATTATTTCAGCTTTATTTCAATGAACAAACACTACTTTGATAGTTTTAGTTACACAATTAAACTTCAAAATTTAAATTCATCCTCTGGCAAACCTCTGCTGCAGTTTTATCAGAGGTGTTTTGATACGTGTGTATGTTGTTGCTGTTGTACCTTGCGCAACATGTCGTTCTGCTCAACACTGTGGATTTCTCTAAGGTTGATCTCCCCCTTGAGCGTGTACTCAAAGAACTTTCCGCTAACGTTGAGGAGCACCGTGCTGACAGGCCCCTCCTTCAAGGTGCAACTCGGAGGAGTTTTATTATGGTAGCTGGTGGAGGGAATGCCATAGCGCAAAATAACACCCACCAACAGACCTGTCCGACACACAGAAGATAAAATCACTCACATACACATTCAATTCATACACTTTGTGAAGAAAAAAAAAAGGCTTCCTGAAAGGGAAACTTGTTTGGAAACTTGGAAATTACACTCTTCTCCTTAAAAGCTCAGTATGAGCAGATTTGTTTCTGTGTGACAACGGGGAGTAGAGATGAGAGCCTGCTGTGTCAAATCTGTTGGAGGGTATTTCCATACTAATGAAGTGCCAGAGGAAGCCAACAGCACACACAGCATGGGATACAGAAACAAGAACAGAGGCAAAAAAATAAAAATTATACAATATAGCATTTTTTTTACAACCTCCTGCTAAAAGCAGGTAAAATACTCTACTTTAAATCAAATCTAGACAGAACTGATGACAATGAAATGTGCTAAATGCACTTTAGTCTACACACGCTAAGAATAAATGGGAAAAATAAAAAATACCTTTAGGGGTCCAATTTCCCAGTATCCTTAAAGAGACGACTTCATACCTTAGTTAGATATTAGTACCTTAGGTTAGATTTGACTACTCTAAAAAGGATCGAATATGCAACATGCATTCTCCTTCTCAACTATTTACGTTCCAAAACTGAATACTCACCAAGACGGGCATTTTGACATAATTTTGCATGTATTGGTCAATTTTAGCGCAGTAAGCCACTCATTTTGGCAGACTACTTGCGACTCACAAGCTGTTTGAGAGGCAACTTGTGCACTCCACTTACAGATCAGTGGTGCACATGCTTTGGGTGTGAGCACGAAACCTGTGGGAATTACTTCAATTATGTGCAATACAAGCACTATTTAACCAGAGCTGAATGAGACGAGTGAGAGGAGGCGGCGGGTGTGCCACTTCGTCGTGAACGCCAGCTGACGTTATTGCCTGTGCCGCTGGCAACAACACGGACCGGCTCGGAATCAGAAAAACGTCAGCCGATCACAGAGCATGCGGAAAATCGGCCGATTCCGGTCCCTGGCCGGTCAATCGGTGCATCTCTACACTTTATTTAAAATATTTATATTTTTTTTTTAAGTGTTATCATTTAAAATATAATATTACATAATATAAAAATTCTTCAATTTCAAAGATCATTAGCAAAATGTAATTTCTTTAAATAAAATTTTGGGTACCATTTGGAATGGAGGCCTTTGGAAAACACAATTTCTTTTCAGAAATAATTTTTAACTTCCAATCCCTGAACTACTGACTACAATCTGGCTACAAGAAGCATATTCCTCCATTTAATGGGCACACAAAAGAAGCTTCTTGCGGTGCCGTCCGAATCATGACATAATATTCCTGAGGTTTGAGAGTCATAAGTAGCATGCCATTCACAGCTTAAGTGATTGCAAGAATATATCAAAAATGGTGCAAAATGTTGCATTAAACATGTTTTCTTAAAGAAAGCATATCCTATTTCAGTTTGCAGCAAGCCTAATGTCTGCAGTGAAACTAAATTAGAGTGACGAGTTGTGAAGATAGTGTGTGTAAACTTAACATACGGAAGCTATAGTTTAAAGTTGAAGGACAAAAAAAAGACACGCACATGCTGCACAGGCTTAAATGAGCATGTGTAGGGCATTAGTAATTGGGTTAGCATTACATAGAACCCCGGAAACAACAATGAGTGACCTCGGATATCTCCCATCCAATCAGAATCCAGCTAATGCAGCTTAGTGTTTGTCTTCCCCAGCACTGTTGAACATGTCACAGTACACCAACGCACAACGCAATTACAAAACTTTATTGACAGCATCTCTCGTTCTTCAGGGACAGAAGGGGTGGTAGAGCAGAAAGCCCCTGACAGCCCAGTCCTAATGCTGTAATACAGTAGACACAACTGTAACATTACCATCTGTCCAGCACATGAGCACTGAGCAGGTGTCTCCATTGTGTGAGCCAAAGCGTGTCAACCTTGATTCCACATGGGAAAAACTACTACCTTGAGCAGAACAGGTTCAATGCAACAGCTGAATTCAAACTTGCTTTGTATTTTCAAGCAATTCATCTTAAAAAGACGTGAGGAGCAGAATGGGGCAGATTAATAAGGAGGAAGTGCATACTAGTAAAGCTAATTACACACTAGAGAAAGCTCTGATGAAGCATTTGATGGATAGGAATATGAAAGATCTCATTTGAGGGTATGGAAAGAGACGGTGCAGATAAAAAGTTATTCAGCGAATTGGAAATTAAAAATAATCAGATCCAGAAACAAGGGTGTTTAAAAGCATTTTCTAGCTATAATATTTCTGTAATATAAAAAGAAAAGCCTTGACATACATGTTTGAAATCAGGGGAGTAGCAACAATTTTAACTTTTAAACAGTCTACATTTGCCCTAGAGTAGAGATAATTCTTACTTTTTAAATATGTACACTACCGTTCAAAAGTTTGGGGTCATTATGATTTTCAAATGGTTTTTGAAAAGAAAAGAAAAAAAGTCTCTGATGCTCACCAAGACTGCATTTATTTAATCAAAAAGGCTTTTTTATGGGGAACGAAATTTATTCCTGTGATGGCTTATCTGAATTTTTATAATGCATTTTAAGAAATCTATACCATATTAACAAATTATAAATGTGTCGGATTCACTTATCAAGTGTTCTAAAATAGAGGCAAATTAAGTGGGTGAGCATGTGTCTAATTTCAATGCTATGGCCTTTGTGTAGATGTTTCAAGATGGCCATGACTTTATATGAAATGGTAACCAGAGCCCATTTGTAACATTAACTAAGGTTAATAAAAGTATTGTTCATTTCAACATTTACGAAAAAATGTTGACATTTACATTTATTTTACGTGGTCCAACCTATTTATTGTTATCGGTAAAATCCACTATCGGTCGCACTCTACTGACAATGAAAAATACTTAATACTTAGTTCATGTTAATTTTAACATTTAAATACACATTATTAAAATCAAAAGTTGTAACTCTGTTATTTAATGGACCTGACATAGCTATTGCATTGTTAAATGTTAGTTAATGCATTAATTAACTAACTAATAAGCCCTTATTGTAAACTATTACCTATTGTTCTTTATTATTATTTTGCACTTTAATCTGTTTGAAACAATTATTTACTTTATAAATTGTGTATTGCTTTATTGTATTTAGTTAAAGTATGACCACTTTTTTTGCAACTTATTTCAATATCGTGATACACACTTAAAAATTAAGTTTTTTTATTGGCATTGATGGTTCCATGATGAACCTTTAACATCCATTAAACCTTTCTAATGCACAAAAGGTTCTTTATGGTGGGAAAAGATCATTTAAATACTTTTCACATGAAGAAAAAAAGGGTTCTTTTAAGAATTTTCCATCGAAAGGTTCTTTGTGGAAACTGGAATTTTTTTCTTCTACAGTCTTAAAAATAAAGATTGGGAAATGTTTTTTTGTTTGTATGTTTTTGTGGTGTTGCCATAGAAGATTCATTATTGGTTCTTCAAAAAACCTTTCAGTGAGAAGTTAAAAGAACTATTTTCTTAGTGTAAAGAACATTTTAAAAATCTAAAGAACCTTTTGTGGAATGGAAAGAGTCTATGGATGATAAAGGTTCTTCATGGATCAATGCCAATAAAAATCACCTATGATTTTTCACTGAGTGATTTCCCTGTAAGTGTACTGCAAACTGAACTAGAAGTCTTCAAGACTTTTTGTGAACCGTTTAAAAAAAATTGCAATGTGGTTCTTCCACAAGGTCACATTCTAATCTAAACAAAGTAGACTAGACATGAGCCTATACTTTTTCAGCATGTCAGACAGCTATGTAAATACCCCCAGGTCACCATTTACACAATTTTGATGAACATCTGTCAAATTTATCTAAACCATATTTACAGCAAAGGTTTGACTTTTGGTATGAAACCAAACCACACAACAATGAGCTCCATATGTCTGAACATAAATATGGCCAAACATACAACTGGCTCAAAAGGATAAAATATGACCTAAAAGTCAGCATGAAACAGAAGTTGCGATAGTCTTTTCTCCCTTTTTGTGGCATACATCCGAGTGTAATGGCTTCTGGAATGACAAAAAGAAAATGGGACTGGATTTTGTCAACCTGGAATTGATTGTATCATAGGAAGTTGGGTGTTGCTAACTAAATGGCATATCTAAATGCCAGTTTGCAGTCAGTTGTGGACAGGGCTCTAGACTGCGACCAAAATGGCTGCAAATGTGAATGTTTTTTGATAATGTGCGAGTTAAAATTTAATTGGATGAATTGACGTGTTGTAAATCTGACAGATCCGATTCTCGGAACTGCAGTGCAAACTAACATGGCAACGCCCATCGCACATTATAGATCAACTAACATGATCATTATATTTTTCAACAACAAAACACATTCACTTACATGTATTTGAGAATCTGAATATCAGGTAGTTGATGACATAGCCAGCAAGTTTGTGAAGTTATAATAAATAAGGAAAAACTAAATAACAGCATAACATCTGCCATACAGCGCTATTGTGGTTGCGGTGTGTCACGTGAAGGGCATGACGAGTCGTCATGGAAATATTACTTTAATAACATAATAACACCCATGGCAATAATACTTTTGTTATACATGTTGTGTGTGATAATATTTTAGTAATGTTTTCTTTTAAACTTATGCTTGTTGGAAGCAATGTTTATCAAATATTTAGCAAATATCAAGCTTTTAGTCATGTCAATCTTTACATCAATGCAAAACCAGCAAATATAAATCAAGAGAACGATTCATCAACATGCAAAGTCATTATGATTAATATTTAACAAATGGTGCAACCAAATTGCAGGTCGGTGTGACCAACTGAGAAGCATAAAAACACCAGAATATATTTGCAGATATTTAGGAATCTAAAGTTCACATACTTGTTTCTTTACATGCTCCAGCCATTTAATTTTGAAATGTGCGTCCCGTGTCGGAATGTCTGTTTTTGTTTTGGTCTGTGGGATTTTGCCCACTGCCAATTTAGCCAATAGTATAATTGGGTTGCCAGTTGGCGAAAAAAAACACAGTGTACTGCAACCATGGAAGCCCGGAAACAAACTGGATCAGAGATTGCCAATTCTACCCGACCTAAAAAGCCTTGGCATCCATCAAAAATCTCTATGAACGGGAGCAAAGGGGTGATGAATTGAGAAATCAACTTTCCCTTGAGCCTTTGATATATAAAAGTTCATTGTGATATAAGAATAGCCTGTAAGTTTCAGATCTGAAAACGTCCTTGTTCAAAGAAAAGCTTTTATAGACACCAGGCCCAGAAAACGAGAGCTCTCACAATATGTCGACCATTGACGTATTAGGACGCAGAAGCACCGCCTCAAGCCCGCCCACCGACTCGTCGAACTAAACAATGCGGAATCGAATGTAAACAAGCTAGAGGTTGAGACTGGATTTGCAGACATATTGAGATTAAAACACAATGCTGTGCCTTCTATATTGGATCCGACAGGAACGGTGCAACACCCACTTATGTAAGTAAAACATGTTTTTTTATACGTGTTAGTATTGAATTGTTACAGATCGTTTGATATCTATTGATTACATACCTTAGCACGCAGTCACAAGCTGGAGAAGGTGTTATTGGTTCATTCGTGATCAGACTCTGACTTGTCAGACGGCAGCTCGCAAAGCCCCGGGGCTATGTGTTTTTCAGACGGGCTATCACCGGCTAGCCGACGCGCGTGTGTGTGTACGGTTCGTGGTTATGTTCACTGATGATCGAGCGGAATGATACAGAAATAACATTGCAATCAATCACGGGTGGATGAGAGATGAATCATTGTGTTTGTTTGATAAAGACATTTTGCGAGCCCTGGCTGTGGGCTGGGCGATTCATTCCGGTTTCCGTTTGCCACACGCTGTCACTGACAGGGGAGCAGAAGCTCCTTAAATATGCAAATCTTATCCAATCCTAGCCGTGGGCGTTTACTTCCA
This sequence comes from Romanogobio albipinnatus, assembly GCA_023566225.1. Taxonomy (NCBI): domain Eukaryota; kingdom Metazoa; phylum Chordata; class Actinopteri; order Cypriniformes; family Gobionidae; genus Romanogobio; species Romanogobio albipinnatus. The sequence goes on from CM042250.1 coordinate 17,266,246, forward strand.
AGTCTTCAGTGCGGCATGCCCATCAAAACCGTTTTTCAAAGAGCCTCAAAACCAAGGCAAAAAAATAGCCAATTACTTATTCATGATGTTTTTGAATGTAAAAACCACGCGAATTTCATAAGTTGACCTCAGACAGCAGTATAAATTTTTTTCAAAAGCCAGTTCATGTCACCTTTAAAACATAGATAAATCAATCCATTAACTTACAGTATGTAAGTCGCTTCGCAATCCATTGTCAATTGCACTCATTCCTGTTACGTGTCCTCAATCTGGCAACCCGCGTGAGCGGGGGAAAAAACTATCTCCAATATTTTGAATTTGGACCGCAGTACCCCTTTAAACCTCTAGCTGTCAATATTACATACTGCACCTTTAAAGATTATAAGTGCACATGGTTTTCACAATGATGCCAGTTAACTTTCGCCTATCCACAAAAGCAGTGTATCTACTTCCATCTTACCTTCACACCGGAGACTTCTCAGGGAATTGTTGTAACAACTTGAAATACGAAAGGTATAAGTTAAGGGTAAGTCTAATAATGTTTACGGATTTACACAGTTGGGTTTGTTTGGGAATGTTATTGATTATATCCATTCTGTAACTGCGTTAGATGCTTAGGGGAGTAGGCTAGCTAGCAGCAACTCTATCAATGTTATAGTCTTGTTACATATCCACCCAAATCTGTTATTAAAAATAACAAGGATATTGTGTTTAAAAACAAATCTTTATTCTTGGAAATTGGTAGGCTATGATAACGGTATTGTACTGGTGAGGGTTATTTAAGAGTAAAGGACAACTAAAAGTATCACATCCAAATATAATAGTCAGAAGAATTAATGGTGTGAAGATTTTAGATTATTTTACATTATGATGCAATATATTAAGATTATAAAATAAGAGGCAAAACTAAAGTATAAAATACTTGTTCATTTATTTAATGTTTTTTCCTGGATAATATTTTGGGTTTATGTTATTTGATGCTGCTATAACTAACAGTAAGTATACTGTGTAAATCCTCTGTATTGTGTTTGTGTATGTGACGTTCTTGTTCTGCAATTAAAAAAGACCAACGTTGACGTGATGGGTTTCTTTTATATGGAAAAAATTACATGGATTAAGTACTCATATTGCATGACAAATTTCACATCTATTAATGCAAGGGGTCTGAAAGGAAACCCAATATTATCCAGTTCAAGAATAAATCTAAGCTTTATTTTGAAAAAATACAAACACACTGTGTAAGAGTCACTATGGGAACTTTGGGAAGGAGAAAGTGTACGAACTCAGTGCCCTATTTTCAACTACTCTTCCGACTTCAAGTGGCAAACCTCGCCAATCGGTACGTTCACTTGAGATCTGCCAAACGCCTCACCTTGAATGTAAACGAAAGTAAGCACTGGAGTAATCCTCTAACCGTATTTGTGGGCAGATATACAAATATTGGGTGTACTCCATTTGAGTGGCGCTAGAATTCCACTATGCTGACGGAAGTAAGAATACGCCGCTTAAAGTCAAAACGGAAGTTGCGTGACATCATGTGAAAAGGGCCTATTATTAAAAAATGTGGATGTGCACAGATAAATGATTTATAAACACTGTAAAAATAAGAATTGATTTTGATTTCATGGTGGCAAGTGAATAAAATATTAAATAATTGCATAGGTCTGAAAATTATCCTCCATTTTACAGTCTACTGTAAAGATTCAAAACACTACTGTCTATTAAAGCACCTTGTCCAAAGAATGGTTTAACCAAATTAGACAGACTAATCCCACCAATTAAGTGTGGCGAAGACTTACCAGCAAAGACAACAACCAGAAGCCACTAAATGACATTTAACCCAGCCTCTCTCTCATCTCCAAGCAATGTTTTCCGATATTTCAGAGCATCCCGTGATGAGAGATATCATTTTCACTGAAGACATTGTGAAGACACAGGTGTTTGCTGACCTTGCTGAAGGATTATTCACACTTGTCTTATTGGATCGCTTTACCAATTTTTTCATAACATTCTGTCAACATTTAGTTGCCCTCATATCATTCCAAATCCATATAATGTTTTTACTTCCATGGAACACAAAAGAAGATATTTTGAAGAATTGTACATGCTATTACAACGAATGGAGAGAGAGCCACACAAGCTTCAAAAAGAACGCATAAGCAGCACCACAAAAGTCATAGAAGTATCACAAAAAATGTTTTGAGTGATGAACAGACCAAAATCTAAATCTTTATCCATTGCTAATCTTTCAAGGAGCTGTTAAACAGTGAAGCTGGGTGTTCTGTATAAACTGATTAAAGATTCAACTCAAAAGATATGCACATATCATCAGACATCACTCCTCTCAAGAATGCCAGGCAGATGGGAATGTTTCCAGTTAAAAATTACTTAAATTTTGATTTGTTCCTCATACCAAACTGTCATATATGTCTTCAAAAGACCTGATATATGAATTATTCACATCGGTTGTATTGTCCTTTTTGGAGGACAATAAAAAAAAAGGTTTAGTTCACTTCAAAATGAAAATTTCCTGATAATTTACTCACCCCAGTGTCATCCAAGATGTTCATGTCTTTCTTTCTTCAGTCGAAAAGAAATTAAGTTTTTTGAGGAAAACATTTCAGGATTTTTCTCCATATTATGCATTTCAATGGCAACCAAAATGTTGAAGGTCCAAATCAATGCAGTTTCAAAGGGGTTTGAAGTGGTTATAGGCTCTGCACGATCCCAGCTGAGGAAAAGGGTGTTATCTAGCGAAAAGATCGGTCATTTCCAAAAAAAACAGTATATACTTTTGAACCACAATTGTTCGTCTTGTGCTGTTTTGCAACACCAATTGTGCAGAGCCCTTTAAAGCACTTCAGAGCTCTTTGAAACTGCATTGATTTGGACCTTCAACATTTTGGTTGCCATTAAAACACGTTATATCCTCCTGGGACCCAAGAATAGACTTTTGTCCACTGTAGTGGACATTATATTTTAGTGAATTTCTCTGACATCATACATGTCACATGTCACAGTCTGGATGTCCTGTGAAGAGCACATTCAGGGCTTTACAGGGATACCACGTTTGGAGGTTTCACCAGGACAGCAACTTCTTCTTGGTCTTTAAAAACGGCTGACATTAATGTTTAGCACTCTTATGGAAATATGATCATATTTTTTAATTATAATTTAAATCTGATTAATTTTCAAATTGTTTGTTATAAATCAACATCTCAGGAAAATGTTATGGGGTTTCGAATCAAAATATGACTTTCTGTTCCAGAGCAGGGCATTGATTTCATAAATGACCGCTGTAGTGGACACCAGGAGTTAAATCATGTTTATCAGGCATTCTGGAGACATAACAAGTGAACAGGGAAATAAATTACATATCAATATTCCTATGAAATATAAGATATTATTATGAAAATGTTGCCAATTTTTCCTCCCATTATTACACTTCTTTTTTCATTACATGTTGCACCAAGAACACATTAATATGCAAATTAGATGCAGTGAATAGATACATTGTATTGAATGGGAAAATCCAAGTATTGTCATTTTACCCACATATTTAGTAAAATGGTATATGAATGCATTTCATTATATCTTTCATAACATAGTTCAGAATCATCTTTAAATAAAGTTTGTTTAAAAAAAAAACCCTGAAACCTAAAAATTGATTGGTGAATTGAAAATAAATCCCATTGTTTTTGCCTATACATGCAATTTCATGTCATTTAATATTTTTAACAACTGAGTCCTGCTGTCAACTACAGAGGACACATTATAACATATCAATAAAATATCATTTTTCAGAAATGTTTTTTTTTCTTCTTTTTTTTCTTATGCTCTAAACAATGTAATGACATAAAAATATACTTAAAAAAATGTCTGGGTCCCAGGAGGATATGGAGAAAAATCCTGAAATGTTTTCCTAAAAAAAACTTTTGAAGAAAGAAAGACATGAACATCTTGGATGGCACTGGGGTGAGTAAATTATCAGGAAATTTTCATTTTGAAGTGAACTAATCCTTTAAAAGTTTCAGTTTCCATTTGAGAAAAGCAAAAGCAGCCAGTACAATTATTTTTGTGTTCCACAGCAGAAAAAAAAGGTCTGAAGCAACATGAAAAAATGCTGAGGTAGACTGATCTAACCTGAAAAACAAAAGCTGTCGCTCTATTCAAAGCTAGCATGAGGAACTCAGAAAGCGCCCGAGACCATGAGAAACGGGGGTATCATTTCTTAAACACGTAAAATATTATGCAATATCAAAACGGTGGGTTTCATAAAGGCAAATACACGTGTCAGCTATTATGATACATTCAACAACATTTACGAAAACAACAGGAGAATATACTTCAACAGCCAATTGAAATGAGATGATATTTGATCCACAAGGTTTGTTTTAGCACTCGTTCAAGCTAGCAGGCTACACGAGCTCATTCATATGAGGCTTAGCTAAGGGTTTACATGACGGCTGTGTTTCAAAACCTACTGAGCTGCCTATCTAGACAAAAAAAAATGCGCTAAAAGAAGCGAACTAAAATGGTTTAGCTCTGATGACTCGGTACTATAACGGCCATAAAATGCTGTCGAGCTCGGCGGCTCACTCGGTTGAGACACAGCCGATGTCTAACGCCTTTCGCTGTCTGAAAAGGATTCATTCTCACCGTATATCATAGCAAGCCCGGTTTCGTGCAGGAAGCGCACCCTTCTGTGTTTGAAGAGCCATATTGTGAGGATGGTGAGTGTCAAAAGCAAAATGAATGTAAGTAAATTCACGCTGTCCTGCCTGTGACTTTCCTCTGCCTCTTTCTCCGTGGCAAGTTCCCCCATGCCGCCGTCATCTGCTCTTATCCGACAACATTGGCTTAAAATGAACATTAAAATAGGAAACAGTGAGCTGTGTCCTTGTGCATATAATGTCCATGGCTTTAGTGCTGTGGCCGCCTCCATGGTGCAGGATGCTTGTGGCGAGTTCCCTCAGCTGCGTCAGGTAGAGTCAGAGGCAATAGTGATGTATATCGGAGCAGACCGCAGCTCAAACTCTTAAAGGCACAAGCACACCGCTACTCTATTACTATACTTTCCGTGAACATAATACAAAATTGGGCCTGAAACTTTAAAAAAAAAAACAGTATTTTTTTATTATTTTTCAACAGATGATCATGGAAGGATGTGCTTAATCCTCTGTAAATGTTGATTGTCATTTCTTAAAGCTGCTGTCCGTAACTTTTTTTGTGTTCAAGATTTACAAAAATTATATAATGAGAATGTACAATATGAATCAATTTTCCAGACCGTTTTTTGGTCTTAACCTGAATGAAGTACACTTATAATAAGTGTTTATATTGGGACTATTTCAGACCGTTCTGGTAGGAACCTCTGAGGAGGAGCACAGTCCCTGCGTGACTAGCTATAGACATAGAGAAGTAGCTCCGGCTGCAATGTTCTTCCGCAAGACGCATGCAGTTCTGTTTATTAACCGCTAGAGCGCAAAAAGTGACGGACTGCAGCTTTAACTAAAGAGGTCAAATTAAATATGATAGGCCTATAAGCTGTTTAGTTTCTATGCATTTTATAAAAGCTTTAAAGGAGTAGTTCACTTTAAAATGAAAATTACCCAACGATTTACTCACCCTCAAGCCACCCTAGGTCTAGGCTATATGACTTTCTGATGAGCACAATCAGAGTTATATTAAAGGTGCCCTAGAATGAAAATTGAATTAACCTTGCCATAGTTAAATAACAGGAGTTCAGTACATGTAAATCACATACAGTAAGTCTCAAACACCATTGCCTCCTCCTTCATATGTAAATCTCGTTTGTCAAAAACACCACGGAAAAATAGGCAAATCTCAACATAACACCAGCAGTGATGCAATCGATGGGATCATTAATATGTACGCCCCCAACATTTGCATATGCAAGCACATGGCGAAACTGCGCAGCCAAATCATCTGGAGTTCTGTAGGTCACGCGAGGATAGCGAACATGGCAGATCATCAGTAAGGGCTGGCGCAAATTGCGGCACTGGCATCTCGAAGCGGCACTTCCGGCGGCATCTCCAGCGGCCATTGACTTTTACCGGCAGATGCCGGTACAGCGGCATCTCCAGCGGCCAGGGACTTTTACCGGCAGCACATGCCGCTGGACATATATTTTGATATATTTTTTGTTTTGATATGTCAATGGCCGCTGGAGATGCCGCTGTACCGGCATCTGCTGGTAAAAGTCAATGGCCGCTGGAGATGCCGCTGTACCGGCATCTGCCAGTAAAAGTCCCTGGCCGCTGGAGATGCTGCTGTACCGGCATCTGCCTGTAAAAGTCCCTGGCCGCTGGAGATGCCGCTGTACCGGCATCTGCCTGTAAAAGTCCCTGGCCGCTGGAGATGCCGCTGTACCAGCATCTGCCGGTAAAAGTCCCTGGCCGCTGGGGATGCCGCTGTACCGGCATCTGCCTGTAAAAGTCCCTGGCCGCTGGAGATGCCGCTGTACCGGCATCTGCCTGTAAAAGTCCCTGGCCACTGGAGATGCCGCTGTACCGGCATCTGCCTGTAAAAGTCCCTGGCCGCTGGAGATGCCGCTGTACCGGCATTTGCCGGTAAAAGTCCCTGGCCGCTGGAGATGCCGCTGTACCGGCATCTGCCTGTAAAAGTCCCTGGCCGCTGGAGATGCCGCTGTACCGGCATCTGCCTGTAAAAGTCCCTGGCCGCTGGAGATGCCGCTGTACCAGCATCTGCCGGTAAAAGTCCCTGGCCACTGGAGATGCCGCTGTACCGGCATCTGCCTGTAAAAGTCCCTGGCCGCTGGAGATGCCGCTGTACCGGCATCTGCCGGTAAAAGTCCCTGGCCGCTGGAGATGCCGCTGTACCAGCATCTGCCTGTAAAAGTCCCTGGCCGCTGGAGATGCCGCTGTACCGGCATCTGCCTGTAAAAGTCCCTGGCCGCTGGAGATGCCGCTGTACCGGCATCTGCCGGTAAAAGTCCCTGGCCGCTGGAGATGCCGCTGTACCGGCATCTGCCGGTAAAAGTCCCTGGCCGCTGGAGATGCCGCTGTACCGGCATCTGCCTGCAGGGCTTAAAAACGGAAAAAAATATCAATCGGTTCACTCCGAGCAGAATCGATATTATAGCGTTTCGGTTTTTGCGTTCCTCAATAAACATTACTGTTCCGAAAACGGTTTGATATGAAAAAATACCGGTTAATAACGTTATTTAATTAAGCCTATACTTTAAACAAATATGTATAAATTTTAAACAAATATGTATAAATAGACTTATTTTCACTCAATAATAATATAACACATGGTAATTAAACTTGAATATTTATTTAATAACATTTTTAAAACCAGAAATACATGCATTAATTACAAGGCATAAACAGCGGACCTGTTTTAATGGAGCGTTAGACAATCGAAAGTGGCCTCTAATGCCGAATTATTTTCAGAAGAGTGATAACATTCTTTGTACATAACTTTTTTTCAACACGACTTGTTTTAAAAAATGCATGAATAAAGAATAAATAAACTGGATAACCATTGCTCTTTTAATGCACCGTCAACTGCTAATTTCAAAGCAAACACTGCGCAACACGTTCTTGCATCACATAATCAAATTCAGTCAGCTAATAAAGCTTGCATTTAATGCAATATAACATACCATTTAATACGAAGCATCAACCGTCTATATAGAAAACATTGACCTGTCCTGTATTGGCAATCTGAAAGACTATAGGAAAAATGTTTGATAGATGCTATAGCCTACTTGGATAGGCTTAAACGGAATCCATAAACTATCCTAAATCAGTCTATTTGAGCTTAAAGTCCGTACTGCTTATTTAAACGTTCGAAAAGAATGTCCTCCAATACCTGCACATTCATTGTAGACCTCAGCGGGGAAAGAAATGTACTTGAGGCATGAAAATGCGCGCTCACACTGACTTGCGTTACCGGTAGATTCATAGATGATGGTGCGCGGGCATTTCACTCACGCTTGATCCGTCAACGTCACATGCTGTACTACTCATTTCATGATTGGTCACTGCCAAATTAAAATATTAAAGAGAACGATAAAATAACGTTATTAACCGGTTAATGGTCATTTCAAATTAACGTTTCTGTTCAGAACGATTCAAATTGATTTTGATTTCGTTTCCGTTTTTGTTCCTCTTAAAATTTCGTTCGTTTCCGGTTTTCGTTTTCGTTCCTTGAACCGGTTCAGAGCCCTGTCTGCCTGTAAAAGTCCCTGGCCGCTGGAGATGCCGCTGTACCGGCATCTGCCTGTAAAAGTCCCTGGCCGCTGGAGATGCCGCTGTACCGGCATCTGCCGGTAAAAGTCCCTGGCCGCTGGAGATGCCGCTGTACCGGCATCTGCCTGTAAAAGTCCCTGGCCGCTGGAGATGCCGCTGTACCGGCATCTGCCTGTAAAAGTCCCTGGCCGCTGGAGATGCCGCTGTACCGGCATCTGCCTGTAAAAGTCCCTGGCCGCTGGAGATGCCACTGTACCAGCATCTGCCGGTAAAAGTCCCTGGCCGCTGGAGATGCCGCTGTACCAGCATCTGCCTGTAAAAGTCCCTGGCCGCTGGAGATGCCGCTGTACCAGCATCTGCCTGTAAAAGTCCCTGGCCGCTGGAGATGCCGCTGTACCGGCATTTGCCGGTAAAAGTCAATGGCCGCTGGAGATGCCGCCGGAAGTGCCGCTTCGAGATGCCAGTGCCGCATTTTGCGCTTGCTCTTTCTCCAGATCATGAACACCAATGTTATGTTCCAGGCTGTGCAGAGGATGTGAAGACGTTTCATACTCTTCCCACAGATAAAACTTGTCAACAGGCATTGTTGATGTTTATTTATAATCGGATACCGCAACAATTTAATTCAAATTTGTTATTTTGCTCAGCCCATTTCACCACGGACAGTTTTTCAAACCTGGGACTATATCAAGCAGGCTTTGCTCAGCGTCTGATACTGGAGAAAGGGGCAATTCCAACCATATACCTGCAAGCAGTAAGTGATTTTATCCACTTCTTGACTGTCTAAACAATTTCTGATTAAATTGAAAGCTTCTTAGAGAGACAACATTAACGATAATATCCCCGTTGTTGTCTAGATCCAACGCAAGATGCTAGTACAGTAACAATAGTATAATCCAAGTAGTTTACATAACTAAATGGCTAAATAAATCAACTTTTAAATCAGTACTCTACTGTCAAACTCAAATGTTACTGTACAAACAACATATTTAAGCGCTACCCAGTTCAGTTTGTGATTCAAAGTGAAGAAGCTATCATTGTAAAATCATACAGGGACACATTACAATAATTAAAATGTTTTTACAATGTTAAAAAAGTTGTGACTGCTGATGTGTATATTTAATGCTATATGCTAGTTATCCAAAGGCTGAAGTTCTGGTATGGACGTAATGATTTTGCAGGTTCCTAATTAAAATAAAGACTTAACTTACCATTCAGAAGCGTTCATTTCCAATCTCAAAACATGTTGTTGTTCCTCAAAATCTGCATCTTCGTCAGAAACAGGCTCAAACATATGAGGTTGAATGCCTAATCTCTCCATCGTCATGACGGTCAGCTATCATTGAGCCGCGCAGTGAAACAGCCAATCAGAGGAGAACTCTGCATTAATATTCATGACCCTTCCAAATAAGGCAAAAACAGACCATTTCATCCTGGGGAAGATTTCTAGAGTTGTAAATGGACCTGTAAAACCGTATCTGGACAATTATTGACCTTAAATAAGCCGTAACCCCTCTATGTAGATACCAGAGAACAATTTAAAATGTTGTTTCAAATAATTCTAGGGCACCTTTAATAAATATCCTGACGCTTCCATGCTTTATAATGGCAGTGAATACGTTATAACGCCACACGGCTTCAGGGGGTTAATAAAGGCCTTCTGAAGCAAATCAATGGGTTTTTTTAATTAAAAATATCAATATTTAAAACTTTATAAAGTCAAATATCTAGCTACCGCCAGATAGCATTGCATATTCGATTTATGAAAAAAGCATAACTGGCACGACGAACAAGCGTTTTTATAGGAGAGGTGTTACACTTTCTGCATAAGCTGCCTACATAAGGCAGATATTTTACTTTATAAAGTTTTAAATATGGATTTGCTACAGAAGGCCTTTATTACCCCCCTGGAGCCATATGGAGTATGTTTATTATGATGGGTGTGCTTTTTTGAGCTTCAAACTCAATGGACACCGTCACTGCCATTATAAAGCTTGGAAGGATCAGGATATTTATTAATATAACTCTGATTATGTTCATCAGAAAGAAGAAATTCATATACACCTAGGATGGCTTGAGGGTGAGTAAATCATATGGGGTAATTTTCGTTTTAAAGTGAACTACTCCTTTAAATAGTTTTGCAGCCCTATCTAAATACAGTTTAAAGCGCTTGTTCTGGTTTTTCAGAAAACAAGCAAATAATGTAACATTATGTCACTTAGTATATGGGCTAGTAATTGATATGCTTCAATTAAAGAATTTTTTTAAATTTATTAATCTTTATAATAACTTTAACAGGGTTGAAGTTTGGGCTTGGTGACTGAGAACCGGCCCATTTTAAGAGGTGATAGGGCTACAAATATATATATTTTTTTTACATTTCAGTGGAAGATACAAACATTTGAAGCAAAATACTTTTTTCAAACTCACTGAAAAGTGTGTTGTTTTGAAGAGTGTAGAGCTCTTAATATTACTAACCTCTATAGCTGTCACAATGATTGAAAACAGGAATTTTAGATTTCCTTTTTGCTCTTCTGTATATGCTATCACATTTCCTTTGCCATATGAAAAAAAGGAAAGTCATCATCATTTTCTTGTAGTACTAAAACTAACTTTGTAGTAAAGTTATGACTAAACTCTTTATAGTTTCATTTACAGAGTTCACAACTGACATCACAATTGTTTTTCAGAATTTTGCTGTAGACGTCAACTTTTTGCCACTCAGGTCAAAAAGCAACTTCTTTCTGCTTCCTGGAAAAAAAAGTTTGGTAAAATCTGTATTTTATTTTATCATTTGATATTTTTGTTTCCTGTATGTACACTTTTGTTTAGAAATATAGTTTCTTTGCAGTTGAGAGCAGGAATGCACTCTTGTCATTGCAACAGTTTCCTTTTATTTACGAGGTGTTAACCTCAAAAAAAAATGTCATTGGCCACCATGTCACCTAATATACCATGCTAACCAACAGATTGTGAATAAACACTTTTTTATGGTTAATATTTTATGGGAGATTGAACTTTGGCTCTTTATCAAAACATGTTTGACAGAAATCCTCATGTAGAACTTTCTAAATTGATTGGTTCACAGAAAAGCCAATAACTGACATATTTCAGTTTTTTTGGCACACCGATAAGACATAACATGAAAAAAGTGAGTAATTGAAATCTGTAGTTCTGTAGTCCCAGTAACATTATTTGTTTGAAATGAGTAGTGCTAATTATGTAAGGAATTTAAGTAGCTCACTGAAAGTGATATAGAGAACAAACACACAGAACACCCTGTGTGAATGAGGGTTATAGCCCTTGAATGAGGATTATAGCATTGGATTAAGGTAGTGCAATAAATTATGGACAGAGCTATCCGAAAAAAAGTGTAAAAGTGCAGTGGAATATGCAACCACTTTCCACTGCACTTTTACACTTTTTTTCAGATAACTCTGTCCATAATTTATTGCACTGCCTTAATCCAATGCTATAATCCTCATTTTTGCCTAACATATTATTGTATACCTCTATCTGTAAAATTCTGTTTATAGTAATAGCCATCTGTATATTTATTCACTGTACATAATCACCTGTAAATTCAGTTCTGTCTATAGTAATAACCATCTCTCTATTTATACATATTTATATATATTCAGTACATATCCATGTCCTGCACTTATGCAACCTTTGTATATCCTGTACTTGCTGCTATTGCACTTCTGGTTAGACCTAAACTGCATTTCGTTGCCTTGTACTTGTACTTGTGTAATGACAATAAAATTGAATCTAATCTAATCTAATCTATGGCTGCATCCGAAATCGCTTACTTCCTACTATATAGTATAGACGAAAAACAGTATGTGACAAAAGAAATATGTCCTAGTTCACAGTATCATAAAAGAGTAAGCAAAAAGTACCCGGATGACCTATTTCTTCCAGCGAGATTCTGAAGTATGCATACAATGGACACTCTGCTATTTCCCATGAGGCCACAGGAGGGGATTTACAAATGGAGGTGAAGCGACGGAACATGCTGGTAGGCCACATGATAATGACCACACGGTGAATGTAGTACGTTCAGATTAAATTTAGAATTTGTTTTTGTGAAGTGAAGTAATTCCTTATTCAAAATAAGTCATACATAGCCACTTGCTGCATTTTTTACATTTCATTCAACAAGCTGCAATGTTACTTTGCTTTCTTTTTTTAAAAAGCAGTTCAACCTCATAGCGATATCGTAAAATGTTTAGAATGCATATGCTGTAGTGTTATTTAAATGACACAAACGGATACGTTTGATGAATAGGTTGTCAATGAAGTGATAAACTGTATTTGTTGTTTTTGCTTTTTTTGCAAAACACCTGAGGTAAGATGTCCCCAACAGAAATGGAGCAAAAGTCCCCCTAGCCATGTTTGAGATTATGATTGCGTAAATTATTCTTGCCACAGGCTCAGACAGAGGGTCTTCTTACACCAGTCATGGGACATGATGGCCCCTCTTTTGGGATTTTTACATCTGAATATTTTCTGTAAAAAGCTAAATGTTGAATAATATTAATTTGCTGCAATCCACATTGTTGCTGAAAGCTTGTGTCGAGTGATAAAAATGCGTTCCAGTGCTGGAAATTTAGAAAAAGAATCAAATGTAATCAGTAACTATTTAAAAATTTAAATAATTACACTACTTATTACATTTTAAATAGGGTTACTTGTAATCTGTAACCGTAACCTATTAGGCTACATTTCCAAAGTAACCGTCCCAACACTGAATTAATAAATATAACAAACTAGACAACCAAACATCTAATCCAAGGATAAATTGTCTGACAACTGCCTAAAACCCTGAATATTATATACAATATAAATGTATTTATTTATAATATATATGCACATAATAGCCTATAAATATAACAAACCAGACAACCAAAAATGTAATCCATGTGCACTATTATGCTTCACATTAATTATTAATGTGCAAATATGAGTTTACACAATGCACGAACAAAATGGTATTTTTTTCTTCTTCTTTTTTTCATGGTCAAATATCAGTAATTACTTACCACCCACCCCCTTTTCGCAGATACGTCTTGGTTTTGATTCGCTGTTACCTAGTAACGCGGTCCGCTGTAGTGATTGGCTGATTCGAGGGTCAAGGAAACGGGAAGCGCACAGGTTGCGTGTTCTTGATTACTTTCTGGGGAGGGTGAGAGAGACGGAGCGCTACTGCGATTGATCGAGAGTATTTCAGAAACGCGTGGCATTTACAACAAGCGGGGCGCATATCGCTCGACTGATCGTCCATAAATGGGGTGCTTTTTCTCCAAAAAATCTAGGAGAAAATCTCCTCAAAAAGACTCTGCTTTGCCCACTGGGGACGAGAGCGCTACGGGCAATGACCTCCCCGAAACCAACAACACTGCGCTGGGCAGCAACAGCAACCAGGAGGCTCCAAAGCAATACAGCTGGGACAAACGAGAAAAGGTACGACGCTGCGTTATAACGCGTTTTTGTTCACTACTAGACTATAGGAGCACAGGGTATTAGCTATAATGTTGCATAACAGCTATACGAATGATACAGAATGCAATATAAATCCATAAGAAATGGCTATTATCACATGCGTTAGCTCAGTTATCTTGTTAAAGCGCATTTCACGCCTTTCACTACCTGCGTAATCACGCTTGAAGGGTTTGGCCCCTGTTCAGTGTTTTTGACTGACTGACTGACTGACTGACACTGTTGCTATCGTTTAACCGTCGATACGAGAGTTTCTCGGCGGTTATAGGTTTTCACATGCTATGGTAAATTATAGACAGAGCTTATTATCGGCTTAAAGTCAGTACACGTAACTTGTTTGCCTGGCCCGTGTCCAGATAACGCTGTGTTAGGGATTAGCACATAAGTGGTGTCGCCATCAACATGCATGACACTATATCAGAGAGAGGAAGGGAGGGTGGGAGTGTCCGTCTGCACCGTCGACCTCAAGACCATTAAAAAGCTTTGAGAGCTTTTGAAGTATGAATCTATTATGTTTAAATCTTCCCTGGTCGATGCATTCAAGTGCAGATTGATAGGCAATAAATGCACGAGACCGCTCCAACAGTTTGTCAGTTTTCTCTAATGGTTTGTCAATGGCAGGGTCTGATTTTATGGATTAGACCAGTAATTCGCATGCGGGGGGTCAAGGCCCACTAGAGGGCCTCAGCAAACTTCTAAGGGCCCCACAAGATACATATAAAATGATTTATGTCAAGTATTTATATAAAAATAGAGCACTTTTAATTGTGTTGTCCTAAATGGGAACTAATATTTTCTAGCCTTTGGGAGTTTCCTATGGATTTTTAGTAAATTAAGGTCTGTGGAATGAAATTAAAATTCACCCTATTGTGTAAACACATTATATTATAGATATCATTGTGAATGATTCATCCATGTACTATGTTCTTTTTTTTTGCCTCTTAATTTTTAATTGAAATGACATAACTCTGGTGATGTATGCAAGACTCATATCATTGAGTCAGCTTAATCCCCGCACACACCCACAACGGTCAATCAACGGCAAGGTCACATTCATTTTTGAGTGCAACGCCAACATCTCAATACAATCAATGGCTGATGCATAGAGCTATATTTTTTTTTTTCATGTAATCCTTTACACTCGGATGTTCATCACTGTATGGTAGAAAAGTTCTTTATGCTACTGCCGTTTCATCACGACTTTAACATCACTTGGAGAGACTTTTACATTTTGTTATACAACATAAATTACCCACAGTCATACCAGTTTTTAAAAATACTTAAACTGGTAGTATGTTTCTAATTTAAGGACTTGATCTACCAAAAGGATGCACAAATGCAACAAATCTGACCTGTAGTCCTTACATTAGCAATGGGTTATCAACAAGCTAAGCAGATGTTATAAGTAAATATCTGGCCTGGTAACCCAAATGTCTCGGGTTTGATCCCTGGTTGGCAGGGACAATCTGTGAACTCAAGAGTTCTATTTCGCAAGGGAGTTGCCAGGGTGTTGATAGGGTGTTCTGGGTGGTAGTTAGGTGGTTACTTACTGGCCCAAATGAGCTGGTTTTCCCATTTTCTATTTTATATCTGCCAGACTAAAACTGTATAATTTGTGTCAAACAATGCAGAATGAGTTTCCAGTCAAAGTGTATAAAAGGAAAATCTAAATATATATATTTTTTGTATCATTTGATACATCCGGCCTTCATTGGTTATGTAGTAAGATATAGTATTATATTTAATATGGAGCTCAAACTTGAGGGAGGGGAAAACATCCATATTAATCAGAGCCCCAAACTTAGCAAGAATATGCAATTGGGTGCAGATGTTGTTATTTATATGGTCAAAGTGTAAGATGGCTTGTAATGTAAATCAACAAGAATTGTATAACAGTATAACCGACTACTTGCTTAAAACACATTTAAATAAATTGTCACTCTCTACCTCCCAATAATGTCTTAGTAAGATGATATTTAAATGCTTAGTTTTATGAAAGTTTATGAACCATTTCAGTATTCGACTCTTGTTGATTCTATTGCCATGGCAATGTTTTTTTCTGAGGTAGGTTCAGTTGCCAGGTCTTTCCCCAATCATTCCCATTACATGGTTTGTAACACACACACAACCAGAGCACCCGGAGGAAACCGTATGGGCAGAACATGCAAATTCCACACAAAAGAGCCTCCTGGCTGTGAGCCACCATGCAAGCATTAAAGATGCATAAATAAATGTTCCTCAGACGGCCATTGTATCATATTGATACTTGCATTTTAACATTATTTTTCCAAAAAAGAATCTGGATAATCAAGTAAACCTAAATTGTTTCAGTCCAGTAAATGTTCATCTTGAAAATCAATAATATAAAAGTTATTCTTTCATTTGCATTGTAAAAATCATTAAATATTTCACATCAAAAAGATATGTAACACAACCTGAAGGTAGACGATTGTATCCAACAGATTTTTTCAACAAAGTTTTAATCATGTTGATAATTTAGATGCCTTAGAATTTCTTTATAGGTTTTATAGGTTTAATACCTAGGGTTATATGTTTGTTCTAAAGTGTGTACTGTGTCAAGCCCCTAACAGAAATTGTTTGGATGGACCGAAGAATGTTCATATGTCTTACTAATAAACACACATCCTGTTGTGAAGGGAACCAGAAAGCAAAAGATTGCTGATAATGGTTTTATCACTTCTTCTTTTTTAATTGACCCCCACCATTGTATGCATTTATTGACCTTGATATGTTTGCACTTTTGTTGCAGGTTGATCCCAAAGACTTCATGCTGACAGGCCTCAAGAATGAGACTGTGGGTCGGTTGCCAGGCAAACTCAATGGCCAGCAGTTTGTCATTCAGGACTGTGAGAACTGTAACATCTACGTATTCGACCATTCAGCGACCATTACCATTGACGATTGTGTGAACTGCCGCATTATGTTAGGTCCGGTCAAAGGCAGTGTGTTCTTCAGAGACTGCAAAGATATCAAGTGTGTGGTGGCCTGCCAGCAGTTCCGCACCAGAGACTGCAAGAAAATGGATGTCTTTTTGTGCTGCGCCACCCAGCCCATCATCGAGTCTTCTACGGGTATGAAGTTTGGCTGCTTCCAGTATTACTACCCTGAGCTGGCTTTCCACTTTAAAGATGCAGGCCTCAGCATCTTTAACAACAACTGGAGCAATATTCATGACTTCACACCTGTTTCTGGAGAGACCAATTGGAGTCTCCTACCGGAGGATGCTGCTGTCCAGGAGCATGTGCCTCTACCAGATCCTGAGTCAGAATTCAAGTCTGTGAGAGTCTCTTCTGAAGCAAGTCGGAGCATAGTGCCCCTGACCAAAGGAGGCCGACGTACAGAGAGTGAAGAGTCCTGCCTGTTTGTCTTCTTTGCTGGGGACTACACAACTGCTAATGCCCGCAAGCTTATTGATGAGGTTAGACCTAGTTTGAGAGAGTTGATACTGTAGAATTGCCATTCATGGTTGCGACAGTGGGCAATCTACAAACTAACATAATGTGCAGCATATTTGTTCTTTGAATTTTATTCTTGTTGCAAGCTTGAAGTTTGTCAAGCTGGAATTAATCAATTTCCTAATGTGGCATTTCTATAAAAAAAGCTTTGCGTTTATGCCCTCAGTTTCACGTCTAATTGAAAAATGCTGTACACAGGGAGTTTTCTATGTTCATTTCTTCAGTTACTAAATCTAGAAAAGGGGATGTATACTATTCTCACTTCACTTATTTCATAACTTTCATCCATCTTTGTCTGCTGGAGATGTTGCCCGCAAAAGTGTGTACAATATTACTTCTAGTATGCTTTTTAGTTTTATACTTGCGTAATATTAGGAAGTGACTGACTGTCTGAAAATATCTTTGATTGTGGGCATCTATTTTGTCTGATCTAGTATTTCGTTACCAAAAACAGGATGGGCTAAACGGGAAGGGAAAGCTTTGCCTCATAAGCTGGGTTTCCATCCAAGCGTGAAGCGAATCTAAAAAACAAAAGAAAGCAATGAGATTTAGGTGCGTTTCCATCAGATTGTTGGAGTTGATGACGGTGGTATTGGTAACCTAGTAACCAACAGTAAATAAAACCCCATCAGCTGAAACAGTCACGTGAGTTTAATGTTTGCTACGTCAGAATTTATTCAGCAAATGCGTTTCCATCTCCCATTTTTTTTTGCACAAGTCAAAAAACACCTCAAGTGTGCGGAAAACCTTTATCTTTCTTCAAAATTTGCCATTTCCATCACTCGTTTCTGATGCAATACTTCAAAATGTGCATTAAAACAGTGTGATGGAAACATAGCTATAAGGGTCTGATTTGGCAAGCCAAAGAATAATTGCCTCAGTCATAGTTCACAGTGAGTTGATCTGTGGCTTCATGCAATGAGTCCAGCAGTTAAAGGGATAGTTCATCCAAAAATGAAAATTCTGTCATCATTTATTCACCCTCAAGTTGTTCCAAACCTGTTCTCAGGCCCCCATTGACTACCATGGTATGACTAAACCCCCCCCCCCCCCCCCCCCCAAATTAAATTAAATTTGATTAAAATTAATCAAAAAATTATTTAGAACAGAAAAAGGTCAAAGTTAATAATTCACTTTAAGAATGAAATAGGGTTGATTTCATGCAGATAATAACTAGATTAATATTGTGAATTCATATAGTTTTCACTAAACCCAGCCTTGCACTCTGTTCACAGAAGTAGCAGCAAACTTTTAGATATCATCTAAAGCGACTGTATGAGGAAGAGACAGAAATAGACAATGTATTTGCTCTCATGTGAACTTTTTGTCACTGATGACACTGAAGTAGATTTAGAAATCTACCACTTTATTGTAATGATATTTTAGTTTGATTTTCATGGTTCTCAGTACAAAACACAAGTCCCGACCTGTCCACCAGTGAATAACTAATTAGCAAAAACATTTTTTTTTTCTGTATCCACCAAAATGCAGGCGGCCACCAAAGGCTTTGTCCTCATTCAGACCAAAGAGGTTTCCATGCGCCCTGAGGATGTGAACCGAGTGTTCCAGAATAATGCTGAGAGCCTCACTGAGTGGATCACCAAAGGTGCTGTAATGCATTGTGTTATACCAAATAACAACATGCACAGCTTCTCGGGGAAATGTTGAATGTTACAGCACAATGACCTGTGTTCCTGCAGGTCCAGTTGTAGCCCTTGAGCTGAATGGAGAGGGTGTGGTGGAGGCTTGTCGATCCATTGCCAATGAAGTGTTTAACGGGACTAAGGTAAATATAAGAGGAAGCTGTTATTTCTCATGTCCATTTATCGAGGATGTGCTCGGATCATCTAATGTTCTTCATGCTATCTGCTGCTTTTCTTGCAGGTTTTTGTTTCTGAGAGCAAACATACGTCCTCGCGGGATGTCGACAACTTTTTCAACTTTGCTGACATGCAGATGGGACTGTGAAACTGTCTAAGAGGGGCACCTTACCTTAATATGGGTTTATATTTGTTTGGTTTTGTCATTTTAGTGAATTGGGATTACTTAATATACGAAGCCACTGATATCTCAACATTTTGAGGGGTTTATAACCACTATTTATTCTTACAAGACATTTTTTCCTCTGTAATCTGACAATTTTACATTTCCATGCCTATGAAATAGACATATAGTCAGTTAGGTTATTTGGATCCAATCAGGAAGGCAAGTGCCTTTAGATAGAGAACAGAATCAAAGAGAACTGAAACTTTAGTCTAATCAAACATTGCTGTGGACAATTTTATCACTTATGCTGAAAATATTGAATTTGATTAAATAGATATTTATTTAATTCATTTTTCCATAAATGTATAGCTGGAAATTGTTTTATTCTCTTTTGCTCCATTTTGTGTCCATTACATAATGTATAGTCGTTTAGTTTGTGTATACTGGATAGCTGTAAAAAAGAAAATTACTGTTAAAATATGTCAAATGCCAGAAAACGTGAATTGTGCTGAATCAGGTTTTTTTTAATATAACATGTATTTTTATTTCTTTTCCCATTAGCATGTATTTTGACTTGTCTCCAACTTATATTTTCTGTTAGTTTTTTTCGCCAGTATTTTTTTTATTGTAAACAAATGACATTTGTCCTCCATGTAAGTTTTTACGGTAACACTGTTCTGAAAAGATTGTAAAAAGTTCAAACTGATACTTTGAATGTAATACTAAAGGAGTTGTCTCCTTCTCACTGCTCTATTTTTGTAGAAATGTTTTAGAGAGCTCAACTTTCCTGTGACCAAAAAAAAAATTGTACATGAGAGAATCAGAGTGTACCATTCTTTTTTTTTATTATTATTTTTAAACGAGACAATTTTGTAGAGTTGAATATAAGCTGTGATTTGTCAATACATTCATTTTGGTCTAAAGGTACGTCTCATCTCTTTTCATCTGCAAATAGACACAAAGCTAAACTACATCTTAAAGGACTTTAAATGAAAATTACCCCATGATTTACTCAACCTCAAGCCATCCTAGGTGTATATGACTTTCTTCTTTCTGATGAACACAATCTGAGTTATATTAATAAATATCTGCCAGATCGCCTTCTGTATACAACTTATGCAGAAAGTGTAACGCCTCTTGCAGTTAAAAACGCATACGTTACATCATAAGTCGCGTCAGTTAACACTTTTTCTGTAAGTTGAATACAGAAGGCGGTCTGGCGAAAGCTAGATATTTTACTTTATAAAGTTTTAAATATGGATTTGCTTCAGAAGGCCTTTATTAACCCCCTGGAGCCGTGTGGAGTATGGTTATTATGGATGGATGTGCTTTTTTGAGTTTCAAACTCTATGGACCCCGTCACTGCCATTATAAATCTCGGAAGCTTGGAATATACAGTGGGGAGAACAAGTATTTGATACACTGCCGATTTTGCAGCTTTGCCCACTTACAAAGCATGTAGAAGTCTGTACATTTTATCATAGGTACTCTTCAACTGTGAGTGACTTAAGTAATTAATTTGCGTTTTATTGCATGACATCAAATCAATCAAATCAAATCACATAAGTATTTGATACATCAGAAAAGCAGAACTTAATATTTAGTACAGAAACCTTTGTTTGCAATTACAGAGATCATAATTTTCCTGTAGTTCTTGACCAGGTTTGCACACACTGCAGCAGGGATTTTAGCCCACTCCTCCATACAGACCTTCTCCAGATCCTTCAGGTTTCGGGGCTGTCGCTGGGAGTAGTTAGTATACTATACCAAATGTCAAAATTTGATTGATTGACAGGTGGGCGGGGCTTCCGGTATAGGGGGCGGGACTTCCGGTATAGGGGGCGGGACTTCCGGTGTAGGCGGGACTTCCGGTGTAGGCGGGACTTCCGGTGTAGGCGGGACTTCCTGTATAGGCGGGACTTCCTGTATAGGCGGGACTTCCTGTATAGGCGGGACTTCCTGTATAGGCGGGACTTCCTGTATAGGCGGGACTTCCTGTTTAATAAATCATGTGATTGACATTAGGTTTTGACAGTTGGTTTTTGACCTATTGTCATAATAAATCATATGATTGACAGTTGGTTTTGATGGTTTTTTGACATTAGGTTTTTTGTTTTGATTAATTTGACAGTTGGTTTTTTGTTTTTGAATGCGGTATAATAAATCATGTTATTGACAGAAGGTTTTGACAGTTGGTTTTTGACCTATTGTCATAATAAATCATATGATTGACAGTTGGTTTTGATGGTTTTTTGACATTAGGTTTTTTGTTTTGATTAATTTGACAGTTGGTTTTTTGTTTTTGAATGCGGTATAATAAATCATGTTATTGACAGAAGGTTTTATCTTTTGAAGTCGCTGTTATCAGAAAATTCCCCTCCCACCCTGCCACATCCCAGAGCAGCGTATATATATATAAATGGGGGCCAGTGTGTTCTACAGCTATCAGCAAAAAGAGAAACATGAGCTACATGAGCATGGACGGATTATCAGCTCCTGAAACCCCAGATGCGGGGTTGCGCAGCAGGACGTTCGACAGTCTGATGACCAGTCTACCTATGGCGCCGAGAAAACCTTATGGGCACGTCCGTTTGACAAGCTTTCTCCATGAACTTTCGGAATGGACTAAAGGAGAATTTATGATGAACAGCAAGCGTGTAATCGGGTACAGATTTCATAAAACAACTCAAGTTGTTATACTCTACACCACCGACAGCGCGGGCGAGTTTCACCCCGGGGAAGACGCATGTCTTGTATTTCCTAAAAAAGACTGGGCATTATTTTACAATTTTGTGTGGAAGGATCTGAAGAGCGGCGGTCAAGAACCTCTGTACGTTGGAGAGTGGGACGGGGTCACCCCGAATGTCCGGTACCGCGTGGTAGGTGACCACACTAAAAAGAACCCGGATGATTCTGTCTACATATTCTGCTGTGATGACAAGACAAAGCTCACCGAAGATCGGTCAGGGGTCGTCCTGCCTAACGAGCATAACAATCTGTATGAAATGCAATTTTTGTTCAAGTGGCAAGATCTGAGTCAGCTGGATATTATGTTTTCAATCATAAACAAGCTGTTCAAATGGTGCGAGCTGCACGACGGCTACAACAAAATTAAAGTGCAGCTGTTCCACCCTGAGAGATGTCCGCGCAGCAGTACATACGCGGGGTATTCACCCCCCATTCACTACAGACATCCGGGACCTCGACGGTCAGCCCCTCCCAGACGTCGTTTATAAACCACAGCTGAAGCGCCACAACGTCCCCGCCCCTTTACTGCATCTGACATAAAGTCAGCGGCCAAACCCTCTCAAGCAACATTTATAAACCATGGCTGAAGACGGCGCTTCAGAACCCGCTCATGTGTGCAGCTGCGGCATCTCTTTCGGCAGCATTCTCGACCCTCCTGACGACAACGCAAGCAACTATTGTCTGACTTACCCCCTTGGATCATCGGACCTTCACAAAGACTGGCAATCGCCCCTCCAAATCGACTGGGACCCGTTAATCGAATGCGACTGCGGCCACGGTCCTGCTAAAACTATCAAACGCTCCAAAGACTGGCTGGACAAATTAGGCTCGGACCTCGGATCACACAACCTGACTTACCTCCCCAGTGCTAAAGCCGGTCACGACGCTACAGACGGATGTTTCAGCGACGTCGGATTCAAAATCGTAAAAGCAGCAACCGTGGTGCTGCTGGAACATCTCATCGGTGATAAGCTGAAGGCCGACTGCGAGGGGTGTGCGATTGACCACCCCAGCCAGCTGCAACATTCCTGCCTGTTTGACCCTCCCAACTTCTACTTCGACACACACTTTGACGAGCTGTCAGGCAAGCTGTTTAAGCCCTTTTTCCATTCCATCATCGGCATTCTCCTAAACCGCTGCGGGCTAAAATCTCACCCCCAGCGTATTCAAGGGACAGTCGGGGGTATTCTGCACGAATTAAAAGACGAACCATTCATCATTGCCAAGCTAGAAGAAATCAGGTTGAAACTTCTGGACAAACCCTGCAAGGAAATAGTCTACGACGTCGTTGATCTCTGGCAAGGTCTCTCAATTGTGAATGGAGAGTGACCAATCCCCCTCCGCGATGGGTGTAGTCTGTAGTCTAAGGAGCTGTTTGGAACTCGTGTTTAAAGACCATTTCAAACATCAGATGACCGAGCTACTGGATAAGATTATTGCGGACGCTGCCCACCCTGATATCCCAGTTGGTCATGACACTACGCGTCAGGCAAATCTCAAGAAGAATATGCCGATAATGAGAGGGATGGCTAATGCATGGGACGATTTGATTGAAAAATGTGTTGATGGTCTCGATCCACCCGATGTAATGATAGAAGCTATTCTAGAAATGATGTGTGAATCACGCGCTGAGATCACAATCTCAGACGTGTTGTGTACTTGTACCTACGTGGCAGATGTATGTACCGAGTTGATAAAGAAAAAGGGTGATGATGACGACTCTGCCAAAATTACCGAAATGTATATCGATTTCATCCTAGACAAAAACATGAAGGCCTGTCGCGACTTTCTTTTCTGGTTAGACAGTCAGTAATGTCATTATCACTAACCATTTACTACATTATTATTTTTTTTACTAACCATTTTTTAGCTTACTCTGTTGTATTATATCCATTTTAGCCACTGTCTATCCTGTAATGTTGTATTATATCCATTTTAGCTACTATGTATCCTGTAATGTTATTTTCCATTTTGTTTTTTACTTACTGCTACTTATTATATCCATTTTTAGTTAGATTGTGTTATATTAACATCATTATATCCTTTTTGTACTTACTGTGTATCCTGTAATGTCGTTATATCCATTTTTTTTTTTACTCTACCTGTATTATTTCCATTTTTACTTAGATCTTGCATGTATCCTGTAACGGATTTTTTTAAATAAAAGATTGATTCAAAATACTTGTACGCGTTATTCTTTTGCGGCGGTTGAAACGACAGCATGTCGGAGCTCATGAAAAAGGCTTATTATACACCGTCCAACCCCGGCTCTCTAGGGGGTAAAAAACGATTAAAAGACGCCGTCTTAAAAGATACCGGCGTCCGTCTAAGCGATAAAGAGGTTTCAGATTGGTTGGCGGGTGAGGATGCTTACACATTACACAAAACAGCACCTATAAAATACAAACGAAATAGAGTGGTTGTGTATGGGATCGATACACAGTTCCAGGCTGATCTTGTCGACATGACTGCCTACGCCAAGGATAATGACGGTCATAAATACCTACTGACATGCATAGATGTATTTAGCAAGTTCTCATGGGTCAGAGTTTTGAAGAATAAGAGTGGCATTGAGGTCACTAAAGCGTTCCAGTCTATACTCGAAGAGGGTCGTGTACCTCAGAAATTGCAGACGGATAAGGGAAAGGAATTTTTTAACAAACATTTTCAAGATGTGATGAAAAAGCACGACATCAACCACTTCGCCACCGCTACCGATTTGAAAGCCAGCGTCGTAGAACGATTTAATAGAACATTAAAAAGCCGCATGTGGAGATTTTTAACGGCTACAAATTCCCGCCGATACATTGATGTTTTACAAGACATTATTCAAGGGTACAACAGCAGTTATCACCGAAGTATCAGAATGAGACCCGTGGACGTCGACAAAGCAAATGAGGGTCAAGTGTTTGAAAATTTGTACGGCGATATAAAGAAGAAGAAGAAGACCGTATTTAATTTCAAAGTCGGCGACGTTGTCAGGATTTCTAAAGTGAGAGGACCGTTCGCCAAAGGTTATGAGCAGAACTACACGGAAGAATTTTTCACAGTATCCTCATGTATTCCGCGTCACCCCCCGGTCTACAGACTCAAGGATTATGATGGCGATGTCATAGATGGGGTTTTTTATGAAGAAGAGTTGCAAAAAATAATTGTGAGTAAAAACAAATCTTTTAAGGTGGAAAAGATTTTAGGTCAGAAAAAACAGGGGAAATCTACGCTTGTTCTAGTGAAATGGCTAGGATGGCCTTCAAAATTTAATAGTTATATAGATAAAAAAACTCTGCTGGACTTGCAATCTCCTTAAAACGCACAGTCGTTAACGGATGAGACCATACGAGCGAAGGAGCATCATGGAGGATCACGGGTTCTACGTCACGTTGCCATGCAATGCGTCGTCGTCGGTTTATCCTGAAAATCGTATAGCCAGCTATACAACCAGGTTGGCTAAAGCTATAGACTTGAAAGGACAATGGGAAGTCGGACTCGCCGAAATCGAATATCCTAGAAGTTGGTACAACTTTAATGACGAAGATGGTCATTTCATCCTACATACGACCCCGGAACCCCCGGATAGCAATCCCTCAAATATTGGTTTTTCTATCATTACGAAATTACACATAAGCGGGGGTTACTACGCAAACATTCGCGCGATCCTCCGGGCTATAAATCAACTCATCACACCAGCGGCCGTATTGAATCACGACGAATTAAAAAACAAAGTCTTTCTGGTCGCGAAACCAAACATTTCAGTGAGTTTCCGAGGAAGACTAGCCACTATTTTAGGAATGACTAAAAAACCTCTCGGAGGTTTAAACGATCATAAAGAACCCGATTTTACTACGGACGTCATCACATACGCTCCTCATCAATCCGACATCAATGCTGGGTTCTATACAATGTACGTTTACACGGACATCATCCAATATCAAGCGGTCGGTGATTCGCACGTGCCCCTCTTGAGATGTGTACATATAACGGGTAAAGGCAACGACGCGGTCATTGCTAGATACGACAACCCCCATTACGCATCGATCAACAAGGATCACATCAGCAGCATCGTCATAGAGTTGAAGGACGATCAAAACCACGAAGTACCATTTTCTTACGGGAAAGTCATCGTAAAACTACACTTTAAACCAAAAAATATTTCTATTCTTTAAAAAAATGGTTTATTATAGACCCGGAGAGTCCAATACCGCGGACTATGTGAGCTATTACCAAAATCAGGCCGGTTCCGGTTTGCCGGGGTATTCGGGATCGGGAGTTATGTACGGTGCGGGGTTAGGAGGCCTATTCAGAGGTCTGTTCAGGATGGCCGTACCGTTGTTAAAAAGAGGATTTAGCATCGCGAAACCTCACCTAAAATCGGCTGCTAAAAATATAGTATCCGACGTCGTCTCAAACGTATTGACGCGTTCGCATAACGATAAAGCTCAAGACGGATCCGGTCTCATGGTCATGGCTCGTAAGAGAATGTCTAAGCCGCCGGGTGTGAGGAGGCGTGGCCAACGGGTGGTACAGAAGAAGAAGAAGAAAACAGTGCGCGGATCAAACAAGCGCTCACTCGTACGCAGAAAGCGTAAGAGGTCTGTTAGTCGAAACGTATCGATCAAGAGAGCCGCAAAATCCATATTCTAACATGGCACTACTCCATCGCATGTCGGGTGAATGCATCAAGTCTGAGCTGGACTTATTTTCGGTCCCGCTGACACAGACAGTTATTGAGAAAAATGGCTATTTAGAAGTAGCACCGTTATCGGCCATATCGGGCTCTGCACCATTGGAATTTTTTATCGCAGGCAACGGCGATGATTATGTGGATCTCAATAACACGATGCTCTACCTGCGGGTGAAAATCACGAAACCTAACGGGGAAGAGATTGCACACCCTGCCAAGGTGGGTCTAATCAACTACCCCGGAGCCACTATGTTTTCACAAGTCGACGTGACCCTTGGCGATCGTCTGATATCTCAGAGTTCGAGCACTTACCCTTATCGCTGTATCATCGAGAGTCTGATCAACTACGGTAAAGATACGTTGGAATCTGTCTTCAGCGCCGGATTGTTCCATAAAGACACGGCGGGTCATATGGACGTTCAAGACCCGGCAGGCCATAACGCGGGGTTGACAAAGAGATCAGGCTACACCAGCGAAAGCAAGGAGGTGGAACTACTAGCCCCCATACACAGCGATATATTCTTCCAAGAGAAACTTATGATAAATGGGGTGGATATCAAAATACGCCTAATTCAAGCAAAAGATGAATTCTGTCTGATGAGGGCCGACGATGTGGCTTACAAATTAAATATAGTGGCCGCATCCCTATTTGTCAAGAAAGTTACTGTATCACCGCCGGTGAGACTGGCTCACGCCCAGACGTTGCTCTCGACAACGGCCAAGTACCCTGTCGATAGGGTCAGTCTAAAATCGTTCTCCATACCGGCCGGCTCTCGTGTTTCGAATCAGGAAAATCTGTTTTTAGGAACACTGCCAAAGTCTATCGTCATTGCCATGGTCGACAACGACGCATTCACCGGTTCCTACGCAAAAAATCCATTCGCGTTCAAACACTACGACCTTGAATTCTTAGCCGTCTACGTTGACGGACAACAGTACCCGGCCAAGCCTCTACAGCCCAATTTCGAAGCTGGTTTGGCAGTACGCGAATATTATCAGTTGGTGATGACGACCGGGAGACATCTTAAAGACCAACCGCTCTGTTTCGGCAGGAATGATTTCCTGAACGGATACACGCTTTACGCATTTAACCTCACGCCCGACGAAGAGTGCGGTCAGCACATTTCCCTCATCAAGTCCGGGAATATCAGAGTCGAAGCTCGTTTCAGAAAACCGCTGCCGAATACCATTAATTTAATTGTTTACGCGGTATTTGACAGCATCATTGAATTGTCTAACCGCCGACAGGTACTCATAGACTACTATTGAGATGAACACGCTGCAACTCACCGCCATCATGGATAAAATTACCTGCAGGACTCATTTTCTCGGCGTTCTACCGAGCGATCAACTACCCGAAAAACCCATAAGGATCTTACCGTCGGCCTGTATCGTGAACACCGACCCTGCTAGCATGCCGGGGGAGCACTGGGTCGCCGTTTATTTAACCCAAGACGGGGGCGCGTGTTTTTTCGACAGCTTCGGCAACCCCCCCACCAGCCATCGCTTTCCAACCAGCATCAATGACTTTCTAGCAGCCAACGATGCCGACGTATTATATTCCGGCAGACGA
The DNA here is from genome assembly GCA_023566225.1 of Romanogobio albipinnatus. Classification (NCBI taxonomy): domain Eukaryota; kingdom Metazoa; phylum Chordata; class Actinopteri; order Cypriniformes; family Gobionidae; genus Romanogobio; species Romanogobio albipinnatus. The sequence continues at coordinate 17,294,452 of CM042250.1, forward strand.
GTCCAGGATTATTCATCGGACACCTGCGGTCAGCACTGTCTGTTTTTTCTATATCATCTAGCTAGAGGATACGGCTATGATCATGTGATGAAACTATACACCGATGATTATATTAAAAATGATAAAATGGTGTCCCTATTTGTGAAGAGATTAAGACCGTATGTTTGTATTGATACAATGTTGTCCTGCGTTCACTGCGTGCAGACATGTCTGACATATAAATAAAAATCTTGAAACCATTATATTTTTAATCGTCTTTTATTTAATCATAAGATACATATTAATGTACATACAAAATGAAAGGATTCGTTAAAATTCCAACCATTGTCTTCGATCGATAGTCGGGGATTTAAACACAGAGTCTTCGGACTCTGGAAACACCGAGCGTGATTGTCTTCGTGCCCTTTTGGAAGGTCTGACACGGGGTGGGCTGGGGGTGTCGGGTTTACTCTTTAGAGATTTAATGGTGCTCCTGACCTGTTGATTCGGCACTGTAGAAAAAGGGATGTTTAATTCGGCAAAGGCGTGTAGAAACTCTGACCATCCTACAGGTCTCCGGTTATCCCGAACCATTTGCGGTGCCGTGACATTTTTTAACAAATCGACCATGTGTGAGCCTTGTACGGCTTTACCCCTGAACACAAACTCCCCCGATTCGTTCCACGCGCTTAGTCCTTTAGCTTTAGACATCTTGTCTAATATGTATCTGCTGTTTTTCACACTTCTCGAAGGTACATTCTTCAGAACTTCATCCACCACATGCTCCTCAGCACCGTTGTCATCTTCGACGCTAGCCGCGGTCGGTACTTCATCTTTAGGAGCGGGAGCGGGCAACGACTGCGTTAAAACTCCGCTCTCCCGATCGCTTTGTTTAACGATGGTCAAAAACCTGCTCAGGGTATTTGTGTAAAGTTTTGCTTTTTCGTACGGGTTCAAATCAGTGCGGAGTAAGATATTTCTCATGGCGCCGTCCAAATCGTTTTCCACGCTCTGTCGAATATTCTCGCGAACATTTTCGGTTCTCACCTTATCCAGTTGATGTTGCGGGACTAAATACATCTTCTCGGCGTACTCCATCCTATCTGTTTGCGATCAAGCTCGAAAGAAAGGGTACGGCGACGCTCAGGAGCGGTAAAAGGAATCCACCCTTCTGGTTGAAGACTCGTTTCTTTGCCGCTATGCCGATTTTTTTATTGGCTACAAATTTAATTTCGGCTTTTCTCTTTCTCAGTTTTCGGTACTGTTGTGGATTGACCGGAATCGTCCCGTAGAGGATGTTGAGCGCCACTTCACACAACGATAAAATGAATTCATCGGACGCCGATTGTAGAATAAGACGCCTTTGTTTAGGAGATGCTTTATGTAGCATTTTTAACACCGGCAGATGTTTACAAAGTCTGGCGGACATGGTGATTTGATCACGTTCTTCTTCTTTTTTTCGGGATGTAAACCACTTGACGGTCGGAAAGCAATCCTGTTCTGAGACGGTACTGCTCGGGGGTTTTTGCTTTATAGTCTATCATTATGTAGCCGAAAGGCTGGTTGACCGCATCGTGGTAGCACTCCATAAAGTATTTTGTGTTTCCGGGGTACATTTGGCGTCCCAGCATCGCTACTTGATTGACGTCCCGAGGATTTTTAAACAGGATCATATAATTGGCGTTTAAGCTGATGGTTCGGCTGGATTTACCCTGTACAAATAAATTTTGCACTATATAAATAGCGCTGAGATTACGGTGGTGTACGTACTGCGTAAAAACCCTTTGAAGCTCCAAATTGGCGCTAGCTTGCTGCATCAAATCATCCACGATGAGAAGATTTGTTTTAGTGACAGGTAACAAATCATCATCATTCAGACTCTCTGGTATTCCTTGCACAAATTTAATGTCATACAATTTAAGTACATCGTCGTACAAAGGCTGCCAACAATCATACAACCAGACAATGTTTTCAATTTTCTTGGAAATTAAATTCAAACCTTTTTCCAACAAAAGTTTCACAAAATAAGACTTTCCAGAATTGGAAGGCCCGGAGATAACACAACTAAATGGATGTTGAAGTCTGAAATCAAAATCGGAAGCATCCATTGATCCTCTGTGCATCATCTGATCAGTAGCCATAAGGAAGCGTGGTGAAATCGGGCAAAAGTCTGCGTTTATTATACACCACCTTAAACCTTTTAACGACTGATTTGTTGTGCAATGTGAGAGTCTTTTTATCCCTCACAATGTTTTCCGTGTGAGCCAGGATGTATTCGGTACTATCATACGACGTCACATAACTATCAACCAGACCAATCAGGGTATCCAGGCGGATGGCTTGGGAATTTTTAGCATTCAGCGTTATCCCCTTAGCTTTCATGCATACTTTGCCTTTAGCGGTGCGAAAGCCATACGATTTAGGGCCGCTAGAGCAAAACTCCGTGATAAAATCCCCATCGTCTATTTCGTTCGTCAGCTCGCCCAAATAATCACCCAGAGGCGGCTCCCAGTCACCGTCCCTAGACACGAACACGACGGAGTCTGTATCAGAGTAAAGTATACGACTGCTGAGTCTGTCCATCAACTCGTACAATTCCAGTCGGGCGTGGGCCGTAGTGAACGCCCCTATAAACACGTTGACGTCGCGAGCCTTACAAACATCCTCTTTGTTGGGTTTATGCTGGACGAGAGCCACGTTGTCTGAGACGAATGAGAAATACGACAAGTTGTCGGTATTACCGAAGACGATTCTGGTGAAATCTTCGGGGTCGTTCACCAGAGTCGTTTGAGGTAAATTTGGTTTTAAAGAGAACCGCCCCCAAAGCGAATTCAGACATAGCTTTGAGATAGCTCTCTGCGCGGGGTTGTGCTTGATCTTTTCGGGGTCGAGTTGAACCCCCTCTTTTTCAAAATACTCGCGAATGTAAGTTTCTTTCTCAGCGTCCGTGACGACATTCGACGGGTACCCCGACGCTTGTTGTTTCAAACGCAAAAATGTTTTGACGTATTCGACAAACAACGTGTCTGACCGTTGTGGAAAATGCCAAACCTCGTCAATCTTGGCTACCACATAACCCTTTTCGATGGCTTTTAAAAGCTCGATGGATACCCAGGACCCGGAGAGTGATCTTTCCTCATCCGTGTGGGTACAGCTCGTGGTCTGGTTTTGATTGTGAGCGCAGGTTCTGCATAACGGAAACATGAGTTTTCCTTGACATCTGTAAGGCAGAACCGGATGCAGTAATTTGCGGGGAGGGTACACGGTCGCTTTGATGAGTCCGTAATAATTTTCAATCGGTTCAAAATCTTTGAAAATGATTTGGGGGTGTTCGATCGGGTAGCTTTTCCTAGCCTGGCAGAAGGGGTAGAGGCTGGTGAAATCGAGATACCTTATTTTCTCATCTCCGCTCACTTTGTGATAGAGTTTATAAGCGTTCGTGCGCCCACCATACAAGGTTTCTCTTGGGTTCAGTCTCTCCGGGGCTGAATAACCGGCCATAAATTCTATCACAGAGGGATCGGTCTTTTTCATTTTGGTCCATTCACATTCCCAAAGAACCTCGACTTGTAAACCGTACGCGTTCTGCAGAATTTCGATCTTATCGTCAAACTGTCTCCTGAGAACCCCATAGGGTACCCCCGACAAGGGGTGTGACTCATGGGGTGCAAAGCGGCAGCAGTGACCGTGGAAGATGCATCCCGCGTATTCTAAGCCGTGCTGCACACCGTCTTGCTGGTAGACGCCATCTAAAAAGTACTTACCGATCGATACTTCGCCGTGGTTTACGGCGTGGTGAACATCCACGTTTCGAGTCTTTTTGACATACTCGAGCCATTCGATCGAGCCACTTGAGTAGGACTTATTCTGATGGATGTACGCTTTGTTGTGCGTGAGAGCGAGGGTGTTTCTGCCGAGATAATGGGTTTTGAAGACCCCCATCGAACAGCTGGGGAGCGTCGTGAACCCAAAAGGGTCAATTTCGGTGCATTCTAGGAACGCCTGACGGTATTTCATACAGCCTTCGCGTAATAAGACGACGTCGTTAACCCCGTACGCGTACAGTTCCTGCCTGAAGTCAAACTGCTCCCCCTCAACCGTGCTGTACCATGCATCAAACTTTTCACGGTCTTTATCCGACATGTTATCGTAGTTGTAGAACTTTTTGTCGGGGTATGGTCCAACATAGTTCTCGTTTTCCACCCTGTTGAAAAGATGGGGGAAGTAGCCTTTTTCAGTCGTCGTCAAGTCTAACGCCGCGGGCATTTTGGCAAGGGCCATTGGAAAAAATGAGTAGCTATCGATGTATCGTTGGCCAAACGATTCGTCGTACATGTAAATTAATTTACAGCCTTGCATTATGACCTCAATCGCAATCCCGGCTTTGCAAAAATACTCGAGAATCAGAAAGGAGTCGAATCTGGAGGCGTAATGAGCTATGAAGCAGTAGCCAATATATCGGGGTTTTCTGAAGCGGTTGATTAGCTTAGCGATGCAGTCGGTACCCTCCGCCGTAAATTTCTTCCCTTTGAAAGTGATTGCGCAAACAAAAATAGCCACGTGGCGCCCGTTTTCGTAACGCGTTTCAAAATCGTAGAAAATATATTTCTCGCATGGCTCCTTAGGCTCTAGGGGCTGTATGAAACATTGGTGCGTCCCGTGTCCCGTCAGATGTTCTCGACAGTGGACGCATTTGTCCGTCGGGCATATGTGTTTTGCTTTCTTGTCACCCTCTTTAATGTAGTAACGCAGCCCGCATAGTTTGCAGTATTTGATAATATCACAGGAGGGGGATTCTTGACCGGGAGGAGGGTTCTTTTTATGCATTTCGAAGCAATAGCTCGATTTACAGTAGCGCAAACAATCGGGACAATGTATGGTTCTTTTAGGGTATCTGTGACATTCGGCGTCAAAACAGACATTGCAGACGTGCTTGCATTGGTGGTCTCTGCGGTTGCTGTAACTTTTGTAACAAAATTGACAGACGTATGGCGAACCTAAGAAGCCTGTCAGATTCATGATCATATAATAGTGATTATCATGTAGATAGAGGAACACCGTTTTGGGGTGGGGTTCGTCAGAATTTTTGTACGTTTCTAAGACCATGGCATTCGATCTGTGAAATACAACGATTTTAATGCCTAGCGCTCGTTCAAACGAAGCTATGTCGCTAAGAGCGATTCGGTCTTGAATTGAGAAGCCGACGCTGTTTTGGATGACTGCAGCCAGTTTTTCTAACTCGCTCCCGGGTAGCTGGGGGTTAAGAAAGCGAGCGAGACAAATAGAGAAGCACAATTGATTTGACAAATTTATGGGGCAGAACAAATTCGTCTTTTTTCTTTTGATTACCTGATCAACGGCCAGATCTGTAAGTTTACGTCGTCGACCGCCTCCTTGTCTGTTCAAGGCTACGGTAGCGTCGATCTCGACGGCGTCGTCCGATAATAACAGCTGGTTGCTCTGTAAAACTCTTTCAAATTGATCCATAAGCGAATTCACATCATAATCATTACCGGGGGCGAGAACACCGCTGATGGGTGTTTGTAGAGTGGGTGCCGACATGGTCATATTGATTACGGGTGCATCGTGGCCGATTTCTCTAGCGAAGGTGACGATCTCGCTCAGCATGCGATGTAATGAAGTGTGATAAGAGGCCAAATCTGTAGAGTTAATCTCTCTCAGATTCATGCTCCTTCTCAACGACACACTGTTGAAGCGTGGTCGCGGTAAAACGTGATATCCGTTAACGAACCCGCCTTCTCGGATCAGCGTATCAATTTCCGTACGGCTTAATCGACTCTGTCTGTTAGGGTCAGTCTCGCGTAAAGCGTCAATATTACCTGATGTGGGCCTCGTGCTGCTGCTGGTAGATGGCTGTGGAGTATCATCAGCGTCAGGATCGCTGTCGGTACATGCAGGGAGTTGATTATTTAAAACACCACCGTATTGTACAACATGATTGTTGTCTACGCTTAGCACGTGATCGTACAAATTAATATTGGAATTTACGGCTAATTCAAAAAGATCCAAATTAGAGGGGGATTGCGAAGATTCTAGATTAAACAAATACTGTTCTAAAGAATCCGGAAGCCAACTTAGCATTTCAATTTCGTCCGGTGACAGTTCTGCGTCGTCGTCTGAGCAAAAGCTTTTTGACCCATCCATTTTAGATTTCAGACCAAAACATGAAATATTACAAAATCACAAAAAGTATATGGAATAAATCAATACATGATAGATGTAAAAAACATGCATGCATGCATACAACAAAATTACAGAGTATCTGGAATATAAAAATCAATACATGCAATACAAAAGTTTAATGGAATAAATCTATATTGAATTAACTGCAACGTTCCATCTATGATGATGAGAATAATAAACCTGGGTGTCGCGAAACTCTTGACATAATGCCTCTATTAAATTAGTATCGGCGAGTGGCTCGTCAGCCGGGCGATGCTCTGCTGACACTTCTTCAACTTCGATGTCTTCTTCTTCCGACGGAGTTTGGATCGCTTTCGTACTTGTCCAAGTGATGCGTCGAGGTGTATGCCAGCTAGTCATGTGGTCGGGGCTATAGCCCGACCCTGCTGTGTAGAAATATAACACAAAAATTGTTATGGTATGATTCAATTTGTGTTTAAATGAAAATAATAATGTAGATAGTCTCACCATAAAGAAATACGCTGTCAAGACTCGGCGCAGGATCGCTCGGCGGCGTCGGACAGAAAGTTTTCCTGTCAGGACTGTTTTCAGGACTGATTGACGGGATAAAACAAAACGTTTTTCTCTCAGGACAGGTCGGTGAGGTAGGACGATCGGTTTTTCTACCCTTCTTTCTCAAAGGTTCACCGCTGGGTCCAGCGACCTGGTCTAAAGCAGAGCCGGCAGGAACTATTTGATCCACAGCGTGCGTCGGCGTGGGGTCAGGCACGTCATCATTATTCTGTTGAGCGGTGTCAGTCAGTGGGAAGCCGGGTTGCGTGATAAACTGAATGAAATCTAAAATAAATAAATAAATACATTTTTCATAAATGTTAAGAAAAAAAAAACATGATGTCGGCGATGGGTCTTGTCTTACCATCAGACGCGCTGTCTGCTTCAACCAGCTGAGGGGTCACTGTGAATGAAAAAAGAGAGACAATTAAAAATTTTTTTTTTTTTTTAAATTATTTATTAATTTTTTATTATTAATTTTTATTTATTTATTATTATTTAATTTTTAATTTATAAAAGAGCAGTCCTCACATGCATCATTGCTATCGTGAGCGTCACTTTCAACATTCGAACCTGTGAGGCAAAAAATCCTGTTATGAATGGAAACATTTGTGAGTCGCTTTATATGCATGTCTGATGACAGATGCTGAAAAAAAAATCATTAATTTTCTAAATGTTATTTCACCCCGGTGCTCTAGGGGCGCAATTACACCATAACTGGATGTAGTTTTAACTCCGGGACACCGGGTGTCGCCGGAGAGCATACAATTGTGTCATAACTGGATGTAGTTTTAACTCCGGGACACCGGGTGGTGCCGGAGAGTACCCGTAACAGTAACAGTAACATGCTGTGTTTAAGACACCGATTTTAGTTATAGCTGATAGACCAAAGATGACTCAATGATTAAAACACTGTACCCATGCATGAATGTTTAAAACATCATTAACTCAATGCTAATGTTAGTTATAGTTGATAAATCACATCAATAGCACATTGCATGTTTAAAGCATCATTGTATAACATTATAGCATCAAATATAGAGAAAAAATACTCACCGTTCTAAATTTTGATGAGGGAGAGAGATGATGAGATGCTGTGGTCTAAAAGTTCACTTTTATAATGCATTTCCCCTCGCCTCACACATATATATGTGATGGGTAAAAAATGGAGAAAAACACGCCTGTCCAATAGATGGCGCCATTGCACTACGCATTTTGGGGGCTTATCTCATGACCGACCATGGCCTTTTGGGGCCTACTGAATGCCGCTGACTTTATGTCAGATGCAGTAAAGGGGCGGGGACGTTGTGGCGCTTCAGCTGTGGTTTATAAACGACGTCTGGGAGGGGCTGACCGTCGAGGTCCCGGATGTCTGTAGTGAATGGGGGGTGAATACCCCGCGTATGTACTGCTGCGCGGACATCTCTCAGGGTGGAACAGCTGCACTTTAATTTTGTTGTAGCCGTCGTGCAGCTCGCACCATTTGAACAGCTTGTTTATGATTGAAAACATAATATCCAGCTGACTCAGATCTTGCCACTTGAACAAAAATTGATTGTTATGCTCGTTAGGCAGGACGACCCCTGACCGATCTTCGGTGAGCTTTGTCTTGTCATCACAGCAGAATATGTAGACAGAATCATCCGGGTTCTTTTTAGTGTGGTCACCTACCACGCGGTACCGGACATTCGGGGTGACCCCGTCCCACTCTCCAACGTACAGAGGTTCTTGACCGCCGCTCTTCAGATCCTTCCACACAAAATTGTAAAATAATGCCCAGTCTTTTTTAGGAAATACAAGACATGCGTCTTCCCCGGGGTGAAACTCGCCCGCGCTGTCGGTGGTGTAGAGTATAACAACTTGAGTTGTTTTATGAAATCTGTACCCGATTACACGCTTGCTGTTCATCATAAATTCTCCTTTAGTCCATTCCGAAAGTTCATGGAGAAAGCTTGTCAAACGGACGTGCCCATAAGGTTTTCTCGGCGCCATAGGTAGACTGGTCATCAGACTGTCGAACGTCCTGCTGCGCAACCCCGCATCTGGGGTTTCAGGAGCTGATAATCCGTCCATGCTCATGTAGCTCATGTTTCTCTTTTTGCTGATAGCTGTAGAACACACTGGCCCCATTTATATATATATATACGCTGCTCTGGGATGTGGCAGGGTGGGAGGGGAATTTTCTGATAACAGCGACTTCAAAAGATAAAACCTTCTGTCAATAACATGATTTATTATACCGCATTCAAAAACAAAAAACCAACTGTCAAATTAATCAAAACAAAAAACCTAATGTCAAAAAACCATCAAAACCAACTGTCAATCATATGATTTATTATGACAATAGGTCAAAAACCAACTGTCAAAACCTTCTGTCAATAACATGATTTATTATACCGCATTCAAAAACAAAAAACCAACTGTCAAATTAATCAAAACAAAAAACCTAATGTCAAAAAACCATCAAAACCAACTGTCAATCATATGATTTATTATGACAATAGGTCAAAAACCAACTGTCAAAACCTAATGTCAATCACATGATTTATTAAACAGGAAGTCCCGCCTATACAGGAAGTCCCGCCTACACCGGAAGTCCCGCCTATACAGGAAGTCCCGCCTATACAGGAAGTCCCGCCTATACAGGAAGTCCCGCCTACACCGGAAGTCCCGCCTACACCGGAAGTCCCGCCTACACCGGAAGTCCCGCCCCCTATACGGAAGTCCCGCCCCCTATACCGGAAGCCCCGCCCACCTGTCAATCAATCAAATTTTGACATTTGGTATAGTATACTAACTACTGCTGGGCAATATGGACTTTCAGCTCCCTCCCAAGATTTTCTATTGGGTTCAGGTCTGGAGACTGGCTAGGCCACTCCAGGACCTTGAGATGCTTCTTACGGAGCCACTCCTTAGTTGCTCTGGCTGTGTGTTTCGGGTCGTTGTCATGCTGGAAGACCCAGCCACGACCCATCTTCAATGCTCTTACTGAGGGAAGGAGGTTGTTGGCCAAGATCTTGCGATACATGGCCCCATCCATCCTCCCATACGATCCAGTCGTCCTGTCCCCTTTGCAGAAAAGCATCCCCAAAGAATGATGTTTCCACCTCCATGCTTCACGGTTGGGATGGTGTTCTTGGGGTTGTACTCATCCTCCAGTCTTTAACACGATCCTTCAGAAATCATTTGAATATGATGATTTGCTGCTCAAGAAACATTTATTATTATTATCAATGTTGAAAACAGTTGTAAACATTTTTTTTCAGGATAATTTAATTAGTAGAAAGTTCAAAAGAACAGCATTTATCTGAAATATAAAGCTTTTGCAACATTATAAATGTCTATACTGTCACTTGATCAATTTAACGTATCCTTGCTGAATAAATGTATTAATTTATTTTAAGCCATACCTTTGTTCAGCAAGGATGCATTATGTTGATCAAAAGTGATAGTAAAACATTGTTGCAAAAATCGATTTAAGTAATTCTGTTCTGTTGACCTTTCTATCAAAAATTCCAGAAAGAAATGTAACCGAAAAAAATACGTTTTCCACCAAAATATTAACCAAACTAAGTAACTACATCACTGCCCTCGAAAGTGACAACTAGGGGACATTTAACTACCCCAGAAAAAGAATTATGCTATGAAGTTTGCACTGGCGCTCTCAGTCTGAGTAGGGTCATGAATGGGGCGGAGTTTAGGACCCAGCGGTCGGGCAGTACAATAGAGCTGTTGTGTCGTGGTGAGAGGGTGATTTCTGCTTTTGGGATATTGACAGTGGGACAAGAAAGAAAAGATATAACGAAAATACGGGTATTTGCCGCACATCTGGACTGCTGACTTCAATACAGCCTTGCGGAGTCTATCGCCGTGTGCGATCGTCCCGAAACACTAGCTTTTTGGATGTGAGGTAAGGGTGCTGCATGAACAATACTGCTTGTGTCTTCACACTGGGTTCAGTGTGCCAGTTCTCCAGGCAGCGGGGCCTGCTGCTTCCTACAGATCCTTTATGAGCGGACTTTTACGTCCACATTAGACAACTGGGACCACATTGGTAGTAACGATACCATTATGTTTGCGTTGAGTTTGCGATCACGCTCTGAATGGTGTTATATACACACAGGAAGTGTTATTATGGAGGTAGAAGGGATTGTAGTGACTGGAGAGGGTTCGTCATGTAGGGCGGCTCGAGTTTGGCGCCAAGGCCGTCAGAAACCCTCGCGCGCTCAGCAATGGTGGACGCCAGCACATAATGCTCACACACAGATACTGTTTAGGGAGACTTTACTGTAAAGCATTGCGGTGTTTACCCTCCGAGTCTTTATTTAGCTGTGCAGATATGTTCTCATAACTGAACATTAATGCGAAATAGTCATAACAACAGGATTCGCCAAACATTTCTCCTCGTTGCATCATGTTTGAGGTTTACGAAGAGTTGATGTGGTGTTTGGATTGAATTTAAGTCTCTTCACGTCTCATGTTCTGCATGTACACAGTGTGGTCAGACAACTTTGTTTTTTAAACCTTGAGAAATGTATTTATCATCACTTCAAGAACACTTGGAAATTGTAAATCAGTCGCGCAACGAATGATTCAACCGATAAAACGAATAAATGTATAGAAATGGCGTGCACTCTGTAAAATTAAAATCAAAATTAAGCTTTAATTCTGACGCTGTGCACCGTGCAACAGAAAGTTTGGAACGGAAGTATCGTTGTTGGAATGCGGGAATGCCTTCCTCGAGCTTCCGTTTCCCCCCACTGCTTCCCGCGAAATCCTATGCTTCTCGTCGAGGGTTTATTCAACATTACAGAATAAACTATAGGCATTTAAGGCGCTTATTAACCTTTTTGCTGACAGTTGGTAACTTAGGATAAACGTTGCGTGAACTGAGTAACATCAGTTTTATTGTCCTTCTAATAGTCAGTGAATGAATGAAGGTTTGTTGTCAACTTTTAAACTTGACTAGATCTACAAAAATAGTAGCCAAAATAAATTTTCACAATCCTTCACTCTTAAAAATAAAGTATGTGGTTCCATGAATAACCTTTAACATCCATGGGACCTTTCCATTCCACAAATTGTGCTTTAACTTATTAAAATGTTCTCAAAGCACTAAAGTTGCAGTCACATTTACAGTTATTCCAGTAATTTCAATAGGAATCCATGTGGTCAGAAGTTTTGTGATGTTGGAAGATTTCCCCACGCAGATTTCACAACGGGTTCAAGTTGGTCAACCTGATTCGCAACGTTTTTTTTTCTATTCTGTGTGATCTGTGCTTCATATACAAGGGCCCTTTTTCCCCCACAAAAATGTGCTTATGTGACTGCACACCTTACGAAGAAAATGGTTCTTTTAAGAGCTGATCACTGAAAGTTTTTTGGGGTGGAACCCAAAATGACTCTTATATTAAAAGTGTTACTCCTGCTTTATGTTCTTGTAGTGAACGTTGACTCGCATGACATACTCGACGAATGACACGTCGTATCTCGTTCGGTCAGTCAGCAGATTCTTGTTCAAGAATACAATCTCCCAATTTGTTATTTTTGTTCACAAACAAGCTGCCATATTTCAGGCGTTTTCAATCTTTTAGATGCTTCCAAATATGATCCTCTTCATGTGAGGGATCCCATTATAAAATTCAAAAGGCATCTATATATTTTCATGTATAAAGACCAAATTTATACTGTGGAAAATTAACATTATAAATATGTGTAAAATAAATGTGAAAATATTGTTACATTATTACTAGGGGTGTGCATTGGCACTGCCCTCACGATTCGATTACGATTCACCAGGTAACGATTCAATTAAATTCGATTCTACGATACATCCAAATTCTACTGCACACAACAAGGCAAATGTTTAATCCGTCACGAGGCAATAAAAGCAGTCAGATATTGAACAACAGATTTTATTGGCTGCAATGGGTGTATTATCACTCTCCTGTATCTTTGACATAAATGTCATTAAATAAAATAAAATTGAATGGTACAGGGTATTGGATATGGCATTTTCAAACCTGAAAAAGAAAACATAAATCACTGCTTTTAGTGCTTTGAATGAGAAATGTTTCTCTTCTCTCTGCTTTAGAACCATTTGAAATTAAATAGAGCAATAATAACAGCCAACTTTTTCCAGCAGGGAAGTGTTTTTTTATACACAGTAAAATAGTAGCTCTAAGACAGGGCACTTCATGAACTCCTGTGCAAATATTAATCAGTAATCACAGTCACACTATTGTAACAACAACCACCACCCAGGCACCCAGCAATAAAAATATTCAGTGCAACACACACAGTAACGTTGACACTAGTGACTCGTCAGTTCTTGCCTGGGATGTGTCTACTTTTTGTGTTGTTGTTGACGCCAACTCAGGATGCCAACGATCAACATGGTTCGTGAAGTTAGTTGTATTGCCAACGTGCTTGATTTTAGTGTGGCAGGGCGTAAGCAGCGCATATTTTTTTCGGCGACCATGTTAACAGATTAGAGCATTCACACCACATGAGAGCAGAAGCAGCAGTGGCGCGATTGTTTCGGCTCCGAGTCTATTTTTGCCGTGCTGCTCACACTGAATTAAAGCCCACAGTGTTTCTTGATCACAACTTGACCTGATTAACATGGAAAATAACAAATTTCACCATGAAATCATGTAGTGAAGTGTCCCGTGTGTTTCACAATTGCCATATGACATCCAGCGCTGTTAAAAAAATAAAATAATAAACACAACACTGCCAGAAGTTTTTACCCAAACTTCAATTGCCTGTTTAAATGATTAAAACTAGAAGCATATATTCACTTTAAAGGTCCCGTTTTTCCTGTTTGTCTTTTTTTAAGCTTTGATTGTGTTTACAGTGTGCAATATAACATGTGTTCATGTTTCGCGTGTAAAAAAAACACAGTATTTTTCACACAATTTACTTATCTGTATAGCGCTGTTTTCACTGTCCTAAAAACGGGCTGATGACTTCCTTTATTCTATGAAGTCCCTCCTTCAGAAAATGTAACAAGTTCTGATTGTGCCAGCGGTTCCTGTGTTGTGATCATAGGTTGTGATTCGACAGCAGCTTAGCGCACGTTGCCCGGTAAGGTCACGCTTCTTACCAGAGATGCATGCGCTCCGTGTTCGAGTGACGCTATTAAAGAAGGAAGTAGAGGGATGTAGTCCTAATCGGCCGTTCGCTGTAGGCTTTGAAAGGGGACTTCTGTTAAATAAAATATCTTGCTTGGCATTGAACTTTGAGCGTTATAATTTTACAGGTATTATTTATGCTCTAACAGCAACATTACACACTAACTAAAGTTTGAAAAATGGGATCACGAAGAACAGGACCTTTTAATGTTAGATTTATCATGTGAACTACTTATATTCAACAAGTTACATGCATGTGTGTATGAGACAGAGGGGAACATGGTCGCATTTGCAGCAGATATATGCTGCCCATCATAAATCAAAGCACGAGACAGACAGGGTTCGGAGGAGAAGACCGGAAAATGTGACATAATGGACAATATTCGTCTGTATTTGCAATACACGAGCCGCGGTTCAGCTGCGCGAGACAAACGCTGCCAGTGTGAATCCACAACGGGGGCGCGCGGCTCGCGCTCTACATGTGCACCGCTCCTGCCCTGCCAACGCACTGCTTGTGCGTGCGGTGTGAAGCCGGGTTTAGAATCCGAAATGTGCCCAGATCTACGCTTTCCAAGCTTTGGGTGCGTTTTTAATTACCCGTCTATTGCGGGTTCATCTCTTGTTCATATCCCTCTGCCTCAGCCATCTTGATTGTTTTTGTTGTTGTTGTTGTTGTTGTTATGACCCCGGAAGTAATTGAAACTTCACAACTTTATTGTCCGACTTAAGGCCAGAAAATAAACGGTGACATCGATTATGGCACTTTGCCGCATCGATGCTGAATCGTGCATGCCCCGCATTGCGATGCATCGCCGAATCGATTATTGTTGACACCACTAATTATTACATTTTTTTACTTACTATAGCACTGTACTGTTATATTATTTATTTAAATCACATTTATATTTTACTTTAATTAAACAATTTAAAGAAGAAAATTTTTTATTTAATCTTTTTTTTCCCACGTTTTTCTCTAAACTTTTCCACAGACCCACTAGCACTCCCTTGTGGCCCCCTGAGGGTCCCCCGACCCCAGACTGAAAACTCTTGTCCTGGTTAATTTAATTTGTGTTTCATTTAATGCTGTTTTCAGTGTCATTCATACTTTTTTGTTCAGTAAAGAGGCGTATGCTTTCAATAGGTACACCAAATATTGCTCCGGCTACACTTGAATACTATTGGTTCATGATGCGGTCAATCTTTAAAAGCAGGAAGTGAATGAAAAAAGAACATTCTAAAAGATTTGTTCAAAACATTTTGTTCGCTAGCAAAACACCACTTCAATATAGTTCTTTGTAAGGGTCAGTTTAACCCAAAATTAACAGCAAATTTAAGAAGATGCATAGGAGAGAAATTTAATTTTAAAGATCGTTTTTACAGTGCATTTCTAAAAGAGCCAGTAAATGGGACGGTTCATTGGCACACTAGGTCAGTGTGAGGTGGGTGGGGGTGAAGTAGCTCTCAGCAGCCTCTGATCTGTTAGTGTTGGGGTGTGGGGTGGTCTGTCTGGGTAGAGCATTGTGCTTTATCATGGTGTGCCGTAGGAGTGGGGGTTGGTTTTAGAACGGTGTCATTTTGTCTTGCCGTTTTGAACTACAATGCAAGGCCACCCAGATTAGATGGTCTCCCCTTCATGTTTGCCTTAACCTTGCAAATTTGAGAAATTTGACACAACCCTCCTGATTGGTCTCGGTTGAATTGGTCTTATTTACACAACCACACAATACTGATTCATTCTAGGTGCATATACAGCAATTTTTAAAATGGAGCTTATAGATATGATCCAATTCCTAGTTATCAATGTGGTGAGCTAGTACAAGCCATTGTTTCTGCTTTCACTGTTCTCAGTTTACCACTCTCAGTCCTTCTTAAATGCAAAGCCACAGAAATCTTCAGCACCCATTCAGTCTCATTAGTGCTTCCTTTTTAAAACATTCGCACTGTGCGAATGGGGGAGTTTGTGCGTCACAAGCAGATGTTCTATTCTGCGTTTGAAAGCTGGTCTGTTACTGTCACAAATGTGGCTTTAGGTCCACGTCAAAAGTCCTTCATGGAGCAGTGAAGAGGTGCACTGAGTGCTTTTTCCGTTTACTTAGTCTGAAGATATTGCAGTACACCGCAGTCATAATGAGCATGCAGTCTTGAAAAATGTATCTTGTATCTATTACTTGTTTAGTACAGTAGTAGTAATCCATACCAGCTTGATAATGATATTAATAAGGATCATACTAGAATTATGTTAACCAAGTGAAGTGCGTAAATAATTGATAACATTTACTGACTGTTTCCAAACCACCGTCCACTATTGTTGGGGCAAACAGATAACCAATTGCTTGCGTTTGAGGAGAGGTTAAGTCAGAAGTTGTCTAGTAGTTGCCGTGGGAAATACACTATTGTTCAAACGTTTGTGGTCAGCAAATTCAATATATGGCCAAACCACACGCTTAAAGGTAGGTTAAGGGTCCTGCACACTGTGCGATTTTTCAAAATCCTCTGCGAATGTTGCTTGTCATACTGTACGAACATGATCCCCAATGTAATACATGTCACACTGTAGGATCTCAGTTGTCATTAAGTCAGACTGTACGACAGTCAGACGCGAAAAATGGACGCAAGCAAGAGACTCGTACGGACTGAGTTTTACTTCATCAATCCGTGACACGTTCGGTAACGGTGAGCTGCATTCACAGACACAATGGTAGCGTTCAGCAAACAACAAAAACAAGCGGTGGCATTTTTCATTCACCTGACTCTTTTCGACATGTTCCCTGTTGTTATTTGATGTTGTCGCACGAAATACCTCATCAGGTTCTGCGCTCCTATTGGTTCTTGATTTGACGGTCGTCCTAGGAGAAGTCACACTGCAGGATTGCGCCTCAAATCTTCTGACACTGCCAGAATTTTGTCCGAGGTAAAATTTGATCGTAACGGTCATTAATCGGTTGTCTGTGCACATGTCAAACTAAGGATCAAAGACTTCAGATTTTAGCCTAGGATCAGAGAAATCATTTAGGATTTCAAAATTTGTCTCAGACGGCCGAATTGTGGCCAAAATCGCACCGTCTGCACCCGGCTTTAGCCAGTTTCAGAGACGCTAGCAATAGCAAGCTAGCTTTGAACGCATAAGATTGTTGTTTTGGTTCAGGAGGAACTGTAAAAGGTGGCTGCTGTTTGTTTGCGGCGCTCTGTGACTGTCAACAACTTTGCATAGCTTCATGGAACACTGATGATGTGTGATGTCTGCGAGAGCAGGGAGTTATGGAAATACATATTGACAGGCAGGTACTAGGATATCCTGTCAGTGCATTCGGACTGAGTGCAATAATTGGACAAATATTTTTTGGTCGTGAGACTCCACAGATCTATGAACTTTTTCGTAAACTGAAGAAAAAAAATAAAAAAATCATAATAAATGAACCTAAACGAACCTAACAACTCTTGCTGAAATAAAATAATAATTAGCAAAAATAAATATTTGTTTTCGTAATAATAATTAATAAGCTCTCCTTACTGTGGCGGAAATTCTGACCTGTGGCGGTTGAGGGAGTGTCTGTATATGGCGCTACTGTGCGTGAAGTGAGCGGACGAGATTAACCGCTGCCTGTGACGCAGTGCGTGCAGTGAACACATCGCTAGTCCTAAACAGCTGTTCACAAAGAATGCGTTCGTGGCAGTGAAATGGGAAATGACACAAGGTAATGAGATGCACATTGAACTACTTTTAACTTAAAGGGTAACTTCAGTGATTTAGCATTAGGCTTTGTATCAGTAGAAACCCGGTAGTATATTCAAATTATGGTACTTTCCCCCCCTCATGTCCCCCTGAGACGAGAGAATTATGGATTTTATTTCTGGAAAAATTCCTCAGATGACGCAAATATCGTCATTTTGCGTCATCGAAGGATTTTTTTGGCCAGAGGCTAAAGAATACAGCCACTAGATGGAGCTGTTCCACATGTTATCAACCTGCCCATAGGGGAGAAATCTCACGAACAGAATGTAAGACACAGACAGCCGCACGGACAATCATAACGGAGCGCGGTGCAGAGTAAAGTGAGTGTTTCAACTTTTCAATGAATTCCTGTGATAGTTTAGCTTCCATATGCGATCTGAAAACGTGCCAGACTGGCGCTTAACGTTACCTCAGCTCTTCGCGAGGAATGAAATCTGACACTGCTGCGTCTGTGCCGTGACTTTCGTTCGGCTCACTCACACTTTATTGAAAAGACACGTTCAGTTTTTAATTGTAGTGTTTATTCTCTAACTGAACTAAATGATTGTATTACTATGAAGATCAAAACTACGGTGTACAGAGTGGCCTCGTAGGGCAGCGAAGCAAGTGCATTCTGGGAGTTGTTGTCTTTCATTTTCTTTTAAAATACATTTTCTGTATTTTCTCAGTCTAGAAGGCACCAAATTCAAAAATTATTTCTACTGCATAAATGACCCAGTTTAAATACAAAGCTTAATGCTAAATCACTGAAATTACCCTTTAAGCTCATTGCTTGAATACTGTTTCATACGCGACGAGAGAGACGCAGGTGCAACAGCAACTATAGTAGCACGTACTACTGTGTGTTTGAGATTTCATGTTTGCATAATATTGACAGGCTCAAATGTGTTATCATTGTTTTTTACAAATCATTTACGACTAATAATATTATCATCCGTGTGGAGACAGGACACACACACACACACACACACACTTCATTATTTAATCACACTGTCTTCACAACAGTTTGTGTTGGCTGTAGTCAGATGACTTTATCTGTGGTCACACTGCTAGCCTACATTGATTGTACCACTGAAGAAATTAAAATAAGCTTTTAATTGTTTAACAATATTTCATCTTTAATATGAATGAGTTTGTCTGTAATTTATCATTTTTACTTTTATATTTTTACATTGCATTTATTTGGTTCTTTGTTCAATCTCATACCATTGTTTGTCGTATAGGTCATATTTGACTAATAAAATAATGGAATACAGATTAAGATGTCTGCACAAGAGGAAACTCTAATCTGTGCAAACATTAAACTTTGCTGAAATTAAAAATCTTGATTTGGTCTCTACACTTCGTTCAGGTAATTCTGCTAAACTATAATTACTAAAACTGAAATGAAATGTATAAAAACTAAATAGAAATGTGATCACAAAATAAAAACTAAACTAAAACTAGCAAAACAATTTTTAAAACTAACTAAAACTAAACTGAAATTTGTAGCAGAATTGAAAACGATAATAAAATAAAAACTAATTTAAAAATGCGAAACTATAATATCCTTGGCGTGCAGTAAGAGTTGTTTACTATTCGAATCAACAATGGAGCAATTTTTCAATGACTAGGTTCAGGCTTTATTAAGCTAATATGCGGAAAATCGTGCACAGCCCTACATCACCGGGCTAATCTTCACGGTACTTTAGACCGTGATGGAAATGCAGACCGCAGCAGATCTAGGGGAAAAAAGAGTTCCTGGGAAAAAAGTTCCTGGGACAAATTTTTCCGGGTAATTTCGGTGGAAACAGGGCTTAAGTCATTGGGTGTACCTGTTTAAGCAGGCCATTACACTCTATTGCTGAAGTTTCTAGACTGTAGGGGGTCTGGGCACTGTGGGCAGACCACTAGGACTCCATCCTCTATGCTAAACTGTTATATAACACAGTCACACAAATTCTCTCTCTTATTGTAAGTGTTAGGGTTGATATGATGGTGAAATTACTCTAAAGTCTGTAAATTGCCGTTTTGTTTGGACGGTGAGTCCCTCAGGGAGCACCATGTCTTTAATCAATAAAATCAAATCACTTTATTGTCACACAGCCATGTACACAAGTGCAACAGCAGGTGAAATTCTTGGTGCAGTTCCGAGCAACATAGTAGTCACGACATGACATGTACAACATTTAAAGCAGCATCAGATTACACATCTGATGCGCCCACAATTACTCACAGCACAGTATACACTACAATAAACAATAAATAATTTACACAATGTGAGTGTAGTTCTCACAGCTTTAACCAATATACACATACCTACAATATACATATACTTTAAACAATATACACTAAACATACATTAAACAGTATACATTAAGCTATAGTAATAATAATATACAATGTACAGTATACATTATTATTCACAGTAGAGATCCAATGTACAATAGGTGCTATATGATAAATAATAAATGATAAATAAATGTGTATATAATGTGTGTGTATCTACAGTGGGTTGTGCTGAGTGATATTCTGTCCAGTGTGTGTTATGATCCTGATGGATCAAGAGTTAAGTAGTCTGATTGCTTGTGGGAAGAATTCACTATATAACTTTAATTCACTTTAATTCACTATATAAAGCAACTTGCTGCTAAATATGCAAATTCCATCTCGACTCTTCTCATCCTGCCTGTGGTACTATTTATAGTGTCCGCTCTGTCAGGCATTTGCCTCGCCACTACCACAGAAATAACCAACTCAAACGATAACACAGTATTTTCAAAGGTCGCTACACAATGGTCAGAGACGCCTGTCTGCATTTTTATGACTATAGCAGCTTTTAAGCAGCAACTTCTCCCAGAAGTTTACAATGCCAAGTGTCTGACAGCTAAAGCTTTTTGAAAAATATCAAAACATCAACTAGTGAGGAGTAATAAAATAACTCTTTGCTGTTCATTTTACCTTCCTAAATCCTTCTTAATCAGAAGTGTAATTTACTTTAAATAATTTGCTTTGCTTAATATAAGCTGTCCTTTCAAGGTGTGTCTGTACATAGTTTCATATGTGTGGCTTGGCTGCAATTGCTCCTAGTGAACTAGGTTAATATTTATTTAAGGAGGCCCCTCAGTCAGGTATCGGAGCCTAATAAATCACAGTACAGGCCTGTGCTTTGCTGGGTGTCTATCAGTCCTGTTACCCTCCACTGCCTGTTTTACCACCCCATATTTTCATTTAGACTGTAGTTTGTGTTCTCTCCTCATGTCTTATTCTTTTGTTCAGGCATGAGTGAGAGGCAGATGCACAGCAGAGGAAAACAGTAGCATGCTCTTTGAATTTATGGTAAGTGGAAAACAGCTCAATGAAAGAAAAATCAATAAATCTGCCCTCTATGGTAATATCATTTGATGGGGCATTGATATTTATCATTGAACTGAGTTATTACCATGTTCATGTGATTTGGTACCATGGTAATACCAGCACGGCTTCCTATGCAGTTTGGAAAATAAGTCAAGTTAAACAGCGAATATAAAGATATTTGTGTTTCCAGACAATTGCACTTATTCAGTTTTCTTAAATATAAAGAATATGTAAGTATAAGAATTTCTGTGTGTTTTCATGGCAAAAGATTAGTGATCCTTTAGTGAATGAATTCAAGCCACACGTTTTCATTATGCAAAAATGCTGGTTTTAAAGCATCTTATCACTCTGAAAACCAATGTAAAAAAAAAAAAAGTTACAGATGACTGTACTATATACCCTGAAAATAATGCTTAATGAACGATTTGAGAGCACAGGGTTGTTTCCTCTTTTTCTTTTGTTGTTTGGCAATATTTGATGCATTAGCTCTTAAAGTGACAGCAGCCTAATACAGTTAACCTGCTGCTGTCACTTTAAGAGCTAATGCATCAAATATTCGTATAATCATTCAGATATTGCATTCCGTTGCGCTATGCATATCGTGATATGTACATTTGCGATATTTCGATATAATAGGAATCCTGTACCATGGTAAATTTAAACCCCCCCCCCCCCCCCCAGTCAAATTAATAATTAATAATCATAGTAATAATAACTATTCAAATCACAACAATAATACAAATGTTTCTTATTCCAAGTAAATGCAAAGTAGAAAATATTGTATTGTTTTTTTAGTATTTATTTATTTTTTATGTGCACCAAATCAATGCATGGTAATAACCAGCAATATTTACACTACTGTTCTAAAAGGTAAGTCAGTATTATTATTTAAAAAAAAAAAGAAATTAATACTTTTATTTAGCAATGATGCATTACATTTATCAAAATTCAGAGTAAAGACTTTTATAGTGTTGTTATAAAGATTTCTATTTTTAAAAAGGCTGTTCTTTTAAATGTTCTATTCATCAATGAAACCTGAAAGAAATGTATCTCAGTTCCCACAAACAATCTGTTTATTACTGATAGTAATAAGAAATGTTTCTTGAACAGCAAATCGGCATATTTCAATGATTTCAGAAGGATCATGTGACTCTGAAACCTGGAGTAATGGCTGCTGATTTCAATTCAGCTTTGTCATCACAGAAATATATATATTTTTTAAATACTATTTCATAATATTACTGTTTTTACTGTATTATCAAATAAATGCAGCCTTGGCGATTATATAATACTTCATACAAATAATTCAAATAATCCCCCCCCCCCCTTACATGTTTTAATGTAGGAGAAATAATTGTGTTTAAGTGGAACGTGGTTGAGTTGAAGACAAATTTGAGCTGGACTTCTTTTTCATTGCAGGATATGTCAGGATGAAACGACTCAGGACTTCAAGCAGCAGTGACAGTTCAGACAATGAGAGTGAGTCAAAATTCAGAATCTATGTGTAAGATTTATGGAGAACAAAAATGTATTTATTCTTGGCTGACTCTGTTGTTGTATCATAAAGGTCCCTCGACGTCCTTTTCCTCTAACAAGTATGGAAGCAAACCGGGCACCCCCGCCTCTGCTCAGAAGAAACCAGCAGAGGTAAACACAGAAGAAGAATACTGTGACCTATTTTAAGACCCTTGATTTTTTTCAGGAGACTTATGAATGATTTCTTTTATAGTAAAATTGGGCATATCAACTCATTCAGGTTGATATTCTTGGTCTTATTTCTCCCTTGTAGGTGTTCAGAAAAGACTTGATCAGTGCCATGAAGCTGCCGGACTCACACCATATTTCTCCAGAGGATTATTACCTGTTGGCGGACACATGGAAGCAGGAATGGGAAAAAGGAGTCCAAGTACTTGCAAGTCCAGACACTATCCCTCAGCCCTCTATGAGGTATGTCATTTTGAATAAAAGCAGGTAAAAACAGGTTTTTGGACATGTACCATCTTGCATGTGACTTAAAGGGATAGCTCACCCAGAAATGAAAATTCTGTCATCATTTACTCACCCTCAAGTTTCAAACCTGTATGAATTTATTTTTGCTGCTCAACACAAAATAAGATATTTTGAAAAATGTCGGTAATCAGTTGATGAGCCCCATTGACTTAGTTTTTTGAGTAAATGATGACAGAATTTTCATTTTTAGGTGAACTATCCATTTGAAGTCAGCATGTAAGGGAACTTGCGATAGTCTTTTCTTCCCTATTAAGACTATGCATAGTTCCAATGTCTATTACGCCGGTTTCACATCGCAATGTCAGTGGTCATTTTTGTTGCTGCCCATTTTAATGAATGAGCGGGTCCGCTGTCACACGTCCACTCCAATTTATGATCTCATTCATTGATAATGGCAGCGACAAAACGCATGCTGCTCCGCTGATGCTTGTGATGTGAAACTGTTTAAACCAAAGACTTTGGGGACTTTGGTTAAACTTTGAAATTACGATCATCAACATTCAAATCTGTGTTCGCGCTGCCACTGATCCGGAGAGAGCAGCTTTCATGTAAATGCACAGCTTCAGTCTTTTCAACCACATTTAAATAACGGGATAAAAGTGTATTGGGATAAAAGTTTATAGTTTGGGTATAAACACTGTTTAGATGTCTAGTGATCAAAATAAGAGTAAATCATCTTTTGTAAGTATTTTGACACTATATTGTATTGATTATCATTACACCAGGAGGTTGCAACAAGTGAGTGTTTAAAAAAAAAAAAAGTGTTTGTCATTGAATCATTCATTTAAAATATTTATTGACAAATGCTGATTCATCCAATATTGAAACAAGTCTTGATGAATGAGACAAATAATTGTATTTTGTTCAATTTAATATATTTTTTAAATAGACTAAAGCAATGAACATTTTGTTGGAACCTCTAGTTTGCATGTTATTTTGTTTAGTTGTAGTTTTCTTCAGAATGGTGTGAGAATTGCAATCTCCATTTTACACATGATTCTCAATTTATCCAGAATCGCGTAGCTCTAATTTATAACAAATATGGCAATATTCCATATAAAAAAAGATTTAATGGTGACTTTTTGTGTGTAGGATAATAGCAGAGAAGCAAAAGGAGGTCCTCTTCACAAAACCGAGGAAATATATTCAGTGCTGGAGTCAGGACTCTACGGAGACGGGTTATGTCAATATCAAGGAGCTGGCGGAGGCTATGTGCAGATATGACCTAGATGATATGGATCTATACTGGCTCCAGCAGCTCAATGCAGAGCTTGGAATGATGGGTAAGAGAGAGGGGATGCCTTTAAAAGCAAGACCTAGTCTGGTGTCTTCCCTATAAGATTTGGTGTCATGACTTGCTTTAAGGAATAAAGAATTTTTGGAATTGGATTTGGATTTGTATGTTACATTTAGGTGACGGGCCGGTGGATGAGCTGACGATGGAGCGGGTCATGGAGGCACTGGAGAGGCAGTGCCATGACAACATGAACCACGCCATCGAGACTGAGGAAGGGTTGGGAATAGAGTACGATGAGGACGTCATCTGTGATGTATGTCGCTCACCTGACAGCGAGGAGGGCAATGACATGGTCTTTTGCGACAAGTGCAACATTTGTGTGCACCAGGTAAGACCTTTGATATCATCAGTAAATTGTCAAGAATCTTCATGTTTTGTCAAAAAAAAATTCATAAGACATTTTTTTGTTGTTGATGTATTTACTTTTTTATAATATTGCATATATATTAAAACTCAACTGTTTTCAACATCGGTTATAATAAAAATGTTTCTTGTGCACTAAATCAGCATATTAGAATGATTTATTAGAATGATTTCTGAAGGATCATGTGACACTGAAGACTGGAGCTTTCAGCTTTGCTATCATAGGAATAAATTATATTTTAAAATGTATGAAATTAAAAAGCAGTAATAATGTTTCACAATATTATAGTATGAGAAAAAACATTTAAAAATCTGACCGACCCCAAACTTTTGAATGGTGATGTAGTTTCTGTTGTGATGTTGTAAGAAATTTAATTTTATATTGTCTTTTTTTATGTGAATGTAGCCTTTGATGCTGATGTTTTTGACATTTTTGTCATATTTCTATAGTATATTATTGTATTGTAAGATATTTATACTAAAACTCATCACACTTGTATTTTGTTGCAGGCCTGCTATGGCATTGTAAAAGTGCCAGATGGAAACTGGCTGTGCAGAACTTGTGTGCTTGGTATCAACCCACAGTGCCTTCTGTGTCCCAAAAGTGGTGGCGCAATGAAGGCCACCAGGGCGGGCACTAAATGGGCTCATGTAAGCTGTGCCCTCTGGATACCGGAGGTAAGTTGTGTCACAAAAATGGAATTAGACCTGCTTTATTATCATGCTTGTATGTTGTTCCATTAATAATAACATTATGAATTGAGCTTTCAGCATGTTTCTTATTTGTTAGTTTTATATAGATAGTCTCAGAATTAACAGACATGGGCTAAAAGCTTCAAAACTCCTCCTGATTTTTATGGGATCCTTAAAGAAAATAAATATTAAGAAAAGTTTGTTTTTAGGTGAGCATTGCATGCCCGGAGAGGATGGAGCCCATCACCAAAGTGTCTCATATTCCCCCCAGTCGTTGGTCACTCATCTGCAGTCTCTGTAAACTCAAGACTGGAGCCTGCATACAGGTAATGCTGTATAGGGCAAAGAAGTGATAAAAAAATATAGTTTGACAGTGAATTATTATTGCTTTGGTGGATATGTGAAATTTAGCACAGGAAACTTTCTTCAGTGATGTAATTTTTACAGCCGTGAAATCGAGTGCAATAGAACGAGATCATTTTGATTTGAAATTTTATTTAATTGAAATTATAACAGTTACTCGTGGAAAAAATGTATAAGCCATTTATATTGTACCATTAATATTTTTTTTGTATGCAACGTGTAGCATGCAATCTTTCATTTATGTTTTTTAATAGCTTTCAATGTGCAAATAGTTTTGAAGAACATTGAGCAAGATGGTTTTATTTGTGTAAAATACAGGAAATAAAATGTGGTATTTCCTAATTAATTGAAGAAATCAATTATTAAAATAATTATTCAAGTTTTGTCTTCCAGTGTTCTGTTAAGAACTGCACCATCCCTTTCCACGTCACTTGTGCTTTTGAGCACAACCTGGAGATGAAGACCATCCTGGATGAAGGTGATGAGGTCAAGTTCAAATCCTACTGCTTGAAGCACAGCAAACCTAAAGCAGGAGAAGCGGGTTTGAGTCCGGCCCGTCATAAACCTCCAACTGAGACTGAGAAACTGGGCTTGAGGGCGCAGAAGCTTCAGGAGCTGGAGGAGGAGTTCTACACACTCGTTCATCCCGAGGAAGTGGCACAAGACCTTGGAATGCCACTCCACCTGCTGGATTTCATCTTTCAGTACTGGAAGATAAAGAGGAAAAGCAACTTTAATAAGGCCCTGCTGCCACCTAAAGAAGATGAAGAGAACCTCCTGCAGCAGCCACAGGAGGACAGCATCCACACACGAATGCGCATGTTCATGCACCTACGGCAGGACCTGGAGAGGGTGGGTACTCCTGTGATAATGGATGAGATTTTAGATTAGATTTAGGCATGGGTGTGCAACAACCAAGCAGTCTTTTTTTCTTGCTGTGAGCAATTTTCCCTGTATATCAGTCCTTCCAGAAAAATGCGGCTTTTTTGTGATCGTTGCGGGCAAAAGTCCTGATTATGCGGCACGTTTTCTTAAAAAATGCGATGGAAAATGCGGGATATTTATGCGATAAAATTGCGGGAACTTGCAAAAACTGCGGTTTGATGAGAAAGAGAAAAAAAGCACTACATCACAGAACATGCTGGGAATATTTAAGTTTGCATCTTGTTTTATTGAAGACCTTAATAATGGCTCAAATTTACAAAACATTGAGTCAAACAAGTTCTGTAGCTTTACAAAAGGAATATGCTACAACTTCTGAAAAAATGAATAAATAACTTCCTGTTTTACAGAGGTAGCTACACACAACAGACATTTGAGTGCTTCCAATGCACAAAGTGCAATCTCTTAAAGGGTTAGTTCACTCAAAAATGAAAATTCTGTCATTAATGACGTCCCCTCGTGCCGTTGGACACCCGTAAGACCTCCGTTCATCTTCAGAACACAAATGAAGATATTTAAGTTGAAATCCAATGGCTCAGAAAGGCCTCCATTGGCACAATGCACTGTGCACTCTCAAGACCCATAAAAGGTACAAAAGACATCGTTACAAAGTCCATCTCACTACAGTGCAGGTTCTACAATAACTTTATGAAGCGACCAGAATAGGTTTTGTGCTAAAACCTAAATAACGAATTATATAGTGATGACCGATTTAAAAACAAACAGCATCATGAAGCTTCAAAGCGTTATGAATCAGCGAGTCGATTCATGATTCGGATCACATGTCAAACTGCTGAAATACGTGACTTTGGCGATCCAAACCGCTGAATCGACTCACTGATTCATAACGCTTAGAAGCTTCATGATGCTGTGTTTTAAAATCGGTCAACACACCGGGAAACTGCTTTGCGCGGTCTTTTGCTGTTATTTTTGTTGGCAATTTGCGTGCTTCATCATGGTTGCGCCGATATCTATGGTTTCACCACGGGGTTTGCAGCTTTTCGATGACGTTCACGTCGGGTAATCACGTCACTTCAAAACGTTCCCATGGCAATAGGGGGAATGGCGGCTCTTGTGTGAAGTAAACAAACATTTTTCAACTTTCTGCTAATATATATATATATATATGACTTTTTTGCAACGAAAATGCGGGGATTATGAAATCATGCTAGCCCCGCATATTTTGCACTCGGAAATAGGCAATTTACGCGGCGAAAGTGCGGCGTATTTGAAAAAAATGCGGCCCCGCATAAATATGCGGACTTTGGCTGATTATGCATTAAATCATGCGATCGCATAATCGCGTTTTTCTGGAGGGACTGGTATAATTTTTTTTTTTCTGCTTCATCTTTTTTTTTTTTTTTTTGTGAAGACCTTTTAGTTTAGGTGTGCACTTAATGTTCTAGTATATAAAAAAAAAACTATATGTATATAAAAAAGCTTTTGATCGGTAAGATTTCTAATGTTTTTTGAAGAAGTCTCTTCTGCTCATCTAGGCTGTATTTGTTTTATTAAAATACAAAAATAATTAATTAAAATGTAAAATAAATTTTCTATTTGAATATATTTTAAAATGTAATTTATTTCTGTGATGCAAAGCACATTTTACAGTGTCACATGATCCTTCAGAAATCATTCTATTATGATGATTTGCTACTCAAGAAACATTTATGATTATTATCAATTTTGAAAATAGGACTTTCTGGATTCTTTGATTAATAGAAAGTAAATAGTCTTTTGTAACATTATAAATGTCTTTACTGTCACTTTTGATCAATTTAATGCATCCTTGCTAAATAAATGTATTAAATTCTTTCTCAGAAAAAAAAATCTTACTCACCCCAAACTTTTGAACGGTAGTACAATGTTGCAAAAGCTTTCTATTTCAGATAAATACTGTTCTTTTGAACCTTCTATTCATCAAAGAATCCTAAAAAAAAATTACACCACTGTTTTCAACATTGATAATAATCATAAATGTTTCTTGAGCAGCAAATCATCATATTAGAATGATTTCTGAAGGATCATGTGACACTGAAGAATGGAGTAGTGATGCTAAAATTTTAGCTTTGCATAATAAATTACATTTTAAAATATATTCAAATAGTAAAGTTATTTTACATTTTAATAATATTTCACAATATTACTGTTTGGTTGGTTTGTTTGTATTTTTAATAAAATAAATGCAGCCTTGGTGAGCAAAATAGACTTCTTCTAAAACATAAAAAAATCTCACAGATAAGAAAAGAAAGAAAAAAATTATATATATATATATATATATATATATATATATATAGGTCCTTCTCAAACATTTAGCATATTGTGATTAAAGTTCATTATTTTCCATAATGTAATGATAAAAAATAAACTTTCATTGACACCCTCAAGCAAGAGGGTAAGACACAGAAAGAAATTTCTGAACGAATAGGCTGTTCCCAGAGTGCTGTATCAAGGCCCCTCAGTGGGAAGTCTGTGGGAAGGAAAAAGTGTGGCAAAAAACGCTGCACAACGAGAAGAGGTGACCGGACCCTGAGGAAGATTGTGGAGAAGGACCGATTCCAGACCTTGGGGGACCTGCGGAAGCAGTGGACTGAGTCTGGAGTAGAAGGCGTGTGAAGGAAATGGGCTACAGGTGCCGCATTCCCCAGGTCAAGCCACTTTTGACCCAGAAACAGCGGCAGAAGCGCCTGACCTGGGCTACAGAGAAGCAGCACTGGACTGTTGCTCAGTGGTCCAAAGTACTTTTTTCGGATGAAAGCAAATTTTGCATGTCATTCGGAAATCAAGGTGTCAGAGTCTGGAGGAAGACTGGGGAGAAGGAAATGCCAAAATGCCTGAAGTCCAGTGTCAAGTACCCACAGTCAGTGATGGTCTGGGGTGCCATGTCAGCTGCTGGTGTTGGTCCACTGTGTTTTATCAAGGGCAGGGTCAATGCAGCTAGCTATCAGGAGATTTTGGAGCACTTCATGCTTCCATCTGCTGAAAAGCTTTATGGAGATGAAGATTTCATTGTTCAGCACGACCTGGCACCTGCTCACAGTGCCAAAACCACTGGTAAATGGTTTACTGACCATGGTATTACTGTGCTCAATTGGCCTGCCAACTCTCCTGACCTGAACCCCATAGAGAATCTGTGGGACATTGTGAAGAGAAAGTTGAGAGACGCAAGAGCCAACACTCTGGATGAGCTTAAGGCCGCTATCGAAGCATCCTGGGCCTTCATAACACCTCAGCAGCGCCACAGGCTGATTGCCTCCATGCCACGCCGCATTGAAGCAGTCATTTCTGCAAAAGGATTCCCGACCAAGTATTGAGTGCATAACTGAACATAATTATTTGAAGGTTGACTTTTTTTGTATTAAAAACACTTTTCTTTTATTGGTCGGATGAAATATGCTAATTTTTTGAGACAGGAATTTTGGGTTTTCATGAGCTGTATGCCAAAATCATCAGTATTAAAACAATAAAAGACCTGAAATATTTGAGTTGGTGTGCAATGAATCTAAAATATATGAAAGTTTAATTTTTATCATTACATTATGGAAAATAATGAACTTTATCACAATATGCTAATTTTTTGAGAAGGACCTGTGTGTGTGTGTGTATATATATATATATATATATATATATATATGATAAGATTTTTTAAATAAAAATCTTTTGAAACAAATGTAAATGTGTTTACTGTTTACATTTTGAATTTTACAATTTAATTTTGTCATTTTGTCAGGTGAGAAACTTGTGCTACATGGTGAGTCGAAGAGAGAAGCTGAAGCTGTCCCAGAGTAAAGCACAAGAACAGATTTTCAATCTGCATGTCAAGCTCATTAACCAAGAGTTATCTGCAGGTAATTTTAATTTATTATACAAATAAATTATTTAAAAAATAAATGGTTCTGTTTTAAATGTATTTTATTTTTTTGTAGCTTTGAGTTAAAATAAACTCATGTTTTATCTTTATGGGGAAAACAAATATATATATATATATATATATCTTTTTTTTTCTAATTATTTAATATTTCATAAGTGGTTAAATAATTTGTTCACATGTTTAGCCTTGGACTCTAGATTTGAATTCAAGTTGTAGCCAAAAAGATCCAGTGAATTAAAGATAACCATAATCTTGCATAACCTGTCTTTTAACTATCCAGTACCACTGACTGACTTCTGCTTTTATTGACAGGACTTCCAGTGTCCTCTTCTGTAGAGAACCTGTTACACCCTCCTCCCAGGATAACCCTAAAACTCAAAATGCCCAAAGTGTCACTTGGCAATGGCAAAACCAGCTCCAAAACTGGTAATGGACCCCTGTGCCCGGATAACAGCAGCAACGTATATGACACTGGCGAGGGAGGCATCGGACAGGGCAAACCGCAGCTCCATCTCGGACGGGTACGGATAGAGGAGCGTGCAAACGGTCTCTTGCCTGCCTCCGTCTACATACGACGAGACGGTGGCACTCCCCCATTGGCCATAAAGCAATCTGGCAAACCCCTGGCTCTGCACGCTGCCCTCCACGGCCATTCATCCAATGGGAAGGGCAAGACTGAACCAGAGAAAACCCGCCCATTGAAATCCAACGGCATTATGGAAAAGTCCGTACTCCAAAGAGACACTTCCTGCCAGACGCCCACTGAGAAGGACACCTGTAACAAGATTTCAGGGAAAGGTCAGTCAGGTGGATTCCACAAAACCTCTCTTGAGCACTTCAGTCGATCTCTCAAGGAGGCCACTGTTAGTTTAGTACGGACTGAGGACCTTCGGGCCTTTGAGAAGAACGCACGCAAATCCTCCGGATTCTCCAAACCTGTTTCCATTGAGCAGCCACTAGGGGGCAGCAGAGCATGCCAGGAGAGTGATGGTTACTGCCCGGACGCAGAGCTCAGTGACTCTGAGCCCGAGGCTAAAGGGAAGTGCCGGCAGGGAGGGAGGGGGCAAAAACAGAGAGGTCCAGCTGGAGACTATGTCAAGCCAGCCAGCCGAGCAAAACTGTCTTTTGGCTCTAGAACGTCAGTGCAAAGGTGACAATCTTCAAAAGCATCTCAAACCCACTGCCACAAATTACCCTAGTTCTTCGGCGGTAATTGGAAGTGCCAGATTCTGTTTTCCTCTGTTGAGGATCAGCCGACGGTTTTTAGTGCGGTGTGCCAAAAGATCCTTGCTGGCTGATTGCAGAAGTGCAGATTGGTCTATTTTGTAGACTGATATATATCACTGTGTCTCTCTACCCTGCCAGAGTGTTTCTGCTGCAGCTGCACTTGGATCCAATACATGAGAGCATGTGTAAAGTAGGTTTTATGGGCCGTGAAGCAGTGTTTCTGTACATAAAAGGAACCTCCGTTTTTGACTGTACATAGTAGTTTGTTTTAAGATGTGGAGCACATTGAGATGCTTTCCACTTCCTGAAACATTATCATACTTTCTTACTGCTATGCTTATGCAAATAAATAAAGACTTAAGAACTCTGATCTGACAAATCATGATTGTTTGATTGTTTTGAGAATCTGGCTGGACTTTTTTTTTTTTTCTGTTCCTTTGTCTTGCGTTGTTGTTTTTTAACTTCTTTGCTAATGTTAGAATTGCTTTAGTTGGAAAAGAACGTGTTTGTGTGCAATGGTCTTCCATCTGTCTTCAGAGTGTGAAAGAATATATGTCAAACCTTAATGTTTATATTCAGAATAAACTCTAAGGATTTTTTTTACTCTAATCTATTTTGTCACCTCTCAACGGCGAAACCCAGCGGTTTTCTTTTGTGCTTGAGATGTAGCATTGTAGCGCAAGAGAAATAATGTTTTGGCATAAGTGTTCACATGTCCATCCAAGTCAGTCAAATAAACTGGGCTCTTGATATTAATTACAAAAAAAATACTGCGAGCTCCTGAGACCCAGGCATAGACTTTTGTCCTCTGTAAAGGGCATTGTATTTTATATTTTAGCAAATGTCTCGACCATATATTTGACAGTTTTAAGTCTGGATGTGCTGCACCAGATTTGTCAAATTTAGCGCGCTTGATAATGATCATATTTTTTAATAATTAAAATCAGACTTATTTTTAAATTGTTTGTCATAAATAAACTTATCAGGACAACATTAAAGGGTTTCAAAAATCAGAATATGATTTTTCGGTTATATAACAGGGCATCGATTTCATCCTTTTCGTCCTTTTTAGTGGACACCAGATTTACAGCATGTTTATCAGGCATTTTGGGGAGACACAACAAGTAAATAGGGAAAGACGTTATAAATTAGTATTTCTATGAAATATGAGCCATGTTATTACTCCCATGTTACACTTCTTTTTTCATTACATGCCCCAAGAACTCCTTAATATGCTAATTAAATATAATGTATAGATACGTTGTATAGAATGGGACTACCCATATGGCCATGTAACTTGTATATAAAATCTTTATGTATTTCATAAGTTGAGAATCATCTTTATACAAAGTATGGTTAAAAATTAGCCTGAAACCTAAAAAATTTTTTTTTTTTTTTTTTGCCTATACATGTCTTTTCATTTTCTGAAATGAGGACATAGCATAAAATATCTTGTTTTCAAAAAGATTAAAAATCTATTTGTTGCTCCAAACAATGTATGTTACAAACAACAAACTTTCTGGTTCTAGGAAGTTATACTATAATAATATAATATTCTATTTAAAAAAAAAAAAGCAAGGACACATTAAATTGATGACAGTAAAGACATTTATAATGTTGCAAAAGATTTCAAAAGATCCCGTTTTATATTTGAACCTTCTACTCATCAAAGAATCCTGACAATAACAAAACCATCACGGTTTCCACAACAATATTACTGATAATAAAAAGACAATAATGTTGCTAATGTTTCTTCAGCACCAAATCAGCATATTAGAACTACTGGAGTAATGGATGCTGAAAAAATTGCCATCACAGGAATAAATGACAAATATATAATAATTGAAAACAATTATTTTAAAGTATAATATTTCATATTTTTACAGTATTTTTTTTTTTTTTTTTTACGTTTGTGAGCATGAGATTTTGCGACTCTTGCGGATTTTGAACGTTAGTGTGTATCCGCCACTTCAAATTGTGCAGTCACAAGTCATGTTCATGTAAAGCTCTAAAGCAGTAATTAGTCTGTCATTTTCCTTCAACATCATTCGTCTCAGGAGCCCTCTGGCTAGTCCAAATGGAAGTGTTCTTCACAGTTTTAATCATTTTCTTCGCTCCAGAAACCACAATTTCTGCACTCTGTGGTGTTTCCTCAGGCTGTACCTGCCTCCTGTTGTCAGCTAACACAATGAGAGAACTCGATAATGAGTGAATCATTTACATTCTGAAGGGGTTTTGTTTAGTCATATAAATTGTGTTTACTGGTAAATGATTGCAGAACAGTTAAAGTCCTTCATTCTTAATGTTAGTGTCTTACCCTCATAATTGAATCATTGGATGCGCATTATGCGTAACTTGCTTCAATTCTAAATACTTATTAAACAGAGTAGTGTATCATTCATTTTTGCTGCACAGAGATAGCCTATTACAATTTAACTTAAATATTGATATGGATAGATAAGAAATTGCTGAGCTCCACTGTCATCTTGTGTTCTTTTCAACCTTAACCAAGTTCTCTTCAGACTCGACTGATTCTTTTGGTTGAGCGGCTGCTGTGTTAGCTGCTATACATCAGGACTTCAATGCTGCCTTAGGCTTATTGATCATTTGAAGAAAAAGCTGAGTTTGACTCCAGTGTAAAACCAGTGAAGCCCTCGCTCTGTTGAGAAAGAAATATAAATCATAGCAAGTAAAAGAAACATCCACTTCTGCAGCTTTTATAGGGATAAGGTACAGGACCTTAGCACTAAGCTGTGAAATAACATACAGTTCTGAGCATTATATAGCTTTTTTTAGAAATAAGAAATCATTTAGAAGGACTGATGTCACTGTAAATTGCAGTGTAATGCTAATTGTCAGTGCACGCACTGAATACTCCCAAGTGTAACATTTTGTGTATCACCTTATATTGATGTGTACTTTATTCAACATTGACTTTGCCAAGTATAAATCAATTTTAGCATTGCTAAAGTACTCCTTTTACAAAGCACCTTTAATCTTGGTTTAACAATAAAAAAATAAATAAATCAGGATTCCAAACCGCAGAAATGACCAACCTGCTCTAAAACCTCAGTGTGATTTTAGTGAACTCTGTCCTTGATTGGCTGGTTCAGCAGGCAGGTGTGTTTGATTGGAGCGATATCTCTAAAATGGAAACTATCACCATGAACAATGGTTAGACACTTCTGGCTTAACTAGATGAACCTACCCACATGAGAATAGAAAAACTAACAGGAGAAATTAAGCTTGAAATCAGGTTATAAACAAGAAGTATTAACATTTTTAAACTTGCAGCACATGTAAATGAATGAAACATCTTACTCTTGAATATAAAAGTACACTACCGTTCAAAAGATTGGGGTCTGTAAGATTTTTTTTCAGTAAGAAATTAATACTTAAATCAGCAAGGATGTATTAAATTGATCAAAAACGACAGTAAAGACTTTCACTATTTAAAATAAATGCATTCTGTTCTTGTGAACTTTCTATTCACCAAAGAATCCTGAAAAAATCATGGTTTCCACAAAAATACTAAGCAGCTGTTTTCAGCATTAATAATAATAAATGTTTCCTGAAATCAACATAGAATGATTTCTGAAGGATCACGTGACACTGATGAAAACTGGAGTAATGATGCTGAATATTGAGCTTTTCTATCACAGAAATGCATTACATATTAAAATATTATGTAAAATAGAAAACAGTTATTTTGAATTGTAATAATATTTCACAGTATTACTGTTTCACTGTATTTTTGATCAGATAAATGCAGCCTACGTGAGCAGAAGAGACTTCTTTCAAAAAACACAAATATTTGAATGAATATTGCTTTACCTCTTCAATGTCAATAGACTTTCAGAGGAAAAAGAATCATGTAGACCAGTAATGCTTTATTCCTTAATGGGATGTTTATTTTTCCAAAGTAGCTACTAGGCCAACTAGAAAGGTGATACTCTATACCAAAAATGTTTTCACCTGAAGCTGTAATGTAGCCTATTGTTTTTTATTATGAGGAATGGGATTTGCCTGATGGACAGTAATGTGATAAAAATGAGTCCATTAGGATCTTTATTACCATGTGTACAATCTAACAAGAGCCATTGAAAGATTGCAGCGTGGAGCACAAAGACTGAATACCATCTGCTTGTGTTGTGTATTAATGTAATGAAGACTATTCGTATCGCTGGTCGACAATTTGCATAATGTGCAAAAGCCCTATTGTGCTATGGCTGAAGTACTATATTGTCTTGTTTTCCAAACTTTGGTGTTTGTCGCATAATACAAGACAAAGAGCCACTCTTGGAGCCACTCCATGCTGTTCTTATGAAATTCCAGTGAAGTAAAAGGAAGGTCAGCTGGAGTCACTGCGCCATAGTGAACTGCATTAAGTTGGCTTTGTCAAATTGAAAACAATGGAACTGCACAGCTGGAATGAATAGGTTCCATTGCTTTATTTTCACAGTTGTTTTTCTGAAGATGTTAGGTAAATGATGTAAATGATCAAATTAATCTGCATAACATATGTGCTATAGATATTTCTCTTCTGTGTAGGCTGCTGTAGTAGTGATGCTGTGAGGTATTAGAGAAAAGTCCCGTGTCATCGCGAAACAGTTTCTCTTACAACACTGAGGTCAGCAGTTTAGCATTCTGCCTCACTAACAGCAGCAGAGAGGAGCTGCATCACCAGTCCCATGTAGAGAATAAAACTTGTCCAACCATATGTATGCTGGATTAAAATATGGCTGTGTGTTGACGCGCTCATTCATCGCTTGAACTATTGTCTCGTTATACAGTATAGAAGCATCTGCCTAATAATTAAACCACTCCTTAGCCCGCTCGCATGACAAAACACGAATCCTACTATGGGGAAGGTTTATGAATATTAATGACGCAAGGCCGACGACGCTTCCATGCATCAAGCCAATTGCCCTAATTAATATTCATGAGCGAAGTTTTTCATTCGTACATTTTTTTGTTGTCCTTCCAACGTCTGCCTTTCAGAAAATCATTTCGCCCTACGTCTCGCTACGTCACTGATTTGCATAAGTCAAGTTCAGCAAATCACATCGTCCTACTGGCCGAGCGTCGTTACGTAATTAATATTCATGACACAAGCCTTCACCGTAGTACGCTTTTCCTGAAAGTGTCAGACTGGCCGGGTGGAGAATGCGGTGGTCAAGTGCACCGTTTTTATCACCATTTCTTTTCTCTAATATCTCGTCAATGGACAAATTATCGAAACGTCCAGTAGTACGTAGATTCGTCTGATGATTGAGATGAAAGGAAAACTCTGAAACAAGTTAAATTTCATCATTACACGGAGAAGAGAGAGTTTCTTCCGGACTATTTCGCTTATCGACGTGGGATTTTGTTGTGGATACCCAGCCCTGTTCAACCTTGTGCCGTCAATGACAAGTTCAGCGCCGCGTATCATAAACCTCACTTTTACACGACCACTATGGTGCTTTGGGAATCAATGAAGTGGACGAATATACATGTCATTTCCTTGCAGCATCCGAGTCCTTCAGCATCAGAATCTGTTGAAGCCGGTTTAACCTGTCCTGTACTTACGTGTCAAGTACACCGAATACAATTAGTCTGCTTTAAACATCATTGCTGAAATTTTCTCTCCTGGACTAAGAAACAACAGTTAAAGCCTGGTAAATCCTGATATTTTATAACTCCTCCTGGCAGTTCACATTTCAAAATCCTGTATTTGCATAGCCACTAGTCTTTTCCCTGCTAAACAAACCACAATGAATTTCCATTGCTGGTTTGATGTTGGTCTAGATGGTGGACCAGCAACATGAAGCTAGGGGGACTTTCTGCTGAAGCCTTAACTATACTGGTGTATTTTTAAAAGGGTGGTCTCTTTGTGTTTATTTTGTATATTTATCAAAGTTTAAGACTGAAGTTACAGTAGACTGAAATACAGTACACATTCTCTCAACTTTTACATTTTGACAGTAATCCAAGATGTCATCAGCGATCAGCCAAGTGTCATTAAGTGAGCTGCCCATGGATAACTGGATGGCCAATCTGCCCAGTGCACTGTGGGATACCCCTCTCTGTTACATGGCTATTCCAGGTATTTAACCTCTAATTTTATGTTCACTAATCACATGCAAAATCTTTTTCTTAATATGCACCTCTGAGTACTGAATTTATTTTTGTGTGAATTTGACATATTTTTCTGTTTTCATTAAGTACCCACAATGATAGACTTTTTATGGTTTACATTTAATAACAATCCACAGCTATGTATTGAAAGTGTGGATGTTGTTACTTTTGGAGGGTTCTATTACTTGACCGCAGTTCCAATTTCTGATTAACCGGATACCTTTTTTTTTTTTTTTTTTTTAACAGTCTGCTTATATTTGCTTAGGCAGTTTAGTTCATTACCATTAATGCTCATGGTCATTGTATCATCGTCCTGATGGGTTTGTAGGGAGCCATAATGCCATAACCTACTGCCTGGACAAGAATGACCGCTCTCCAGTGGACCTCACTCAACCAGATATGTTGCAAAAGCTGGACAAGTACATGAAACCCATCATAAGGCCATTTGTATACAAGTGGGCAATAGCACAGGTACGTAGTTATGATCTGATCGTGGTTATTCAATCCAATTGCAATTATTTCAGAGAACTGCAATAAGTGTGAAGTTAAAATTTTATTCACGTTAGTTTTGCCTTCCAAATAAGGGGAATTATATTGCAGTTATTTAATATTCTATTATAAATAATTATATAAAAATCACAGCATTAAAGTAAATCATATGTGCCTATTCTTATTATAAATTTAATTATTATGACTTTTAAGTTTACATTTTAATCATGTTTTGTCTTCCAAATAAGGGAAATTATATTGCTTAAATCATTTTTATTATAGATTTTATTATTATATTATGACCGATTCCAAGTAAAAAATAAGCTTTTAATTTTTTTATATATTAATTAGTCTTTTTATTTAAAGGAATTAAATTGTAAGGTAATTTAAGGGGAAAAAATAAAATAAATAAGATGTAAATAATAATGTAATAATATTTTATTTTAAAATATGCACACATTCATGGGTTTCTGGATATTACTGTCTGTCGTTTAGCATTTCTATTATGAAATAGTTGTAATATTGATGAGCGCTGTTAGACTGATGAGGCACACCAGCCTAAAATGGAACTGTGTAATAGGAGTGCAATAGAGTGCAGTCTGGTGGTTACAACCCTGACTGTAAATGACATGAACAAAAAAAAATGTTAATTGCAATTATTTGTATGACAATTCATTGTCAGTACAAAATTCATAATTGTGACAGACTTAGTTTGTCATCGCTGATTTATTTTTGATTAGTCATAATCTCACAATCACCATTTTATGTTTCTGTATTTTCCATTGGATTACTTGGAACCATTTGGGACAATGGTTGCACAGTTCACATTTTCAATTACATGAACAAATAGTAAACTGTCTGGGTTCATTGAAAGCCTTGGTGTTCTTCATTATGTTAAAATACAAAAATCATTAATACTTAATCAGAGAAGGCATGATCAAATTCTCTGTATCCAACATTCTTTCGAAATTCATAATTGCCAAAGACATAAAAGCAGAAATAAATGCAGTTATGCTGGGTATGGTATCCCTCACGAGGTTATAGACCAATTTATGTCAGCATGCATCAGCAGATTCCTTTAGAGCACGAGTCTCTCAAGTCTATTAGCATGAGAGGCAATAAATTGCCATCTGTTGTCATGGAGAAATCAATCAAACACTCAGCTTTGCTACTGTAAAAGCTTTGAAAGCACAATTCGATGGGAAAGTTATGACAAAAGTAACATTGATAGATGAGCATTGTCCCAAATCTATAGAATAGATACCGATCAATATAGATACAGTTACTTTTTTACAGAGATGGTTGTCACTTTCAATGGTTTCACTCACACTGTTTGTCTCTAGCTAGCTGTTCAGTACTATCTTTACTACACCTGCATTGTTAATGAATGTGCTTTACATTATTTACCTTAGGAGTCTTGCATTAGGGAGCAGTTAGATTGTGGAGTGCGATACTGTGACCTGAGGATAGCACATAGGCCTAATGACAGCTCAAATGATCTCTACTTCTACCATGGTGTTTATACCACTATAACTGTGGAGGTAAGACTATAAAAACTATTGATCGAACAAAAGATGTATGTTTAAAAGACTGCCAAGGCGTTTAATGATTTAAAATATAGCATTACTTTTCCCAGTATCTGTTTGTTGTGTATTTTGATATGTGCAGTGTAGTTCTAATTTGTTTGATGTTTGAAGAATAGAAATAAGTGTTTTTTTTACTTGAAACAAACTAATGTATTGTGTTATTTCAGATAGTGTTAAAAGAGATCAGAGAGTGGTTGGATGTTCATCCAAAGGAGGTAGTCATCCTCTCATTTAGCCACTTCATTGGCCTCAGTCAAGAGCTTCACACACTGCTTGTCTCAACTATAAAGAGTGTTTTTGATTCCAAACTCTGCCCCAAAACGGTATGCATCAATTTTAGAAATAGATGATGGGAACAATATATATACACAATATAAGTAACTAACAATATATTTCTAATGTGTTATGAAAATATACTTTCAGGAGCATGTGACATTACGGACATTATGGAGCCAGGGTCATCAAGTTATTGTTTCATATGAGCACAATATTGCCAACTGCCACAGAGAATTGTGGTTCCATATACCTTATTGGTGGGCCAACAAGTGCAAGGCTGAAGCGCTGATCGAGGAATTTGAACGAAGAAAACAAAATGGCCGGCCAGGTAATACTTAATGATATGCCATAAATCAATAAATTAATTAATTTATTTATTTATTGATTCTCTTGATAAAAATATCATCCTTGGAAAAATGAAAATGTTTCCTTTCCTCTAACAATAATTCATAAGCTGTTATTTTATTAATGATTCTCTTGATAAAACGATCATCTTTAGAAAAGTGAAATGTTTCTTCATAACTGTAATTTTAAGATCGATTGATTGATTGATTTATTTTATTTGTTTATTTTATATATCATGATCATCCTTAAATGTGAAAATGTTTCCTCTAACAGTAACTCAAAAGCTTTTATTTTATTAATTATTCTCTTGATAATCTTGTAACAGCAACTCATGAGCTTTTATTTTATTTTATTAAATTATTTATTGAGAAAACGATCATCCTTAGAAAAGTGAAAATGTTTCCTGTAACAATAATTCATAAGCTGTTATTTTATTAATTGTTCTCATGATAATCTTGTAACAGTAACTCATGAGCTTTTATTTTATTTTTTTATTGAGAAAACGATCCTCCTTATAAGTGAGAATGTTTCCTGTAACAGTAACTTGTTTTTATTATTATTATTATTATTATTATTTTATTTTATTCTCTTTATAAAACCATCCTCTCTTGGAAAAGTGTAACAGTAACTCATAAGCTTTTATTTTATTTTCTTGACAATACTATCATGCTTGGAAAAGTGAAATTAAAAATCAGTTTTCATGTACCATTTTCCACAGGTGGCTTTTTTGTGACTGGTATCAATCTTACCGAAGATCTGAAGTACATATGCTCCCATCCCACAGAATCACTGAGGGATATGGTGATGTCTACATATCCCACATTACTTAGCTGGGTCAAGCAACAGAAGCCTGGCTCTAACACCGGCTCCCTCAATATCATAGCTGGGGACTTTGTGACTGAGAGCCAGTTCATACCAACTGTTATTGCACTGAATGAAAATCTGCTCAACAGGACCATAATACCAGAGCCTTGACCCTCTTTTAGTCTGCACAATGTATTTAACATTTGAAGAAAGAAGTGCTTCTTGTTCTTGTGACGTTTTTTATACTAGTCAACTTTGCACTTTTTTTATAAGGGTGCTTACACACTTAGAGTTTATGCTGCGTCAGCTCCATTCATTTCAATAGTGATGGCGCATTGCAAGGACTTTCCATACCCTCAAAATGGATGCTGTTCATCAAACGCTCCGTCATAGAGCTGTATCTAGTGTGTAAGCACCCTGAGGGTGATAGATATTTTGAGTTATGGGTAGAATAATGTAATGCACTGACTTTTATGACTTGAATTTACTGTCTTAAGCTTATTTATGCAGTCACCAATATATACCTCTGATTTTGCAAAACTGTTGATCATTTTTAAGGACCTAGTTCCAAGTGGAGGTCATTATCAAGGTCCCAGTTACCACAACTTTACATGCAGTACAGCACAAGACACAAGCACAGGATGCAATAAGTTCACTGGGAGCATCAGAGTTTCACAGTTTGCATGAGAATTGCTGACTATACTGAATTCAAGCCTGCAAAAATGGATTATAAAACACTCAGGATTGTTCATTCTTTATGATCTATACTCTTTTCAGCTTTCTACTGTGTGGTATGGTGATGGAAATATGATTCAAATAAGTACATTTCTGCATGGTGCACACAATCAAAAGCATGAAGAGACACTGGAATATTTCTGTGGTCGCACATATGTTCTCTGCCATAGAAGCATGCGATTTAAACCAGTTTAATCAAGATATTAGTTTTGCATTATAAACAAATATGCTTATACTAACACAATATCAGCAGTTGAATGGAATATCAAATATTCACATTTAATATTTGAAGATTTACAATAAATAAAACATATCTAACAATGTTTATTCAATTGTTTTTATTTTATAGTTTTCACAGTCATAAATTTACATTAAAAAAAAAATATTTTAGTCTGTAATTCCTTAAAAAGCTTTTATATAGCCACCGAATTTGGCACCGTCCTTTAGACTGTTCTGGTTTAATGTTTGTAGTTATTTTAGCTTCAAGACTAACCCTCATTTATTCAAGGAAGCAATTTCTTAAGATGCAAATAAACACCTATTATTTATAGTAATATTTATGCTGTGTTTGAGTTTCAGTGTAACATTAATAACGGGTGAGTTATTAATACTGAATTCTGGATACTGAATACAGGATTCTCTGATTATATCAACACACAAACAGAAGCAAGAATTAGCTGATATGCAAAGCGGCATTAAACTATGCTTTGTTCTATTGATTAAGGACTGTGCTGAAAGCCTGTAGTCAAAGTTTACCTTTGATAATGGTTTTTTGTGTGTGTCTTTTTCCAGCTCAAAGATGATAAAATGATGAAAGGTCACCAGATTTTCAAACAAGAGAGAAAGAGAGAGAGAGAGAAAAGAAAACTAAACTAAATGATTAGTGTGTCTAAATAAGGGAATATAAGATTTATGCTCTGGTAAAACGTGATTATGGTCAAAAATAAATAAATAACAGGATGGTGAAAAGAGCTTAGTCAATGATCAGCTTATGAGAACGTCTAATTTATATATATATTTTTTATTAACCGGTTGTAATTTTGTTTAGAGAAATGAAAAAGAAACACATGCAATAGGCTTAATAAACTGTAAGGTTTTTATTTTGGAAATGTGTTAAGTATCAAGGAATAGCCTATGGCAAAAAAAGAAAACAAAAGATGTCCCACTCTTTCTTTGCTTTTGTAATATTGTGATAAAAAAATCTAAATGTTTTTCTTTTATGAATGTACATTTTATCCAACATAGACTTAGGCTACGAGGAAATGAAAATGTAGCCTACTGCAGAACAGGAATGACCACAATTT
Organism: Romanogobio albipinnatus; assembly: GCA_023566225.1. NCBI lineage: Eukaryota > Metazoa > Chordata > Actinopteri > Cypriniformes > Gobionidae > Romanogobio > Romanogobio albipinnatus. The sequence goes on from CM042250.1 coordinate 17,337,778, forward strand.
CTATCAGTAAATGAAAATATGTTTTCGGGCGGTTTTAACAACTCGTGAACGAAAAAGCTGTTCTGCAATCAGCTGAGAGACAGAAGCAGCAGAGGGAACAAGGAAAGAGCTAGCACGCCAAGAGTCTTTCATGTTAATCGTGACACGTACAAAAGACTTGTATTTTCGTAGAAAAAGGAGTTCACTAACCGATGTAGTTATGTGGTTACATTTAAAAAGAGTTGGGCTTTGAGCCTCATTATCGATGATGGTGTGTTATCTGTTGTTTCGCTCAAACACGGACGGTTTCAGCGGATCGACTCATTTTGTTTTCAAACGCAGTCAGAGGCACATCTGTAACGAGCTACTGCTTTTAAACACTCCAGTAAACTGATGGATCACATTAAAGAGGCTGAAATTAATCACGAGGAATGGATGTCATGTTTGCCAGAGAAACTGTGGGATGTCCCTTTAACAAATCTCTCAATACCAGGTGAGCCCCAAGGAAAGTTTCAATTACATGTTGTTGTTTTTTGTTTGAACTATCCCAGCGGGCACCTTGATGTCAATTTGACGTCAAATATGAGTCAAGACTTGACCAATATACTGTACACACCATTTTAAATTCAGTTTGGACAGCAATTTCTTCCAGTGTTAATTGGGTGAAAATCGGAAGTTAATCCCGCACTAAAATTAATTTTATGGACATGTTGGCCAAAATTTTTGACGTTCAATTTACATCAAATCAATGTCATGTTTTAGACATCAAATTGATGTCATATTGACATCACATTGACATCAATATTTAATAATTATTTTTCTTTAAGTTTAAGGATTTTTTCTTAACTGAGGCCTCGAAACGCATCCATTTGGCATTTCCTTTCGAACTGTGTTGGATTTGTAACATATTTTACATGAATCAATGTTTTAAAATCGTGTTTGCAAACACAACAATAAAAAAAAATCTTAAATGATAAAAGTGCCACAATTGTCCCACTTTCACGTGGAGGAGTGGCATTTTGCAGTAAAATGTAATGCGTTAATTATAAATGCTTATGTTTGTAAATGCTGCGTGACTTTGACGTGTTTTAATGGGCGTGCGCGTTGTCAAACACTGGAGCGCGCAGAGTTGCCATGGAAACGGCGCAGCAAGCAAGTGGCAACAGCTGACCAACCGACAAGCTGCAAAGCTCCCTCTGTCGCTTTTGTTTTCACTGCTTTCAGGTGAGTTTAGTCTGTAAAGTTACACAAATAATACACACAACTGTTCCTGACCCTTTTCTTACGTGTAATTGACGCTTCTGTTGAATATTTACTTTATAGAAATGTAACTTTAGTGTCTTCGAAGTTCATTAGCATCTCAACCGTCTCAGAACAGGCAAGTTAACGTTAACGTAAGCTCTTGTTTATAAAAGTTTGGACTTTTAATCAAATATTTATGGTAGATGACAGGTTTTGATAGTTTTTGTAAAGGTTTTGCTGCCAATTGAATGGGTCATTAGAAGTTGGCTAATTAATTTACAGTAACGTTAAATGTTAATCGATGACATCACTTACACAGAAAAAAAAATGCGATCGCGAAAATTGGCTGAAACTGGTTAAAATATTGAAAAAAAATGTTCTGTGATTTCAGGAAGGACAAAATAACCCCTCTACAACAGAGGGGAAGCTCTCAAGATCCCAACATGTCTGAAGGAAGCTGGAAGTAGGAAACACAGGTGAACTGAAGAAGTTAATTAATCTCATATCCATTTGAACAATATTTTTCACCCATCACATACATCTATCTTCTCTTTATTTTCTCATATTAAATGTTTTATTTATTTAATTCATTTTAGAAGGCTTTGACATCCAAATATAAGTGACGCTGTATGAACAATATTAAATGAATAAGTAACTAAAAACATAAATTCTGATACCCTAAGAATAACAGAAATATGTTCTTTATTAATCTTTCTCTTTTCTGAGAAAGATCTTTTTTTTTTACCTTTCTTTCTCACATTTCACCTCTGCTGTAGCTTCTTTCCTTTTAATACACCTGGCATTGTATACTAAATATTGTTTGCTCTGTGATAAATTGTTTATGTTGATGCTTTCCAGGTTGAAGCCCTGCACCGTAGCAGAGTTGGAGTGGATCTCCTATTGAACATCTCTTAAGGTGCTATGAACCATGTGACTAGTAACGTTAAGTGAAACCTCAAACATACACGTTCAAAAGTTTGGTGTTGGTGTTGTATATCTTTGAAAAAAGTATCTAATGCCCACCAAGACTGCATGTATTTGATTAAAAGTACAGTAAAGACAATAACATTGTGAAAGAGTATTAAAACAGCTGTTTTCTATTTGAATATATTTTTAAGCGTAATGTATTCCTGTGATCAAAGCTGTATTTTCAGCACCATTACTCCAGTTGTCAGTGTCACATGATCCTTCAGAAATCATTCGAATGATTTGCTGCTCAGTTATTATTAATAATGGAAACAGTTGTGCTGCTTAATATAGATTTTTTTTTATTCAACAACATTTATTCAAAATAGAAATCTAATGCTACATTAGTCCACTAAGACCTTTGTTCATCTTCGGAACACGAATTAAGATGAACAACGGATTTTTTGTTGAAATCCGATGGCTCAGAAAGGCCTCCATACACTAAGCACCATGACGCATGGACGAGAATATGACGTAGAGCCGGCGTTCGGGCATCCAGGAAATGCACACTTTAGCACCATTTGAGCACTAAGCCAAGACCTAAAGCACAATCAATGTAGAATTCAGCAGCTTAGATACGGCGAGTCTTCCTCTGCTTGTAAACAAAGCTCCTCGCTTTCGGCTCTACGTCATATTCTCGCGTTCACGTCAGAGGCCCAGACGGGACACAAGAACGCTTCATTAAATTATTGTAGAACCACTGCAGTGAGAAGGACTTTTTAACAACGTCTTAAGTACCTTTTATGGGTCTTGAGAGAGGAAATGTCATTGCTGCCAATGGAGGCCTTTCTCAGCCATCGGATTTCAACTAAAATATTTTAATGTGTCTGAAGATGAACCAAGGTCTAACGGGTGTCCAACAACATGAGGGTAAGTAATTAATGACAGAATTTACATTTTTGGGTGAACTAACCATTTAATTGAATGTTGGTGCAACTCACCCTATAGTGTGTTTCATGTTAAAGGGTTAGTTCACCCAAAAATGAAAATTCTGTCATTAATTACTCACCCTCATGTCGTTCGACACCCGTCAGACCTCCGTTCATATTCGGAACACAAATGAAGATATTTTAGTGTAAAGCTGATGGCTGAGAAAGGCTTCAGACAGGCCTCCATTGGCATTCAGTACATTTCCTCTTCCAAGACGCATAAAAGGCACTAAAAACGTCGTTACAAAGTCCATCTCACCACAGTGACTCTACAATAATTTTACGATGCGTCGACAATAGTTTGCGTGCGCAAAAAAATCAAAATAACACCTTTATCCAGCTTGTTCTTCCCTTCCGTGTGTGCCTCCACGACGCATGCGCAAGAATATGACGTGGCGCCAGCGTTCGGGAATCCATGAAATGCACACTTTAGTCCGATTTTGAGCACTACGCAGAGACCTAAAGCACGATCAATGTAGAATCCAAAAGCTTAGACACGCGCGTCTTCCTCTGATTGTAAACAAATCGCTTCTGGGTCATGTGTCCGAACGCCGGATCTGCGTCATATTCTCGCGCATGCGTCGTGGAGGCACACACGGAAGGAAAGAACAATTTGGATAAAGGTGTTATTTTGATTTTTTTTTGCGCACAAAAACTCTTGTCGTCACTGTGGTGAGATGGACTTTGTAACGACGTTTTAAGTGACTTTTATGCGTCCTGGGAGAGGAAATGTACTGAATGCCAATGGAGGCCTGTCTGAAGCCTTTCTCAGCCATCAGCTTTACACTAAAATATCTTCATTTGTGTTCCGAATATGAACGGAGGTCTGACGGGTCTCGAACGACATGAGGGTGAGTAATTAATGACAGAATTTTCATTTTTGGGTGAACTAACCCTTTAAGCGTTTTAAAAACGTCCTGCTGCTTTTAGTGACTGAAATAGTGCAGCAGGAGCTGCCCTCCAGGGCTCGCAACAGTCATGTGACTGAAAACTATGACTAGGCATGTGTGTCCACTGGTGTGGAGCAGAGTGAGCGTTTTCATGTTCATTTGGAAGCTGAGCTTCTCCCTCATGTGCGAGCGTGAAGCTCAGCTTCTATAGGAATTAAATGAAAACACTCACTCTGCTCCACACCAGTGGACACGCACCATAGTATTTGGGGCGCTAAAGACACACCGTACCTTTCAGCTCGGTTTAATATCCTTGTCATCATCATTTCCTTTTTTAGAAATTCTTCATCCACAGATCACAAGACTATGGTGTTCTTACCGTGGAATAAATAATAAATAGGCTAAAACAAACCGGCACACAGTTTGCTAAAGATCAGTTCTGTCAGTAGCCTACTGTAGTTAAAGTCTTTTATTATTAGAATGGCAGCACAACACAGAAAGAATAACACTAGCTTTAGAGAGTTTAAATTACTTTGTGAATAAATGATAAACAAGTGATGGTTGCTGAAAATCGTATTAATGCTTTAAATGCTGTGAAACGAGTAATACAATATTTGCTCCATCTTCATTCAGGTGCTGTACAGCAGTCAAGCCCAGCATCTTCAGAGGCTGATATAAACAAATCATATGAAGAACTATATCTGCTCCCGACAGATATGGGGGAATGGGCAGCGATTGATCTGTGTTCAGATTCAGATTAGGTGTACATTTATCTACATCAATCATCTTTTTCCATACTATTTTAATTTGCTTTATATTGTTTCTAGATACAAAATCCTGTATTGTATGTACCAAAATGCAATAGTATTTTTTACATATAAGCCTGATGAATAAATTGTTCTTACATTATTACTTTTGTGTCATTATTTTGGTGGTCGAGAAGACATCAATGTGTGGATGTCAAATTGACATCAAGTTTTTGACATCAATTTGATTTGCATTTTTGACCTGTTTTTTGACGTCAATGTTTGATGTCAATTTGACGTCGTTTTGACATCAATTGCCCGCTGGGATGTAGCCGGTTTCATTTATGAAATATTATTATTTAATCTATTGTGCAAGTTTATAACATTTTATCATTCATTTAATGGTCAAATATAATCAAAATTGAATTTTGTTATGGAATACTGCTTATTTATTATAAATGATTTATCCATGAACACCTCTTGCTACACGGCTCGTCTCGTCTCTGATGACGTGTTTGTGCCACGAGGGCGGGACAACCTGTCACTCACTCGAGATCCCAGCAATAGTAAATGACAACAATCGTTTGATTATGGGGAAATACCAGATACATAAACAGAAATGGGCTAAAGGAAAACCCAACTTTTTTGTTATGTCAGATAGATATGAAACACAAGCTTGTAAGCCATTTGTATGATGATCTCATACCTGTTTCTTTTTTCTGTTGTTATTATTGTATAGGCCTACATTTCTTTTTATTAGGGGTTCAAGCATGAAATGCTGAAACCCTATTGTAATTGTAAGGTTTCGTAAAACGCATCGTGCAGGCCAAACCGTAAGGCCTAGAGACATGAAACCTGGCCAGATGGTAGGCCTTATCAGAGTATGACCCCGAATGGCCCATAGGTGGCGCTACAGCAACCAAAAGTTCAAAATTGCTCATAACTCTTAGACTGTTTGTCCCAGGATCAAGTGTTCCGATTTTTGCAAACTAGTCCCTGGTTTTTTGCCCGATCGGAACCAAACCAGTCTAGGACAATTCTCTGGACTCTCTGAACTTTTGCATTTGGATGGCTATAACAGGGTCATTTACAAAAGAGGCGTGGCAAAATACACTCAAAAGCCTATAAATTCTAAGGGAAAACTCAAAACTTCACGAAAATTGGTGGGCATGTGTGACATTAGATCCTTAACAAGCATGCAAAGCTTTATAGAGATCGGACCATAGGTGGCACTATAACTGTTAAAAACCATATGTTTCCTATGGTAAATTGCCTATATTGCCTGTAATTTGAGTTTTCCATCTATTATTTCAGTGTTTAAAATCTTGCTAAATAAAACTTAATGTCTTTTGATGCTTGTGTGCTTAAAGGCCTTAAAGGCTTGAACCCTGCAAAATGCTGCTAGCAGCTTTAATTATTATTATTATTTGTTTGATATATTATTTGCCTACACTGTATATTCTATTTATCTACTTGTAGTCTATATTTGTTCAATATTTTATATAGGCTAGGGCTATATATGTTGGTGTACGATTGTCATGTAGCCTACTCCTATAGTCTATTGTCATGCTCATTGTTTGTAATGAAATTACTGGCATTTCAGTTTTAAAAAAAAGACAATCAAATCAATCCTAAATGGACAAAATGTTTATTGTCAAATTTTTAATGTCATAATATTATAAGAGGTAGCATATTACATAATCACATTATTGACATTAGCTTGCAGTAAATGCATACATTTCAGTGCTTTAAAGCATTACATGTTTTCAGCATTTTCTTTTGTTTTTAGTTTGTTCCAAAAGCTTTATGTATCATTTAAATACATTTATGAAATGTGTAAGTAAAGCTTTATTTATATAGCAAAATTTAAAATAGTGTTTACAAAGTGCTTCACAATAGGGAAATACAGATACATAAAATATAGTAAAATTGCCAAAAATAAAATCACATAATAGAAACAAGATAATAGAAAACATCAAGGAAAGGCCCTAGTGAACAAAATGTGTTTTGAGATACTTTATAAAAGTGCATAGTGAGTCCAATTTGCTCATATGTTGTCAGTAAGAGAGATCCATGGCTTGGGACCGAAATAACTAAAGGCAGACTCACCGATTTTTAGCCATGTTTTGGCACGTTTTGGCGGGAGTAGGCATATTTATTCAACAAATTAGAAAGGTATATTGGGGCAGTTCCATGAAGACATTTAAAAACTAATGAAAGGTTCTTGAATTCAATTCTGAATGATACAGACAGCCAGTGAGGGTATCTGAGTGTTGGAGTAATGTGATTTCCAGTTTTAGAGCGAGTTAGTATTCGTGCAGATCCATTCTGAACTCTTTAAGTGTTTAATAGAGCTCTTTGGTAACACAGTAAAAACACAATTGCAGTAGTCAAGTCTAGACGTAACAAATGCATGAACAAGTTGGAGAGGGGAGAGAATGTCACACACGTTGGAGATGTTTCTGGGTTGATATGCCATTTTAGTGACAATGCTAATTTTATTTTTTTTTTTAACTGAGGTCACTGTCAAACATGATTCCAAAGTTCTTGGCCTGATTACTGTCTTTTAGTGATAGAGAGTCTAGATGTGGAGCAATAGATGTTCTCTGTGTCATTACCAATAACAAGTACCCCTGTCTTATCTTGTTTAGCTGTAGAAAGTTCTGAGACATCCATCATTTTATGCTCTCTATGCAGTCCAGTAGGGTGGAAAGCATGTATAGGTTAAATAATAGAGGACCTAAAATTGAGCCTTGAGGAACACCACAAGAAATGTCATAGGTACACAGTTTAACATATTCCCTGTTGCTAGGATCTGAACCAGTCTAAAAGGTCCTGCACACTGTGCGATTTTTCTAAATCCTCTGCGAATGTTGCTTGTCAGACTGTACGAACATGATCCCCGATGTAATACATGTCACACTGTAGGATCTCAGTTGTCATTATGTCAAACTGTACGACAGTCAGACGCGAAAAACTGACGCAAGCAAGAGACTCATACGGACTGAGTTTTACTTCATCAATCCGTGACACGTCCGGTAACGGTGAGCCGCATTCACAGACACAATGGTAGCGTTCAGCAAACAACAAAAACAAGCGGTGGCATTTTTCATTCACCTGACTCTTTTCGACATGTTCCCTGTTGTGATTTGATTTTGTCGCACAAAATGCCTCATCAGGTTCTGCACTCCTATTGGTTCTTGATTTGACGGTCGTCCTAGGAGAAGTCACACTGCAGGGTTGCGCCTCAAATCTTCTGACACTGCCAGAATTTTGTCCGAGGTAAAATTTGATCGCAACGGTCATTAATCGGTTGTCGGTGCACATGTCAAACTAAGGATCAAAGACGTCAGATTTTAGCCTAGGATCAGAGAAATCTTTTAGGATTTCAAAATTTGTCTCAGACGGCCAAATCGTGGCCAAAATCGCACCGTGTGCACCCGGCTTTAGACAGCACCTGATAGACCAACTCAGGTTTGAAGTTGGTCGAGTAGAATCTCATGATCAACGGTGTTGAGCACTCAGATCTAAAAGAACAAGGATTGCCAAGTTTTCTGAGTCCCAAATAACTTGCAGATCATTTAAAACCCTAATCAAGGCTGTTTCTGTGCTGTGGTTTGCCGGAAGCAAGACTAACATGTCCCATTAAGTGCATTGTCATTGAGCTAGTTATTGAGTTGCATGGATACTATTTTTTCAATTATTTTAGCAATTAATTGACAATTACCATTACACACCTGACCTGTTGGTAATAGATAGGTGCGTAGGAAAGAGGATGCCTGATGAAGATCATGAGACCGAAACGTTTCTAATACGTTTTGATATCTTCTGCAAGTATCGATAGTGTGCGGGATTTCCTTTTGCAATTATTTTACCAAGAAATGGTAGATTAGAGATTGGTCTGTAGCACAGAAGAATCATTTAGTTTTCAAAATAATATAAATAACTGCATAATACATTGTTCTTTACTTTCCAAATGATCATTCTGAAAATAAAAAGCACATCTAATACACACATTTCTATAATACACCCCAGTTTTCTATTAATATAAATGTCTAAATCTGCAAAACAAATGCAACATTTGCCTGTCCACAAAATTCAGGATATGAAATGTTGAGTTTAAGTCTTTCCAAAACATTTGTTTTCAGGTAGCCATGATGCAATGAGCTACTGTCTGGATATCACTTCTCCTTTGCTCCGGTCTGAGTCAGACACCTTCAGGTTGCTGGATGGAGTTTTCTGCTGTTTCACCCGGCCAGCTATTTACAAATGGGCCACTACTCAGGCAGGCATATACCTAAAAAAAATATTTTTTATTATTTTGACTGCTTAAAATGCTTAATTTTTTATAGTAGAGATACAACCAGTGTTTCTCCCATTGCTCTCATAGTGTCAGTATACATTGTTGTGCATTTTTTACATGAGAAATGTATTGTAACATCTTATCAGAGCCCCTTGTTGTGGTGCAAGCAGGTGCAAGATATTGTGGAGCAACTTACAGCAGGCATTCGATACTTTGATCTTCGAGTTGCCCATAAACAGTATGATTCTTCCAAAGAGCTTTACTTCACTCATGTCATTTACACACATGCGACCGTCATTGTAAGTATATGTACATGTTGAGATGGATTAGCTATTTGCCATTTTATTCTTTATTTGGTACATTTTCTGCTTTATAAACGTGTTTTGTTTTATAGAAAACTCTACAGACAGTTGCTTCATGGCTTGAATCTCATCCCAAAGAAATCATCATTCTGGCTTGTAGTCATTTCGAAGGGCTGGATCATAAACTGCATGAGGAATTTATCTATTCTCTGAAGAAAATCTTTGCCTCTAAGCTGTGCCCTTGCAATGTAAGAAACCATTTGGAATTTTTCCTTAATATCATTCTGATTAATACACAATGAGTCAAAAGCTTAGAATAATTAAGATTTTAAATGTGTTTGAAAGAAGTCTGTTATGCTCACCAAGGTTGCATCAAAAATACAGTAAAACCGATAATATTGTGAAGTAATTGAAATAATTTTGTGATTATTCCTGTGATGGAAAGCTGAATAATCAGCAACTATTAGTCTTCAGTGTCACATGGTCATTCAGAAAGCATTCTAATATACTGATTTAGTTTTAAATAAAAATTTTTTTATTATTAACAATGTTGAAAATAGTTGTGCTGCTTAATATTTTTTCAGAAAACCAAGATATGCTAGCATTCAAAAGTTTGAGGTAAACAGGGACACATTAAATTGATCAAAAGTTACCGAAAAGACATTTATAATATTACACAAGATTTCTATTTCATATAAATGCTGTTCTTTTAAACTTTTTATTCATCATATAATCCTGAAAAAAGCATCACGGTTTCAACAAAAAAAAGAACAAAAAATATTTTCAACATTAACTGATAATAAATTACAACCAATAATAACGGATACTAAAATGAGCACCAAATCAGCATATTAGAATGATTTCTTAAGGATCATGTGACACTGAAGACTGGAGTAATGATGCTGAAAATTCAGCTTTGCCATCACAAGAATAAATTAAATTTTTAAATATATTAAAATAAAAAAACAGATATTTTAAATGGTAATATTATTTACTGTTTTTACTATATTTTGGATCAAATAAATGCAGCCATGGTGAGAATAAGAGACTTTCAAAAACATAAAATAATAATAATAAACTTTATTTTATATAGCGCCTTTAAATGCTACTTCTCAAAGCGCTTTACAAAAAGGACACATGTAAAAGTAAAAAGAGATGCACAAAAGCATAGAAAAAAATCTAAACAATATACTAAACATACTACAAACATATACAAAAATACAATATAACAAAAAAAAAAAACCCTATGAAATCACATATAAGCAAGTCTAAAAAAGTGAGTTTTAGGAAGGGATTTAAAAACAACGGATTCCGCATTTCTAATCTCCTACGTAAGAGAGTTCCAGAGTTAAAAAACCCCCAAACATATTACAATATGTTTGAGTCCCGGCTAGCAGACCTTTCCCGTTCCCATCCCCCTCTATCGCTGTCCCACTTCGCTTCCTGTCTACTTACTGTCCTATCATAATGGCAAAATGCAGTGTATATGAAAACATTTTGGAGTTTGTACCCATTTGCACCAACACTTTAAACAGGCTACTGATTTGTTTTGTGTCATACATATTTTTAAAGGAGGCCTTACTGACCTTGCGGAGCCTCTGGACATCAGGCTATCAAGTGGTTCTATCATATGAAGACAAGTCAGCAGCACGCCATGTGGAGTTGTGGCCTGCTATCCCGTACCTTTGGGCTAATAAACCTGATGCAGAAGAGCTGATCCAGTATCTAGAATGGCAGAAACAGCATGGTCGACCTGGTGAGAGAAGCTTTTGGCTGAAAAACAAAAGATGTTTCACATACTATCTGGTCTCTTATCAGAATATTTCTATTGCCCAGGCGGTTTTTTCGTAGCAGGCCTGAATTTGACGACAGATCGATGCTTCATCGCCTCGCATCCTCGGAAATCTCTCCAAACTCTGACCATGGAGAATTGGAACTGTGTGAGGAAATGGCTAGAAGATCAGAAACCAGGAGCTGAACCCACAAGTCTAAACATAATAGCAGGCGACTTCATTGGACCCGTCCCATTTTGCTCTCTTGTTATTGCGCTCAATAAAAAACTGCTTTAATCAACAAGCTGTTGAAGAACAATGTGTTGAGATGTAAGGTCTTTTAGGCGTTTGTCGTAAGAGAAGCCACACTGCAGGACCGGGCGTCAAATCTTCTGACAGAATTTCGTCTGAGGTCAAATATGATCGCATTGGTCATTAATCGGCTGTCATGAACATGTCAAACAAGCGATAAAAGACTTCAGATTTTGGCCTAGGATCTTTTAGGATTCACAAAATGTTTCTCAGGTGGCCAAAATTGTACAGTGTGAACCGAGCTTAAAAATGTGTGCAGGTTAATGCCTACATGTTAGTGCAATATTTAATCCTCGGTGTGTTTACATATGCCTTTTACTGTATCATGCTGCTTAATGACATTTTTTTTTGATAGACAGCATACATGTACAGTATTTTATAACAATATTGTTTATATTAACACAAATCCACTTTGCTTCCTAATGTCTGATTTTATTGTAGTAAAATACAAGTTTTTGAGATATTTTAAATACACTATTCATAAAGCAAATAAATATTTACACATCATTATTGTGTGAATTATTTTGGATGATGTCATTCTGGCTGTGAAACAGGGGTCAGGTCTGTTGCTAGGTGACCTGAAACAGCTTCCTGTAGCGGCCATATGCAGCTTGGCTAATGATGACCTTGACATTGGCGATGCAGTCATCTCCAACATCATCTACCGCCTGAACTGTCGCCTCCTTATACAGCCAACTGTGAAGGGAAAAGGGCACCATATTAGCAAGTCTGTGGATAAAATAATTTAATGCCTTATACATTTTTACTTAACTTACGCTAATTGAGGGGTGTTGAGCTGCACCTTGAGGGTCATTGTTTGTTTTCCGGTACACTTAACAACAGCTTCTTCAATCTTTTCTTTTAACACCTTCAGTCCGTGCAGGTTAAGAGCAGATATGGGGGTAACCTCAGGATCACTGGCCTCATATCTGTAAAATGTAGATAAAACAGATCTCTCTCATGCAAAATGTCATTGCCTGGGAGTTGCTATGTGGTTACTTAAGTGTTCGAAGTGGTTTTTAAAACAATTTAAAATCATCTCAAGTCATATGATTTGAGGCATCATTTACAACTGTATAAAATTCAAGGTGAGGTATGTTTGGAAGTTTAATAATTAGGGTTTAAAATTAGAATCAGCAATATTGATTGTTTTAGCAAGCTCCACTAACACTTAAGGTGACGTAGTTACACGTTAATACATGTACTTACTATGGTAATAACAGTAAATTATGCAAAATTATATGTAACTAACCCTAAACCAAACCCTAACCGTAACTTTATAGTAACTACATGTAGTTAATTAATATTAATCAATAATTATTTAAGTACAATGTAACTACGTCCCCTTAAAATAAAGTCTAACCAAATTAATTATTTGACTATTCGTAGCTAAATGACTATGTTAGCCTAGAAATCTAGACACACCCTAGCGGCAGCAAATCTAATTTGCAGCCAGGGTCGTCTAGCAACTCTCCGTTGGCTTGCGAGCTGCAAAAACCAAACTCTGGTCAGGCCAATCACATTGTGTATAGAGTCGGTGGGCGGGCTTAACATAATGACGGCAGAGTTGTGGCGGTTCCGTGTGCTACTCGTAAACAAAGAAGCTGACGAACAGCGGTCTTTCAATTTGACTTTGGCTGCGACTCTGGAAGACTTGGAGTTCAGCTTTTCTTTGAGAAAAGAACGGCACTGAAGTCATTCTTAAAATGTGTTCGGAGTTTTGCCGACCGGATACAGCGAAAGTTTAATCTATCAACTAGCTCTGCTTCACCTTCTTCGTTGCTCTGGTTGGTTGTAAGGCAAGGCAAGTTTATTTGTATAGCACATTTCATACACAGGGGCAATTCAAAGTGCTTTACAGAAATGAAGTTAAAATATTCATAAGTGAATAAAATAAAATTAAAAATATACATAGTATAACAGTTATAATAGGAATTAAAAGAAAAAAAATAAATAAAGATGAAATCCCCTATCTGGCGCTAACCTATTGCGTGCAGAGTGAATTTGAAAGACAACCGTTTATCCTGCCCCTCGCATTGAGCCCTGCCAATGGTGTGTTCCCGGACCCAACATCTTGATGTGGGTCTGGCTTGTCAGGCTATGACTATGTCTCTCACCCTTCAATTAGGTCGATCTTATTATGCACTTCTATTATGGAGTTGAGTAGTCTTTCTGGAATCTGAAGATCCTTTAGGACATGTAGTACATTGACCTTTTGATTCACAGTTTCTGGATGACTGATGTCTCTCACGTGAATTATGAGGTCCTGCAAAAAGAGAGGGTGTTAAAACTTCTATAACTTCGGTAACATTTTACTAAAGCTTTTATATATGCATTACAGAAGTATTTTTAATGCATTAATTGTGTCTTGTAATGCACCTCATGCATAATTGAAACCACAGTTATAATACTCATCTATTTATTGAACACACCTTTAGAGAGTATAATACATTAAAACATGACAAACAAGCAATTTGAGCTGTAACAAGTAATGTGCACATAGTATAATGCATTTTAACTTTGGTTACAACCATTTATGAAAAGTTATAATGCATTCACTGATCTATATAAGTGTATTTATATATATTATTTATTTATGAATAACTAGACATAATGCATGCATTATACATATAGGCTTTAAGTCAAGTGTTACCAAACTTTCTTTAACATTACTAAAAATGAAAAGCTATTTAGTGTTGTGTTTTGGGTACATACAGAATGTGTCACATCCTCCAGTGTGGCAGAGAAAGAGTCAATAAGCTGGTGAGGGAGCTGGGACAAAAAGCCAATGGTGTCTACATACAGTACAGTCATGTGACTTGGCAGCTGTCCTGCATGTACTGTAACATCCAGGGTGGCAAAGAGCTGGTCTTTAGGCTGAAGACCAGCATCTCCAGTCAGTGATTTAATCAGAGTTGTTTTCCCTTCAGAAACAAACACTGTTAGTGTGTTTCTCATATACTAGATTAACAACTTAATATTTATGCAAACCCTCACCACAGTTGGTGTAGCCCATGACAGAGATGATAGGAAAGTCTTTGTGTTTGCGCTGGGAGCGCAGCAGGTGCCTCTTCTTCCTAAGTCGCTCCAGAGCCGATCGGATCTTCAGCTCTCGCTCCTTCAACAATCGCTGCTGCATTTCATACAAGGTTTCACCTGCAGACATTTTAGTGCCAGTTAAATAAATTAACCTGGGATTAAAAATGCCCCTGGATTAAAATTTTCCTCACCTGAGCCCATAATGTACCTTGAGCCGCCACCTTGCTGGTCTAAGTTTGCTACTTCATTTCTCAGGCGTGATCTTCTCAGGCGTGTTCAAAGAGACAAAAAAAAATGTTACATCTGTGTCTAGTGTTATTTATTAGCGCAATATAACAGTGATTATACCAGACTAATAATCAGCAAACTGGACAAAATAAAACTCACATTATGTTGCAAGTACACTACCGTTCAAATGCTTGGGGTTAGTAAAGAACTTTTTTCCAGCAAGGATGCATTAAATTGATCAAAAATGACAGTAAAGACATTTTTTTTTTTTTTTTCAGTTTCCACAAACATATTAAAGGTCCCACTCCCATGAAATTAAATTTCCATTTTATGAGGTTTTTTAACATTAATATGAGTTCCCCTAGCCTGTATATGGTCCCCGAGTGGCTACAAATTTCGATAGGTGTAAACCGAGTTCTGGGTGTCCTGCTCTGCCTTTGAGAAAATGAAAGCTCAGACGAGCGATCTGGAATCTTCCCTGTATGTCGTCATACGGGGAAAGGTTACCTCCCCTTCCTCTGCTTTGCCCGCCCAGAGAATTTGGAAAAAATGGATTTGTTTATCAGTCGCGACGTCAGCACAGGCTTTACAAACAAACTTTTACCATATGGATTCGCAATATAACATGTGTTCATGTTTCGCGTGTAAAAAAACACAGTATTTTTAACACAATGTACTTATCTGTACACCGCTATATATTCACTGTCGTGAAAACGGCTGATGACTTCCTTTATTCTATGAAGTCCCTCCTTCAGAAATACGTAACGAGTTCTGATTGTGCCAGCGGTTCCCGTGTTGTGATTGGACAGCAGCTTAGCGAACGTGGCCCGGTTCCTGTGTTGTGATTCGACAGCAGCTTAGCGCACGTGGAAAGGTCACGCCTCTTAACGGGAGATATATATGCACTTAATGATCTCTACAGCGTCCCTGGGAAAGCCAAACAAAGGTGATTTGACTCCGGGATGAAAATAACAGCGTCTCGACGACATGGCGACAAACACACTGAAACGCAGCACTTCCTCTTCTCCACGCGACACGTCCTATTCTCCACGTGGGACAGCAACAAGACCACGCCCCCTTTTTTCGCGTAGTCTTGTGGGCGGAGGTTAGTCTGTTCTACTGTTCTACCGACGTCATTTATGTAGGAAGTACCAGGATGTAGTCCAAGCCAGCCGTTCGCTGTAGGCTTTGAAAGGGAACTTCTGTTAAATAAAATATCTCGCTTGGCATTAAACTTTGAGCTTTATAATTTTACAGGTATTATTTATGCTCTAACAGCAACATTACACACTAACTAAAGTTTGAACAGTGGGATCACGAAGAACGGGACCTTTAAGCAGCACAACTGTTTTCAGTATTGATATTAAGAAATGTTTCTTGAGCACCAAATCAGCATATTATGAATTTGATGGATCACTGAAGACTGGAGTAATGGATACTGAAAATGCCGCTTTTCCATTACAGGAATGAATACAATTTTAAAATACATTAAAATAGAGAAGATTATATTGTAATAATATGTCACAGTATTGCAGTTTTACTGTATTTCGATCAAATAATTGCAGCCTTTTTTGAGCATAAGAATTCAAAAACATAACCTAACCTTGAACTTTTGAACGGTAGTGTTTACTAGGAAAGGATTTATTGATTTCACCAGGAAACAATATAGATAAGAAAAAGAGTGAACTAACAAAAATAATTACCTGAGCAAGGGAATCTCTGCTAAAGAGATCTGCAGTTTGGCCTCTTTTGTTCTAGCGTTACATCGGAAAATATGCAGAACAATTGAGTATCTATCAAGAACTTTTACTCCCCAGGCTTCTTGCAATTCTTTCTGAAACACAAATACAACGCATTGCATGTTTCTAACAAGTAGAACGTATGATTATATTACAGCCACAGAGAATCTAGTTCTGTTTTATAGTAATTATATACTTCTTGATGCATAATAGTTCAAATGTGCACTTGTTTTAGAAGCCTTTAAAGTGAACATTTATCACAGTATCATTCTCTGAATACTCACTTCCGAGGAAGGTGAAAGACGCTCCACGTTCACAAAGACAGCTGTGACCCCAGGAGTAGCTCTGATCTTTTCTTAATGTATCAGAGCATAGAAAGGATGTCAATTTGTGTCTAAAATATATTATGTTTTCAAAACCAGTAAGCTATATACCTGTAAGAGTCTGGAAGTTTCCCTTGCCGAAAATTCTTTTATTTTCTGGTGTCTTGGTGGAAAGGATGATCTTGTCAACAACGCTCCATTTGTGTAAAGTGTTCACCAGCCCAACAGCCTCTTCCATCTGAAGTGCCGCTGTTAAAGAGAACAACACTGTATTCTGCAATATGTCACATTTATACACTAACTGAATAAGCAGTACACTTTTTACCTGTGGTCAGATACTGCTTTCTGCTGCCCCATTTCACATCAGGATGAACAATGAAGATCCTGTGGTCTTCTTTACCAATACCTGTGGGGATCTGCTGCTGGAACAGCTCTTCTATTTCAGCTTCATCAATTTCATCTTCCTCTTCCTCTAAATTGTTATCTGTGCTATGATTTTTGCTCTTGAACATGCGAGCTGTCAAAGACAAAGTCCTTGCTGGCAGAACTGGAACTGCAACCCCAGTCTTTAAACTTTGTCTTGTGCATGGTAAGATGATGGGAGCAACTAATTTTGAAGAACATATGATTGGTTTACTTTTAGCAAAGTTCATATACCACCTACCTAAGACATGTTTGCATAAAAACACATGTTTGGTCAAGACACTGATCTGGTTAAGATTCATCTGCTCAGGTTCAAGTTACAATATAATCAACCTCCAAAACATGTCAGCGATTTAGAGCAAAATCAGCAAGAAAGTAATTTGTTTTACTGTACAACTAACTCTGCATAACGCATATCAGTTTCACCATACATGTTTTGGTGCGTCTTCCTCTCTTGTGTTTAACACCGGCGATTGCTCAACTGCGCCACCGGTAGGATGCGGTATTAAATAAAGGAATTATTTTTTTTCTTTTTTAAATACGCGGTTATTTCAGCCTCCTGAATTTTAATAAATTAGAACTAACATGAGAAGAAATGTAAGTGTTAATGCTTTGTTGACTAAACATAATCCATCTACACAAAGAAAAACATGACTTCCGACCGAGGACTTTTATTTTGAATGTATTTTTGACGTAAATTGTCTTGGTCCTGACTGTCAATGTGTCTGTTTTGAGCAGTAGCCTGTAATGTCTGGTATCTTCAAGGCAATGTCGAGTGAGTAGATATATTATAGATATTTTTTGTATTCACATATATTGTTATGTCTATACTATTTCATACTTTTAGTTACTGATTATCTAAACGTTGCATCCATCATTCACTTTGCATTGAGAAGTTCACAGTTAAGTTTTGCACTGATTAAATGTTTGAACCTAAAAATGTGTTTATGTTTTGACTACAGTTGTAGTTCACATAGATCATGTTTTGACTGTGTTTTTAGCTTCAATCGCCCAACATGTTTTTGTTGTTGTTGTTTTGACTGGATCTGCTTTGACAAAAGAACAAAAGTCCAGAGTCCCCCCAAATCAACATTCAACAGAGGAGACAGCTGGTTGAAAAAGATGTGAATCATTGATCCTGGATCAGCTAATAATCAAACTTGATCTTCTGCCCCCCTAGAGTTTCGTCTGGCTGTGGTGCAGTTACATGTGTCAAAGATTAAGGCTGACAACTTGGGAAGAGCACAAAAACTTGTAAAGGAGGCTGCAGGCCAAGGTGCAAAAGTTGTAGTCTTGCCTGTGAGTATTACATTCACTATCTTAGATTATACAGAGCTCCATACCTTTTTTTCCTGTGGGTGCAACTCAACTTTGTTAAAGTTCACCCAAAAATGAAAATTCTGTCATTAAAGGTCCCGTTCTTCGTGTTTTTTTTGAAGCTTTGATTGTGTTTACAGTGTGCAATATAACATGTGTTCATGTTTCGCATGTAAAAAAAACAGTATTTTTCACACAATTTACTTATCTGTATACCGCTGTATTCACTGTCCTAAAAACGGGCTGATGAGTTCCTTTATTCTATGAAGTCCCTCCTTCAGAAATACGTAACGAGTTCTGATTGTGCCAGCGGTTCCCGTGTTGTGATTTGACCGCAGCTAAGCGCACGTTGTACGGAAAGGTCACGCCTCTTAACGGGAGATGTATGCGCTCAATGATCTCTACAAAATCATGGGAAAGCCAAATAAAGGTGATTTGACTCCGGGATGAAAATAACAGCGTCTCGACGACATGGCGACAAACACACTCAACGCAACAGTTCCTTTTCTCCACGCAGCACTTCCTCTTCTCCACATGGGACAGCAACAAGACCACGCCCCCTTTTTCGCGTATTCTTGTGGGCGGAGGTTAGTCTGTTCTACTGTTCTACTGACTGATGTAATTAATGTAGGAAGTACCAGGATGTAGTCCAAGCCAGCCGTTCGCTGTAGGCTTTGAAAGGGAACTTCTGTTAAATAAAATATCTCGCTTGGCATTGAACTTTGAGCTTTATAATTTTACAGGTATTATTTATGCTCTAACAGCAACATTACACACTAACTAAAGTTTGAACAGTGGGATCACGAAGAACGGGACCTTTAATTACTCAGCCTCATGTCGTTCCAAACCTGTAAGACCTTTGTTCATCTTCGGAACTCAAATTAAGATATTTTTGATGAAATCGGAGGGCTCTCTGACCCCTCCATAGATAGCAATATAATTACCACTTTCAAGGCACAGAAAGGTTAAAATTGTCCATGTGACTACAGTGGTTCAACCTTAATGTTATGAAGCGAAGAGTATACTTTTTGTTAGTTTTTTTGCGCATAAAAAGTATACTCAATGCTTCATAAAATTAAGGTTGAACCACTGTAGTCACATGGACGATTTTAATGATGTCTTTACTACCTTTCTGGGCCTTGAAAGTGGTAATTAAATTGCTGTCTATGGAGGGGTCAGAGAGCTCTCAGATTTCATCAAAAATATCTTAATCTGTGTTCCAAAGATGAACAAAGGTCTTACGTGTTTGGAACGACATGAGGGTGAATAATTAATGACAATTTAAATTTTTGGGTGAGTTAACACTATAAGTTGTAACTCTCTGGAGTTGTGTGAGGTTCCCTCCTGCTTCAAATGCTCCACCATCATCCCCGTTCCAAAGAACTCCAAGACAACAGGACTTAATGACTACAGACCTGTGGCGCTAACGTCTATCGTCATGAAGTCATTCGAAAAACTGGTTCTGGCTTATATGAAGGACATCACCGGACCCTTACTGGACCCCCTTAGCAAACAGGTCTGTGGATGATGCAGTAAACATGGGTCTGCACTTCATCCTGCAACATCTGGATAAACCAGGGACTTATGTAAGAATCCTGTTTGTGGACTTCAGCTCGGCTTTCAACACTATCATCCCAAACCTCCTCCTGCCCAAACTAAGTCAGCTCTCCGTGCCCACCTCTATCTGTCAGTGGATCACCAGCTTCCTGACAGACCGGCTGCAGCTTGTGAGGCTGGGTAAATTCTCATCCAGTACCCGTACCATCAGCACTGGAGCTCCTCAAGGCTGTGTTCTCTCCCCACTGCTCTTCTCCTTCTACAACAACGACTGCACCTCTAAAGACCCCTCTGTCAAGCTCCTGAAGTTTGTGGACGACACCACAGTCATCGGCTTCATCCGGGACGGAGATGAGTCTGCTTACAGACAGGAGGCTAAAGAGCTGGCTGTCTGGTGTAGTCATAACAACTTCCCGCCAACTGAGGAAGTTCAATCTGCCACGGGAACTGCTGAAACGGTTTTATTCTGCCATCATTGAATCCATCCTATGCACTTCAATTACCGTCTGGTACAGCTCAGCTACTAGATCTGACCTCAGGAGACTACAGAGGGTAGTGCAGTCTGCTGAGCGAACCACTGGTACAATCCTCCCCACTCTCCAAGATCTGTACTTATCCAGAGTACGTAAAAGGGCTGGCAAAATCACTCTGGACCCCTCTCATCCAGCACACTCCCTCTTCGAACTGTTGCCATCCGGTCGACGCTACAGAGCCCTGAGCACCAGAACGACCAGGCACAGGAACAGTTTCTTCCCTCAGGCAATCCATCTCATGAACACTTCACAATAAACGAGAAACTCACACACGTTTACACACACACACACACACACACACACACACACACACACACACACACACACACACACACAGAATTGTACATTCCTTTTATTCACTTATTTTTAACACACTTATTTACATTTCTAATTTAAACCTAAAATACGTGTACATAGTATGTTGCTTATATAATTTATTTTTAATTTGTATATTGGGTCTATGCTATTTTGCACATGTCTGTATATTTGTATATTGTTATTATCTGTGTCTTGTTCTGTCACTACAACAAATTCCTAGTATGTGTAAACAACCCTGGCAATAAAGCTCATTCTGATTCTAAGAGGTCGCACTGGTGCCATCACTACATTGCCCAACTGGTAAGAGCTGCTATTTCTGTTACATATGAGAAACATAAAATGGCAAACGAAACGGAAGTAAAACGAAACCGCACTAGTCGTTTGTGCTGCTCAGCTCAAGCTCAGAACAGGTTTACTCACAGACCACAGCGATGGGAGATCACGCGAGAAAGCGTTTAAATTTGCAGCAAAATTAATAACATCGCAGCTAGTGGGAAGCATTTAAATTCGGCGCAGAATGGACCTTATGCATTGTTACTTCCTGGTTTTCGATAAGCCAGCTTTGGCATTTCCGGTGAACTGTTAGCTGTCATTAGCAACGTTTCCACCGAAATTACCCAGAACAATTTGTACCAGAAACCTTTTTTACAGGAACTTTTTGCAAATTAGTCGGGTGATGTAGGACTGCGCGCGGCGTGACTGCTCCTCCCAGTCAGCGACGGACAGTAATAATTTTTGTGCGACACTGTCTGCAACAATAACTAGTGGAGGAGATTCAAGCAGCGCTGCTTTTGCTGGTTATATATTGGTTTACTAAAGAGGTCATTAACAAAACGGCGGAAAAAAGACGAGCACTGATACTTAAGCGTATCATGAAAGCTCGTAAAGCTAGATTTAAAATATGACAAAGTATGTTATCATCAGCTATTACGGACATTGACCGTGCAATGGCTGAGACGAACACGCGCCATCGGACAGAAAGAGCAAGACTGATATTTACTGAACGCTGAACGATCCTTGCAAAAGAATTTAAAAAATGCAGCTTGAAATAAAATGCTGTGTGAGCTCAACCAATCAGCATGTTCAGCGCCCAAGTCCCACCCCCGAAAGTTCCCGAACTTTGAAAAAGTACCACCTCGGGAGCAGGGCCGCTCGGAGGGGGAAATATTTACCCGGAACTTCATTTAGACCCTGGTTCCTGCGGTCGAAACACACTGAGTACCACCCAAAGTTCCTAGTTCCTGGGGAAAGTTCCTGCGGTGGAAATGTGGCTATTCTGTACTCTCTATACATCGACACAAAACCATCAATGGGTGACTTTTTAATGTTGTGTTTATATTTGAATGCAGTTATCACACTTGCCTGATTTGCCAATAAACCAGTTTTATTGATGTCAATAATGACTAAGCTAATGGGAACGTTGGAATCAGAAACAGTGTCTGTAATTGGACACACGCACTTCAATGTTATTTTTAATGTGATGACATTATTTGTTCACCCTTCTGAGATTGTCCCCATTTGTAAAACCGAACATTTCAAGATGTAGGAAATAAAGAATTTGATAGAAAACACTTTTATTTAAAAATAAAAAAGACATGAATTACCACTATAACCAATAGATGGTGACGTAGGAGCATTATAAAATCACTAGGTTTAAAAATAAATGTGATCAAGGTGAAGTATGAACTCCCGTTATGTTCAATGAATCTAACTAAAGTGCACAATAAATCTTTAATTTACTGTGTTGACCCTTTTTTTCACACAAAAGTGTGAAAACTGATGGTCGAATTGAATTTAGCTGACTTCTTTTTTTATGTTGTCTGAAATTGTAATGACTAAATGCTAGGCCTGACTATTTAAGTGACTATATTCTGTTTATAAACGAAGTATTACACTATTGATGCTGTTAAAGCTACCTCAGGATATTGAAGATACTGACACATCAACAAGTGACATTTGTTCGGACATTTTCCAGCTGGCTTATATTGTGGACGTTCTTAAGAACGTCCTGTGCATATGGTCAATTCTGTTATGAACCACAGATATCATATCAAACAGCGCTGACGTGGAAACCAGGAGAAACATTGTGCCATGAACAAAGTTTTAAAAGGCGTTTCAGTCCACAAATCACCAACTTTTATCATGGATTTATTGTAGTATGGCTAACTGTAACCATGGTATTGTGGCAGAATTAGTTAAATGTTGTTGTTGTTTTACACATTATTAATCTCAGGGTTCATACAACCTTTGAGTGAAATTCAAGTAGTTTTCAAGGGCTTTTAAGTGCTTCACACTTTTTTCCAGCACTTCAAAGCACTAAATATTATCACATTTTAATGTTATTTTTAATGTGGTGATTTGTAAAACTAAAAGTTTAAAGATGTAGAAAAACTAAAAAAAGACATGATGAAATTATCACCATAACCAGTAGATTGTGGCTAATTATTGATATATTAGCAATTTCTGCTCTCTAATTTATGGAAAAAAGTAGGAAGTCAGTCTCATGAAAAACAAAAAACTTTTCTTCAAATTGTGACTGAATTAAACAGAAAGCAAGTAAAGAGCACTCATTGAAGCTGTCTGTCAGTTCAGTATATAAAAGAGTAATGTTACATTTAAAAAAAGTAGAATATTTACATTTTCCCTATAAAAATTAGGCTTTTACACGTTACTGTTGTTAATAAAAAAAATTATTTTATCTGCATATCAATTCCAGCTCAGTGCTTACATTTCCAATAAACAAACATGTAATATTATTAGAAACTGTACTTTTGTGATAAATAAACAATTGTGATCAAAGCAGGTGATGGCACAACCATCTGTAGAACTTGGTGGCACTGGTGCCATTGCTCTCAAATGTTAATCTGAAGCCCTGTTATATGTTGCTCACCACTGATGCATAATCCATGTGTTCGATTTCTACACAGACATTGGTTTATAGAACAATATGACATTTAATAATCCATTATCCATTTTTTGTAGGAGTGCTTCAACTCCCCTTATGGAACCGGGTTCTTTGCTGAGTATGCTGAGAAGATCCCAGGAGAGTCCACACAGGTGTTGTCAGAGGCAGCCAAGGAGTGTGGGGTGTATTTAGTGGGAGGTGAGACCATCAGACACGAAGCAGCACATTGGTGTGGTTGATGCCATTACATTCTTTGTCTTTTACATGATTTTGTCTGTTGTAGGTTCCATTCCTGAGGTTGATGGAGGGAAGTTCTATAACACCTGCTCAGTTTTTGGACCAGATGGAAAGCTGCTTGTCAAACACAGGAAAGTGAGTGTCAGTAAAGACCAAGTGGCAACCTCCCGCAGTTTCTCTTGAAGCCAATACGGAAGTGACATATACTGCAATTCATCGACTGGCCGCTAGGGACAGGCTCCAGAAGTGAGCAGAATCTCATTGAGCTCCATGTTAAAATGCCCAACTTTACAGCAGATTAAAACACGTTTACAGCCTGGTACAAATTGTGGTTTTGGTCTATACGGCTAATTTTGCCCTTCATGAAAACTGTGAGTTTTTTTCTAACTCATTCATTTACATTATATAAAGCATTAAAGTTCTGCATAATTAAGGGCGTGGCCACTTCGAGTGACAGGTGGATAGCCATTTATCTGCTGTCTGTTAGTCCGCCCACGTCCTGCCTTTTTGCCCATTTTCTGTTATCCGGGAGTGACACGCAATGATGTGCTGCCAAGATCTCGTCCATACTTTGCGCTTCAGAACGGCTCATCAGAATCCTACGGGCGACGTCACGGACACTAAATCCATATTTTTTTTTACAGTCTATGGTAAAGACATGTATATAATGTTACAAAAGATCTTAACGCTGTTCTTTTGAGCTTTCTATTCATCAAAGAATTTTGAAAAATGTGTCAGTTTCACAAAAATATTAAGCAACACAAATGTTTTCAGCATTCAGCAAGACTGAAGTAATGGCAGCTGAAATTTAGCTTTGCTATTATATGAATAATTAATAAATATACATTTAAAATATTAAAATAGAATAAAATTGTAATAATATTTAGCAATTTTAGTGGTTTTACTGTATTTTTGATTAAATAAATGCAGCCTTGGTGAATATAAGAGACTTAAAATACTCAAAAACATCAAATAAAATAAAAACTTAACCCTGACACTTTTGAATGTTATTGTGTATATACTGTATATAACCTATTCAGGATGAATTCAAATTTAGCATTATGAGTGTTTAGGTTAATCATTTTGCAAAAGTGGAACATATTACAAAAAAAAACTTTATGCATACTCTTTTTTTCTTTCTTTCTTACCCTTTCTTCATTTCCTTCAGATTCACCTCTTTGATATTGATGTACCTGGGAAAATACGGTTTCAAGAGTCTGAAATATTAAGTCCAGGAAACAGTTTATCCATGTTTGAAACCCGTGAGTGTTATAAAAGTCGTCACCATGTTGCCTGTGGATGTATTGGTACTATGCACAGTTGCCAATATTAGAGTTCTTTTATTTATCAATATCAATGTTTTGTATATATACGTATCTGCAGATACTGGATTTTTGTGCATGCTTATTTCCCCTATTTTTACATTTACACTGTTATATGTAATATGATGCAAATCTCAATCTGAATATCCATTTTCCATTCTTTACATTGTAATTTTCTGATGCCTAAATTCACTTATAAACAATTGATTTCAGTTTTTAGCGTTTTCTTTTAAATTCATATAGAAAAAAATAGTATATATTTTCAATATTGGTCATTTATCAATAATTGCCTTATCAGTATTGGGCAGAATATAAATATTGGTGCATCCCCAATGTTACCTTTGTATTTTTGCTCTCCCCAGATGTAAAGTCACACAGTTTATGTCTTTCTTTGCAGCATTTTGTAAAGTAGGTGTGGGCATATGTTATGACATCAGGTTTGCAGAGCTTGCACAGATCTATGCCAAGAAAGGTGAGTATTCTTAAAATGGCATATGTGAACAAATTTGATAAAATATAATTTAGGTATGCTTGATGTAATTTCTTCATATCTCCGTCTATGTAGGTTGTCAGCTTTTGATATATCCTGGTGCCTTCAATATGACCACAGGACCAGCTCACTGGGAGCTTCTGCAAAGGGGAAGGTCAGTGTCCCAGACCACCAAGAGTTACTGAACTATTCAGTTCCCCATTCCCCTGTAAGACAGTTTGTGTCCTTTTCACAGGGCAGTAGATAATCAGGTATATGTGGCCACTGCTTCTCCAGCAAGAGATGAGAATGCCAGCTATGTGGCCTGGGGTCACAGCTCTGTGGTTAACCCTTGGTAGGAGCTTTGCATCTTATTTGCTAAAGGTTATGCATGCATTAGTATAGATTATCATGGTTTGGTACCTGTGCCTTCTTTACTTGCAGGGGGGAGGTAATTACCAAAGCTGGGTCAGAGGAATCTGTTGTATATGCCGACATAGGTGAGTTTCAGTGTTTACATTTATATAAATTGTGAGCTGTATAGAGCCAGTTGAGGATAATGCAAACATACTCTTCCTCTTCTGCTTGTAGACCTGCAGTATTTGGCTGATGTACGTCAGCAGATCCCAATCACTACACAGCGACGGAACGATCTATACAGTGTTAACAGTGTTCAGGAAGGCTGAACACTCGAACAGGCGAAGCCCTCCGGTGGACATTAAATCTTGATTCATGGCAGACTTAGTCAGCACTTGTCAGATGTTAGAGAGAAGCCTTCAACTGTGGAATGTGGGGAATCGCACTACAAAGATGTTTTAATAATTGTGAACAAGTGTCTCATAATTTGCACTCTTGCTGATGCTCTTACAACGACAAATTATATTTGGAATAAATAAAAGAGGTCTTTCATTCGTTCTTTGACATCTTAATATAGTGGTTAAAACTTTGGACAGTTATACCTGGTGTTGGGGTAACAGTTTAGGACCCAGGACCAGTAGTGAAAAAAAGAAGACCAAGAGTCAGGAGTGCAATTAATTAAAGAAAAAAATATTTTGCAGTTTCATCAGCAGAAGCCAGCTTCAAGTCTCACAAGGAGTTTGTAGGCCGCGCTCCCTCTTTCCCAGAGCTTTGTACATACAATTTCTCAACAGTTAAACTTTTTTCAAGGTCTAGCCACGTCATTACTGCAAGTTGAATGATTCTGATTGGTTGTCACTTGTTGACGCTTTCACCCCGGAATTAGGCAAGTAGTGACCTTCCAGGTCTGGAGCAGGCGCCAGCTAGTCCACCCATCTCTTAGGATGCCCGTAATCTACCTCCAATACTGATCTGTAACACAGAATACTGCACACATACACAGATACACGGTTTCTCCAAGGTTGGAGTTGATTGAGCTCCAGTTCTAACCAGAAAGTTTCCCAAAACATACTGATAACATGTGCTTTCTTAAATACAAACTTTAGAAAACAAATATGAAGAAACAAACAATCAGTGGTTCTATTGATTAAGTAATATCATAACTGGAAAGTGGTGCATTAGAAAAATATTAAGCATCATATTATTAAGATATGGGATTTTCATTTTCAAATCAAAATAATTGCCTTTTATATTGCCATTGTATTAAAGCCAAAATAACTGATTAAAATGTTATCTGGTGTTGGTCTGGTTAAAATGTTACATTGTTACCATGCTAATTTACTTTCTGTGCAGTGTAAGATTATAGGTAACAGCATTGAATAAGGAGACAAATAATTAATTGAAAATATTGCTCCAGAATTCCAGTGCTTGTATATATAATCCATAAAAATTGGAACTTGGTGTCTAAAGAATGAAAGGTGAGTTTTGTTGTTGCGTTTTCTGGCTCAGTGGCCAATTATGTGCAATGTTGTATGGGTTGGCATGGTAACTGTGCTCTCTTTTCATGCAGGGGTGAAATTGACAAAAGCAGGGTCAGAGGAGGCTTTTGTATAATTGCTGACATAGGTGAGTTTGATAACTGTTGCATTTAGATAATTTAAAGTACGGGCTTTAGGTATTCACAAAAAGCTATTCAGTTCCCAATATGGCATGCATCGGTCTTGATTTAATGTTACATTCAATTATTGGACAAACAAATGAACTACAGACGATGTCAGAAGACATCCATGTAACCTCAAACAATATATAACACAATAACCGAACTGTAACATACATTCAGCATGTTAAAATAGTTTAAAATGCCTAAAAATTACCTTCACTCATGTTCTGCCGGGGTAACTAAAAGTAGTAATGTGGGTTACAACAGAGCAAAAACAGATTTGTTTTTTGTCTTTTTTTGCTATCAGATGTTTATTGAAGGGAAAGGAACAACAATATATTACACAGCATTTCAAAATCACAACATAAGGTTACTAATTCAAACAATTGTATGTACAATACAGTCTCCCTGGAGCCTTCCATTTACACTGACTCTAAAACAATAGTTAAAATATTACACAGTGATTAAAAGCAAGTCATTTTTATATACGAAATCGTCCTGTCACATTCAGTGCTGCTAAATATATTTGACTTTTCTTTAGTAACAACAGCAGCCATTAACAGATAACAGTGAGAATGACATGACAGTGGAACATATGACCAATACTGTAACTCCTCTGCATTTCTGCTCAAGCCTGTCTAACCACTTTGGGAAAAACCGGTGGAGTTATGAAACTTATTTTGAGCTCTTTCCCATCAACATAGCATAGATATTTGTCATGGTCTAAAAACGTAATGTTTAATCCAAATATCTTAAAATGCTGCAGCAATAACGTGTCTTCTTACTTAATAATCTGCATTTTGAATACAGATCAATTCATATTCTTAGCTTGACAAGTTTGATTATATTGTAGTCAGTTGCAGGTCTTTTGTTTAGCAGATAGTATGGGAAAAAGAGCATATCCAATGAAAGAAAAGTATAAACCAATGGCCTTAAATTAAGTTTGTGCCATCTCAAGCGGATTCATCACCCGATTCAGATGATGAAATTAAACTGTGAATAATTTCCAGTCAGTCACATTAACAATAAGCATTACGGAAGTTAGTGGTATCAACCCACAATGCCTTTCCAAACCATGTTACACATCTGTCTCTGGAAGGGAAGCCCATTGCTCCAAATCGAAGACAATCATGTCAGTGCCCTCGCTAGATGAATCATCTGCAACACAAAGAAATGATCGTCATTTAACAAATCCACACAGTTAGACCATCAAATGAAAAGGTCTTTGGTACCTCTATATCTGTGTCGCTTTCTTTTTCTATCTCGGTCCAATTTCTTTTGAAAACGCAAAGATGCAGCCACCGTCAAGAATACAGCCACACACAGAGCTGTGCTGAATGCCCACATGTGCTCCGACAGCCGCACCGTCGATGAACTTGATCGAACACCAACTGACCACACACAAAACCCACATCTTCATATTTAGTTTTAATCAGTGTATGGTTGTGTTTGCTGTACATCTCAAGTTCTGACTACCGTATTGTTCTCATTATAGGACATTCACTTATTTTACATATTATCTGGTGTGTATGCAAAAAAGCCACCACATTAACTGACATGGTACTTACAGCTCGTTGCTCTTAAAGTTTCCTTCAGCAGGTTGTTTTCTATGACACAGGTTACGGCAGTGTCGGCTGATATGTTGATGGATAGGACACTTGTGATGTTGTAGAGTTCAGACTGTGGTAGAGTATTTATATATGTTGTGACTAATGTTTCTGGAGGACGTTGTGTGTGGTTGACAAGCCAGTAGATCGATGGAGCAGGAAATCCTCCTCCAGAGTTGCAAAAAAATCTGGATTCGCCACCATCCACTCCATTCTCTCTCAATAAAGTAGGATGGCTGAAATGACCTGCAGATAAATGAATGCTTGAAACCAAAATACGTATCAGAATAAAAAGTCAAAGTAGGCTAGCTATAGTTTGGTTGCAATAAATATCTTATCCTTACCTGCTACGGTGAGACAGACAGTGCAAAGAGAGCAGTTTTTTTCACCATGAATCTTAAGATGAAAACTGTAATTATGTGCATCTGATAAATGTGTATCATGTAACTCCATGGAGAAATCTCCAGTTTTTGGGGCTAAAGATGACACTGTAGTCCGGATACTGTGGGATACATTTTGATTGTCCACGTGTCCCTCTATCCAGACTGCAGTGTGTATTATTTCCATTCCTCTTCTCCATTCAGATGAAATGTGGAAGGAGGTCAAATTTTTCACCCCATTATAAACACAGGGAAGGAGGGTACGCTCCCCAATCACTCCCACTATGCATTCATCAGCTAGTAGATAAGAGTAAAAATGTAATTCTTGAATCTAAAGGCAGATCTTCTATCAAGGCAGAATCAAGAGAGTTGATTGACCTGGAAGTCATTCAAACACACCTTCAGGACTTACCTTGTACTGGGGCAACACTTGTGACGCTAAGCAGCAAAGCACCAAGCCAGGTCTCTGTCATCGCTTAAAGATAGTCATGTGATTTTTGTCAAAAGCCCACCTCAAGGAGACATGTACAGCGAACTGCTATAAAAACTGCTGTCAAACTGCTATAATACTGCCGTCACGTCAAGTTGTTGCTAGATCGTACTTTTGTGCTGTGCCCAAAACCAGCATGACCTGCCAGACTGCCTGCATAGACCTGCCTAGTTTCCTTTGGCTATAGTGCGAGTAATCAAATAAATGGAACATCCTGGTGATTTTAGAGGAAATGCACTTGCAAGCAAGCAAGTAAATCAATCAATTTCAAAGTTCAAATTATTTTTTTACATTTCTTTTTCATATTACCTATGCAGTTTCACCAAATGTTTCATTTTCATACAGATAGACAGACAGACGGACGGATAGATAGATAGATAGATAGATAGATATATAGATAGATAGATAGATAGATAGATAAGACCAACACAGGACCCCGAAGTGTCCGCAGAGACAGTGTCAATTAGCCTCCCCCTGCAACTGCCTCATCGACACGGCATCTTAATAAACCCGTCTCCAGCGTGATGACTCCGATTGTTCGAATAGTAAAATTAAATAATACTTAAAGGGGTGGTAAAGCACACTCTTTTGAAGGCTTGATTGTGTTTGTGGGGTGCACTGTAACATGTGTTCATGCTTCGTTTTAAAAAAAAAAGCAATATTTTTCATATATTTTACCTTTATTCTACACTGCTCTGTCCCTCCTTGTAAAAACGGTTTGATGGTTTCCGGATTCTATGAAGCCAGTCCCTCAAAAATACGCAATGGGCTCAGATTGGTTAGCTGGCCCAGTGTGTTGTGATTGGCTAACCGCCTAGAGCACGTTTGTCAGAAATGTCCCGCCCCTTCCCTTCACCGGTACGTAGCCTCAGGCTACTAGCCTGTGCTTTGGGTAGTATTAGAAACAATAGCGTCAATAAAGCCATACCAATTTGATCCCGAATCAGACCCAGACAATTTTAGTGAAGATGATCGAGCAGAACCTGTTCAGTCCTTAAGAGTAAAGACTGCAGATCTATAGTGATCGCTACTGAATGGCACTTTTGTATTTTTAGAACGATTATAGCCAAATATCTGTCGCAAGAACGAACACTAAACATTGGCTTTACTAGTAGCCAAATCAAACACAGAACCATGTTTAGCATGCCTGTAGATAAACAATACATAAAAGCTCTAATCAAAGAATAATTTACTCTAATGCCAAGTTCGCTGTTGAGATTTTAAAAAGTTTGTAACATTAGGTGTTTGTCGGATAACGTTAATATGAATGAGCGTTTAACAAACTGGTTTGCAGAGCCAAATGAGCGTTGTCATCTGTTTACTTCCTTGCTACAACATAGACTACAATTAACAACACAAACTATTACAGGAAAACATATCAACGAAAAATAAATCACACTTACAGTTTGTGTCCCGTAAACAGCTTCTGTTTTTAATCCATCTTTCAGGACAAGCCGTTGTGCGAATCCCGCTTTCATAGCGCTCGTGAAGATTGTGGAAGCTTTCCTGCGTGAGATGGGCAGCGGGAGCCGCGCGCGCCCGTCTCATGTGGCGTTCACACCGGACGGGAATAAATCGCGCTATTCGCGTGAAGGTGGACGCTTGAACATTTTGAGTTTACTCGCTTCATTCGCGTGTGACATTCACTGCACAACAAACGCGAATTCTCGTCAGAGGAGGGACTTCTGCCAGCGGCTCGTCTCGGTGAAAAATGGCTGACATGGGCTGTGTTTACGTCTTTTTTTGTTAAAATCTACTGTTAATGTGTGACAAAACGGAGTTTTAAGACTTTTTCAGTCAATAATGTAGTTGTTTAAAGCTCAGATCTGTGGTTTATTTATATAAAGAGTGCCTATTTGTACATTTTATCTGGGGTTGTTGTGAGCTCCAGCGGATCAGCGGCGCTTACACTGGCTGGTTTGTCTCGTGCAGCTGAACTGCGGCTCATGTATTGCAAATACAGACGAATATAGTCCATTATGTCACATTTCCCGGTCTTCTCCTCCGACTCCTGTCTGTCTCGTGCTTTGATTTCATAGGCATTGGCAACAACACTCCAGCCTACTAACTATACCACAACAACTCTTCCCCGCTGCGATTCAAAATGGCCTCGCCCCCCCTTATTTCATATTCTCGGAGGAGGGGTTTATGTAAATATTGGGGCTGGTGATGTCAGAGACCCTGGAGGAATGTGTAGTAGTCCCTAGCGGCTGTTTGCTGTAGTCCTTAGAAATTGATTTCTTTAAAAACAAATATCTCCCTTTGCTTTAAACTTTGAACGTTGTAACTTTGCAGATGTTGTTTATGCTCAAACAGCAACATTACACACTAGCTAAAGTTAGAAAAGTGAAATCGTGCTTTACCACCCCTTTAAATCGATATGTCATCCGAAATAAACCCGTCTCCAGCTAAACTAACTAAACATCGAAATAAATCTAATTAATAAACTAAATTAACCATATAAACTAAATTACTGATCTAATTATTGATCTAAAGCCCACACTGTCACCGTATGGAAATTGAAATGAACTGATGACATCAAATGGCTATACAGCTTAATAAAATTATGCTACATTATTTTCCTGTTTAACACTGTAAAGCTGCTTTGAAATAATCTACATTGTTAAAAGCGCTATATAAATAAACTTGACTTGACTTAGTGTCTTATAGATAGATAGATAGATAGATAGATAGATAGATAGATAGATAGATAGATAGATAGATAGATAGATAGATAGATAGATAGATAGATAGATAGATAGATAGATAGATAGATAGATAGATAGATAGATAGATAGATAGATAGATAGATAGATAGATAGATAGATAGATAGTCTTATCTTATCTGAAAAGTAAACTTGGATTGTATGATTGAAAAAGCACCCAGTGTACATCTTGGTTTAGTGTTTGAGATGTAGGCTAAATGTTGCATCATCAGATCACTATCATTGCGCTGAACCCTAACACCGGTCACGTGACCCCGCACGCCCCTGGGTAATCGCCAATCCACTTCATGTCCTACACTTCACATGTAGTGATTGGCGTAGAAAGGTTTTGTTGCGACAGCCCTCCTTTTACTGTAAACCATTTACAGTAACTAAGAGAGAGAGAGAGCGAGCGAGCTGTTCACTCTTCTGTGATCTCAGGAACCTTGCATCTCATCGTCAGCCATATCCGGAGTGCGCATGGCTTCACACATGCAGAACGACAGCAGCTTTGCCGGCTTCCAGCCGCTCTTTAAATCGTTCGCCACAGATGCGATCCACGTTGGTTCAGAGCCGGAGCAGTGGAACTCTATGGCCGTAGTGCCTCCCATTTCATTGTCTACCACCTTTAAACAGCACGGTCCGGGAAACCACGCGGTAGGTTATAAGGGTTTGACATTGTGCCCTTTCGTATTAGTCCGCTGTTTGATTATGTAGATTGTATATGTTGTTATGGACGCAATCCATGCGTGTACTGATCGAGTGACAATAGAGCACGCGACTGTTGTTGTGATTAGGGCATTGGGTGTGAAATGCACAATGGCTGGACTTTTAGTGTAAAAGAAAAATGATTTTTTTTATTATAAATTTATTTCTAAATATAAACTAATAAACCAAGGGTAAGAATGAATCGCAGAGTTAAGGTTGTTGATCGTTAAATCTGTAAATGTGTCACAGTGACTAAGCACAAAGCTTCTCGTATCGTGCTGAAAAAACAGTCTAAACCGGCTTACTGGTTTTATATGGTCTATAGGCTGGTTTTAGCGGAGCTCGTCTTTCCAGCTCGCCTTTACTTTGTTGGAAAATCCTAACCATGACCAGCCAGGCCTATTCATGTCAACACTTGATGCATTAACGAAATGAACTTGACAACACCACATCTTCAGGTCAATATTAGGCTATTTGCCCTGCTTAAAAAAAAGTTTAGCTGGTTTAAGATGGTCTTGGCTGATTTAAACTGGTCTCCCAACTCCTCTAGAACTAGTCAACAGATAATAATATTTAGGATTACATAATATTTAGGAAGTTTTCTGGATGTGGTTACAGATTACATCAGCAAAGATGCTGCAAGATGAGTCATGAGAACAGCCAGGTGGTTAAATGCATGTGCTGGCTTGTGAGCTGTTTCTCTTCGTAAAGTAAAGGAATTAAACCACAATGTAACAGTGCCAAATGCACTTTTGACCTCTGTAACCTTTCTATGAATTTACATTGTTTCTTTATTGCTCGCTCAGATTTGACACTTTATTTGCACAATTCAAACCACTGTTCTATGCGTAGTATTTTGAATTCAACACTTTTTTTCTGTTTTATCTGCCAGGGTTTTGAGTACAGCAGGAGTGGAAATCCCACAAGAAACTGTCTTGAGAAAGCAGTTGCTGCTTTGGATGGCGCACAATACTGTGAGTGCATCACCAACACAGTATAATTTACATTATATGTACAAAGGACATTGCCATAAACCTAAAGCTCTGACTTTCCTAATAGGCCTTGCACTTGCCTCTGGATTGGCTGCAACTATGACCATTACACATCTTTTTAAGGCTGGAGATGGAATTTTGTGCATGAATGATGTTTATGGAGGTGAGTTACTGCTCCTAATAATGAATAATACAAATAAACTATTACACTTGATAGAAAAGAGAGTAAAAAGCCAGGAGATATACTGAGCCTGTCATGTTTTCCCCTCTAGGAACTAACCGATATTTCAGGAAAATAGCTGCAGAAGTTGGCCTTGATGTCTCTTTTGCTGACCTCACAAATCTAGAGGAGCTAAAAGCAGCTCTAAAACCAAACACAAAGGTACACCTGGATTTACAGTATTAAACCTGTTAAACCTGTCACAGGTTTATACAATGTGATCAGGTTTCTTAATTATTCCTTTTTGTTTTTTGACCAAATTACTGTGAGAAAGTGGGTGAATCTGGAAAGATTTGCTCACACAATGAAACCTGACAGCATATGTATTAATTATCTCTGGGAAGTAGAACTCTAACTAAAATGGGGTAATAAATATTCCCGTTTCTACAGATGGTATGGCTTGAAACACCCACAAACCCTACTATGAAGGTCGTGGACATTCAGGGCTGTTCAGATATTGTCCATGAGCACAACAAGGACACAATTGTTGTTGTGGACAACACTTTCATGTCAGCCTACTTCCAGGTATACACATTTATTTTCTTCGCTGATGGTCTTTTAATGACTTGGAGTAGATAACTAAGGACATGAAAGACATGAGTTAACTATATAAAAAATGTATTTGATTAAGTTTTCAGTGCAAGAGTAGAGTTTCCTTATACAGAACTAGTTATTCATAGACTGGGTAAATCCAGCCTGATCTGGCGGCGATTTGATTTCGTCCTGCAACTCAGTCTACTGCTTCTGTTACACTTTTGCGGGAACCAATCACAGACTGGCTTATCCACCTGGTGCGCTTTTGGTGGGTTTAACACGATGACGGATAGAGAAGCGATGGGTCGTTGCCCGTTGATCACGCCTCTTGTGGTCTGATTGGTTGAAGGACTATCCAATTCCGTACAGTCATTTCATTTATGCTCGTTTATCACGCCTCTTGTGCAGTAGAAAATACCTAACAGACTCCCCAGACCAATGTTCAATCTTAAATTGAGCTTGGTCTGATGATAACCAGACAAAGTTATTCATTGAAATATTTCACAATTTTTCTCATCCCTGGAACAGCGCCCTCTTGCACTTGGAGCAGACATCTGCATGTACTCCGCAACAAAATACATGAATGGTAAAAACAAATGTAAAATTAGATATAAATATTTTATATAATTGAAAACATGCTTGATCAAAGTTATATGTGTAATTCCAGGACACAGCGATGTTGTCATGGGGTTGATTTCTATCAACCGTGAGGACCTCAATGAACGACTGAAGTTTTTGCAAAATGGTAAGTCTTTACTTAATCTAAACTGAAACTTTTAACTTGATTTTGAGTGTGACTTGACATGTGAGTGACAGGTTGTCCCCTACGAGGACATGTTAATAAATAAAAAAAAATCATATGCACAAATAAATTATTTAAAATAAATACTGCAATATCATTTAAACCAAGGATCGTCAATTTTGCTTTTATGTAGATCTTATAACATCCTTATTTTCTGCAAGCAGCTCTTTTCTTTATGGCATGACTTTGTGACTCAAGATCAAAAGGGCTGTAGTGTGTTTCACAAGCAGTTTATAGCATGTTATTTAATAAGAGAAGTTTATTACCATTTGAAATGAAGTCAGTTTATTGGCCCAATGCATATTTTGCAATAGATGATTGGTGCATACTCATTTGGTACAATATTTTTTTTATTTGGACAGATGCATCTTTAAAACCTTTCCTGTAGCTCAAACAATAGAGCGTGGCGCTAGCAACGCCAAGGTCATGGGTTCGATTCCCAGGGAAAGCAAGAACTGACTAAATGTAAATGTGTACCTTGAATGAAATGTAAGTCGCTTTGGATAAAAGCGTCTGCCAAATGCATAAATATAAATGTAAAAGAAAAATAATGATTTTATTGTTTTTAGATTTTAATGCTGATCTTAAATCAGTAATCTTAACAAACAAATGTGCATAAAAATGTGCTAAACCCGATTGCTGTTGTACCATCAGCTTTTAATTTTTTAATGAGGCAATCGCAAGGCCAAGGAATCATAGACCACTGAGCTTATCACCAAAGAGTGTTAAAGGTTCAATTATAATCTAAAGAAAATATGCAGTATATGTTGTGTTTTAACATGCCAGAGAGGCAACCGGGGGTAAACTTCAAATATAACCCTGCGAACAAGGAATTCTAGAAAGAATGAAGTTCTTTTATCAACCCTATTGGGGGTCTTTTGTAAGGGATAAGAAAAATGTTTTTCATTCACTTGAAAGGAAAGTTACTTGTCCCCAGGTGAAGGTAATATCCTGTTTTAATATCTGGTGGCGATATTTCCCTTTTGTTATTACTTGTAGGCTCATTGCTAAGCAGTTATGTACATTTTATTGCTGTTACCCTGAAAATGAGCTTGAGTCATTTGTAGCAGAAGTAGGTTTTTTCATCTCTCTTCCTCTATCTTTAATTCAGCACTTGGGGCCGTTCCCTCTCCATTTGACTGCTATATGTGCAACCGGGGTCTGAAGACACTGCACCTGAGAATGAAGCAGCACTTTAAGAACGCACTGGCAGCGGCACAGTTTCTTGAGGCTGACCCAAGGGTGGACAGAGTCATCTTCCCAGGTGTCTGTGATATTGTTGTTACATTTCATAGAAGTGTATGTTGGTGATTAATCAAATAACCCATCTGAAAATAAGATTTCAAATGAATGCAATGGTAAATGTTTGGTTGAGTCAATATTAATAATGCATGAGTGTGATTATAGTGAATTTAAATACACTACCCAAAAAGTTTGTATTTTAAAAAAAATAACGTAAAAATAATCAAATTAAACATTTATTAAGATTTATAATTAATTGTTTTCTATTTTAATATAATTTTAAAATGTAATTTATTTATGTTATTTCAGCAGCCATTACACCAATCTTCAGTGTCACATGACTTCAGAAGTCAATCGAATATGCTGATTTAGTGCTCAAGAAACATTTCCTATCATGGCTAAAAACTGTTGTTCAACTTAATATTTTTGTAGAAACTGTGATGCCCTTTTTATTGCGTGATTCTTTGATGAATAGAAAGTTTAAAAGAATATCAAATATAATATAAAACTCTTTACTGTCACTTTTAGTCTGTTTAATGTATCCTTCCTAAATAAAAGTATTTTAATATTATTATTAGTTTTACTGATCTCAAACTTTTGAGTAGTAGTGTAGGGAACTCATTAGTATTATACCACCTGTGGGCAACCTTGAACTTTATTGTTTAAATGTAACTGATAAAAAGATTCTAGTATTAAAAGATTCTAGTCAGACATGATTAACTCTCAATCATCTTTTTTTTTTACTTCAGGTCTTCCATCTCACCCTCAGCATGAGCTGACAAAGAGACAGTGCACAGGCTGTCCTGGGATGATCACTTTCTACATCAAAGGAAAACTGGAGCACGCCTCAACTTTCCTCAGCAATCTGAAGGTGCTTTGAAGCTTCTTATTGTTTGAAAATCTTTTCCATCCTACATTTTTAAAGAATCTATGTTGTGCTTTGCATTTCAGTTGTTTGCGCTTGCTGAAAGTCTTGGTGGTTATGAGAGTCTAGCAGAGCACCCGTAAGTACTGAGCACATTATTTTCCAAATCCACTGACTGTTCTGAGGGATTTGTTTTAAATACAGAGCATATAGATAAGAATATTCACAATCTTTTTTAAACAAATATGCCAAATATGCTTAGTATAATAAGTGTGGATGTATGTGTGGGCTTTTTTTTATGGCCACAAGGGGGCGCAATTACTTTGTTGTACTAAACCAGTGCTGTTCAATCCTGCACCTGGAGGGCCGCTGTCCTGCAGAGTTAGCTCCAACCTCAATTAAACACATCTGAAAGAGCTAATCAAGGGGTGCTTCTCAATATTCCTCCTCATTTCCTCGCTCTCTCCGTCCTCCATCCCATGACCCGGAAACCGATCGCGCTCAGCCATCTTGTAGGGAATCTCAACTCTCTAATTGCATCGTGAGGATCGAGGTGCGAGGAGGCTTCCTGAGGAGTCATGAGCGAGGATGCACAGGTGTATCCTTTGAGGAAGTGTTTTATCGACTAAACGTGACACGCATATAAATTCTCCTCCCCCTTCACATCTCGCCACAGTTTATTAATTATTATAATAATTATCATTATTGTTTACATGTACAAGATACAAATGTATGTCATATTACAACAGCTGTAGTAGGACATATGGTAGTCAGCCTGCAATATAAAACAAAGTTAATCACCAGATTGCTTTTGAAACATCATTGTGTGACGGATTATTGATACTTAGGTTTCACAAGGAATTCACCATAAAATCTTTCTTGACATCGCACCTGCGCATATGTTACCATGATTTGTTCTGCAATGTTTTTCTTTTTAATGAATCAAAAACACGTTTTGAGAGGACATTTCATCCAATTTCATTTCCCATGGTGCACTTTTCTTTTCCAGAGCGATTATGACTCATGCTTCAGTGCCTGAGAAAGAGAGAAAAGAGCTGGGAATCAGTGATACACTCATTCGTCTGTCGGTGGGCCTGGAGGATGAGGAAGATATTATTGCAGACCTAGACCAAGCCCTCGCTGCTGCAGTGAGTGTTTCACAACACATTTGTGCACATACACCAGTATATATTTTGTTATACTGGTCCAACTAACTGTGAAACGTTTTTCAACTACTCGAACAGTTTGAAGCCATCAACATTTAGTGGAACAACATTGACTCTTCTTCCTGGAATCTAATGTCATGCAACCTGTTTCTTTTTTCTTCTAAAACAGCATCCAAAAAAGTAAGAGGCTGATCAAGATCAATCAGGAACAGCAGTGATGCCACATGTGGATGAGACAAGGACACTTTTTTTTGTGGCACATTTATAAATTACTTGGGTATATAACTTAACATTTAACTGTATTTGTCAGGGAACAAATAACCTCAAGAAACTCATCTTTTCATTCAAAGAATAGGAGATTTGCTGCTTTCATGTTTCTACTTTTTGTAATTATAGTTCGAGGTAGTGGGCTAAACACAACAGGCTCCACTATTAAAGTTTGAATACAGGAAAATGCCAGGACTGCAAGGGAAATCTGATATACGATACAAATTAAGATTTGTATCTTTTTTTATATATATAGATTGTTCAAATGAGTGATTCAAGTTAATCAAGACGTACAAAAAAGACACCCTCTGAGTTCCTAATGCACTTGCACACAATAAATCTTTATTTTCTGCATCATGATGTTTCAAATCACTCTTCAAAGATCAGTTTTGTATTTAAAATACTAGATATTGGTTAGATGCCTAAACGTTTTCAATCCTAAAGGGATCACATCTGATCATTGTCTGTGCTGCCAGACCCATTAAAAGCCATTTGTAGTCTCTTCCTTTCTGTTTTGTCTCGTTCCTGAACGTTTTTGATGGTTGTACACCATAAGCAAATCACTTTGAAGTCATCAAGCACCACACAAGTAATTGGAAAATAAATAGTAAAAGACATATCCAATGAGCCGATCTAACAACACCATCAATAATGCTACAAGGACAGCTTGAACTGAGAAGCAATTATTTCTCTACAGCATTTATTAGGCTTAATAATTTATTTGATGGGCATGATGTGATAATTGCATTACTAAGGCTAAATCATTGTCTCTTAATTTGAAGTGTAACAAACTGAATAATTACGAAAATATAGTATGTGAAAAATATTTAATCAGGATGACAAATAATTCTTGACAGTCAATTTTGCTTTTTATATGCACAATTTTACTGACAATAAAATGAGATTCAGTGGGAGTCAGTTAAGGCATAAAGATGTCAGAAAGCATATCAATGCCTTTTTATTTGTCACTATATTTCAATGCCTGTTTTCCACCATCTTGCCACAAGGCATAGGCTACAGTATATTCTGTATCAAAGGAAAAGCATCTAATTTATGTTTTACTGACGCAAAGGATGTCCAGCCCTCACGAAAATTAACCATGGTTTTATTGTAGTAAAAATGTAGTAACCATGGTCTTTTGGCTAATTGAATACCATTTATATAACTACAGTTTTACCACAAATACCATGGTTAAACTGTGGTTAGAGAAGCAAACCCATGGTTAATTTGTGGTTACCATGGTTTTACTACAATAACCATGGTTTTTTGGTTTTATTTGTAGTAAAACCATGGTTTATTTTCGTAAGGGAGAGCGAAATGTACACACAGGAAGCACAACATCATTAAGTAAATAACATAGTATGTTAGTTTAAATGGACCGGGGGTGTTCCAGAAAGTAAGGTTAACTTACTGTCACATATACCTTGAACTCTCGGTTGATTAACCCAAACCTTGCTCACTCAAGGTATGCTATTATATAACTATATATATTATATAACTGAAACAAATTTGGTTATATTAATAACTATATTAATTATATAAAACACATCTGAATACCTCTTAAAGGGTTAGTTCATCCAAAAATGAAAATTATGTCATTAATGACTCCCCCTCACATCTTCAGAACACAGTTTAAGATATTTTCGATTTAGTCAGAGCTTTCTGTCCCTCCATTGAAAATGTATGTACAGTATACTGTCCATGTCCAGAAAGGTAATAAAAACATCATAAAAGTAGTCCATGTGACATCAGTGGGTTAGTTCGAATTTTTTGAAGCATTGAAAATACATTTTGGTCCAAAAATAACAAAAACTACGGCTTTATTCAGCATTGTCTTCTCTTCCGGTCTGTTGTCAATCCGCGTTCACGACTCCGCAGTGACGCTGCTGACGTAAGACGCTGCTGGTGCGCCCGAGCTTCGTTTACAGTCTGAGGGAGCTCAGAGTTCCATGGTTACTTACATACCCTGAAAGTTACCTCAGTTTTTGGAACCGATAGTTGACGTTATCCGCTAACTTACTCTTAAACATACCCAGGTAAACTCTAAAAAAAAAAGGTTCTATATGGCACCAAAAATGGTTCTTCGTCGTAATCATAGAGGAACCACTTTTGGAACCACCATATCTTAACATGTTCTGTATATGGTAGCAGTGCTATAAAGCACCATAGTTAGCGGTGCTATATAGCACCTTAGTCAAAGAACCGGTGAAGAACCTCTGAAGAACCACTGAAGCACCAAAATTGGTGCTATACAGCACTTAAAAAGGTTCCCCTATGATTACGAGCCAAGAACCATTTTTGGTGCCATATAGAACCTTTTTTTTAGAGTGTAGCCTGTCACATAACCTGCTTTCTGGAATAACCCCCTGACCAGTGTTAGCTTCCA
Source organism: Romanogobio albipinnatus (assembly GCA_023566225.1). Classification (NCBI taxonomy): domain Eukaryota; kingdom Metazoa; phylum Chordata; class Actinopteri; order Cypriniformes; family Gobionidae; genus Romanogobio; species Romanogobio albipinnatus. Next base: position 17,380,010 of record CM042250.1, read on the forward strand.
CTGTTAGCCACTATAACAATCGATTGTGGTAATAAGTTTATCATAAGGATCATAAAAAATACATTTATCTAGTACTGTCCCAAACCGATGTTTACCACAAGAATTATAACTGCTATTTATGAATATGACAAATTAATCAGTTCATTTTATTCTTAATGTGTTGTTGGATGGTCATCAGCTGTTTTTGTAGTTGTTCTCCATTGTTTGTCCACACCCTGCATTTTTTTTCTTTTTCACAGTATTTAAAATAAGAAAAGATGTGTTGCTATTTCATTTGTCAGAACTATAGGTAGGCTACTACACATTATTTGGTTTTCCTATAGCCTATGTTGTGTCATGCCACAAGCTGATAATTTCAAATGCATTATATAAGCATATCTGCATAAAAAGTGGAAACTGACATTTCAGTTCTAACCATCACATAGCCGAAAAAACAGCTTAAAAGCTTACCTTTGAGCAATTTGATTAAATTAAGGCTTTAACTATGAGTCATGCTATTACAGGACAGACTAAATGTTGTGATAATGAATAGCCATTTCATCCCCAGAGATTTATTTTGCTTTCAGACTTTGATTTAAAGTTTCTTTCAATACTTTTTACTTAAATTGGCAATAACAATCTCTTCCCATTCGAATAGGCGCAGGTAAAAAATAACGAAAAGTGACTTTGGTCAGTATTACAGATTATAAAATTTATAGGTGTAATTACTGGATGATGACACTTCGTTCCTCAGAGTGTCCTTGTGAAGATGTGCCAGTAGCTCTGATCATGTAGGGTAATTCAGATCAAGTGGAAAATTACTGTGTAAGAAAGCAGTTTTTAGGGATTAGACATACTCAAAAATGTAAATGGTCAATTATTGTAATTATGGCTATGGACAAAAGGTATGATTTTTGAGTGTTTGTTTTACACATATTGTATGAGTAATTTTTCTCTTTCCCCTTTTCTCATTACGCAGTGCAGCTTTGTCTATTCTTATCACCTCTTAAAGATGCTGTTTTTATTTTGGACTTTGTCCAAAGCCATTGGTAACCTAAAATAAACCATATATAAATCATTTGTGTGCTGTTTTTGTCTTGTATACGTTAATGCTAATCTTTTCTATTTATTAACTTCTAGCACTTAAATAATAATAGTTTTCAAGAGCATTTCTGCCAAATCATTGGGCAAAGTACAAAGCACAGTGCAGGCCATCTCAATTTGGAATGAACTTTGACCTCGATCTGGTGAGAGATGCCTCTCTTTGAAAGCCCTAATAGGATATTATCCTCTCCTGCTGTGATGTAATTGCAAACCCACTCCACTCATTATCTTACTCAGTTATCCGAGGATGTCTGTCACAAACTCGTTGTGCTTCATGAATAGGACAATTCATTCATTGAATGACAATTCAATGCCAGGCCTTTGTACATATATTATTTATATTTTTAAATAGGCTGTACATTGGTGGTCAAAAGTTTGGAATAATTAAGTTTTTGAAAGAAGTCTCAAAACAGATTTCTTTATGTACATAATTATGAAATAAATAGAAAGCATAAAGCTTTATATAAGCAGAAATTTCTTTGAATATACAATAAATATTAATACATTCAAGCCCCTATTATATTTCACTACATTGAATTCAAATCCAATGCATCATCTTGCGCGGAGTGACAGTATAAATGTGTGGAAATAAAGCTTCATGTCTGTAACCCCATACACAGTCAGCTTTATTTGAATAAGTTGTGGAGCATGTTATTTCCTGATGTCTTTTTGTGGACCAACATCCACTTCAGACACTTGGAGATCTTGCAAACCGTTAAAAAGCTATAGAATTTTACATACATCTCGGAGACATCTATTTGATGTGAGTGTTGACATCTGGAAGACGTATTTTTTCTGTCTTTTTGTTGACCAACATCCACTTCAGACTCTTGGAGATCTTGTAAACCGTTAAAAATCTATAGCCTAGCTTTTTATGTACATCTCGGCTACGTCTATTTCAGGATTGCCAACTTTTAAGTTCAGGTTGGAGCAGTATTTACACAAATATCGATTTCAATCTTGATTCAGTATCAATTCTTATTTAAATAAGGGGAAAACATTTGTTGAATGCACTTTGCCTTTTTTAAATTTTTTTTTTTTTTTTACTATTTTAAACTTTTCTTGGGTTAAATTCAGTATTTGCTTACATTCATTAATATTCACTTGTGTGTGTGTGTGCTTGTACGAGTATCATTAAAAAAATATTAGGATGCAAGTTAGTAACTTTCTTAAATATCACATTTAAAAAATCTAGTGTTTGATCAAAACATTTATTCAAATGCAAAACTTAAAAATAAGTAAGCAGTTGTGATCTGCAATAGCCTACTCATGACCAGACTAGTGGATACATGGATATTTATTATAGAGCCAATCAGGCAGCTATGTGGGTAAACCATGGCATTATGAAAATTATTCCGTCCACAAAATGACTTGCCTCTTTGCATTGGAATTTAAAACCCTTTTCCATATTTTAACCTTAAATACCACACTAATTTTAATATAAATAAATATTAGAACAAATATTATTTTAAGTGGTCACTAGGCATAGCCTATATATTGTTGAGCTAAATATTACTTTAACCCACGTTTAAGTCGCTATATATCTTTACTGCTTCGAAATACTGTTGAATCAAAACAACACAACTAATTACATAACCACAGTGAATAACGTGACCCGCACACCCCTGCATGATCGCCAATCCACTCCCTCACACACGCGTATAAAGGTTTTGTTGCTGAAACACTCTTATAGAGAGAGCTGTTCACTCTTGTTGGATCTCAGGAACTCTGTATTTCATCGTCAGCCTTACCCGGAGTGCGCATGGCTTCACACATGCAGAACGACAGCAGCTTTGCCGGCTTCCAGCCGCTCTTTAAATCGTTCGCCACAGATGCGATCCACGTTGGTTCAGAGCCGGAGCAGTGGAACTCTATGGCCGTAGTGCCTCCCATTTCATTGTCTACCACCTTTAAACAGCACGGTCCGGGAAAACATGCGGTAAATGTTATGGGGTTGACACTGAGAATATATTAGCCTAGTATTGTTTGGTATTAGACCGATATTTGAGTTTAGAGAGACTGTGATATGCTGTGAACGCAGTCTTTTGGTGAGCGGTACTGCTCACCGTGGTGATGTGAAATCAACAAGCTGTTTTAACCGAAAGCAACCCACTGACATATCTTAAATATATCAGTGCCATTATTTTGTCTCAATATGTACACCAGGAATGTTTTTTTCTTTTCTTTCTAAAGTACGGTTATTGAACCAATGCCTAGTCCTGGTTTAATCTAAGCCCTGTCTGTGAAACCAGGCCTTAGTGTGGAAAAAAATGACACTTAAACAATGAATTTATATATAAACATATGCTAATATATATATATATATATATATATATATATATATATATATATATATATATATATATATATATATATATATATATATATATATATATATATACATATATACATACATATATATATACGTACATACATACATACATACATACGTACATATATACATACATATATATATACGTACATACATACATACATACATACATACATACATATATATATATATATATATATATATATATATGGTTAACTACATGAGTAACTCACAGGTTTTGATTTTGATTTAAAGTTGTTAATCATTAAATTTGTCTGTGTCTCCTCATATTCTGCAGACAATGCAGTCTGGTTTACTGGTTTTAGATGGTCTGGTTTGCTAGCTGGTTTAGAGGGGCTTTGGGCATGTTTCAGCTTGTCTAGACACGAATACCAACAAACCTTAGGCTGGCCCAAAGGGATAGTTCCCCAAAAAGGAAAATTCTGCGCAGCGAGATCTCGGCAGCCATTGACAAGTTTTTTTTTTTGCCGAGTTTTGCTTGGTTACAAACATTCTTCCAAATATCTTCTGTTCAGCAGAAGAAAGAAATTCATACAGATTTGGAACAACTGATGACATAATTTTCATTTTTGGGTGAACTATCCCTTTAAGTTTTTTTCAGCAGGGTAAACTAAAGATATATAACTTTAAATTAAATTAACTTGATATTAAACAACACAACAGGTTGAGGTCAAATACTTCATTACTATGCTCAATTGCTCCTCTGAAAACGTGTAACTAACTAGCTGGTTTAAAATGGTCTTAGCTGATTCAAAACTGGTCTCCCAGCACCAAACTCCTCTAGAACCAGTCAACAGATAATAATATTTAGGATAAGTGTTCTGGATGGTGGTTACAGATTGCTTCAGGTTGACTGAATAGTTACTCAACCACGCGAGTCATGAGAACAGCCAGGTGGTTGAAGTAAAGGCACGTTTGCTTGTGAACTGTCTCTCTTCATAAAGACTCCACAAACTAACTGTACCGACTATACCTTTGACAGTTTTAACTTAGTTTACAATGAATTTACATCTTAAATGTAAATATTTTTTATTTTATTGCTCACAGATTTGACACTTTATTTGCACAATTCAAATCACTTTTCAATGCGTAGGATTTTGAATTCAACACTTTTTTTCCCCCTCCTCTGTTTTATCTGCCAGGGTTTTGAGTACAGCAGGTGTAGAAATCCCACAAGAAACTGTCTTGAGAGAGCAGTTGCTGCTTTGGATGGCGCACAATACTGTGAGTGCATCACCAACACAAAACAATATTATATGTACAAATGACATTGCCATAAACCTAAAGCTCTGTCTGACTTTCCTAATAGGTCTCGCTCTTGCCTCTGGATCTGCAGCGACTTCTGCCATTACACATCTTTTTAAGGCTGGAGATGGAATTTTGTGCATGAATGATGTTTATGGAGGTGAGTTACTGCTCCTAATAATGAATAATACAAATAAACTATTACACTTGATGGAAAAGAGAGTAAAAGGCTGAGTTTAGCTGAGAGAGATACTGAGTCTGTCATGTTTTCCCCCACCAGGAACTAACCAATATTTCAGGAAAATAGCTTCGGAATATGGTCTTGATGTCTCTTTTGTTGACCTCACGAAGCTAGAGGAGCTAAAAGCAGCTCTAAAACCAAACACAAAGGTACACCTGGCATAGAAAGCAGTTTTTTATTAATTTAATAATGCAATCAGGTTTTGAAATATACCTTTTGTTTTTGTTTTTTGCAGTAAATAGCTCTACATTTGACATAATTACTGTGTGAAAGTGGGTGGATGGGGAAATATTTGCTCCCACGATTAAACCCGACAGCATGCAGTATATGTTAATTAGCTCTGGGAATTACTACTTGAACTAAAACTGGGTGGGTAAATATCCCCATTTCTGCAGATGCTTTGGATTGAAACGCCCACAAACCCTACTATGAAGGTTGTGGACATTCAGGGCTGTTCAGATATTGTCCATGAGCACAACAAGGACACAACTGTTGTTGTGGACAACACTTTCATGTCAGCCTACTTCCAGGTATACACATTTATTTTGATGGTCTTTAAATGACTTGAGTAGATAAGGACATGAAAGACCATTTAAAATAAGCTAACTATGTTAAAAGTACATTTTACTAATCTTAGCATACAATACTTGTTTAAAAAAAATCAGTGCATGGATTTCCATTATATAGTCATTTATATATTTTACCATTTTTCTTATCGCGGGAGCAGCGCCCCCTTGCACTTGGAGCAGACATCTGCATGTACTCTGCAACAAAATACATGAATGGTAACAGTAAATAGAAATTAGATAAACCTTTTATAAAAATTTGCTTGATCAAAGTTAACGTTCTTTGTAATTCCAGGACACACTGATGTTGTCATGGGGTTGATTTCTCTCAACCGTGAGGACCTCTATGAACGGCTCAAGTTTTTGCAGAGTGGTAAGGCTCTACTTAATCTATACTGGAACCTTTAAACTTTATGTGTGATAATCTGTCTGATGACATCCGTATTTTTAAGCCCTTCTTTTTAAGGCATGACTTTGTGGCTGTAGCGTATTAGTGTATTTCACAAACAGTTTATAGCAAATTATTAATGAGAGAAGTTTATTACCGTTTGAAATAACGCCAAATTATTGGGCAGTACTAACATAGAGAACAAATGGCTTGCATTTTATATAGAAATAAAATGTATAGGCCCAATGCATATTTTGCAATAGATGATTGGTGCATACTCATTTGGTACAATATTTTTAATTTGGACAGATGCAGCTCTGAAGAAAAATAAAGATTGTCAGATTTTAATGTTGATTTGAAATATAATCTTAACAAACCATAATGTGCACAATCAAGAATCTGTTTATTAAGTGTTAAACCTGACTACTATCAGCTTTTAATCTTTTTTAACAAGGTAATTGCAAGGCCAAGGGATCGTAGACCACTGAGCTTCTCACCAAAGAGTGTTAAAAGTTCAGTTCAATGTTATAATGTACATAAATACGAAGAATATGTTTAACAACCCTATTGGGGGTCTTTTGTAAGGAATAAGAAAAATGTCTTTCATTCACTTGAAAAAAAGCTTTTCAGGTGAAGGTAATAACCTGTTTTAATATCTGGTGGCAATATTTCCCTTTTGTTATTACCTGTAGTCTCATTAGTTATGTAAGATGTAATTTATGCAAATTTCCTTGTACTCCCTCTTGATTTCGAAATGCATAGCTCAGGGAAAGTGTCAGGAAAAAAAACGTTTGTTCATTGCATATTATTGCTACATCCTTCATTTTAATGTAACTTTTAAATCCGTGTCTTATACCTGGATGTTTAATTTGAGCAAACTGTAATTTTATCAACTTCATCACCTACCTCCCAAATGTTACAGTCCTGATGTGATGATTAACCTTGTGCTTTCAGTTAGGTGCTTACAGTATAGCAATATATCACATTGAATATTTGTCCCTGACTGTAACACTGAAAATGAGCTTGAGTCATTTGCATAGCAGAAGTAGAAGGTTTATGTATTTTCATATCTGTTCCACCATCTTCAATTCAGAGCTTGGGGCCATTCCCTCTCCATTTGACTGCTATATGTGCAACCGTGGTCTGAAGACACTGCACCTGAGAATGAAGCAGCACTTTAAGAACGCACTGGCAGCGGCACAGTTTCTTGAGGCTGACCCAAGAGTGGAGAGAGTCAACTTCCCAGGTGTCTGTGATTATTTTCGTCACATTACATAGAAGTGTATGTTGGGCGAATATGACATGCACTATATTACCAAATGTATTGGGACACCCCTCCAAATCATTGAATTCAGGTGTTTCAATCACTTCCATGCAGACTGCCTCTACAAACATTTGTGAAAGAATGGGTCGCTCTCAGGAGCTCAGTGAATTCAAGCATGGTACTGTGATAGGTTTCCACCTGTACAATAAGTCCATTCGTGAAATTTCCTCACTACCAAATATGCCACAGTCAGCTGTTAGTGGGATTATAACAAAGTGGAAGCAATTGGGAACAACAGCAATAGGCCACGTAAAATCACAGAGAAGGGTCAGCGCATTAATTACATTCGGTCCTACTTGCCTGTCAACGTATGTATTTTCATATCTCCGCACACCCTGTTCACACAGGCATCACACATCATCAGTGCATTTAATGCTGTCAAGTTAAGTTTTACAAGGGTAGATGGAGTATTCTGTCCTGGCAATAGTGTTCTGAACCAAGCGCTGACAGATAGCTAACAGAAATAAAGCTCCATCACACGTTCTTCTTTTGTGCTTATGTGATGCACACTTTACTTTACTGTAAAACTGAAAGAAACACAAATATACAAATTACAAAATGGTTCACAAAATATAATGGATATTTTCCTCATTCACAAACATCCACGTACACATTTAAACAACAAAATAAACAACCTATATATTTATATCTTAAAACATGTGTTTGGAGAAAATAAAGGGAAGAACAGCTTCACTTGTATATTAGCCGTTAGAGCACGCTAGCTTTCAGCATTAAACATCGATCTCTAAGCCTCTCAATAACGACCAGCTTTAACTTAACTAACACAATAATACTACAGTTGTTTTTAATATGAAATTTATAACTTACGGTCGTATCTACTCCAAGGATTAGACAGCAAACAACGACGTGCTTCTAAACACAGGTCACCGAAAACGAGTCTTCTTCTACTGCTTTACGAACTTCCTGTTGCGTTCTAATGAGCAGTGTAATGACATTTTCCGCCACTAGGTGTCAAACAAGGGCTACTTAAACAAATCAAAATACCGCTTACAAACAGAAACTAACACTGCACAGAACACTCCCCGCATGGTATAACTTGTTATACCACTATACATTCTGATTACTTGACAAAAGTAAGACTATGTCACATATAGGTCTTAGGTATTCTCTGACAGTGCCCTGCTTAGCGGTCTTTACCATGACCTTACGAATTTTCCCGTCGGACGAGGCTACAGTCTTTGTTATGAGACCAATTGGCCACTCACTGCGCTTCACTTCCCCATCTTTCAACAGAACTACGTCCCCTTCCTGAACATTATCTCTCTCCTCTGTCCATTTCCTCCTGGGTTGCAAGGTAGACAAGTACTCCTGCTTCCATCGCTTCCAGAATGAATCTGCCAACATCTGGACTTGACGCCATTGATTTTTGTGCAGGTGTCCTAACTCAAAGTTTCCTGGAGGAGCAGGAGCAACACTCGCCTTCTGAGTTAAGAGCATCGCTGGTGAGAGCACCTGGGGCATGCCCGCATCTGTTGAAATTGGGGCTAAGGGTCGGGAATTCATAATGGCCATGACTTCCGCCATTAATGTCGTTAAGACCTCATGCGTGAGTCTTGTGGGAGTTTTCATCAAGAGAGCATCCAGAATACGTCTGGCTATCCCGATCATTCTTTCCCACACTCCCCCCATATGGGAAGAGTGCGGAGCATTAAATGTCCAAGTACAGCCTTGATTCTTTAAGAAACCTTTCAACTCGGTTGGGGATGAGTCTGTACTGTCAATTTGGAGTTCTTTAACTGCTCCGACAAAATTCGTCCCTCTGTCTGAACGAAAATGTTTCACGGGTCCTCTGACAGCCAAGAAGCGTCGCAAAGCACAAATAAAACTGGATGCTGATAGAGACTCCATGACCTCCATGTGAACTGCCCTGGTACTCAAACAACTGAATATGACAGTCCATCGCTTGTTCTCAGTGCTGTTCCTTCTTGTCTTGCGTGTCACCACAGTGAATGGACCGAATACATCAAGACCTGTGTGTGTAAAAGGTGGATCCATAGAAACTCTGTCCAAGGGCAAAGCAGACATCTTTTGACTCTCCATTCTACCCCTTAGCTTCTTGCATAACACACATTTGTGGATAACATTTGAGATTAGTCTTTTGCCATTGACGATCCACAAACCAGCACTGCGTATTGCACCCTCTGTAAAATGACGGCCTTGATGAGCCACTCGATCGTGGTAATACTGAATTAAGAGATCAACCACGTGATGGTTAGGTGGGATTATCAAGGGATGCTTTTCTGGTTCTGATATATCAGCACAGTGAATGCGACCCCCTACTCTTAACAGCCCTATCTCGTCCACAAAAGGGTCAAGTCTCTGGAGTGTGCTACGCTGCGAGACTTTACCATGCTTGGTCAGACTCTCAAATTCCTCTCTGTACACTTCTCGCTGTACAGTTTTGATTATAGTTGACTTAGCTTGTGAAATCTCCACATCTGAGGTTTCAGTACATCGATGCCACTTTCTGCAAAGATTGTTAGATAGAGATTGCGAGAACGATTTTGCGATGTGAGTAAGGGTAGTGACAGCCCTCACTAAAGATCTCCAGCTTGAGAAATGTTCGAATCTGCTCGAGCCAAGTGACTGCTCTGTAATGTTAGTCATCAGTGTGTTCACCTGAGGGTGAATTTCAACATCCTCTTCTGCTTTGACAAGTCCATACGACGAATCTACACTACATGCTATAGGACCACTTTCCTTAAGGAACTCTGGACCTGAGAACCAGTTGGTAAGGGGTAAGTGGGCTGCTGCCACAAACCTGGTGGCATGATCTGCTGGGTTCTGTTCAGAACAGACGAAATGCCATTGGCTAGGTTCCGTGTTTTTTCTTATGCGCGCAACCCTATTAGCCACATACATGTAGAATCTTCGGGTCACATTGTGAATGTAACCGAGCACTATACGACTGTCAGTGTAGAAATGGATGCTGTGAAGCTCTGTGTCAAGTTCTTCCTTTATGAGTTCCATCAACTCAACAGCAAGCACCGCTGCACATAACTCGAGGCGCGGAACAGTGTGAGCAGGAAAAGGGGCCAATTTGGATCTTCCCATTACAAACCCCACATGAGGCTGCCCAATTGAGTCTGTTACTCTTAAGTACGCTACTGCAGCAATAGCTAAAGTAGAAGCGTCTGAGAAAATGCACAGCTCTCTGTGCTGTGCTCCAAATACTGAGGTTGGAACATAAGCTCTGGGTATTTGCAGTTGATCAAGCTCGGCTAGAGATGAAGTCCACGCTTTCCATTGGTCTCCTTTTTCTAATGGAAGAATGGTGTCCCAATCCTGTTGCATGGTTGAAAGTTCTCTCACTAGAGCTTTGCCTTGCATAGTGATTGGGCAGACAAACCCGAGAGGATCATACAAACTATTGACAGTTGAAAGGATGCCTCTTCTAGTGAAAGGTTTGTGATCCTGAGAAGCTCTGAATGTAAAGCAGTCCGCTTTGAGGTTCCAACTTATGCCGAGGCTCCGTTGGAGGGGTATCGGATCTTTATCAAAATCTAAGTCTTTGAGATCTTTGGCTCTCTCACTAGATGGAAAAGCTTCCATAACTGAAGCACTGTTGGAGGCCACTTTATGCAGATTCAGACTTGACCTTGCCAACATTGTCTGTGTGCGCCTTAAGAGATCAACAGCTTCTCTTTCAGTAGGGACAGATGTGATGCCATCATCAACATAGAAATTGCGGAGTACAAAATCCTTGGCGTCCGTTCCGCACTCCGATTCACCAAGCTCTGCCGCTCGTCTTAGAGCGTATATAGCGACTGCTGGCGAGGGACTGTTGCCAAAGACATGTACAGTCATTCTGTAATCAATGATTTCCTTTTCTGCACAGTTGTCTTTATGCCAAAGGAAACGAAGATAGTTGCGATGCTGCTCTTTTACTTTGAAACAATAGAACATTTGTTCTATGTCTGCCATCACCGCTATCTTCTCCCTACGGAAACGCAACAGCACTCCCAATAGAGTATTGTTGAGGTCAGGTCCGCTCAGTAAAACATCATTGAGTGAGATCCCTCCACACTGAGCACTCGAATCGAAGACCACCCGAATTTTGTCAGGTTTGTGGGGGTGGTAAACTCCAAAAATTGGTAAATACCAACATTCTTCTCTGGATTGCAAGGGTGGAGCAGGTTCTGCTTGTTTGTTTTCAATCACTTTTTGCATGAAATCAAAGAAATGTGTTTTCATATTTGGTTTCTTTAAGAGAGTACGCTGTAATGAGCACAGCCTCTGCATAGCTTGCTCTCTGTTGTTTGGGAGTTGCATTCTTGGAAAGCGGAATGGAAGTGGCGCCACCCAGTGGTTATCCTCGTCGACATACATCTCTTTGTCCATTATTTCTAGGAAGACTTTATCCTCCACAGACAAAGCAACTTTATCATCCTCTGGAGATCTGAAGAACACATTCTCCTTCAAGCACTTTGTATAACTCTCACTAGATTTCGAACATTTGAGAGAACATGGTGGATCGGGTAAATATGACAAAAGAGCTGTCTCCCCCCGTTCTACAATGCTGATGCCTTTTGTGCATGGAGAGAAGAATGAAGTTCGCCCATTTGGAAGTATGTTGGTCTTGTAAACGTTCACACTAGACTGCCGATGAGTCCCATCAAGGCAAACTTCTCCCACTATTACCCAGCCTAAGTCCAAGCGTTGTGCATAAGGTGTGTTTTGGGGTCCATTGTGCTGCTCACGCACTTTGTGTACACTAAGAATGTCTCGCCCCAAAAGAAGAAGCATGGGAGCGCTAGGATCTAAAGGTGGGATTTTATCTGACACTGCAGTGAGGTGAGGAAAATGCAAAGCTACCTCAGGCGTAGGAATCTCAGATCTATCATCCGGTAAGGTGTTGCACTCTAACAAGGGTGGAAGAGCAACTACGGTTTTCCCATCAAGCGACTCAATTGAAAATCCACTTACTTTCCTCCCCGCCGTGGACACAATGCCCGAACACGTCTTCAGTGTATAGGAGGAAGACCTGCTTACGATGTTGAACAGATCAAAGAACTGTGACTTTGCCAATGACCTATTACTCTGTTCGTCCATTACAGCATAGATACGTTTGGCTTTTTCACGTTGATTAGAGGGATAAACCTTTACGAGACAAATCTTCGAACACGACTTGGGCTTATTAGCTTCTCCGCAAATCTCAGTGCACTTGTTGTTAACCTCGGCAGTGTCTTCATCTGTTTTTTTTCTTGATTTGATCTGCTGTTGATACAGATGCTTCAATAGACCACGGAGCAGGACCCGGATGCATGGCTGCAATGTGTCGGTCACTGTCACATTCTCTGCACTTAACAGATGCTCTGCAGTCTCTTGCAACATGCTTAGTGGAAGCACAACATCTAAAACAGATGAACTTTTCCTTCAGATGAGCTTTCCGTTCGTCTAGGTGCTTGCTTCTAAACGTGCGACACTTGTGAAGTGGATGAGGCTTATTGTGTAGGGTGCAAAACTTATCTGGATCTACATTCTCATCTGGGCTTCCATCTTTGTTTGGTCGTGCAGCCATTATTTCAGTTTTCTTGACGAAGACAGATGTTCTGTTATTTGACCTGACAGCTCCATCAAATTTTGAGTTGTTCAAACGGCCAGTTGAAGCGAGTGCAAAACTAGGATCGTTTCTAGTTCTTGCTTGTCTACAAACAAATTCGACAAAGAAGCCGAATGGAGGAAAATACACATTATGGTCCTCCTTATACCTGGAACCTTGTGTAATCCATTTGTCTTGGAGACTGAATGGAAGCTTTTCTACGATGGGGTTAACTCCCCTCGCTGTATCAAGGTAAGCGAGTCCAGGTAAACGACCACTCTGCTTTGCAGACTGCAGTTCAAGCAACAAGTCCCCAAGATCTCTCAGACGATAGGTGTCCTTGTTTGTGATGTGAGGGAAAGCCTCAAGTCTCCTTAACATTGCCTGCTCAATGACCTCTGGACATCCATAACAGTCTTCAAGGCGACACCATATCATTTGCACTCCTATGGCAGGGTTATTGACATGAACGGATTTAATTCGTTTGGCATGTTTAGATGAATCAGGACCAAGCCATCTGACGAGAAGGTCAATCTCCTCTCTACTAGTTATACTGAGTTCACTGGTTACAGCTTGAAAAGATGTTTTCCACGCCCAGTAATTTTCCGGACAGTCATCAAATTGGAACAAGCCTGAACTCACCATTTCTTTTTTCAACAAATATGTAGTGAAGTCACTCACTTGTGGTGGTGCTGGAGTAGAGCACCCAGCCGGAACTTGAGAAGGTAGGCCTGATTCATGCTGCATTCGTACTGGATAGTTTTGATGCTGTACTTCATCAGCTCTATCAAATGGCTCCGTTTTTACATTCAAAGGAAAACACTGGAAGTCGTGTTGAATTTTCTGTTCCTGCCTCATAGGAATTGTTTCAGCATTCGATTCCTCCTTTGCCATTGCACGAAGAGAACTAAGTGAGCCTGCAACATGACTCCGCGTCACATAACTTGCATTCTCGCTTGCATGTTGTGAATTAGGAGCCAGATTAGGAGCATTTTGTAGCTGTGAGTATTTCTGCACATACTCTTTGGTGCGTTCAGCTCTGCTTGAGATGCACGATTCTTTTTCTAGGTTGACACTGGTTCCATCTTCTCCATAACCTGCAGCTTCGTAAACCTCTGCCTCTGTAGATGCTGCTACAGCTTCTTTCTGCAGTTGTAACACATATAAATCAGCTTCAAACTCTGCTTTTCTGCGTGCTGCTTCCGCTAGTGTTTTCTGTTGATGCTCTTCAATTTCAGCTCTTTCTCTCATAATGCTGGCTTCCTTCTCTGCATAAGAGGCTTTTACTTTACATGATGCCGCTTTAGCTCTAGCCGTGGTTGCCACTGCACTAGCTGAAGATCTACTTGAACGATGTGATCTGCTTGACCGTGATTTTGTTTCTAGACCTTGATCAGCTTCCTCTGCCTTCTTGAGAGGCTGTGACTCATCCATCTTGATATTATATTAACTGTAAGCTGGATGAAATCTTGTTTGTTTGTCCTCACCCGCCGTGCAGTCGACCTTTTACTATTCTGTCCTGGCAATAGTGTTCTGAACCAAGCGCTGACAGATAGCTAACAGAAATAAAGCTCCATCACACGTTCTTCTTTTGTGCTTATGTGATGCACACTTTACTTTACTGTAAAACTGAAAGAAACACAAATATACAAATTACAAAATGGTTCACAAAATATAATGGATATTTTCCTCATTCACAAACATCCACGTACACATTTAAACAACAAAATAAACAACCTATATATTTATATCTTAAAACATGTGTTTGGAGAAAATAAAGGGAAGAACAGCTTCACTTGTATATTAGCCGTTAGAGCACGCTAGCTTTCAGCATTAAACATCGATCTCTAAGCCTCTCAATAACGACCAGCTTTAACTTAACTAACACAATAATACTACAGTTGTTTTTAATATGAAATTTATAACTTACGGTCGTATCTACTCCAAGGATTAGACAGCAAACAACGACGTGCTTCTAAACACAGGTCACCGAAAACGAGTCTTCTTCTACTGCTTTACGAACTTCCTGTTGCGTTCTAATGAGCAGTGTAATGACATTTTCCGCCACTAGGTGTCAAACAAGGGCTACTTAAACAAATCAAAATACCGCTTACAAACAGAAACTAACACTGCACAGAACATGGAGTAATTTAATTTTACCACAGGACGTCTGTAATATTAATGACCAATTCACACAGGATAAGAAATCTCACTAAAACTAGCAGAAGTGGGAGGGGTCGATTTACGCACCGCTGTCACCTTCCTGTCGTCATGTACGTATTAAGTTGCTTCCTGATATAATGTGAGCAAACGCATATAATCTATATATAACCTATACATAACGGTTAAGCCCGGTCTAACAATTTAATTTTAATTAATTAAATTCTGATTGGATTCTGTTGGTAATAGTCACTTACCTAAAGCTAAAAGAAGGTTCATGCCTCTGACAAGTGCTTTCAACTTTTTTTAATCTGAATGGTAAGCAGAAAACACTTAAAGTTTGCCACAAGCACCTTTTTCAAGCGCCTCCATACTCGGAAAAACACAAACTTATTTTAAACAGGAAATGACGGAATATTCACAAACATATTTACAACTGGTCTATTCGCACGGGATTAGCATTACCTGAGGGAATTTTTCCGGAACCTTTTTTTACAGAAGGTAAAAATTTGTCCATTATGATTACTGAGATGGCACAATCGGACAGGACTAAAATCTCTGAGAAGCTCTGGTAATAATTACTTTACCTCACCTCTCCATGTTAGACTAATCCCGTCCGAATAGGGCTTTAGACAGACGTCAGTCACCAAGTACCGCAACTGAAACAGCAGCCACATTTTACAGTTCCTCCTGAACCAAAACAACAAGCTGCGTTCATGCCATAACTACAATCATTTGGAGGCGATGAAACCCTTTGATGTTTTACTCAGAGTGGTTCGTGACTAAAATGTATGCGTTTCAATGGCACACTATCAACGGCGAAATTAATCTGAAGCAGTCAGGTGGTAAAGGTCTAAAGGCCTATTCACACTGGGATGATTATCGCAAACGTTAAACGCCTATGTTTAACGCCTCGTGACTAAACAAAGGGCGCCGGTGCTTTTGTTCACGTGCATGGAGCTGCTGAAGAGCTTACTGTACAGTAAAACACGACTTGGTGGCGCTCAAGCACAAAACGGTCTGGCAGAGCACGCATTGATATGATGAAGAGGAAGTAAATTGACAAAGAAGATGAACTGCTGCTTATGGAGATAGATTTGTGTCTTTATTACATGCGATAAAATAAATGATCCGAGAGAAAAAAAAACGTTTGAGAGAAAAAGTTATCACAATGATAGCAAAAAAGCATTTCATGAGAGAAAAAAAAACATTTGAGAGAAAAGGTTTTCATACCAATAGCAAAAAATAATAATATTTGAGACAAAAAAAAGTTTTGAGAGAAAGTATTTTCTCATAGAACATGAAAAAAAATACATTTGAATTTTTTTTTATTATTTCTGAGAAAAAAAAATCTCTCAAATACTTTGAAAAAACTCTCAAATATATATATTTTTGCTATCAGTGTGAAAACATTTTCTCTAAAAAAAAAAAGCGTTTCTCTCGAAACGCTTTTCTTTGCTCTCGATGCAATTTCTTGCTCTCGTGTCAGATTTTGATTTCACTGTGAGAATTGTGTCATGGGCGGGGCCACGTTCCTATTGGCCAGTCGGGTGAGCATCGTCTTGTCTTGGGAGTCGAACTGAATCATTACACCATTGTTCGGTTCACCTGCATAATACCGCCTCCGCCTTATGGCTAGTTTAGTTGAGCACGGACACTCCAATGTTTGGGTAAGATGATGACACACAGCTGGCTTAGCAAGTTCAGCATCACTGAAGATTAAACGTTAAAAAATAGCACTCATATTCAGGAATGAGTGTGTATTATATTATGGCCATCATGCTAGGTAAACTTGCAAACTCACCTGGTTTATATACTATTTTTAAATCAAATGCCAAATGAATGTTTTGATTTAGATAGTTTCACTGTAAGTGAAGTTTTCACTAGTTTCGTAACGTTAGTTCACTGACAACCGGGGCAATTTCCTCTTCATTATCACAGACGTATAGCCTGTGATAATTAATGCGATATGGGACAGCTTGTCAGTGAACTTATGGTAGTAAATGCCTCTCCATCTGAAAGCAGGTGATGGCGATTTACTACTAATCAAGGAACCGGCTTTACTGACGAGATGAAAACAACAATGTCCTCCAATATATCGCCCAGCCCTAGTTCATCATACAACCTCCTGTACAGTTTTACTCCATGGACTCACTATTTTGTTTTTAAGGTCAATATGATACATTTTCTGTTTGAACCACCTTCCATGCATACTAACGTTAGTTGATAGTTGTACAGGAGGTTGTATATGATGAACAAACAGTTACTCTTCAGGTGGCTTTGAGGCTAGCAAGTGCAAAGGTAGAAACTAGCTCACTACTCACTAAATAAGGCGTGAAACTATCTAAATCAAAACATTCATTTGGCATTTGATTTAAAAATAGTATATAAACCAGGTGAGTTTGCAAGTTTACCTAGCATGATGGCCATAATATAATACACACTCATTCCTGAATATGAGTGCTATTTTTTAACGTTTAATCTTCAGTGATGCTGAACTTGCTAAGCCAGCTGTGTGTCATCATCTTACCCAAACATTGGAGTGTCCGTGCTCAACTAAACTAGCCATAAGGCGGAGGCGGTATTATGCAGGTGAACCGAACAATGGTGTAATGATTCAGTTCGACTCCCAAGACAAGACGATGCTCACCCGACTGGCCAATAGGAACGTGGCCCCGCCCATGACACAATTCTCACAGTGAAATCAAAATCTGACACGAGAGCAAGAAATTGCATCGAGAGCAAAGAAAAGCGTTTCGAGAGAAACGCTTTTTTTTTTTAGAGAAAATGTTTTCACACTGATAGCAAAAATATATATATTTGAGAGTTTTTTCAAAGTATTTTGAGAGAGATTTTTTTTTCTCAGAAATAATTTAAAAAAATTCAAATGTATTTTTTTTCATGTTCTATGAGAAAATACTTTCTCTCAAAACTTTTTTTTTGTCTCAAATATTATTATTTTTTGCTATTGGTATGAAAACCTTTTCTCTCAAATGTTTTTTTTTCTCTCATGAAATGCTTTTTTGCTATCATTGTGATAACTTTTTCTCTCAAACTTTTTTTTTTCTCTCGGATCATTTATTTTATCGCATGTAATAAAGACACAAATCTATCTCCATACTGCTTGCCAGTTAGCAAAAAGTGGGAATGGTTTTGGCAAGCAAGTAAATTATGTCTCTCATCATCTTCTGTGTGACAAGCGAGTTTCAGAAGTGTAAGTGGCAGAGCACCACCTGGTGTACCAGGAGCACCATCTACTGAATTTGCACGTTCACTCTGTGCATCGCCAGTGAAAATCGCTTGGGTGGGAACACAATGATGCGTTGAAAAATGTCTCGGAAAAAACGCTGGCGATAAGCGTGCGCAATAATCCCCCAGGTGTGCACAGGCCATAACGCTGGTGTGTATTGGTTTCCCAGAGTCACGTGATCGATGACAAATGAAACCTCACTTTCCGTGCGCGTTTCGCTTTGTGTGTCAGAAGGTTCGAACCCCAGAGTCCTTGTTGGTTCACTCAGTCTGGTTGATGGGTTTGTGAGGAGAATGCTGTACTTTGAAAGTTAATCAATACATTACATTTAGATAACCAAAATGTTTTTGTTGTTGTGTCTTTTTATTTTGGTAAAATCTTTGAACTTTTGTTGTTTTCTAGGTAATTTGGGGTTAGGGTGGGATTAGGGGATAGGGTGTTGGTGTTTGGTGAAGGGTTTGTATTTAGAGCAATGGCAACAGGCAACAAAAAGAAAGACTTCCCCTATCTGGGAATTATTTTGAGTTTATAGCTTCCAATGTACAGTGAGGAAAATAAGTATTTGAACACCCTGCTATTTTGCAAGTTCTCCCACTTAGAAATCATGGAGGGGTCTGAAATTGTTATCGTAGGTGCATGTCCACTGTGAGAGACATAGTTAAAAAAAAAAACATACATACAGCTGCAAATAAGTATTTGAACACCTGAGAAAATCAATGTTAATATTTGGTACGGTAGCCTTTGTTTGCAATTACAGAGGTCAAACGTTTCCTGTAGATTTTCACCCGGTTTGCACACACTGCAGGAGGGATTTTGGCCCACTCCTCCACACAGATCTTCTCTAGATCAGTCAGGTTTCTGGCCTGTCGCTGAGAAACACAGAGTTTGAGCTCCCTCCAAAGATTCTCTATTGGGTTTAGGTCTGGAGACTGGCTAGGCCACGCCAAAACCTTGATATGCTTCTTACAGAGCCACTCTTTGCTTATCCTGGCTGTGTGCTTCGGGTCATTGTCATGTTGGAACACCCAGCCTCGACCCATCTTCAATGCTCTAACTGAGGGAAGGAGGTTGTTCCCCAAAATCTCGCAATACATGGCCCTGGTCATCTTCTCCTTAATACAGTGCAGTCGCCCTGTCCCATGTGCAGAAAAACATCCCCAAAGCATGATGCTACCACCCCCATGCTTCACAGTAGGGATGGTGTTCTTGGGATGGTACTCATCATTCTTCTTCCTCCAAACACGTTTAGTGGAATTATGACCAAAAAGTTCTATTTTGGTCTCATCTGACCACATGACTTTCTCCCATGACTCTTCTGGATCATCCAAATGGTCATTGGCAAACTTAAGACGGGCCTTGAAATGTGCTGGTTTAAGCAGGGGAACCTTCCGTGCCATGCATGATTTCAAACCATGACGTCTTAGTGTATTACCAATAGTAACCTTGGAAACGGTGGTCCCAGCTCTTTTCAGGTCATTGACCAGCTCCTCCTTTAAAGGCAGACTAACAGGTCTTTGAGGGTCAGAATTCTAGCTGATAGACAGGTGTTCAAATACTTATTTGCAGCTGTATCATACAAATAAATAGTGAAAAAATCATATATTGTGATTTCTGGATTTTTTTTTTTAGATTATGTCTCTCACAGTAGACATGCACCTACGATAACAATTTCAGACCCCTCCATGATTTCTAAGTGGGAGAACTTGCAAAATAGCAGGGTGTTCAAATACTTATTTTCCTCACTGTATGTATGCTTTTCTACTGTCTAAGAGAAGAAATAGAATCAGCCCCAACACTGTGAAACAGTTTTTTCCCCTTAATAAAAATAATTAAAGGTCCCGTTCTTCATGATCCCACTGTTCAAACTTTAGTTAGTGTGTAATGTTGCTGTTAGAGCATAAATAATACCTGTAAAATTATAAAGCTCAAAGTTCAATGCCAAGCGAGATATTTTATTTAACAGAAGTTCCCTTTCAAAGCCTACAGCAAACGGCTGGCTTGGACTACATCCTGGTACTTCCTTCTTTAATTACGTCAGTAGAACAGACTTTTGCTGCGTTCTATTATTTATCCGTGTCGGAGCTCCGACTAGGAAGACAGACGTTACCTAGCAACACGCACCAACACGCCCCCTTTCCTCGGATTTTGCCGCTCGGAAGTTTGGACAACCGTGAGGACACCGAGCAAGAATTCCGAATCGGAATACAAGATGGCTGCGACCTGTGTGACTTTAAGTACGAATTGTTTTCATTGTTTTTGGACCGATTTAGTTGTTTAAATGTTCATTTGGCAAAGATGTTCAGATATCTCTATGCCTAGTAGACCTACAACAAACGTTCATTAAAAAGGGTCCTGTACCCGCCTTTTTCAAACTGGCGCAGCGCTGACTCGCGGTAGGTAACGTTAGAAAATGCATGATTTGATTTGATAACGTTAACCTAGATTATTGTTAGCTATTATTATATAACCAAGTGTGTGTGCGGAGTGTGGAGCGGCCAGTGCTACCATAGCAACAGCTTTCCGGGTGGCGTCCATGTTTTTCTCTGACTCGGACGCGCAAAACATACCAGAACGCTTGAAGTGTGGAAGTGACGTCATATCCGAGGGCCGAGTCGGATCGTTGACCATAATGGAACGCACCATAACCTCTGCCCACAAGAATACGCGAAAAAGGGGGCGTGGTCTTGTTGCTGTCCCACGTGGAGAAGAGGACGTGTCGCGTGGAGAAAAGGAATTGTTGCGTTTGACTGTGTTTGTCGCCATGTCGTGGAGACGCTGTTATTTTCATCCCGGAGTCAAATCACCTTTGTTTGGCTTTCCCAGGGACGCTGTAGAGATCATTGAGCGCATATATATCTCCCGTTAAAGGCCCGGGTATACTTCGGCCGTCCGCGTTCGTGCACCGCCCGCATGACGTAATTTTCGTCATCCGGAGGGCGTGCGGCCGGCCGCACACCCCGTCCGCGCGCAGCCCAAATTTCGAGACCGCGCGGATGGTCCGCGTGCAACAGCGCATGCACCAGCAGTACAGAAGAGTCCACTAGGTGGCAATACGCACAGTATTGAGCACAGTGTTCAGCCGTCAAAGAAGAGTGTGCAAAGACCGGTTTAAAAACAACACGCTTTAAAAAAGAGAGAAAAACACGACAATGGACGGCGAACTCGACGAGCGTTTGAGCGAAGAGATTAGAAAGTACCCACATTTGTACAATTCATGTTTGAAGGAGTACAAAGACGTGTTTAGGGCGGCAAATTCATGGAGGGAGATAAGCAAAAATATTGGAAAGGATGAAGCGTTTTGCGAATGTCCCGTTGATAACAGGACTCAGTGCTGCCCCCCAATGTCTGGTAGAGCATAGGGAAAAAATGTACTGCGCATGCGTCGAACGCGATCATCCGCGCGCATCCGTTGTGTAGTATACTTTAAGGCCCGGGTATACTTCGGCCGTCCGCGTTCGTGCACCGCCCGCATGACGTAATTTTCGTCATTCGGAGGGCGTGCCGCACACCCCGTCCGCGCGCAGCCCAAATTTCGAGACCGCGCGGATGGTCCGCGTGCAACAGCGCATGCGCCAGCAGTACAGAAGAGTCCACTAGGTGGCAATACGCACAGTATTGAGCACAGTGTTCAGCCGTCGAAGAAGAGTGTGCAAAGACCGGTTTAAAAACAACACGCTTTAAAAAAGAGAGGATATCCTTCTCCATCATTTATGATTCTTCAGTATTTCTTCCAAACTTCTTGCAATGGTGGATGCACTACAGTTCTTCTCCGATCATGCCCAGCGAATGTCCCGTTGATAACAGGACTCAGTGCTGCCCCCCAATGTCTGGTAGAGCATAGGGAAAAAATGTACTGCGCATGCGTCGAACGCGATCATCCGCGCGCATCCGTTGTGTAGTATACTTTGAAAGACGCGCGGACAGGGCTGCGCGCGTGACGCGTCCGGGCGCGGTAAGTGAAGTATACCCGGGCCTTTAGGTGTGTTCGACATCGGCTGCGGCTGGATTCAACTGATCGGCGAGAGTAGCCGCGTGCAGGCGGGGAGGAGCTGCAAACGGAGACGTGAAGTCGGACACTTTCTGCTTCCCGTAGTGACGCTTGCGCTGTGTTTGCATACTTTATCAGCTGAAGTGAAATAAATGCAATATTTGGCAATACACAGAGGTTTCAGAGACATTATTGTCATGTAATACTTTATGTACTGCTTAATACAGCGTGTGTTTGTACAAGAATAAAGTTCAACATATAAGCCTACACTATCAATGAAGTGGGGTCTATGTTTTTAATCAGTTTTATTTTGATAAACATGACAATATAACATCGCGACTACATGAAAGGAGGTTTTACGGTTATAAAAAACGGATTTGTGCGCATTATTGGAGCTGAAGGTTTCAGAATAAACACGAAACACGCGTGATCGCTGTCATGCGGTGAATCCAGCCAATCGAGGAACAGCTGTGTCGTCATCAGAGTCCGTGCAGCCTCCTGCAGCTGCTCTGTAGAAACTGCACCGGCTGTATCAGCCGACTGCTCTCGAATCGCTCTCGCGGCACTTTGTTGACATACGTCACTGTCACGTGGCGTCGGCGCTGCCTCAAGTCGGACAAAATTTCTAACCGGCATGCACTGCTTCAAGTCAGCCGCCGATCGGTCTGCGCATCGCTGGGTGAAGTCGAACAAGCCTTTTGAAAGACGCGCGGACAGGGCTGCGCGCGTGACGCGTCCGGGCGCGGTAAGTGAAGTATACCCGGGCCTTAAAGGGGTGGTAAAGCACACTCTTTCGAAGGCTTGATTGTGTTTGTGGGGTGCACTGTAACATGTGTTCATGCTTCGTTTTTAAAAAAATTCAGTATTTTTCATATATTTGACCTTTATTCTACACTGCTCTGTCCCTCCTTGTAAAAACGGTCTGATGGTTTCCGGATTCTGTGAAGCCAGTCCCTCAAAAATACGCAATGGGCTCTGATTGGTTAGCTGGCCCAGTGTGCTGTGATTCGCTAACCGCCTATGCACGTTTCTCGAAAGCGTCACGCCCCTTACCTCTACAGATAGCCTCAAGCTACTAGCCTGAGCTTTGTGTACGCTAGCGTCAATAAAACCATACCAAGAGCCCGAATCAGACCCAGACAATTTTAGTGAAGATGATCGAGCAGAACCTGTTCAGTCCTCAAGAGTTAAGACTGCGGATCTATAGTGATCGCTCCTGAATGGCACCGTTACTTTTGTATTTTTAGAACGATTATAGCCAAATATCTCACAAGAACGAACACTAAACACTGGCTTTACTAGTATCCAAATCAAACACAGAAGCATGTTTAGCATGCCTGTAGATAAACAATACATAAAAGCTCTAATCAAAGAATAATTTACACTAATGCCAAGTTCGCTGTTGAGATTTTAAACAGTTTGTAGCGTGAGGTGTTTGTCGGATAACGTTAAGTATGAATGAGCATTTAACAAACTGGTCTGCAGAGCCAAACAGCGCTGTCATGTTTACTTCCTTGCTACAACGTAGGCTACAATGAACAACACAAACTATTACAGGAAAACACATCGACGAAAAATAAATCACACTTACAGGTTGTAGCCCGTACTCGCGAAGATTGTGGAAGCTTTCCTCCGCGAGATGTGCCGCGGTAGCCGCGCGTGCCCGCCTGTCTCGTGCAGCTGAACTCGTGCAGCTGAAGGCTCATGTATTGCAAATACAGACGAATATTGTCCGTTATGTCACATTTTCCGATCTTCTCCTCCGACCCCTGTCTGTCTCGTGCTTTGATTTATGATGGGCAGCATATATCCGATGCAAATGCGATCGTGTTCCCCTCATGTCTCTTACACACATGAATATGACGTTGTATGTTAAACGCACTGCAACGCTGCCCCGTCCCTAGGAAGGCTGAAGAAAGTGGACCTGCAATCCGGATGAAAATAACAGCGTTTCGTCGGCATTGTCAACAGCACTCCAGCCTACTAACTATACCACAACAACGCGTCCTCGCCCCCCTTATTTCATATTCTCGGAGGAGGGGTTTATGTAAATATTGGGCCTGGTGATGTCAGCACACCCTGGGTGAATGTGTAGTAGTCCCTACCGGCCGTTTGCTGTAGTCCTTAGAAATCGATTTCTTTAAAAGCAAATATCTCCCTTTGCTTTAAACTTTGAACGTTGTAACTTTGAAGATGTTATTTATGCTCAAACAGCAACATTACACACTAGCTAAAGTTAGAAAAGTGAAATCGTGCTTTACCACCCCTTTAAGAGTGGTGACCTTTCCTTGCAAGTTACGTGCGCTAAGCTGCTGTCGAATCACAACACAGGAACCGTGCCACGTGCGCTAAGCTGCTGTCCAATCACAACACGGGAACCGCTGGCACAATCAGAACTCGTTACGTATTTCTTTTTTTTTTTTTTTTTTTTTTTTTTTTAAAGATTTTTTTTATTATGATAGGACAGTAGGTAGACAGGAAGCGAGGTGGGAGAGAGAGAGGGACGGGATCGGGAAAGGACCACGAACCGGGACTCGAACTCGGGTCGCCCGAAGCGCAACAGCGCTATATGTCAGTGGCACTGCCCACGAGGCTATTGGTGCCGACTCGTTACGTATTTCTGAAGGAGAGACTTCATAGAATAAAGGAAGTCATCAGCCGTTTTTAGGACAGTGAAAACAGCGGTATACAGATAAGTAAATTGTGTGAAAAATACTGTTTTTTTACACGCGAAACATGAACACATGTTATATTGCACACTGTAAACACAATCAAAGCTTCAAAAAAACACGAAGAACGGGACCTTTAAAAACTTTTCTGTTATTCCTACAGTTACTCAAGCACTATCACTGCCAAGTGTCATTAGCACATTTAATGATCCTATCACACAATGTCCTTATTCACTATGTGTGAGAGAGAGAGAGAGAGAGAGAGAGAGAGAGAGATAGAGAGAGAGAGAAGGCCTATATTAGATCTTATTGAATCATATAAGCTCATATTATATTTTATTGTCACACATTAATGAGTAAATTTAATTTATTTAATGGACAAATTAAACACAAACGTGTAAGGCTTTTATTTGTACACATAACATTGAAACGATGGGAGTGTGTTGTGGTTGCTTCATCTGACAGAGCTTCTTCCACAGGCTTCTGGCTGCTTTATTTTAAATAAGCACCAGATGGCGCTGTTCTCGACACTCTTGAAGCTTCGAATCTTAAAGCTACACTGTGTGATATTTTCCCCCATCTAGCGGTGAAAGGTATATGACCATCCAGTAAATATTAGTTTCTTTTCCTCCTAATTCCGATTTCGTTTTAACTCCTACGGTGGCCGATTTAGTCCAAGATTAACATGGCTTCCAGTTCGATCCAGCAATCCCCCTCTTCACATTCGCCATCGAGTTGTAACGCGTGTGTCCGGGTGAAAAATACGGATAGCTCACTCAACGCAACTGGAGTCGATGCAAACACGGAGGCGATTGACATCAAACAGCCCGCACTTTATTCCCCGCGGAACCCCCACAAGAGTCCGGCACAAACTCCACTTCCGTCCACAGCATTACCCAACAAAACAAAAATAAATGAATGTTAGCAACAGAAGACAGAAAATAATCCGCACACATGGGAGCTCGAGGCGCAGTGCACACACACACACACAGAACGCAGGCCCTCCAACCGGGGCGAACGCTCTTAAAGGGGCCACACTATTTTCCTACTCGTTACAGAGTGTTAAAACGCGAAAGGCGAAGCTTGAATTTACGGGTATGTCCCTCTTTGGCTAATGTACTTTCAAGATGGAGGGGCAACATGGCGACCCCCATTCGAACCCCTTACCCGTATGTATTTTCAATGGCATATTATAAACTTACGAGAATACTTTATTACTTGAAAGAAGTAAATATACATTAATGAGCACATATATTTTTGAAAGAACTAAGTGTTTTTAGCTAAGAATAAACTAAAAAAGTTACACAGTGTAGCTTTAATTATCCCGGAACAGTCGGGGGAAAGCCTCACTGCTTCATGAGGCTTCATTTCCCCATCCCTAGTCTCTTGTGACACTTTTGTTTGCTACCTGCTGTGTACGTTCATGTGTTTTGAAGAAGGCTTGGCTTTGGAATCTAATGCTTTCAAAGCTAGCTTGCTATTGCTAGCCCCTCTGAAAATTGCCTACCCTACCTTTAATGTATTTGAAAAAAGTCTCTTATGATCAAAAAGGCTGCATTTATTTACAAATAATAAATATAATGTATAAAAAATAATGTAAAAATAGTAATATTATAATTTAGAAATTAATATATTTTAAAAAGTAATTAATTCCTGTGATGGCAGGATTTTCAGTAGCCTTTTCAGCACATGATTCTTCAGAAATCATTCGAATATGCTGATCTAGTGCTCAAGAAATATTTGTTCTTCTTCTTATTGTTATGGCCTAAATTAATACACGACTGATTAACTTTTTCGAACATTATTCTTTAACATTGTCTTTCTAACATTTTTACTGTTCATCTATGAAATGCACTTTCTGTAAAGCTGCTTTGAAACAATGTGTATTGTGAAAAGCGCTATACAAATAAATTTGAATTGAATTGTATTGAATTATTAATAATTATGGTTGAAAATTGTTTTTTACTACTTAATATCTTTGTCGAAACCGTGATATATTGTTTTCAGGATTCTATGAATAGAACGTTTTTGTATTTTTTGTTTGGATGTAAAAGTCTTTACTATGACTTTTAATAAGTTTAATGTGTCCTTGCTGAATAAAAATATGTATTAAAAAAAATCTTACTGATCTCAAACTTTTGAGTAGTAGTATAGGGACCTCATTAGTATTATACCACCTGTGGACAACCTTGAACTTTGTTTAAATGTAACTGATATTAAAATATTTTAGTCAGACATGATTAACTCTCAATCATCTTTTTTTTTTTTACTTCAGGTCTTCCATCTCACCCTCAGCATGAGCTGACAAAGAGACAATGCTCAGGTTGTCCTGGGATGATCACTTTCTACATCAAAGGAAAACTGGAGCACGCCTCAACTTTCCTCAGCAATCTGAAGGTGCTTTGAAGCTTCTTATTGTTTGAAAATCTTTTCCATCCTACATTTTTAAAGAATCTATGTTATATTTTGCATTTCAGTTGTTTGCGCTTGCTGAAAGTCTTGGTGGTTTTGAGAGTCTAGCAGAGCACCCGTAAGTACTGAGCACATTATTTTCCAAATCCACTGACTGTTCTGAGGGATTTGATTTAAATACAGAGCATATAGGAAAGAACGATTGGGTATATTCCCTTTTGTTTGTTTATGAAAAAGTATGCCAAGTTTACCATTATTTTGGATGGCCACAAGGAGGCGCAAGCACTTTAATGTTGTACTAAAAGGAAATTGTAGAAACAACACTTTTGTTGTCCGAGCCTTTTGCGTCATTGTAGAACATTATTCCGCAAGAACTAATGGAACATTTCTTTAGGCTATTGTCGTCAGCCTTCAATATAAAAACAAATTTAAGGTTAACCACCAGATGGCTTTTGAAACTTCATTGTGACAGATTATTGATACTTATGGTTCACATTCACAAGTAATTCACTAGATTGCAAGTGATAATGTCACTGAATTAGTTACATCTTTCTTGATATCGGACCTGCACCAATGTTACGATGATTTGTCCTGGAAAACTGATCGATCAAAAGACATTTTATCAACCTTCATTTCCCATGGTGCACTTTTCTTTTCCAGAGCGATTATGACTCATGCTTCAGTGCCTGAGAAGGAGAGAAAAGAGCTGGGAATCAGTGATACACTCATTCGTCTGTCGGTGGGTCTGGAGGATGAGGAAGATATTATTGCAGACCTAGACCAAGCCCTCGCTGCTGCAGTGAGTGTTTCACAACACATATGTGGACATACTTATCTGAATGTGTATATAATTAATAATGTATTTAATATATTAATTAATAATAATTCAGAAAGGAAGCATTAATTTGATCAAAATGACAGTTAAGACATGTATAATGTTTAACTTATTAAAGAATCCACAAAAATATTAAGCAGTAAAATGTTTTCAACATTGATAACATTAAGCAATGTTTTCTGATCACCAAATCAGCATATTAGAATGATTACTGAAGGATCATGTGACATAAATGGTAATATCTCTAAATATTATATTTATCAAATAATTGCATCCTTGGTGAGCATAGAAGACTACTTTCTAAAAATGTAAATGAAAAATATATAACGCCATTTTTAAAAACATTACAGTGTAAACACAGGGCTCTATCAAACACCCGGCACGATGTGACACCAGGCACGACGCAGGTGTTTTTTGCTAGTTTCAACCTGACGCAGTTATCATTTTCACATCCAGTGCCACATTGTTTAAATAGCAAATGGCGGCCATCTGTTCGCCCATGGGTGTGCTGGTCTGAAAACTAGGTGTGTTCTGGCTCAGTGTTGGCGCGTTGCTATTTTGAGGCAACTGACATAGACTGCTAGCCTGACAAGCCAGACCCATATCAAGATGTTGGGTCTGGAAACTCACCATTGACAGGGCTTAATCCGAGGGGCGGGATAAACGGTTGTCTTTCAAATTCCCTCTGTACGCAATTGGATAGCGCCATGAGCGCCACAACCAACCAGAGCAAAGAAGAAGGTGAAGCCGAGCTAACGTTAGTTGATAGACTTTCGCCGTATCCGGTCGGCAAAACTTCGAACATCTCTTCATTTCTTAAGAATGACTTCAGTGCCGTTCTTTGTTCTTTTCTCAAAGTCTTCCAGAGTCGCGGCCAAAGCCGATTCAAAAGACTGCTGTTCATCAGCTTCTTTGTTTACGAGTAGCACGCAGAACCTCCGCAACTCTGCCGTGACGTGCCGTCATTATGTTAAGCCCGCCCACCGACTCTACACACGCTGTGATTGGCCTGACCAGAGTTTGGTTTTTCCAGCTCTCAGGTCTACCGAGAGTTGCTAGACTACACTAGCGGCAAAATAAATGTTCTGCCGCTAGGGTGAGTCTAGATTTCTAGGCTAATAGACTCCACCATTGACCAACAAAAAACCTGGTCTAAAGTCAATAGCGCAGTATTTTGTGCTATTTAAAGGGCGCATTAGTAATATGCGCCTAAAGGCGGGTGCACAATGTTTATTACATACAAAGGGGCACGCAGCAGCACACAAACATGTCAAATATTAAAAATAAAAGGATTACAATGTAAAAGATTATTATTAAAAAAAACAATGCCTACATGTCATAATGGATTGTCATTACATGTATCCGAATTACCAATTTGCAGTAATGACGCAATGAAATTGGCTACTTATTTAACCAGTCATGGCAATACACACATGTATTTATGGAGATGGTTGTCCAGTGGGTTAAACCACTTAACTGATATGCAGAAGGTTACTGGTTCGATCCCAGCGGTCACCACCAGTGTGTCCTTGAGCAAGACACTTAACTCCACGTTGCTCCAGGGGGATTGTCCCTGTAATAAGTGCACTGTAAGTCGCTTTGGATAAAAGCGTCTGCCAAATGCATAAATGTAAATGTATTTAAACTGACTCGTCAGGTTGAGGGTGTCTGTATTCTGCCATTTAAATAGCAAATCTGCCATGGTGCAAGTGAAACTGCCTTTTAAAGGGAATGAAAGATGAGACTTGATTGGTTTATTGCATGTTACGCCCAAAACACGACTTTGACTCATTAAGAGACTAGGTACTACCCTTTTGGACCATGCGCCTGGCACGCTGTCTCACTGGTCCCAAATAGATCTACAGATGGCCATTGCATTGTGTATATGATACTGATGTTATTATCTCCATACTAACGGCATTATACGTAGGCCTAATGGTGTGCATTTCTATTTGTAGAGCTTCATTTTCTGACCAAAGGTTATTTCGTGTGTTTAATGGTGCATCCGCATGTAAATTGATTTTTATTCCCTAAATTCTTTTTAAGCGTGTGTCAACACTGAGATCCTTTCAGCCCATAAAGTTCAGCGAGCCATCTCTGAGAGCTCAGGCTATTTCCCCTCTCTCTAAAGTGCACAGAAAAATAAGGTTCCAGGAAATAAAGACAAATCAGCTCAGCTCAGGTCAGAGTCTGAGCATTATTCCCATAGAAACATATTTGTGAGGAGAAAACTAGGAGTTTGTGGGCTTGTGTGGTGGCTTTGCTCTTTGCAGTCTCTCGAGAAAGATGTTTGCTCTATTCGATGCTTTCTTTAAGCGTGATATCGCAACATTGCAGATGTGTGAGCAGGTGCTTATTAGAGAGCAAAGGTGCTGAAGTATAGGTTGATATACACTCACCTAAAGGATTATTAGGAACACCATACCAATACTGTGTTTGACCCCCTTTCGCCTTCAGAACTGCCTTAATTCTACGTGGCATTGATTCAACAAGGTGCTGAAAGCATTCTTTAGAAATGTTGGCCCATATTGATAGGATAGCATCTTTCAGTTGATGGAGATTTGTGGGATGCACATCCAGGGCACGAAGCTCCTGTTCCACCACATCCCAAAGACGCTCTATTGGGTTGAGATCTGGTGACTGTGGGGGCCATTTTAGTACAGTGAACTCATTGTCATGTTTAAGAAAACGATTTGAAATGATTCGAGCTTTGTGACATGGTGCATTATCCAGCTGGAAGTAGCCATCAGAGGATGGGTACATGGTGGTTATAAAGGGATGGACATGGTCAGAAACAATGCTCAGGTAGGCCGTGGCATTTAAACGATGCCCAATTGGCACTAAGGGGCCTAAAGTGTGCCAAGAAAACATCCCCCACACCATTACACCACCACCACCAGCCTGCACAGTGGTAACAAGGCATGATGGATCCATGTTCTCATTCTGTTTACGCCAAATTCTGAATCTACCATCTGAATGTCTCAACAGAAATCAAGACTCATCAGACAAGGCAACATTTTTCCAGTCTTCAACTGTCCAACCCCTAAATGCATTGAAGCAACTCCCATGTGATTGGTTGATTAGATAATTTTATTAATGAGAAATGGAACAGGTGTTCCTAATAATCCTTTAAGTGAGTGTATATAATATACTTTCTGCTCTAAGCAAAAAAATTCACAAAGCATTTTAGCACTAAATCCAGCTCCTAAATCTGTGAAAAGTTAAGGGTAGTCATTAGTCAAGAAGACTCCTAAGTCACTAAGACCAAATCACAAACAATCTTATAAAAAGAGCGCTTATAAACCTTTCTATTAGGGCCGGGACTTTAACGCGTTAATTAAGATTAATTAATTACGGGACTTTAACGCATTAATTAAGATTAATTAAGCAAAAAATAAATAACAATTTTAACCACACTTATTTTTGCACCGCGGAATGTTTTTCAATGAAAGAGTTTCGACAGACCGATTATACTGGAGCACCAGCTAGCGTTCTTGACAACAACAAACCACAGTGAACATGAACGAAGAAGCTGACGAGACCGCTTTGCTTGGCTTCGTGGATGAGAAATTTAGTTTTAAAAAACGAAAGGATGGAAGCGTCGACAAGAGCATGGTTGTGTGCAAGCTATGCAACAAGGAATTTGCGTATCACCGCAGCACATCAAGCCTCAAATATCACCTCAACGCAAAACACATAGGAGTTAGCGTGGATGTTACCCCGACTACGAGTAAAGTTACAAGTAATTATCTAAATAACAAGTTACATCTAAATATGCTATTGCTACACTTAATGGCAAACATTGCACTGGTCTGCTGGACTGAAATAAATAAACAATATTTTGTTGATTAAGCTTATGTCATTATTCATTATTCAATGGTCATTTTTCAATGGTATACTAAAAATCCATGTGAAAAAAATTACTTCTCACTGTTCTCAGGTCAAATATTTATATGCAATTAAAATGCGATTAATTTCGATTAATTAATTACAAAGCCTCTAATTAATTAGATTAATTTTTTTAATCGAGTCCCGGCCCTACTTTCTATATAAACCTTTTAAACCATTTTTCCTGTTTTTACCATACTCGTGCTCTTGCTCTCGCGCTATATATATTTTATACCATGCTGTTAAAGGGTTAGTTCACCCAAAAATGAAAATAATGTAACTAATTTCTCACCCTCATGCCGTTCCACACCTGTAAGACCTTCGCTCATCTTCGGAACACAAATTAAGATATTTTTGTTGAAATCTGAAGGCTCAGTGAGGCCTGCATAGGCAGCAATGAAATGTACACTCAAGATCCATTAATGTACTAAAAACATATTTAAGCTTCATGAAGCAGTGTTTTAAAATCAGCCATCACTATATGTCGTTATTTAGTTTTTTTGGTGCACCAAAAAACTTGTTGCTTTATAATATTAATATTGAAACACTGTACTCACATGAACTGATTTAAATATGTTTTTTTGTACATTAATGGATCTTGAGAGAGGAAATGTCATTGCTGGCTATGCAGGCCTCACTGAGCCATTGGATTTCAACAAAAATATTTTAATTTGTGTTCTGAAGATGAACGGAGGTCTTACGGGTGTGTAACGGCATGAGGGTGAGTAATTAATGACATTATTTTCATTTTTGGGTGAATTAACCCTTTAATATTGTTCGTAATGTATTTGATAGTAAATTAACAGCGACACAATAAGGTTCTGAAATTGCTGTAATTTTATGATCACTTTGCAGAAGGTTGTGACCGACCCAAATCATCACTGCTGCATGGTTGCATTTTTCCAGTTGCCAAATGTGTTAATGTAGTGATTACTTCTAATTCTGGCGCTATGGCATTTTTGCTCTGTGTCGAAGATGTTAGCGTGTCTCTAATAAGATCTGTCACGAACATGATCACTGCATGATCTAATGTGTAGTGTCTTATTAACTTGTGCATTTTGTGCAACACATTAATTCTCCCTCTTTGGGTTTCGTCCATTTGCATCCGCTGCTAAAGAACCTCTTAAGTCTCTTAAAAGTCCACATCTGTACTCCTGACACTTTTGGACCTTAAAGGGTTAGTTCACCCAAAAATGAAAATTCTGCCATTAATTACTTACCCTCATGTCATTCGACACCTGTAAGACCACCGTTCATCTTCGGAACACAAATGAAGATATTTTAGTTGAAATCCGATGGCTTAGAAAGGCTTCCATTGGCACAATAGTACCTTTTATGGGTCTTGAGAGTGTAAAGTACAAAGACGTTATTACAAAGTCCATCTCACTACAGTGGTTCTACAATAACTTTATGAAGCGACAAGAATAGTTTTTGTGCGCAAACCCCCCCCCTAAATAACGACTTGTATAGTGATGACCGATTTCAAAACACGGCATCATGAAGCTTCGAAGCGTTATGAATCAGTGAGTCGATTCAGCGGTTTGGATTCGCCAAAGTCACGTGATTTCAGCAGTTTGGTGGTTTGACACGCGATCCGAATCATGATTCGACTCGCTGATTCATAACGCTTCGAAGCTTCATGATGCCGTGTTTTGAAATCGGTCATCACTATATAAGTCGTTATTTAGGGGTTTCAACGTTTTTCTCGTCGCTTCATAAAGTTATTGTAGAACCACTGTAGTGAGATGGACTTTGTAACAACGTCTTTGTACTTTATGCTCTCAAGACCCATAAAAGGTACTATTTTGCCAATGGAGGCCTTTCTGAGCCATCGGATTTAAAATCTTATTTGAATATGGAAACATGATACCTTGTTTTACAATATTTCTATGATTAAATCACTGACAGAGACCCCTCCCGATCAGCCAATCACTGTGTGCATAGTTAGTAAGCATGTTGACATCATCCATTGCAACGAAGTCAACCTTGCCCTTTCTCTTAGCTTGAGACTTCTCTCTATTCCTTAGTAAAACTTAGTAAAAGGCCCTTTCTTCTGTCAGAAATTCAATACCAGCACTGCAGTTCCATATCTGATCCCTTTAGATGTGCTTTGCTGCTTATCTGAAGAGAATAGAAATGAAATCATGACTTGTATTCAATTGATATCCAAAAACCCTCTGAGATCACTACAATAGGAGCTTTTGTGATTTGCGGTGTGTTTTAATTTGATGACATGTTCTGAGGGGGTGAATTCCTTTAGGTCCTGGCACACAGTTTTCCTCTGAGGGTTATAGATCTTCAGTCTCCCCCATTCTGTCTGAAAACTGTAGGTTAATTATGTGCCATTTTGTGAGGTTAAGAGTTTTTGGTAGAAAAAAAAGGACTAAATATGCTAATGTTCACTGCATTTATTGAACCACTCACTGCGATGAGCCTCCAATTGCTGCCTCTTTGGCCGGGTGCTGTTTCAACCAGTTGGCAGAGACTGTGGGGCTCTCCTTGAACTGAGGATAAACCTTAAAGGGTTAGTTCACCCAAAATTGAAAATTCTGTCAGTAATTACTCACCCTCATGTTGTTCCAACCATGTAAGACCTTCGTTCATCTTCGGAACATAATTTAGTATATTTTTGATGAAATCTGAGAGCTGTCTCACTCCTCCATAGGCTTTCAGAGGGAATGAAACTTGATGGCCCAGAATAGTAAGTAAAAACGTCATTTAAGGAGTCCAAATGACTACAGTGGAAAAACAACAAAAATAACGACTTTATCCCACTATTATTGTTCAATTTGAGCCTCTGACGAGAGTTCGCGGGAGTGCCACGACGCATGAGCGAGAACTCGCGCATGCGTCGTGGCACTCCCGCGAACTCTCGTCAGAGAGTATATAGTGGGATAAATAGTGGGATAAAGTCGTTATTTTTGTTGTTTTTCCGCTCAAAAAGTATTTTCGTCGCATGATAGACTTAATACAGAGCCACTGTAGTCATTTGGACGCCTTAAATGACGTTTTTACTTACTATTCTGGGCCATCAAGTTTCATTCCCTCTGAAAGCCTATGGAGGAGTGAGACAGCTCTCAGATTTCATCAAAAATATACTAAATTATGTTCCGAAGATGAACGAAGGTCTTACATGGTTGGAACAACATGAGGGTGAGTAATTACTGACTTTATTTTCAATTTTGGGTGAACTAACCCTTTAACCTTCAGATATGTACAGTCAAACCAAAATTTATTCAGACACCTTCAACATTTTCTCACATTATCAGTTTATTCACTATAGTTTAGAAAACGGTAATAACATTTGACAATAACTTGGAGTTAAACTGTGTCAGAACCTTGATAATGTCAGATATTTTTGATAGAAAGGTATGTAATAGATTACAATCAACCAATCAGCTGTCAGCTGTTAAATTTAAAGGGGTGGTAAACCACGATTTCACTTTTCTAACTTTAGCTAGTGTGTAATGTTGCTGTTTGAGCATAAACAACATCTTCAAAGTTACAACGTTCAAAGTTTAAAGCAAAGGGAGATATTTGCTTTTAAAGAAATCGACTTCTAAGGACTACAGCAAACGGCCGGTAGGGACTACTACACATTCACCCAGGGTTTGCTGACATCACCAGGCCCAATATTTACATAAACCCCTCCTCCGAGAATATGAAATAAGGGGGGCCATTTTGTATCGCCGCGGGGAATAGTTGTTGTGGTATAGTTAGTAGGCTGGAGTGCTGTTGACAATGCCGACGAAACGCTGTTATTTTCATCCGGATTGCAGGTCCACTTTCTTCAGCCTTCCTAGGGACGGGGGTGCGTTGCAGTGCGTTTAACATACAACGTCATATTCATGTGTGTAAGAGACATGAGGGGAACACGATCGCATTTGCATCGGATATATGCTGCCCATCATAAATCGAAGCACGAGACAGACAGGGGTCGGAGGAGAAGATCGGAAAATGTGACATAATGGACAATATTCATCTGTATTTGCAATACATGTGCCTTCAGCTGCACGAGACAGGCGGGCACGCGCGGCTACCGCGGCACATCTCGCAGAGGAAAGCTTCCACAATCTTCGCGAGTACGGGCTACAACCTGTAAGTGTGATTTATTTTTCGTCTATGTGTTTTCCTGTAATAGTTTGTGTTGTTAATTGTAGCCTACGTTGTAGCAAGGAAGTAGACATGACAGCGCTGTTTGGCTCTGCAAACCAGTTTGTTAAATGCTCATTCATACTTAACGTTATCCGACAAACCCCTAACGTTACAAACTGTTTAAAATCTCAACAGCGAACTTGGCATTAGTGTAAATTATTCTTTGATTAGAGCTTTTATGTATTGTTTATCTACAGGCATGCTAAACATGGTTCTGTGTTTGATTTGGCTACTATGTTTAGTGTCCGTTCTTGCGACAGATATTTGGCAAATCGTTCTAAAAATACAAAAGTAACAGTGCCATTCAGGAGCGATCACTATAGATCCGCAGTCTTTACTCTTGAGGACTGAACAGGTTCTGCTCGATCATCTTCACTAAAATTGTCTGGGTCTGATTCGGGCTCTTGGTATGGTTTCATTGACGCTATTGTACACAAAGCTCAGGCTAGTAGCTTGAGGCTACCTGTAGAGGTAAGGGGCGTGACGCTTTCGAGAAATGTTCACTAGGCGGTTAGCGAATCACAACACACTGGGCCAGCTAACCAATCAGAGCCCATTGCGTATTTTTGAGGGACTGGCTTCACAGAATCCGGAAACCATCAGACCGTTTTTACAAGGAGGGACAGAGCAGTGTAAAATAAAGGTCAAATATATGAAAAATACTGCATTTTTTTAAAAACGAAGCATGAACACATGTTACAGTGCACCCCACAAACACAATCAAGCCTTCGAAAGAGTGTGCTTTACCACCCCTTTAAGTACACAATTAATACCAATTTAGGTCAACCAATTACCAAGCAATGCTTAAAATTAGTTTTTTCTTTAATTGCTAATACAACCTAAGCAAAACATGGTCAGGTCAAAGTGTCTGAATAATTTTGGTCCCAAATTGGTATCGCTTTTACTGGTAGTCCACTGTATAAAGAAATTTTGATCTACCTTCATGGAAAGTTCAGCTCCAGACCTGATCAAACACAACTGAACCAGCTAATTAAGATTTTCATGAGAACTTGATTAGACATGTGTGTTGGACCAGGGTTGACTCTGAACTCTGCAAATAGGTAGATCTCCAGGAACAGGATTGGGCAGCCCTGGATTATATCATTACAGTGGCACCTGTCCAGAGGTGGGTTATATTAGTCAGAAACAGTCAGTTCTTGAATTCCATGTGTTGGAGGCAGGAAAAGTGGGTAAGCAAAAAAATCTGAGTGACTTTGAAAAGGGCTGAATGTCTAGACAACTGGGTCAGAGCATTTCCAAAGCAGCAAGTCTTCTGGAGTCCTCCCAGTGATTAGTACCTACCTAAAGTGGTCCAAGGAAGCATAACCGGTGACCCGGCATCAGGGTCATGGCTGCCCAAGGCTCATTGATGCATGTGGAGAGTGATGGTTAGCCCATAAAGAGGCTACTGTTGCTCAAATTGCTGAAAAACGAATGCTGCCCATGATAGGAAGATATCAGAAAACACAGTGCATCACAGTTGGCCACATGGGGATGTGTAGCCGCAGGCCAGTCAGAGTGCCCATGATGACCCCTGTCCACCACCAAAAGTGCTTACAATTGGCACTTGAGCGTCAGATCTTGCACACTATGGAGCAATGAAAGAAGGTTGCAATGAAGCAATGGAAGGTTGCCTCTGATGAATCACGTTTTCTTTTAGATCAGATGGATGGCCGGGTGCTTGTGTGTCAATTTCCTTTGAAAGAAATGACAGCAGGATGCACTATGAGAAGGCAGGCCGGCAGAGGTAGTGTTATGCACTGGGAATTCATGTGGATGTTATATTAACATGCACCACCTACCTAAAGATTGTGGCAAACCACGTACACCCCTTCATGGCAATAGTGTTCCCTGATGGAAGTGGTCTCTTGCCCTTGCAGGACTTAAAGGATCCACTGCTAAATTATTCAGAAATGGTTTGAGGAACATGACAAAGATTTCAAAGTGTTGTGCTGGACCGACAAATCTGATCCATGGAGGCCCCTCC
Organism: Romanogobio albipinnatus; assembly: GCA_023566225.1. NCBI lineage: Eukaryota > Metazoa > Chordata > Actinopteri > Cypriniformes > Gobionidae > Romanogobio > Romanogobio albipinnatus. The sequence goes on from CM042250.1 coordinate 17,418,117, forward strand.
TTGCAGGACTTAAAGGATCCACTGCTAATGTCTTGTTGCCACAAGACATATTCAGAGGTCTTGTTGAGTCCATGCCTCGATGCATTAGAGCTGCATGAAGGGGACCTACAAGATATTAGGCAGGGGGTTTTAATGTTGTGGCTGATCAGTGAATATATATATATATATATATATATATATATATATATATATATATATATATATATATATATATATATATATATATATATATATATATATATATATATATATATATATATATATATATATATATATATATATATATATATATATATATATATATATATATTTGAACACCCTGCTATTTTGCAAGTTTTCCGACTTGGAAATCAAGGAGGGGTCTGAAATTGTCATCGTAGGTGCATGTCCACTGTGAGAGACATAATCAAAAAAAAAAAAAAAAATCCAGAAATCACAATATATGATTTTTTTTAAAACTATTTATTTGTATGATACAGCTGCAAATAAGAATTTGAACACCTGTCTATCAGCATTCTGACCCTCAAAGACCTGTTAGTCTGCCTTTAAAATGTCCACCTCCACTCCATTTATTATCCTAAATTAGATGCACCTGTTTGAGGTAGTTAGCTGCATAAAGACACCTGTCCACCCCATACAATCAGTAAGAATCCAACTACTAACATGTCCAAGACCAAAGAGCTGTCCAAAGACACTAGAGACAAAATTGTACACCTCCACAAGGCTGGAAAGGGCTACGGGGAAATTGCCAAGCAGCTTGGTGAAAAAAGGTCCACTGTTGGAGCAATCATTAGAAAATGGAAGAAGCTAAACATGACTGTCAATCTCCCTCGGACTGGGACTCCATGCAAGATCTCACCTTGTGGGGTCTCAATGGTCCTAAGAAAGGTGAGAAATCAGCCCAGAACTACACGGGAGGAGCTGGTCAATGACCTGAAAAGAGCTGAGACCACTGTTTCCAAGGTTACTGTTGGTAATACACTAAGACGTCATGGTTTGAAATCATGCATGGCACGGAAGGTTCCCCTGCTTAAACCAGCACATGTCCAGGCCCGTCTTAAGTTTGCCAATGACCATTGGGATGATCCAGAGGAGTTATGGGAGAAAGTAATGTGGTCAGATGAGATCAAAATAGAACTTTTTGGTCATAATTCCACTAAACGTGTTTGGAGGAAGAAGAATGATGAGTACCATCCCTACTGTGAAGCATGGGGGTGGTAGTATCATGCTTTGGGGGTGTTTTTCTGCACATGGGACAGGGCGACTGCGCTGTATTAAGGAGAGGATGACCGGGGCCATGTATTGCGAGATTTTGGGGAACAACCTCCTTCCCTCAGTTAGAGCATTGAAGATGGGTCGAGGCTGGGTCTTCCAACATGTCAATGACCCGAAGCACACAGCCAGGATAACCAAGGTGTGGCTCTGTAAGAAGCATATCAAGGTTCTGGCGTGGCCTAGCCAGTCTCCAGACCTAAACCCAATAGAGAATCTTTGGAGGGAGCTCAAACTCTGTGTTTCTCAGCGACAGGCCAGAAACCTGACTGATCTAGAGAAGATCTGTGTGGAGGAGTGGGCCAAAATCCCTCCTGCAGTGCAAACCTGGTGAAAAACTACAGGAAACGTTTGACCTCTGTAATTGCAAACAAAGGCTACTGTACCAAATATTAACATTGATTTTCTCAGGTGTTCAAATACTTATTTGCAGCTGTATCATACAAATAAATAGTTAAAAAATCATACATTGTGATTTTCTGGATTTTTTTTTTTTAGAATATGTCTCTCACAGTGGACATGCACCTACGATGACAATTTCAGACCCCTCCATGATTTCTAAGTGGGAGAACTTGCAAAATAGCAGGGTGTTCAAATACTTATTTTCCTCACTGTATATAATATACACTCACCTAAAGGATTATTAGGAACACCTGTACAATTTATCATTAATGCAATTATCTAATCAATCAATCACATGGCAGTTGCTTCAACTGCGGATGGGCTACAACAGCAGAAGACCCCACCGGGTACCACTCATCTCCACTACAAATAGGAAAAAGAGGCTACAATTTGCACAAGCTCACCAAAATTGGACAGTTGAAGACTGGAAAAATGTTGCCTGGTCTGATGAGTCTCGATTTCTGTTGAGACATTCAGATGGTAGAGTCAGAATTTGGCGTAAACAGAATGAGAACATGGATCCATCATGCCTTGTTACCACTGTGCAGGCTGGTGGTGGTGGTGTAATGGTGTGGGGGATGTTTTCTTGGCACACTTTAGGCCCCTTAGTGCCAATTGGGCATCGTTTAAATGCCTACCTGAGCATTGTTTCTGACCATGTTCATCCCTTTATGACCACCATGTACCCATCCTCTGATCGCTACTTCCAGCAGGATAATGCACCATGTCACAAAGCTCGAATCATTTCAAATTGGTTTCTTGAACATGACAATGAGTTCACTGTACTTAAATGGCCCCCACAGTCACCAGATCTCAACCCAATAGAGCAGGGATCTCAAACTCATTTTACCTGAGGGCCGCTGGAGGTAGACTCTGGGTCAGGCTGGGCCGCATCAAGTATTACACATAAAAAGTGTTTCAAGTATTCAAAAAAAATAGCACAACTGATCCAATCTTCTCAATCTTTATTATTAACAGTTCTTCAACATGAATGTTTCTTCTGAACATTAACTGTTCCTCTGAATTTTAACTAAATTATATAGCCTATAGAAATTAAATGTAATATGAAATAATGATTGATTTTAATTTTATTTTAAATAATAGACTAATTCACAGCAAGGCCGTAACCAGGTCAAACAGAAAAGTGAACGAAATTCTAGGTCTAATTCTAGGACTATTTGTAAACAATATTTGCATTAATTTGCGTCAAATATATTATTAGTCCCAATATTCTTCGCATGAGTGAGTGAATAAATACATAGATCAGCAAAAACCTTTCGAATTCTCCTTTGGTCTGCTGGTAAAATTTTTGTCAACAGTGTCAAAGGTTCCGGGTTCTAATCCGCCCTCATGTAGTTTTTCTTCATTAAAATCAAAGATGTCCATCAATGATTATATAATAAGACCATGGACACGTTTGCATTTTGTTTTGTGATTTCACCAGAAAGAATAGAGTCTCTCTCAGCAACGGCATTAAGAGATAGATTGCTCGTCCGTGTATGAAGACTGTGCAATGTGCACGAGCCAAAAGAGAACCTAAACCCCGCCTACTTTGATTTGATTGGCCATCTCAATAATTTTGACATTGACGAGCGCTGTTAGACCACATTCGTTTCAACTGTCTGATCAGCTTCGTTCGTCTGTTCCTGTCAATCACGCGGTGTCAACCAAATATACTGCACGAGGGAGGGGCGAGCCTACTCTCTCTCTCTCGCGCGCACACACACACACACACACAAAGGAGGCAGCAAGCGCTGCTCACGCAACGATTCAGCAACATCAACATCGCGGGCTCCACTAACACTAAACTTTGATGTCAAGAAGGGGGCCACAAAATATCATCCTGCGGGCCGCAAGTGGCCCGCGAGTTTGAGACCCCTGCAATAGAGCATCTTTGGGATGTGGTGGAACGGGAGCTTCGTGCCCTGGATGTGCAATCCACAAATCTCCATCAACTGAAAGATGCTATCCTATCAATATGGGCCAACATTTCTAAAGAATGCTTTCAGCACCTTGTTGAATCAATGCCACGTAGAATTAAGGCAGTTCTGAAGGCGAAAGGGGGTCAAACACAGTATTAGTATGGTGTTGCTAATAATCCTTTAGGTGTGTGTGTGTGTGTGTGTGTGTATATATCTCCTTATGCTCATCAAGCCTGCATTTATTTAATCAAAAATACAGAAAAAAGAGTAGCCTAATATTGTGAAATATTATTATATTATGTTCTTTTTAACTTTTTATTAATCAAAGAATCTTGAAAAGAGTATCACAGTTTCCATCATTGACATTAAATCCTCATATTAGAATGATTTCTGAATGATCATGTGACACTGGAGAGTGGAGTAATGATGCTGAAAATCCAGCTGTGATCACAGGAATAAATTATATTTTAAATTATTTTAAAATAGAAAACCATTATTTTAATAATATTTCACAATATTGCTGTTTTTTATCAAATAAATGCAGGCTTTATGAACATAAGAGACTTCTTTCATAATGCTGCATAATATTCAAAAATGGTAATATAATAAAGTCCCTTCACGTCACCATTTCGCCAGCCTACACTTCACATAATAGGCCTGTAGGTGCCGGTGGCACTTGGGTTTTGTTAACTTTGATAGTTTCATGAAATAGTAAACGGTGTATCAATATACATAAATACAAGTGAATTTATCACTACTTACCATTAATGCGACTTTTGCTGCTGAATGGTTTTGTGCAGGGATTTGTTTGTTGTCAGTTAAAATCCATTTTGTCAGTGATGCAATTTATAAAATGAGACAAACCACAGGAAATCATTCCACAAACGTTAGTTCATCTGGCCATGTCATTTTCAACCGATTTATGAATAAGAACAGAAAATTACCGCTCCACTTCACATCGCCCAATGGAATTTGAACTTGCTTTGCCAGATCACGATTGGTTGGTGTATATACATGACAAACGGGCATTGGTGAATTGTGTAATACTTTAAAATATATTGTAATTAAATCAACACATTAGCTCTGATTATGGCTGGAAAAAAAAATATTGGTTTACTTCTTTCCCGATTTCTATTTCAAATAAATTCTGTTCTTTTTAACTTTCTATTCGTCAAAGAATCAACATAATGATAGTAATAATAGAAATGTTTTTCCTGAGCACCAAACCAGCATTAGAATGATATTGGAAGGATCATGTGACACTGAAGACTGTATAATATTTTAGCTTTGCTACCACATGCAATAAGTTACGTTACATTTTAAAATATTATAATAGAGAACTCTTTAAATGGATTTCAATTGTAATATTTCACATGTTTTTTGTGTTTTTTTTTGGTCAAGTAAATGCAGCGTTGCTGTTCACAAGAAACTTCTTAGGAACACCTTACCAACCCCAAACTTTTAAATAGTATTAGTGTGGATAGTTTTTTTGCGTATTTATATTTTATACATATATTATAAACCCTATTAAACCAAACAATAATTTGACTGCCATGTTAAAAACCAAGATATTTTTCTGTTTAATATTTTATTAATCTAATGTCAATGTTTCTTTCTTAAAACAGCATCCAAAAAAGTAAGAGGCTGATCAAGATCAATCAGGAACAGCAGTGATGCCACATGTGGACGAGACAAGGACACTTTTTTGTGGCACATTTATAAATTACTTCCTATATGACAGTTATGCTTGAAAAACATTAATTGCCATCTTTTCATTCAAAGTACAGGAAATTAGCTGCTTTTGTCTTCCTAGGTTTTGTAATTATAGTTTGATGAGGTAGTGGGACTAAACAAAACGTTTTCAAGTAATGCACAAGCACACAATCAATCTTTATTTTCTGCATCAAAGATGCAAAGCCACCTCATGATGTTTCAAATCACTCTTAAAAGATCAGTTTTGCATTTGAAACACTAGATTTTGGTTAGATGCCTAAACGTTTTCAATCCTAAAGGGATCACATCTGATCATTGTCTGTGCTGCCAGACCCATTAAAAGCCATTTGTAGTCTCTTCCTTTCTGTTTTGTCTCGTTCCTGAACATTTTTGATGGTTGTACACCATAAGCAAATCACTTTGAAGTCATCAAGCACTACACAAGTAATTGGAAAATAAATAGTAAAAGACATATCCAGTGAGCCGATCTAACAACACCATCAATAATGCTACAATCAGGCTTAAATGTATTTCTTTGACGGGCATGATGTGATAATCGCATTACTAGTCCTGACAAAGCTAAATCACTCTCTCTTAATTTGAAGTGTAAGAAACTGAATAATGACGAAAATATAGTATGTGAAAAATATTTAATCAGGATGACAAATAATTCTTGACAGTGCTTTTTATATGCACAATTTTACTGACAAAAAAATGAGATTCAGTGGGAGTCAGTTAAGGCATAAAGCTGTCAGAAAGCATGTCAATGCCTTTTTATTTGTCACTATATTTCAATGCCTGTTTTCCACCATCTTGCCACAAGGCATAGGCTACAGTATATTCTGTATCAAAGGAAAAGCACATCATTTATGTTATTTACTGATGCAAAAGATGCCTTTAGCAAAATATACACACAGGAAACACAACACCATTAACCCAGGTATTCTGTGACAAACGTTGTGCTCTGAGCCATTAACTCTACATATTACTGTCCATATATCTCAAGTATAGGAACCACTGACTTTTCCATTTAAGCTAGACATAGCACATGCGAAATGTCATCCCTAATCTCGTAAAGGGTCAGGGGTGTAAAGTTCATTCTGTAATGTTTTTTTTATAATTTAATGTTCATACTGTTTAATATTTAATGTTCATACAGTTTGGGTGCAGTACGTGTTACAGGCTAGTAATAGAATGAATTGGAATAAGAACAAAGCTGAAGCTGCACCTCTTGTGTGACCTAATGTTCTTTTCCTTCATCAAGATTCATGTTTGATCTTGCCAGGCTCCTTTCATGCTCTGCTTTCCAATTTTCACATATCTAAAAGAAAACATATTGATTCGCACTCACAAGCAACGATGATGGATGATCATTGACAATGTCATTATGAGTTTAGCAGGATTTTACCATTAACATAAAATGCTAAATATTTTTTGGTCAGTTATTGGTTGTACGACCAACTTCTAAATTATTTTGCAACTAATTTGCAACATTTTCACAGTAAGATTGGTGGCAGCGAATCCTCGTAATTCTCTTGACCTGAGATTATAAAATTAGCAGTTCCCACAGTTTCATGAATATATGCAAACAACATTGTATGTTAGTCCAAATGGACCAGACCAGTGTTAGCTGTCACTGTTACCCACTATGCTAGTAACAATCGGTTATGGTCATAAGTTTATCATAAGGATCTTAAAAAAATACATTTTGTTTTTATTTAGTACTGTCCTGAACAGATGTTTACATATTGACCACAAGACAAAATAACTGCTTTTACACAAATGAACCAGTTCAAAAGTATAGCCTACATACGCTTGATTCTTAGTACTGTGATGTTACCTGGATGATCATCAACTGTTTTTATGTTTTCTTCATGAATCCATTGTTTGTCCTTGGCAGTTAAACTGCCCATCTGTCTTTTAAGTCGGCATGAAATAAAAATGTACCCTATTTTCACCCCATCTCTATTTTCTAAACGATCTTATTGTGAACCATTCATCCATCGTCTATATTTGTTTTTTTTTGACATGGTCATTTTTTAATCAAAATGCCATAACTCAATCATCCCCTTCCCTTTTCTTACAATTAAACAGAAGCTCGCATTCAGATCTGCCTCCATCCAATCAATCCGATTGAACAAAGTCTCCACCATGCATTTTTTTTTTTCACAATATGGTCCTATGACCGCAATTTTACATGCTGTGCCACAGGCTGGCAAACATTCAAATGCTTTATATAATGTTCTTGTATAAAAAGTGGAATCTGAATTTTTATTTGCACATTCTAACCGTCACAGACCTTTGAAGCAATTTGATTAAATGAAGGCTTCATGCTATTACAGGACGGACTCAATTTTGTGATAATGAATAGCCATTTCATCCCCAGAGATTTATTGTGTTTTCATATTTTGATTTACAACGTTTCTTTCAATAATTTTCATATTTCACTTAAATGGGTAATAATAATAATCTTTTCCCATTCAGGCGCAGGTACAAAATAATGAAAAGTGACTTTGGGCAGCATTATGCATCACATTAGAAATTTTATAGATGTAATTCCTGGATGATGACACATTTCGTTCCTCAGAGTGTCCTTGTGAAGATGTGCCAGTTCATATGTGGCTCTGGCCATATAGGGTCATTCAAATAGATCCAAGTGGAAAATTACTCTGTTAAACTTTGAGCCATTCATTTGATTTAAGAAAGCAGTTGGCTTTAGGGATTAGACATACTCAAAAATGTAAATACACTGTAAAAAATCCAACTTATGTTTTGTATGACAAATTCAGCTTTAAAAGTTTATTCAACTATTTAACATGAAAAAAGTTTGGACAACTAATTGACCCTATTTTGAGAAAACTCAAAAATGTTCTGCAGCTGGTTGCCTTAAATTTTTAAGTTTTCTGGTCAGTGATTGTAATTATGGTTATGTAGGACAAAAGGTATGATTTGTGAACGTTTGTTGCTTATTTACACAGACATTGTATGAGTAGTTTTTCTCTCTTTCTTTTGATCCTCTCTCTGTAATCCATTACGCAGTGCAGCTTTGTTCATTCTTCACCGCTTAAAGATGCTGTTTTTATTTTGGACTTTGCCCAAAGCCATAATGTGAAATAAATCAAACAAAAATGGCTTTAAGTGCTGTTGTTTTTGTCAATGCTAATCTTTTCTCCTTATAATAAACTTTTAGCGCTCCAGTCATAGTGTTCAAGAGCATGTCTGACAAATCATGCTAAACTATATTTCCAATGGACAAAATCAGAAAACAAAAACAGATCAGAGCTTCACAATCAATAAGGTCCTGTTGTATTCATGGAACCTCTCATCATCAGTTTTTCTTTCATTTGTGCTGGAGTCATTGCATATAATAGACTGTCATGTATCAATCTTTCAGAAAAACAATCAAGGTAATAGTTTTTTCTGTTTTGGTTGTTATCTTTGCTAATTGGAAATGATTCCTCTGCTGCTTGTACATATACCGATCAGGCATAACATTATGAAGTGAATAACACTGTTTATCTCTTTATCACGGCACCTGTTAGTGCATGGGTGGGATATATTAGGCAGCAAGTGAACATTTTGTCCAAGTGAAAATAGGCAAGCATAAGGATTTGAGCGAGTTTGACAAGGGCCAAATTGAGATGGCTAGACGACTGGGTCAGAGCATCTCCAAAACTGCAGCTCTTGTGGGGTGTTCCCGGTCTGCAGTGGTCAGGATCTATCAAAAGTGGTCCAAGGAAGGAACAGTGGTGAACCGGTGTCAGGGTCATGGGCGGCCAAGGCTCTTTAATGCACACAGGGAGCGAAGGCCGGTGTGGTCTGATCAAACAGAAGAGCTGTAGCTCAAATTGCTCAATAAGTTAATGCTGGTTTTGATAGAGTGGTCATAATGTTATGCCTGATCGGTGTACTTCTAAATACAAGGGATGTTATTTCTTCTCAATTAAATAAGTCTGATGTCTTATGAAACCATACAGAGTAACCATGGAAATCCTTTTTTATTCTTTACAATTAAGAGAGGAACTGTAACCTTGAAGTGTAACTGCTTCAGTGCTAGCCTTTCCTTTTAATTTCTCAATTATGTCTGTTAAAAGAATACAATTATTTTGGCGCTCCAGGTTCAGCTCTGTAATGAGTGAATGCATGCATCATGGTACAGAAGCATCTGTTGAGTCAGAGACAGTTCATCAAGGTAACATTCAGTTCTGACAGGAACAGGATTCACTCCTGCAGTGTTTCACTCTGACGCACACTAGAATGAAGATTACTTGTTGTTCAGTGGAACACAATGCTGCAATACTTTATTTTCCTGTGTGAGGGGCGGTATTGTCAAATGCGTCATTGCACAGAGACGGACCACTTTCCTGTACACTATAAAAAGCTGAACTTTATCATAGTGTAACACTCAGGCTTTGAGTTTCAGACATGAAAAGGATGGACTTCCTTTGCTGAGATGCATTATACACTTTTAAGAAGCAAAAACAAGACATTTTCGTCTGTATTAAAGTATTGTTACAGAATTATTAATAACAAAAATATGACATCACATTTCTACATGACAGACAAGACTTACAATTATTATGGCAATATACTTGTATATTCTCAGTGAATGCTAGTAACTATAAATTGAGACTGGCACTGTTTCTGACAAAGGCTAAATTGTGATACAAGATGTTTGGTTTTATAATAAACCTTATAATGTATGATGATAAGGTGTGTGTGTGTGTGTGTGTGTATATATATATATATTTATTTCAATAATTCCATTCAAAAAGTGAAACTTGTATATTATATTCATTCATTACACACAGACTGATATATTTCAAATGTTTATTTCTTTTAATTTTGATGATTATAACTGACAACTAAGGAAAATCCCAAATTCAGTGTCTCAGAAAATGAGAATATTGTGAAAAGGTTCAATATTGAAGACACCTGGTGCCACACTCTAATCAGCTAATTAACTCAAAACACCTGCAAAAGCCTTTAAATGGTCTCTCAGTCTAGTTCTGTAGGCCACACAATCATGGGGAAGACTACTGACTTGACAGTTGTCCAAAAGACGACCATTGACACCTTGCACAAGGAGGGCAAGACACAAAAGTTAATTGCAAAAGAGGCTGGCTGTTCTCAGAGCTCTGTGTCCAAGCACATTAATAGAGAGGCAAAGGGAAGGAAAAGATGTGGTAGAAAAAAAGTGTACAAGCAATAGGGATAACCGCACCCTGGAGAGGATTGTGAAACAAAACCCATTCAAAAATGTGGGGGAGATTCACAAAGAGTGGACTGCAGCTGGAATCAGTGCTTCAAGAACCACTACGCACAGACGTATGCAAGACATGGGTTTCAGCTGTCGCATTCCTTGTGTCAAGCCACTCTTGAACAACAGACAGCGTCTGAAGCGTCTCGCCTGGCTAAAGACTGCGCTGCTGCTGAGTGGTCCAAAGTTATGTTCTCTGATGAAAGTAAATTTTGCATTTCCTTTGGAAATCAGGGTTCCAGAGTCTGGAGGAAGAGAGGAGACACACAATCCACGTTGCTTGAGGTTCAGTGTAAAGTTTCCACAGTCAGTGATGGTTTGGGGTGCCATGTCATCTGCTGGTGTTGGTCCACTGGGTTTTCTGAGGTCCAAGCTCAACGTATACCAGGAAGTTTTAGAGCACTTCATGCTTCCTGCTGCTGACCAACTTTACACTCAAAAAAATAATTCAGTGGCTTAGTAAATATCACATTAATAATTAACTGTATTAACTTAATAAAATTTCTAAATATCATTTACTTGATGTTTTGAGTTGAACATACCAAAATAATTGACAAAAAATCCAACAGTTCATTTTGTCTCAAATTTACAGTTATATTTAAGTTTTTTTACTAAAAGAATTTAGTGTTTGAATAACCAATTATTTATTTCAAATATACTTAATATATTTGTGAAATTTCTATCAAAATATTTGAGAAAGGATAATTAAATCGATCTGTTTGAAGAACCACAAATATTACTTAATTCAAATCAAGATTATTAATATTTAACAAGCACTGTTTTAATTAAGTAAACGTACAAAAAATTTTCACTGCACCCCTCCCCCGCCCCTTGATGTGACGACAGCTCGACGGTTGATGAGTGAGCGTGGGCTGTTTGATTTCTCTTCAGTCTCCAGAGCAGTTCCTTCTTCTCAGAGTCACAGAATTGGAACATTTCTTCTGTGAAATTCAGGTTTGTGTGTTTTATTTTATCTATAAAATCATTACTGAGCTTATAATCTTTTTATTTAATGCAAAACAACATACAGGGACGCAATGTGAGTAAACGAGTGCTGCATTTGTCTTTGAAGCCCCTGGTGCTACTGCCTTGCTCAAAACACATGACTTTATTCCTTAAGATAATGAATATAATTAATTTGGATGATAAAATGTTCTTAAAACTGTGCACTGTTTTTTTTATTTGCAGGTTATGGAGTCAGGCGCGTTGCAGCATCTTTCAGCTACGAGTGAAATGCAGGACGGTGGTCTGAAGTTCAAAGTCCACCCGCAGACCGCGAGTCCATCTCAGGCTCGAGAAACAGCGCTGATACGGTGGAAATTGGATAACAGACAGGTTGATTACACTTGAATTACTTTTAAATGTTTCATTTTCACTTCTAAAATGTTTGTTACATGAGTTTAAATGTTGTAAATATGTTGTAAACATTGTATACATGTCAAAACCGTAATATATGCTGTATTGCTTTACTCATCGACAATAAAGGCTAATGTCATGTATAAGTGTGGTGTGGAGTATTTTACAAAGGTTTAGAGGAAATTAAAGTTAATATTAAAGTTATACTATAAGAGTTAATATTACTCCTAAATAAAAACAGTTAATTTTACTCATAAATATTGGTTTTTAAATGTTTTTTTCCCCCCAATTTTTTTCTACTCAATTTTATTTGTAAATGTACCAAATGTAGTTACACAGATCTACTTAATTTTTTTTTACTTGGATTTGCTCAGCTCATATGATGTATGTAATTGATTTCACTGCTTTAAAATGTACTCAATTTTTTTAGTGTAAAAATGTTTCACCCAAAAAATTTAGTAAATCATAGTAAACGTTTTTAGAGTGTATGGAGATGCAGATTTCATTTTCCAACAGGACTTGGCACCTGCACACAGTTATAAGGAGCAACCGGTACCTGGTTTAAGGACCATGGTATCCCTGTTCTTAATTGGCCAGCAAACTCACCTGACCTTAACCCCATAGAAAATCTATGGGGTATTGTGAAGAGGAAGATGCGATATGCCAGATCCAACCATGCAGAAGAGCTGAAGGCCACTATCAGAGCAACCTGGGCTCTCATAACACCTGAGCAGTGCCACAGACTGATCGACTCCATGCCACGCCGCATTGCTGCAGTAATTCAGGCAAAAGGAGCCCCAACTTAATATTGAGTGCTGTACATGCTCATACTTTGCATGTTCATACTTTTCAGCTGGCCAAGATTTCTAAAAATCCTTTCTTTGTATTGGTCTTGAGTAATATTCTAATTTTATGAGATACTGAATTTGGGATTTTCCTTAGTTGTCAGTTATAATCATCAAAATGAAAAGAAATACACATTTAAAAATATCAGTCTGTGAGTAAAGAATGAATATAATATACAAGTTTCACTTTTTGAATGGAATTAGTGAAATAAATATATGACCAGCACCTGTATATATATATATATATATATATATATATATATATATATATATATATATATAATGCAAAAGCAAGAAAAACAAAGTTTCCTGAAAATAGTATGACTAAAACGTCCAGCGCAGCACAAAGCAGAGTTTGGGCCAGCACAATTTAGAATGAACTTTGACCTCCATCTGAGAGAAGCCGCTCTTTGAAAGATATTATCCCCCTTTCCTGCTGAGGTGCAATTTCAAACCCACTCCACTTAATTATCCGAATATGTCTGTCACAGACACAAAAAACACATGGTGTGTTTCATGAATGGGACAATTTGCTCAATAAATGGAATATATTAAAATGATATATTAAAAATGATGCTCTAATATCACAGTACAATGTATATTTTGCAGCACATACTATGCATAATTTAATTGAATTTAATTTAATTTTGGTCAGTTGGTCAGTATTGTCAGTGTGGAAATTCTCACTTATAGGAGGCTTTGAGAACGTTTCAGTTCATTAAACCATTGAATTCTTTAAAAAATATTAAGGGGAATTCATTTTTGCAAAATATGACCCCTCTAAGAGTGCACAGTATTTACTTGTATTATACGTTTGTGGAACAGAGGGTAGAATTTCTGTCCATCTCTCTCTATATGTACAAGATTCAGTGATACGATTATTGTAGATGTAGCTCTAAAATGAGTTAATAGGCTTTTCCCAAGACTCAGTATCCTGGGAAAGCCATAAGCAGCACTTTCAGTGCACGGTCATAAATCAAAAAGCTGCACCACAGCACCAACAATGGCAGCTCTTATCCATAGACTTTGACTCAGCAACATGCTGTGAATTTGCCTGAGCAAAGGACCGTCCAAGCCTGAATTATAGGGTCTTCACTCATTTAGACAGTACCTCCACATGTCAGGCACAGGTAATATAACTCCTGGCCTCCCCTATACGACACGATAAATGGATGATCAACCATCAAACCACAAAATTACTCATTTATGTTTATGTTTGAAAAACTGTTGTTTTCTGTGAAATTACTGTATTTTTGTTTAAAATTGTTTTAGTGGTATTAGGAGAATATCGTCCACCAATCCAGATGCTTAATAAATAGATGTAGAACTGATTATGCGAGGAGGTGTGTTCGCTTGCATTGATTGATGTGAAAAAGGAATGATGAGAAATGACTCCCAGATCCATGTTTTGTAAATATCCGCTTCAAAGTGAATTGGAACATACCTAAAATCCTATAAATTACTGCAACATGAGGATCCTTTTATACTGCTTTATGTATTCCCATATGGTCAGTTTTATGTGTATTCTGATATTTATTATTAGCTGCCACTTAAGAATACAGCCCACTTTATAATTATGCAAAGCCCTAAACGTACAACCTAATCAATTCTGAAAATGCTTCTAGAGCAACATTCTGGCCAACACAGCCAGTTATTTAAAGCCCTTATAAAACACAGGTTTAATGTGCCATACTCTAATGCTTAGCTCTCTGCTGTGGTTATCAAGCCTATATTTCACCTCTGCAGAGGTCAGACCAACCCACAGTAGCTGAAAATGTGAGGTGTTTACAAAACACTTAAAAACAGGTCTCTTATCTTAGTGGAGAGAGGGGAGAAAATGTATAGACTTATAACTCTTGATGCAGGCAACATAAACTATTATAAATACTCTGCTGCACATAGAGTTAGTACCTGTCCTTTATTCGCCTTTCAAACTGGGCGATTTCTGCACTACTAATGTCACACTGTAAACTCAAATAAGTTGGTAAAACTCAAAAAATGTGTTAAAAAAGGTGTTATGCAAAATGCAAAAGTTAAAATTATAATGTAATCTCAATTTAAATATTTTTGTAGTGGAAAGCTTTAATTCAACAAATGTAAATTGGTAACACAATGCTTTGATATCATTAGCACATCATTGCAATTTCTGAAAGAGTATGGCAATATTGAACATTTAACATTTACCTTTTCTCAAACCAAGCTCATGCTCCACTCGTCACCATTATGGTAAACCCCACAAAAACCCAAATAACAGAACATTTTCTAAATTAGCATAGCAAAACATTAAACACTACTAAATCTCACAATTAACATTAATATTGCACAATAAACATTATACACTAACCTAAAGGATTATTAGGAACACCTGTTCAATTTCTCATTAATGCAATTATCTAATCAACCAATCACATGGCAGTTGCTTCAATGCATTTAGGGGTGTGGTCCTGGTCAAGACAATCTCCTGAACTCCAAACTGAATGTCAGAATGGGAAAGAAAGGTTATTTAAGCAATTTTGAGCGTGGCATGGTTGTTGGTGCCAGACGGGCCGGTCTGAGTATTTCACAATCTGCTCAATTACTGGGATTTTCACGCACAACCATTGCTAGGGTTTACAAAGAATGGTGTGAAAAGGGAAAAACATCCAGTATGCGGCAGTCCTGTGGGCGAAAATGCCTTGTTGATGCTAGAGGTCAGAGGAGAATGGGCCGACTGATTCAAGCTGATAGAAAAGCAACTTTGACTGAAATAACCCCTCGTTACAACCGAGGTATGCAGCAAAGTATGCAGCACAACATGCACAACCTTGAGGCGGATGGGCTACAACAGCAGAAGACCCCACCGGGTACCACTCATCTCCACTACAAATAGGAAAAAGAGGCTACAATTTACACAAGCTCACCAAAATTGGACAGTTGAAGACTGGAAAAATGTTGCCTGGTCTGATGAGTCTTGATTTCTGTTGAGACATTTAGATGGTAGAGTCAGAATTTGGCATAAACAGAATGAGAACATGGATCCATCATGCCTTGTTATCACTGTGCAGGCTGGTGGTGGTGGTGTAATGGTGTGGGGGATGTTTTCTTGGCACACTTTAGGCCCCTTAGTGCCAATTGGGCATCGTTTAAATGCCACGGCCTACCTGAGCATTGTTTCTGACCATGTCCATCCCTTTATAACCACCATGTACCCATCCTCTGATGGCTACTTCCAGCAGGATAATGCACCATGTCACAAAGCTCGAATCATTTCAAATCGTTTTCTTAAACATGACAATGAGTTCACTGTACTAAAATGGCCCCCACAGTCACCAGATCTCAACCCAATAGAGCATCTTTGGGATGTGGTGGAACAGGAGCTTCGTGCCCTGGATGTGCATCCCACAAATCTCCATCAACTGCAAGATGCTATCCTATCAATATGGGCCAACATTTCTAAAGAATGCTTTCAGCACCTTGTTGAATCAATGCCACGTAGAATTAAGGCAGTTCTGAAGGCGAAAGGGGGTCAAACACAGTATTGGTATGGTGTTCCTAATAATCCTTTAGGTGAGTGTATAACACTTCATTTTAGCATTTACTCTCCCGTTCAAGTGCCATGGCAAAGCATGCTGGGAAATAACCCAGGTTGAGGTAAATATAAGTTTGTCTAAATTAAAAGAAACAAGTTCATAGAACTCAAAACAATGAAACAATTCAGATTACTTAAAATGTGTCAGTTTCGTGAACTCAAATAGAATAAGAAAGTTCTAAATACTTATAAAAGTTAATTTGATCGAACTCATTTGTTTAATTTGAGTTTGCCCTATTACAAATTAGTTTACAGTGCACCGAACAGAATTGCTAATTTGCAGGTATTCCTAACACTCTTCTGTCAAACTCACACCATTGATTTAGCCAAGGATGAAATTCAGATTGAAATGAGTCTGTATGATTAAGCCTATGGACTAAAAAACATACAAACAAAAAATTGTGAGATGATATGAAATTCCAATGGCCTTCTCTGTGGCAGAAAAAGATAATACATACTCATTAGTTTATACGTTAACCTTTGACTTCATTGTATATAGATAAATGACTCTGGGCAGAGTCAAATGGCAAAACCAAGACCGTCTGACATTTACATTCTCATTTATCAAATACATTGTTTTCCAAAGCTTCAGGATGAAGCTGACCAGCACTTACTCAAGGGATCAAGAACTCTATACTCGATGCAAAATCAGTCTCTGTGATACTCTATTTTCCTCAAAAGACCAAAGAGGAGAGAAATGATGCCATTGAGTGCACTTTAGAATACTGGATTCTAATGTGAATTTCCCAAGTGTTCCAGCTTTTGAAGCACATTTCCAATTTTTTGGAGTAGATGCTGAGTAATTTGCCATGGAAACAACCTCAAGCTTTGAAGAGCTGGGTGCTGTGATGTGCAAATGAAAAAAGAGTCATATATAGAGTCATTTATCCGAATGCCCATTTAATTGCTTTCATTGTGTAATAATTCCTGGAGCTGATCATTAATTGCCTCACCTCAAGGAGCCGTGGAGATTACATTTCCAGGATCCGTTATTTCATTATGGATTGCTACATGATGTTACATAAAACAAGGATTTTGGATGCATTCTTAAATACATGCAGACACACACCGATCAGGCATAACATTATGACCTTCCTAATATTATGTTAGTCCCCTTTTTGCTGCCGAAACAGCCCTGGTTTCCCAGCAGAACATTGCCCAAAGCATCACACTGCCTCTGCCAGAATGCCTTCTTCCCATAGTGTATCCTGGTGCCATGTGTTCCCCAGGTAAGCGACGCATATGCACACGACCATCCAAGTGATGTAAAAGAAAACATGATTCATCAGACCAGGTCACCTTCTTCCATTGCTCTGTGGCCAAGTTCTGATGCTCACGTGCCCACTGTTGGCACTTTTGGTCGGTGGACAGGGGTTAGCATGGGCAACCTGACTGGTCTGCGGCTATGCAGCCCCATACGCAACAAACTGCGGTGCATTGTGTATTCTGACACCTTTCTATCACAACCAGCATTAACTTATTGAGCAATTTGAGCTGCAGTAGCTCGTCTGTTTGATCGGCCCACACGGGCCAGCCTTCGCTCCCAGTCCCCATATGCTTCAATGAGCCTTGGCCACCCATGACCCTGTCACCAGTTCACCACTGTTCCTTCCTTGGACCACTTTTGATAGATACTGACCACAGCAGACCGGCAACATCCCACAAGAGCTGCAGTTTTGGAGATGCTCTGACCCAGTCGTCTAGCAATTACAATTTGGCCCTTATCAAACTCGCTTAAATCCTTATGCTTGCCCATTCATTTTTCATGATTCTAACACATCAACTTAGAGGACAAAATGTTCACTTGCTGCCTAATATATCTCAGCCACTAACAGGTGCCATGATGAAGAGATAATCAGTGTTATTCACTTCATAATGTTATGCCTGATCGGTGTATGTATTCATATTTTGAACATGCCCCAGCTCCAGCCATTGTAATTTCATTATATACAGCTGTTTTAGACGCAGTACACACATCTTAGCAGTTTAAAGTGAGCACACGTATTTATTTACTACTATGTAATTTTCTTATTCGTCATAAAAAAATTAGAGTGCTGATACGTGATATGTGCAGATATGTGACCCTAGACCACACATTTTTTCAAGTTGAGTTCAAAAAGCTGAATAAATAAGCTTTCTATTGATGTATGTATTTGTTACAATATTTGGTCGAGATAGAATTTGGGGAAAATCTGGAATCTGAGGGTGCAAAAAAAAATCTAAATTGAGAAAATCGCATTTAAAGTTGTCAAAAAGTCCTTAGCACCACAAATTACTACAAATATATATATATATTTCAGATTAAATTAAACAGTAGGAAATTTACTAAATATTTACTTTACTTTACTTAATGTCCTAATGATTTTTGGTAAAACAAAAAGAGCAATCTATAATTTTGATTGCAATGTATTGTTGGCTATTGCCACAAATATACCCGTGCAACTTATGACTGGTTTTGTGGTCCAGGGCCACATATAGGTAAAATTATAGAATACCTTTTCCCAGATGATATTGCATACATATTTATAATGTAAAACACATAAATATTAATGACGAGCATTCATTCAACTTTCCACTGCAGGGTGAGAAATAAAAGGACTTGATGAAATGCGTAAAAAAAAGGATGTTAGCTTTACAGAAATGTTATGAGTTATACCATCACTCAATAGCTCTTAGGGTTGAGGCAATGGTAATTCAGCTTGCAACTATTGCAATGGAGATTTTTCCCCTGTGAAAAACTGTATTTCAGTATGCTGTATTTGAAGCGCCATTTCTCTGGCCCTGAAATATATATTTTTTCTCTAAAATCAAATGTGGATGCATCATGTCAGGTTTGTCATTGTCACTGACATCAAACCTGACATGATGCTTTTAATGGTAGCATATTTGATTTTTTTGTCCATTTCTCAAAGGAATTGTATGACTTCAGAAGACTTCAGTTTTATGATTCAGACTTCAGTTATGACTTTTGTGGTGCTTTTATCTCATTTTGGAACTTGACAGCCTCATTCCACATTCACTTTCATTATAAAGAAAAAAGCTATGATATTCACCTTTGGTGAAAGTCACACAGGTTTGACATTACATCAGAGTGAGTTGATGAGCATACTAAATTAATTTAAAGGGGCTTTATGTAGAATTCAGAAAGCCTTGTTATTAGTGACACATAATGTAAGAGACTGAACGTGATTCAATGCTCCGATATACACACGGCAAAGTTCTTTTTATCGGTCCTTGCTTAGAAATAAAAATAAGCTGGAAATACCTTTGCAGCGAAATACATTTAAAGGGTTACTTCAGTGATTTAGCATTAAGCTTTGTATTTAAACTGGGTCATTTATGTAGTAGAAATGTGAAATTATTTTTTAAGTTGGTGCCTTCTAGACTGAGAAAAGACAGAAAATGTATTTTTGTCTCATGTGGATGAAAGACAACAACTCCCAGAATGCACTTGCTTCGCTGCCCTACTCCGTACACCGTCTTGATCTTCATAGCAGGGGCATAGCCATCTTTTCAGAAGTGAGGGGGACAGAAATGTCAGGTGTAATACCATTTTATTTCTGACCTTTGTCTAATTGACAGATTTAATTGATCTCATCTCTTGCTTTTAATTCAGTAAGATATCAAATACACTGCTGTACAATAACCTCTAATATCTATAATGTTTCCCCTATACTGTATGTTATGCCAATTTTATGATTGGTTTATGTAGGCTACTACAAACACTTGCGCATTATGTCCCCATGGATTTTATGCTTTGTAAAAACGAAATATCACTGAATAAGGCAGAAAATATAAAGTACCTACCAAAAGTTTGGAAACATTACAATTGTTAAATGTTTTTGAAAGAAGTCTTCTGCTCACCAAGGCTGCATTTATTTAATAAAAAACGCAGTCGAAAAGCAATACAGTGAAATATTATCCCGATGTAAAGCAGCTGTGTGAATATATAGAACAAAATAAAAAAATCTTTGTAATTTATTCCTGTGATCAAAGCTGAATTTATCATCATTACTCCAGTCTTCAGTGTCACATGATCTTTCAGAAATCACTCTGATATGTTCATTTGATGCTCAAGAAACATTTATGATTATTATCAATGTTGAAAACAGTTGTGCTGCTTCATTTTTGTGGAAATCATGAAACTATTAAAACATTTGTGGTAAGATTAAAAAAAAGAGAGAAATTAATACTTTTATTCATCAAACATGCATTAAATTGATCAAGTTGCATTTATAATATAACAAAAGATTTATACATGCTTTATTCAATGCAAATAAATGCTGTTCATTTAACTTTCTATTCATTAAAGAATCCTGAACAATAAAATGCATCATGGTTTCCACAGCTGTCAACAATGATTCTAATCATAAATGTTTCCTTTTCATCAAATTATCATATTAGAATGATTTCAGAAGGATCATGTGATACTGAAGACTGGAGTAATGATACTGAAAATTCAACTTTGATCACAGGAATAAATTACACTTTACTAATCATTACAAATTAAAACATCTGTGAATATATATGTGAATATATTTCGCAATATTAATGTTTTAACTGTATTTTTTATTAAATAAATGCAGCCTTGGCAAGCAGAAGATACTAAACATTAAAAAGGCTGTCAGTTAGCACTGCATTATTCATATTCTTTACGGTCATAAATACCTTGAGATGGCTGGAAAAACACAAACCATATATTGTCGCAATCGTGTTTGTTGTCATGTTTCATAAGTTATAGCGATTCTTTTTATTCAGCTGCTGCTACAGCGCTGAATGCCTTTGGAACGTGACAGGGTTTTACTTCTAAGAATCAGTTTTGTTTTTTCTTTGAGAGCGCGCCCTATGGCTTCGAGTATGAATTGGAGTGTTGCACAAGAGTGTTAGCACTCCATAGTGTTCAGCTCGCCTCATTTTTGGATACGAATAAAATGACAGGTCATGTATAGATTATTTTGTGTCTTTGAATTTAAATCTAGATTTTATTTACGTTGGATTCTACGTAAACGATCTTGCTTGTGTAACAGACGTAGGCCGGTAAGAGCGGTGCGACTACAGGGAGTGCAGAATTATTAGGCAAATGAGTATTTTGACCACATCATCCTTGTTATGCATGTTGTCTTACTCCAAGCTGTATAGGCTGGAAAGCCTACTACCAATTAAGCATATTAGGTGATATGCATCTCTGTAATGAGAAGGGGTGTGGTCTAATGACATCAACACCCTATATCAGGTGTGCATAATTAATAGGCAACTTCCTTTCCTTTGGCAAAATGGGTCAAAAGAAGGACTTGACAGGCTCAGAAAAGTCAAAAATAGTGAGATATATTGCAGAGGGATGCAGCAGTCTTAAAATAGCCAAGCTTCTGAAGCGTGATCATCGAACAATCAAGCGTTTCATTCAAAATAGTCAACAGGGTCGCAAGAAGCGTGTGGAAAAACCAAGGCGCAAAATAACTGCCCGTGAACTGAGAAAAGTCAAGCGTGCAGCTGCCAAGATGCCACTTGCCACCAGTTTGGCCATATTTCAGAGCTGCAACATCACTGGAGTGCCCAAAAGCACAAGGTGTGCAATACTCAGAGACATGGCCAAGTTAAGAAAGGCAGAAAGTCGACCACCACTGAACAAGACACACAAGCTGAAACGTCAAGACTGGGCCAAGAAATATCTCAAGACTGATTTTTCTAAGGTTTTATAGACTGATGAAATGAGAGTGAGTCTTGATGGGCCAGATGGATGGGCCCGTGGCTGGATTGGTAAAGGGCAGAGAGCTCCAGTCCGACTCAGACGCCAGCAAGGTGGAGGTGGAGTACTGGTTTGGGCTGGTATCATTAAAGAGGAGCTTGTGGGGCCTTTTCGGGTTGAGGATGGAGTCAAGCTCAACTCCCAGTCCTACTGCCAGTTTCTGGAAGACACCTTCTTCAAGCAGTGGTACAGGAAGAAGTCTGCATCCTTCAAGAAAAACATGATTTTCATGCAGGACAATGCTCCATCACACGCGTCCAAGTACTCCACAGCGTGGCTGGCAAGAAAGGGTATAAAAGAAGAAAATCTAATGATATGGCCTCCTTGTTCACCTGATCTGAACCCCATTGAGAACCTGTGGTCCATCATCAAATGTGCGATTTACAAGGAGGGAAAACAGTACACCTCTCTGAACAGTGTCTGGGAGGCTGTGGTTGCTGCTGCACGCAATGTTGATGGTGAACAGATCAAAACACTGACAGAATCCATGGATGGCAGGCTTTTGAGTGTTCTTGCAAAGAAAGGTGGCTATATTGGTCACTGATTTGTTTTTGTTTGGTTTTTGAATGTCAGAAATGTATATTTGTGAATGTTGAGATGTTATATTGGTTTCACTGGTAAAAATAAATAATTGAAATTGGTATAAATTTGTTTTTTGTTAAGTTGCCTAATAATTATGCTCAGTAATAGTCACCTGCACACACAGGTATCCCCCTTAAAATAGCTAAAAGTAAAAACCACTTCCAAAAATATTCAGCTTTGATATTAATGAGTTTTTTGTGTTCATTGACAACATGGTTGTTGTTTAATTATTAATGTTGTAAAATTAATCCTCAAAAATACAACTTGCCTAATAATTCTGCACTCCCTGTAGACGCCGGTTCGAATCCGGCACGGAGCGGGTCGACAAGGAACGAGTGCGACCCGGTAAAAGTGCGGGGGACAAATGTACGTTTTATTAAAAGTGCGGGGGACATGTCACGCAATCTATGCCCATAGTAATACAATCATTTCGTTCAGTTATAGAATAAACACTACAATTAAAAACTGAACGTGTCTTTTCAATAAAGTGTGAGTGAGCCGAACGAAAGTCATGGCACAGACGCAGCAGTGTCAGATTTCATTCATCACGAAGAGCTGAGTTAAGCGCCAGTCTGGCACAGGCTAAACTATACCAGAAATTCATTGAAAAGTTGAAACACTCACTTTGCTCTGCTGCATCGCCTCCGTTATGATTGTCCGGCTGTCTGTGTCTTACATTCTGTGCGTGAGATCTCTCCCCTATGGGCGGGTTGATAACATGTGGAACAGCTCTATCTAGTGGCTGTAGTCTTTAGCCTCTGGCCAAAATAATTTTTCCAGAAATAAAATACATTAATTCTCTCGTCTCAGGGGGATATGAGGGGGGAAAGTACCATAATTTGAATATACTAGCGGGTTTCTACTGATACAAAGCCTAATGCTAAATCACTGAAGTTACCCTTTAACGAACATCCCGATGCCGTCCACGCTGCTGAGAGTGACTTTTATGAATATGTGTGTGCTGCACGCTTTCCTCTCAATTTAACCACACACAAATGACAGTGGCAGTCAGCAGTCAAGAAAAACAGCAGTCAAGAAAGCATTGTAGCGATGTGGGTATGTTTGCACATGAAACACAATGAACATTGTATATGCATTCGTTTTATGCCTCATAGAACAGAAGAGAGGCTCGGGAGCGCTTTGCAACATCACATCCTTTTGATCTTCCCAGCAAAAATATCCAGAGTTTTTCCACACAGAGGCGGCCTTTGCAATTCTGAGGCCTGTTTCAAACAAACAGTTGGAGATGTTATTGGATGTTATATGGCTCTGCAGTGAGCACCTCTTGTAATGATCATGCCATGAGGGCAAAAAACCCCAAAAATAAATAGAGAATAGGGATTAAATATGTTATTTAATACAATATGAATACGCTACATCAAGAGGAAATGTTTTGCACTTAATTCGATTTTGACATTTAGAACTTGCTGCAAAAGCTCTGGACAAGTTTATCCTTATCTAGCGCTCTCATTACTCTCATGTTCATCAGGGCAAGTGCGGAGAGTCTTGCTTGCAGCATGGTGGACTGCATAAGACGCAAGATATAAATATAAAAAATTAAACGATGGAAAAAAATGTAATGAAACCAAAACTGCCAGTAGGTGGCAAATCATTGTTGTATAAAATTGGCTATAACAATTTCTATTTGCAATTGTGCTGAATTGTTGCAATTGTGCTGATATTCGGTAAAACAGCACTCTATCTGTTATAAATATTAAAAACAAGAACTCATACAGGGGCATTTTTGCCTCATATATCTTGATTTTTAATATTTATTAGGCTAATATTGGTGGCATTTTGGCCCAAGCCCCCATTAATTTCTGTAATGGCAGGGGGCGGGACTCTTTTTTTGAGCTCAAGTGGACAGAGGCCCCTTCTGTTGCAAGTGAAGTGAAAAAGTTTCAAGTGAAAATGTTTTTTTTTTTTTTTTTTGTATATTTAATTTTTTTTAAACATAAAATTCAGTCTACAGGCTTTCATAGACAACCTTGAAAGTTAGGGAAGCTCTTCTTTTTAGTTGGCAATAAAAAAAGCTATTAATACATAAAAATACTTACAGCAACTTTAATTTTGGATGAGTTATTCTTTCAAGGGTACACTTTTTTTTCTTTTTTAAAATTAACTTTTTAAAATTTAATTAAAATTTGAATCAACCATTTTAAAAACATTGACTTTGACTTGATTTAAGTGAGAAACTACACCATCAATTCTTCTTCCAAAATCTGTTTTTGTCTTAAATGGACTGCATTTATACAGCGCTTTCAACAGACCCATGGCCATCCAAAGCGCTTTAGATATTGCCTCACATTAACCCATTCATACACCAACAGCGGTGTCAGCCATGCAAGGCGCCATCAGGCCACCTAAGGTGGGTTAGGTGTCTTGCTCATGGACACCTCGACACTTGGTCAGGTGGAACCAGGGATTGAACCACCAACCTTCCGGTTTGTAGACAACCTACATGAACCACTGAGCCACTGCCACCCATCTTACCCTGATTCCCTATGGTAAGCCTATTATAAGGCTAATGGGTCTGGTTGGATTTAGTGGAAAATTGCATACGTACGTCACTCACCTATGCATGTCTCGCCATATCCGTAAATAGAGAAAAGTTGCTCTGGCTACTTTGACGTGTGTATGGTGTGGGATCGGCATATGGTAGTTGTCACAACGAGCGAGAAACTTTGACATGGATCACGTTAAATCTCGAACTTAAATAGCAATCATCGTTTAAACATTAAACGAAAAAACGGTCAGTGAATATCCAAAATCGAATACGTCCCTACTATATAGAATGCGAAAACAACTAGAAGCTCATCTCTCTTGGCTCTTGCAGAAGCTCAAACGTGCTGCGTAACACATGAGAATGAACCTCATTGGTTCTCGCACATCAAGCAAGCATGCCTGAGCTTCTGTTTACCATAACTGATGTGTGCGTTAATGAATGCTTATATTTTCGAATATAAGCCTAATTTAAATCTGTTCATTTTGGGGTGAACTAACCCTTTAAATTAACATTGCTGTTATCAGGATTTCTTCTTATAAGGTTTTTGAGATTGCTGCAGTTGATATTCAGTAATTCTGCTGGATCTTTCCAGACAGGACACAGTAAAGTTTAATCGACTAACAGCTAATGGCATTACTTTGTGACCTTTTGTCACATCTAAAAAATGACACTGAGATTGGCAGTCAGCTTTTAGGATGATGGCTAGTAGTGATCCAGAAAATCCATTCAATTAATGTTCCACAGACTCAAGCTTTATTGTATTATTAGGTTACTTTCACGTAGTGTTTAGGATGGACTACCACATTGCACTTAGGCCTATTAAAAGGTATATTCTCAAACTGTCCAGTTCATATAACAGCTTGGTACAGTATTCGAGTCGCTACTAAAATCCGGAAATAAATCTGCTTTTCTACTCTTGCGATAGCTGTGAATATCCCCTGTAACCATATTCTCCTGAGACCCAGGAAAAAAGTTCTATAGTCATCTGACAAATCTGTCTGAGTCTCCCTCAATGATTTTATTCAGAATCTTGTCAGCCATGTCATAGAACTGTCTACTACAAAAAAGTGAAACAAACATAAGTACAAAGTCCTGGCGTACACTAGAGTAGATATTTAGCTGTTTTTCCTATGAAAATAAATATGTTTAGCTCTGAAAATTCACTGGAATAATATTGCTGAGATGTTTTCTACTTGAAACAAGCAAAGAATAATGTTTAAAAACGTTTTACTTACGAATATCATGCTTACCTTTATTTCTTCCATAAAATGTGCTCGTCTTGATGGCAGTCATTTTGAAAAGTTGGAGTTGAATAAGGAAGTAAGCAAGGTCACATTTTAAAGTCCTCTTCAAGGAACAACAGGACTTAACAGAGTGCTATACATAGCATGAGAGATATGAGCAAAAATAAAAGGGTTCATCCAAAAATGAAAATTGTTTTGATGATTTACTCACCCTCAAGCAATCCAGGTGTACGCGACTTTTTATATTAAAGGTCCCGTTCGTCGTGATCCCATTGTTCAAACTTTAGTTAGTGTGTAATGTTGCTGTTAGAGCATAAATAATATGTGTAAAATTATAAAGCTCAAAGTTCAATGCCAAGCAAGATATTTTATTTAACAGAAGTTCCCTTTCAAAGCCTACAGCGAACGGCTGGCTTGGACTACATCCTGGTACTTCCTTCATAAATGACGTCAGTAGAACAGTAGAACAGACTAACCTCCGCCCACAAGAATACGCGAAAAAAGGGGGCGTGGTCTTGTTGCTGTCCCACGTGGAGAAGAGGACGGTCGCGTGGAGAAAAGGAAGTGTTGCGTTTGAGTGTGTTTGTCGCCATGTCGTCGAGACGCTGTTATTTTCATCACGGAGTCAAATCACCTTTGTTTGGCTTTCCCAGGGACGCTGTAGAGATCATTAAGCGCATATATCTCCCGTTAAGAGGCGTGACCTTTCCACGTGCGCTAAGCTAAGCTGCTGTCGAATCACAACACAGGAACCGGGCCACGTTCGCTAAGCTGCTGTCGAATCACAACACAGGAACCGTGCCACGTTTGCTAAGATGCGGTCAAATCACAACACGGGAACCGCTGGCACAATCAGAACTCGTTACGTATTTCTGAAGGAGGGACTTCATAGAATAAAGGAAGTCATCAGCCGTTTTTAGGACAGTGAAAACAGCGGTATACAGATAAGTACATTGTGTTAAAAATACTGTTTTTTTTACACGCAAAACATGAACACATGTTATATTGCACACTGTAAACACAATCAAAGCTTCAAAAGAACACGAAGAACGAGACCTTTAAAAAATAGCATTGCTCTTCCAAGATTTATAATGGCAGTGAATGGCGGTCCTGATTTTGAAGTCCAAAAAAGTGCATCCATCCATCATAAAATGAATCCTCCAGGGGGTTAATAGGCCATCTGAAGCAGAGCAATGTTTTTTTGTAAGAAAAGTATCCATATTTAAAACTTTATAAACTAAAATAACTAGCTTCTGGTAGATGACCTACACAAGTCAACCTATGCCAAAAGAGTAACCCCTGACCCGATGTAGGAGTAGTGTAAGCTGTGATGCCTCGTGGTTCAAACAAATAGGGTTGGGCAACAAACTCAAGCTCCTCTTCTCTTATATCGAAATCATCCAACTTTTAAAAAATTCTTGTTTTAGTCTTTTTTTGTGTTTTGTTATGCTCTATCCGCTGCGCTTCCTTGTTCATCAATACTTAATGGTCACTCTTTAGTTACTCTTTTGCCATAAATTTATGTGTACGGCCGTCTGTTGGAAGCTAATAAAGCTTATAAAGCTAAAGCTTTTTTGGCTTTAAAGTTTTAAATATGGATATTTTTCTTACACAAATGCATTGCTTCGCTTCAGAAGGAGCTGGGTAACCCCCACGGAGCTGTGTGGATATCTTTTATGATAAATGGATGCACTTTGTTTGGGCTTCAAAATCTCGTTCCCCATTATAAAGCTTGGAAGAGCCAGGACATTTTTTAATATAACTCTGATTGTATTCGTCTGAAAAAAGAAAGTCATATACACCTAGAATGGCTTGAGGGTGGGTAAATTCATTTTTGGTTGAACTGATCCTTTAATGTCCACTAAAGTGGACAAAAATGAATGGCTGGGTTGCAAGATGACAGTTACTAAAGTAAATATCATGAGTGATTGCAGCGGGACGCAAGCTCATCCGTCAAATCTTAATTATCGGACAGCGACTGCACCACAAAACCAATGGGAGCAGCTCTGGACAGCGATTCAGTGTAAAACCTTCAGTTCATATAGCAGCCTAATGTAAGTTATCGAAACCACACATGATAACAGTAATACGCACCACACAGGAGACACACTCGCGAAGGAGAAGATAGAATCGAGTCTCTTTTTAAAATGATAACCAAACTGTGTGTGAAGCTGGACCCTATAGCATTTTAAAACACGACAGACAGTTTATATTGAATTTGCTATGGATTTATGATTAAAATATGGCTAAAAGTATGTTTATATACTGTAAAAAATTATATGATCAATAAGTTTTACATAAAGTTATACAAGATTCAACTCATTTTTTTAAGTCAGTTTAATGTAATTTAAGTTTAAATGACTTAAAGGTTCCGTTCTTCGTGTTTTTTGAAGCTTTGATTGTGTTTACAGTGTGCAATATAACGTGTTCATGTTTCGTGTGTAAAAAAAAACAAAACAGTATTTTTAACACAATTTACTTATCTGTATACCGCTGTTTTCACTCTCCTAAAAACGGGCTGATGACTTCCTTGTTCTATGAAGTCCCTCCTTCAGAAATACGTAACGAGTTCTGATTGTGCCAGCGGTTCCCGTGTTGGGATTTGACTGCACCTTAGCGAACGTGTCACGGTTCCTGTGTTGTGATTCGACAGCAGCTTAGCGCACGTGGAAAGGTCACGCCTCTTAACGGGAGATATATGCGCTTAATGATCTCTACAGCGTCCCTGGGAAAGCCAAACAAAGGTGATTTGACTCCGGGATGAAAATAACAGCGTCTCGACGACATGGCGACAAACACACTCAAACGCAACACTTCCTTTTCTCCACGCGACACGTCCTCTTCTCCACGTGGGGACCACGCCCCCTTTTTGCGCGCATTCTTGTGGGCGGAGGTTAGTCTGTTCTATCGACGTCATTTATGTAGGAAGTACCAGGATGTAGTCCAAGCCAGCCGTTCGCTGTAGGCTTTGAAAGGGAACTTCTGTTAAATAAAATATCTCGCTTGGCATTGAACTTTGAGCTTTATAATTTTACAGGTATTATTTATGCTCTAACAGCAACATTACACACTAACTAAAGTTTGAACAGTGGGATCACGAAGAACGGGACCTTTAAACATCCAAGTTGATTATAGTTAAAAAAGTAAGGCAGCAACTTTTTTTTTTTTTTTTTACAATGTGGACCCAAATGTGCTTGTTGAATACTTTTTTATCAAAAATATCTTCATTTGTGTTCCGAAGATGAATAAAGTCTTACGGGTTTGAAACGACATGAGGGTGAGTAATAAAACCAATCCTTTAATGAGTTTATTGTAAGCAATTAATCCATCCACGTTTTATTTCTTTTATTTCCTTTATTTCTTTTTATTTCTTATTTTTTTAAGCATTTTCTCTCTGGTGACTTATGTCAGACTTCTCCAAACATTTATTCTGCTTAAATTCCGCCCCTTTCTTACAACCGCAATTATAATTGTAATTTGGCTCCATCCAGTAAACAATCAATGAATAGAATCCATTTTTTTTTATTTTAAAAAAAAATCTTTTTACACAGATGTATGTCAAAATATGTGACAACATTTTTTTGGTGAACTGTATCTTTAAAATTTGTCTTCACTGGACTTAAATCTAGTAATTAGAAGTGTTCACGAACACTGTTAACCCTTGACAAATGTCCTTATTACACTCTTAAACCTCAAATCTGAATGTTCCATTAGAATACATTATTGACCAGCATCTAAGATCAAGATCACTATATTGCCACTAAAACTGGCTGTGAATGCTAATCATATTTAGACATCAGGGCTTTGACATGCCTATAATAGAATCTGAATGAGACAAATGCAGCTAACAAAATACTTATTGTGTCTGGATATCGCCCTATGAATCAACCACTCTGTGGAATATAAATAGATGACAGTGTGAGTTAGCAGAGCCAGAGTATTCTGTCACAGAACATTTTTGGCCATCCAAATATGGTAACAGTGAAGGCGTTAAAAAGCAGCAAATTTTTACTCTTTTTTTCCTATAATTGTTTCACAACATTTCCCAAAAATTCTACAATATATACAGCTAAAATGTTATATACAAGTTATATAAACACTGTAATCGACTGTTTGAGCTAAAGAATAAACACAGATAATCAAGCTGTCATAAAGTTATTTCTAGATGATTTCTCTAAGGCAGTGGGCTACATTAGAGTACATAATCTTCTACTGTGGGACCATCGAATCGAGCTTATGTCTCTCTATCCAGATCTCAATAGATTAATTTGTGCTGAATATCCTTCTGAATTATTTATGAAGTGCGCAGACTAGGTCTAAACAGCTCGATAGCGTACAACAAGAACAGTTCACTGCCAGCCTTCATCATATTGGACTACTGTTTGTTTCATTGTGATTATGTGTGATTCAATTATGGACAGCATTATAATTTCTACCCACATTGACCTTTTCTGACACAAGCCGTTTTTTAATTAGTTAATGATGAAATTGTTTTGTAAAAATTACCACAAGGCGCTATGACTAATAATGCTGATAGTGTAGCTGCTGGACACTTACCTATTGTTAGACATGTGACTATTTCTCCTATTACCTTGCTGAGTAACATCCCTGCTGCACTCAAGTTCAACATTATTCCAGCCCTCTGGTGTATTTCCTGCTCATCCTGCTAGAACATTTATATAAATTATTCTGTGATGGTTTCTGTTGCTGTAGTGGCCGTGGATGGTAGATCCTGAAGGTCTCCTCAAGTGCTAATTTATTTACGCAGAGCCCTGAGCTCATGGTAACCTCAGCTCCATCTGTCTCTAGAGCTGGAGAGGAAGTATAGTATAATCACCTGCTGGATTTTGTAAAATGCTGATATGTGCATGACAACAAACAACTGGTCTGAATAATCAGCAATTAACAAACCATATGGTATTTAAAGTGACAGTTATTATGTATAGCATCTATGCATAGTGCAGCTAATGACACAAAACCACCGCCAGTTCATCCAGTCTGCATGCTTAAGCAGTATAGAGTTGATGCTTGGCTCTTAGATGCAAATGCCTCTATTATAGAAATACCAAGATTTGATGCGAGTTATATTTGCAAAAAATCCTTTCATTCAGACCCTGGAGGACCGAAGCAATCAATCCAATGAGTCTTTTTCCCGGTAATGCTCTGGACATTCAGTTGCATATGATGAGTCCAGACAGTGTATTTGATATCTGAGATGTGTATTGCTTTTTCTGCCCCATATTGCGTCATGCATCATCCCATATCTATTCGTTTTACTGCATGGGGCATAACCAATAAATGATTTCACTTTAACTTTTGATCTCAATTGCTTTCAAACTAGTGACACATACTATTACTTTTGAAAAATGTCAGAGCAATTATTGATCGTTTCAGGTCCACACACCATTAGAATCAAAACCTTTTCAAAAATAAAACAGCTTTTGATGATTTAAAAGGTAGTACGTGAAAGTATTCTGAAAATGGTGGTGAACTTGGTGATATTGATTGAATGAAGATGTGAACAGATCCTATTCAGATCCAGCTTATATTAGATTCATGGATCGTTTCATTCGAGTTCAAACTCACATATGGACTCTAAATTGACTTTGAACAGATCTGACAGCCTAATTAAATGGCTACGGCTGGTTCATTGTTCTGCTTCTGCAGTGACATAAAGAAAGCTTTTTGTCCTGGTTACTCTGGTTGCCACTTGACATGGATACATAGTGCTGTGGACAGGTATTATAGTTTTAATATTGCTTAAAAAAAATCAATGTACGTGTACAGTAAGTGGTAGAATAATAGACTCTCTTGCAGGGATGCACATAACATGTTTGGTCTGGTTCTGAAGGGAGCACCTGGAGAGCCTGCTTGGTACTCCTACAAGCTGTCGTAATCACTTTCCTCCTGACTGCTGTCACTTTAAGACAGAATGCATGGACCGAATATACTGACACACATCCGTTTTCTTTCTTAACTATTCACTTATGACATAGCCGAGAGAATACTTGCCGAGACGGGTATTTTGACATACTTTTGTGTGTATTTGTCCGTTCAAGCTGAAGTAAACGCAAAATAGGAATCAATTCCAGTGGCGGCAGTTTTAACCCTCTCTGTGTTTCCTTCAGGCAACATAGTCTATTTTAGTTTATTTTTAATCAAATAAAACACCAATTTATTGTTCAAACCAATCTCAGGGAAGAAGAACTCAAATACTAATTAATAAAAGTGCAAAAAAGTGGTCACATGACCCACAGGGGTCCATTTTGTGTCCTGTTTCAGCACATGTGCACAGGTCACATGGCTCCATATTTTCTCCAATGAAAAGTGCATTTTTCACTCATTTCTGTCCAGTTAATCACCCACAAAAAATAAGAGTCACCTTCACTGCTAAGTAAA
Organism: Romanogobio albipinnatus; assembly: GCA_023566225.1. Lineage (NCBI taxonomy): Eukaryota > Metazoa > Chordata > Actinopteri > Cypriniformes > Gobionidae > Romanogobio > Romanogobio albipinnatus. Next base: position 17,450,932 of record CM042250.1, read on the forward strand.
GAAGTATTTTCAAGAACTTTACATTATAAATCATCAAACTGTGTGTTGCCTTAAAGGGGCTATATGCGTTTTTCTGAAATTTAAACTCGCGACTGACACCTGTGGCCAAAAAACAGAACTGCTCTTATTTTCTGCTAGCTCTCGCAGCGGTGGTGACGTCACATCCGCAGACAGCGCGGGAAAAAACGACCCGCCAGAAAATAGGAGAAATAGGATACAGGCTTATAGGTGCACCCACTGTGAGCGGACAAGGTGTCAGTATGCTCATCAGGAGATGTTTGAGTCATAAATGGTAAAATAAAAAGGCTATTGTTACGTTTATTTTGGGGAAAAAGTTGCATATAGCCCCTTTAAGGCAACATTGTACCATAATGGAATCGCATAAGGCCATACCAAACACACTGGGTTGGATACAAATATAGTACATTTGTAAGGAAAAGAGCTAGAATTCTCTAAATATATTTGCATATTTGCATGATTTTGTAATGCACTTATGAGAATAGTAATTCACATACTATAACTGCACATATTATGATCTGCACATTTTCTATAGCACTTAAAAAAGGTATAAAACACAACTGCCAGTTGATGAGGGTGAGGATGAGGTTTCATACTGTGATGAGGAAGATGAGGATCATAGTGACAATCCGGCAGGGAGAGAGTGAGGGTGAGATTGAAGATGGAGATGAGGATGAAGATGTTTATAACTTGCTATGATAATTTGATAGGATTTTGGTAGTACTTGTGTTCCACAATGGTGCAATGTTGCCTGAGAGCAACAGCTGAATTTGAAATGTTACTTTTTATTAAATATGAAATTTGTAATATATGAAAAACTGGATAAATGTGTTTGTTCAGGTGTCTGGTTAAAGAAATGTATGTTTTCAATAAATATATTTATTTTTTCTACATGAAAATGTCAAATGTTTCAATTTTTCCGTTGTGGTACAATTTTGCCTTGAAGCAACACAATTAAAAAATAAATAAATAAATAAATAAAATAATTATGACATTTTTTATTGCTATTGTTATAGTGTCCAATTATAAGCAGGAAAAACACCACAAATAATTTTTTACTCATTAAAATCATATTGTGTACCATAGAGGGTTTTAAAATAGAGGAGGCACACCAAATTTTAGTGGTTGGATCCCCTCCCAGTGATTTTGTTAACTGCTTTAAATTGGCATTTTTTTGGTCACTTTTAGACTGACACACTGACAACAACACATTTACAACAAGACAATGATAATTTCACTCACCTATCACTTGAAGCAAAAATCCACACTTCTGTCCTTTAAATGTCTGTGTTTGACCGTTTAGTGAAGCTGATTTCTGTAGCCTTTATCTTAGCTTAGTTTATAGGTGTGAGGGACTTACTTAATTTTTAATTTGTAGCTGTTGTTTGAATGTGTCACAAGGCTTTTTCGACTTCACCCAGCGATGCGCAGACCGATCGGCGGCTGACTTGAAGCAGTGCATGCCGGTTAGAAATTTTGTCCGACTTGAGGCAGCGCCGACGCCACGTGACAGTGACGTATGTCAACAAAGTGCCGCGAGAGCGATTCGAGAGCAGTGGGCTAATACAGTCGGTGCAGTTTCTACAGAGCAGCTGCACGAGGCTGCACGGACTCTGATGACGACACAGCTGTTCCACGATTGGCCAGATTCACCGCATGACAGCAATCACGTGTGTTTCGTGTTTATTCTGAAACCTTCAGCTCCACTAATGCGCACAAATCTGTTTTTTATAACAGCAAAACCTCCTTTCATGTAGTCGCGATGTTATATTGTCATGTTTATCAAAATAAAACTGATTAAAAACGTAAACCCCACTTCATTAATAGTGTAGGCTTATATGTTGAACTTTATTCTTGTACATACACACGCTGTATTAAGCAATACATAAAGTATTACATGACAATCTGTGTATTGCCAAATATTGCATTTATTTCACTTCAGCTGATAAAGTATGCAAACACAGCGCGAGCGTCACTACGGGAAGCAGAAAGTGTCTGACTTCACGTCTCCGTTTGCAGCTCCTCCCCGTCTGCACGCGGCTACTCTCGCCGATCAGTTGAATCCGGCCGCAGCCGATGTCGAACACACCTAATGATGCATCAGCGTCAGCGCCAGACCTCTACACTCTGCCCACCCGCTCCGCATCACCCGAGTTCTGATCTACTGCACCTGTGTTCATCACCTGTCCCCAATTCCCTGTCACTGCACTTCCTGTTTTAAGCACCTCCAGTTTCATCATTCCAGTGTCAGGTCTCGTCGATGCTACATCGTCATACTGACTCTCTATCTTCAGCTTACCTTCCAAAAGACTTACCTAGTTCCTCCGATCGCCCATCCTTCTTCAACCAGCCAGCCTTCTTCAGTTCACCTGTCTTCCTCCGACTCCATCCAGTCTTCCAACCTGTATCAGATAAGAGACTCTATCAGAACTATTCACCAGTTACCGCTCCAGTTTATCTCATCACTTCTACCTGTCTGCCGTGACCATTATATTGTGTTTCAATAAATCTCATTTCAACTTAGCTGTTTGTGTCATTCAGCTGCCTGACAGAATGATAGTTTGATAAATTTATTTGAAATCAAATATTCAACTTCTGCTGTCTATACGTAGTTACATCAGTTCAAACAACCTGATCTCACGGCAATTCATACGTATTTAACGAGTTGGCTAATTCGTACGCATTTGACGACGTACTCATACGAATTCAAACGTTTTTTGCTAAATCATACATATTTAACAAGTTGGTCGTAATGAGTTCGTATGATTTCGACCTACCCCTAACCCCGCCCCTAAAACCTACCCATCTATTGACAAATCACATTTGGTATCTTGAGGTGAATGTTGCTTGATGAGGGAATTATGTTTTGAAGGAATTATGTTTTTAGGTTCTAGTTGTCCTCAAACAAGATGCCAAGTCTTTGGTAGTTTTTGAGTAAAATCTATTAAAATCATTGTATATGAACTAACATTGTATTGTAGAACGATACTCGGTTACTTAACATAACCTTGGTTCTCTCTAGAGAGGGAACGAGTATTGCGTAAGTTACTTACGCTACGGGAAAGTATTCTTTCTTCGAGATTTCTGAAAAACCCAAAATTATCCTTAATTTTGTAATATTGTCTATTGGCTGCCTATTGGCTGCCCTGCTGGCATCTGCAACAGCCTATCGGTGAGCCCGCGTGACGTGGCAACCAATGAGGGCGCTTCGCGCCCTTCGCGCCTCATTTACCTACAGGTAGGGCGTGGCCACGTGTATAAAAGCGGGGCTCGCAGGCTGTATATTCGGTTTTCGTAGTCTGAAGCGTAAAAGCCCGCGGGGCACACGGCAAGGAACGCAATACTCGTTCCCTCTCTAGAGAGAACTGAGGTTACGTTAAGTAACCGAGTATCGTTCTCTTACGAGAGGTTCTCTCGTATTGCGTAAGTTACTTACGCTACGGGAACATATTGTCAACGCCGTGCACGCCTCGCATGCAGCATATGTATCCCGGGGAACCGGGGAAAACACAGCTAGGGCAGGTGGCCAGTAAGGAAACGGGCCAACACATATACAGACATTTCGTAGTACTGATGGGTGAAACAGCACCCTATCTCATGAATGAGGGAGCGGCACCGCCGGTCTCCTACAAATTCACATAAGTACAACACCGAACTTACGACCAGTACGTGAGCGTTGTCTGCACAGAGTCACTGGGCAGAGCTAACAGCCCCCTTAAACTGATAACACTTTTGCCTGCAAGGCAGGAACTTCCAGATTGTAAAATCTCACGAATGTAGACGGAGAGGCCCAGCCTGCCGCCATACAGATATCGTGGATGGAAATCCCTCTGGCCCAGGCCCATGAAGAGGCCATGCCTCTAGTGGAGTGGGCTCTAACACCTAGCTAACACCTAGCGGGCACTGCAGGTGCTTGGAGGCGTAAGCTGCTGCAATCGCGTCCACTATCCACCTGGACAGGCTCTGTTTCGAGGCGGCGAGACCTTTAGTGCGCCCGCCAAACGAAACAAAGAGCTGCTCGGAACGCCTGAAGGCGGCGGAGCGTGTGACATAGACCTTCAATGCCCTGACAGGGCAGAGGACGTTGCCACCATCCTCCTCGTCGGGTGCTGTCAGAGCCGAGAGGGAGATAATTTGCGCCCTGAAGGGAGTGCCGATCGCTTTGGGGACATAACCATGCCTCGGTCTGAGAATGACCTTGGAGTCATTTGAACCAAACTCCATACACGCCGGGCTCACTGAGAGCGCGTGTAGATCCCCCACGCGTTTCACTGAAGCCAGGGCTAGCAGGAACGCGGTTTTAAGCGTAAGGAACCTTGGTTCCATGGCTTCAAGCAGTTCGAAGAGATGAGCCTTCAGGGCCTCCAGGACCAAGGACAAATCCCAAATAGGAACCGAGGGGGGTCGCGGGGGATTCATCCGTCTAGCTCCTCTGAGGAAACGGATAATGAGCTCGTTCCTTCCTAGCGTGCTGCCTAGCGTCGTCTGAACGGACGCTGCTATAGCCGCCACATAGACCTTGAGCGTGGAAGGGGACCTGCCCAGTTCCAAAAGCTCCTGGAGGAAGGAGAGCACCCGCTGGACCCCACATTCTTGTGGATCCAAACCCTTGGTGACACACCACTTAGTAAACACAGACCACTTGGAACTATATAGCCGCCTCGTCGAGGGGGCTCTAGAGTGTGCGATCGTGTTCACAACCCCTTCGGGCAGGTCAACGGGTATCCGTTGGTCACCCATACATGCAGAGACCATCGCTCTGGATGGGGATGCCAAGCCGACCCTCCGGCTTGAGAGAGGAGGTCTGCTCTCAGCGGGACTGGCCATGGGGGTGAGTGCGACAGTTCCACCAGCTCTGGGTACCAAACCTGGTTCTCCCAACGCGGCGCTATGAGGAGCACCGGGCGGCGCGTTTCCCTGATTCTCGCTATGACCTGAGGTAATAGGGAAACTGGCGGGAATGCATATAGCGGGAGGCTGGGCCAAGGCTGGGACAGCGCATCCTAGCATTTTGACAGGAACATCGGGCAGCGGGTGTTCTCTTTCGTCGCAAAGAGATCGAGCTCCGCTCTGCCGAATAGGCGCCATAATAGCTGGACTGTCTGGTGGTGCAGGGACCATTCTCCTGGGAGAATGAGGCCCCTGGACAGCTTGTCCAGGCCGACATTGAGGAGACCCGGTACGTGCGCAGCCCTTAGCGAGCGCAGCGAGCTGTGTGCCCACACGAGCAGGCGTTCTGTCAGAGTGCCCAGGCGTCTGGACCTGACACCGCCCTGCGACACCACAGTGGTATTGTCCGAACGGACCAGCACGTGGTGTCCCCGTATGAGAGGGAGAAACTGCTTGAGCGCGTTCTCGACCGCCATCATCTCCAAACAATTTATGTGTAGGAGCTTTTCCTGGCTCGACCAGAGGCCAAAGGCCGGTTTGCCCTCGAAAACAGCGCCCCAACCTGAGGTGGACGCGTTCGTCGAGATAACCTTGCGGTGTGAGATGGCTCCCATCGTCACTCCCCGCTGGTACCAGTCGGCTACTAACCAGGGCTTGAGCGCTGAAGCGCAGCTCTGAGTCACCTTGATTCGGAAGCCTCCAGACGCCCATGCTCTGTGAGGCACTCGGGCGTTTAGCCAGCGTTGCAGTGGGCGCATACGCAGTAGACCCAGCTGGAGCACTGCTGCAGCTGAGGCCATACATCCCAGCATCCTCTGAAAAGTTTTGAGAGGTGCGGTGCTGCCCGGCTGGAGGGACGCGGCCATGTGTTGGATTTGACGCGCGCGTTGAGGTGACATTTTGCCCCCGGCGCCACGCGCCGTGCCACACACCATCTGTTCCCCGCCCACGGTGGCCGGGACGATGAGTATAGAGCCACACACAGAGCGCTCCCCGCTCGAAGCGGCAGAGACACAGTGTGTACGGCGGCCAGCCATCGATTGGACGGGAGAGCAGCCTTTGAGCGCCAGCCAGAGGGCGGGCAAAGGTGCGCTGCGACCGCCTCTTCCACCGGAGGATAGCGTTGTAGCCTTTCTCAGCAGAACTGTCAACTTGTGGACTGTCTGGTGGTGCAGGGACCATTCTCCTGGGAGAATGAGGCCCCTGGACAAGCTGTCCATGTTCCTGTCAACAGAACAGTGCCGTCAACTTGTGAGAGCGTCGAAGAAGCTTGAGACGAGACCCTCGCGGAAAAAGGCGCGCTCCAGGACTTCGCGAGCTCCTCGCTCTGGCAGAAAGGGTGCAGGAGGATAATTTTGTTTTTTTCAGAAATCTCGAAGAAAGAATACTTTCCCGTAGCGTAAGTAACTTACGCAATACGAGAGAACCTCTCGTAAGAGAACTAACATCACGCTTTGTTTTCAACATTAGATTGTATTTCACATCTTTGTTTGAACGCCATTGCAACTCTATTGCAGGGCCGCTCTAGTAATGCACTTACATTTATCATTCAGACACACAGACATGAATCACTGTAACACAGGTTAAACGAACTATTAATAATTTATGGTTTCTACATAGACTTTATTTTGTGCCTTTAATGTTTAATGTTAAAATTATCATAGTATTTTTATAGAGATTGCAAGAACATCTTTACACATATCAACAGTACACAGGTATTCCAGATGTTAAGATTAAGGTCCCCGCAACAATTTTCTACTTTCAAAGCACACAATCGGCCTTCAGAGCAAGATATCTTCTCAGCAAAGTAACCATAGCAACAGAGGAACATCTGGTTATATGTAGCACTAATGGAGAAACAAACCAGTGAACAAATGAATGAATGATTTTAACTAAACAAGCCCAGAAGATTGCATGTGTATCTTATAGATATAAATAATACCACCCATTCAAACTTCTCAAAAGTGATACAATCCAGTTTATTTGAAACAGAAAACAGTTTATCCTACTTATGTAATTTACTTTTTCAGCAGTTGTTTGTTTTGAACGTATCTCTTTAGAGACCTGCAGCGGATGTGTTAAATAAATAATATGACCTCAATGACAGTAAATGGACACTTTGAGAAGATCCATCTGCCGTGATTAGTCATGAATTAAGGATGTGTAATTTACAGAGGCTGACATCTGAAAGTGGAACTACCGCCTTAAAGTTTAAGAAGTGTTTTTTTTCTTTATATGTAAATAGAGCTTTTTTAATTACAACATTTAATACTGTTTTCTTGTCATGTTAAAGTGTTTATTGTGAAATTGAACATGCAGTTAAAATTATATTGCATTTTTGATTGTTTCGTCAAGTCAGTGAGGAGGCAGTTGGCCAAAGGTTTCATTACATTTGTTCAATCTTCCCCTGGCACACTGACAATGCCCAGATACTTGCCAGGTGTAGATAAACTGGCCCCTGGAGGTGCAGTGGAGTTGTCCAGGAAACACCTCCTCATTTCAGCAAACAACAGACACTCTTAACTGCATAACCAGAGGGCTGAACGTGACATGCCGTATAACAAACTCGTAACTCATGTTTCTAAATGAAATCTTAGCTATTACAGTACACTTGACATGCATTTATGCAATAACATTGTTTACTTGCTTCTAAATCCGCTGGTTTGTTTGAAAGGACGGATTTGATGAAACACTGCATTGACATTGATATTCTGGACAGCAGACAGGCACACATCTGTGTTTTTTCTGAGGTAGCAATTTTGTACAACGCATTTGATGAATTTTAGCAATCGCCACAAGCCTTCCAGCAAACAGATTTAACATCTTTTGTTTGGATGTACAACAGGCATCAGCGAAGGTCAGATTGGTTGCTTGTCAGATAAAGGTTTGTGAGGGCATGAGTTTAAAATCTCTGGACGGTGTTTCGGTCACGGTCCTGTGTGACAGCTATTTGGCCAGTGCGTACGACTAGGGAGAATGAGATTAGTGAAACGTTTAGCTGGCTCTACTGTGGATAAACCCAAGAGCAAATGTGACACCTGGAGACCAGTGTGTATCTCACTGTAGTCACATGTCCGGAAAGCGTCTCAGACAAAATGAGTTTTACAGTTCATTACTCTGTGAATTGCACACCAGGTTGGTGCATCTGCTTGATTTAACTGGTGAGTGATTGCTTTACATGTACAGATTGGCTTTATTGGAGCCTTGAGCTTTCTTTCTCTGTGAAAGAGACTTTATGAACCCAAGAGACAGAGAAGTGTAATTTGGGAAGACAGAGGAGGGTTTAACATTATGCAAAAAGGAGCGTTTCAAATGACACTGAGGAAGAGAAGCAAAACATATTATATAAATTGAGGTTCTTACAATCTAGTGCTTGACTTTAAGATGAATTTTGGAAATGGTATGAACCAATCACATACCAAGCTCTCATCCCTCAAAAAGCCCAGTGGGACCCATCAAACTCTCTACACTGAAGACATGTATATTCATAAACATCTGGTGTGGATTAGGGAACAATTAAATAAAGGTGAGAATTTGCATTTGTGAAAGGAAAGTATGTTTTGGGAATCATGGGACTAAAGCATAAAAGGATTCTTGGAAAAGGATGATCTTTTGTTTGTTTGTTCTGAAAACATTAAGATGCATGAAAAATCATCTAATTGCTAACATTATTAAGTCTCTATAATGAAAGAGTAAAATAGTTCCATCTCTCTAGAGGTGGTAATGAGTTTGACTAACCCCAAATTGTCTTTAAATGTAAGAGGTAAGAGATAAATTACTCAAGGATTCATTTACTGATAAAAACAAAGCAATAGATAATGATGCCAACTCTGAGTACACGTAATGTCTTTTAAATGACAAAAATAAGCTCACTGTAAAGTGAATTTAAAGTGTTATGTTCAATTAAAGTGGGTACAATTATGATATGTATAAAGCTGGAAATAAACTTTAAAACCCCAGATGACTATAAATGAGTAAAGCTTGGAATTACTTCAAAGCTCCAAGGTTTATGACAATTCCTCCAGTGGCATATTAGGAAAAAAATATTCCAAAAAAATGCACCCTGGTTCCAAATGATCATTATAAACATGATCAACTTTTAGATGTCAAGTTACCGAGCCACTTCTGCCAATATTATAGTAATTTTTAGACATTTTTAATTTATTAACCAATAAAACAAATGCTCTTAATAATTTAAAAAAAGAGCTGGCTTGAGGCGTAAACATTACACGGTGGAAACAGCATTAGATGAACAACGTCCTGTATGATATTAGTATGCTCTGCTATAGCTTTACTAAACAAGGTTAAATATCAGTAACATGAATACTGATCATCCTCGGATGCTTGTTAATGAGTATTCTGGAGTTGTACAATGCCTAGGAGGATACTAATGTAGGCTAATAGAGGAGGAAACCAAATATTTTATAGTAAACAAGTAATTGGAAGTAGCAGAGTAATGAGCTAAAGTTATTCACTATAACAAAAATGAGCATGAATGCCTCTTTCTTTCTTACCTAATAAAGCTTAATGAGGTTTAATTGACTAAGATTAGTGCTGCACCCTGCAGGCTTGATAACTGTGCTCAAGAACCACAAGCAATAAGAAACAATCAGTGTAATAATAAGCTTGACAGAAAGATTTCAAATTGAACTGAGCAGCCATTTGTTGTTAAAAATTAATTCTGCATGTTTGTATTCAGAGGCCAAGAGTGGGGCTTTAAATGATGGTCTTTTCTGGCAAAGAATATCTGTTTTTTTTCCCCAAAGATCTATTTTTATCTGTTTTCATCGGATAATTAGATTACGTGTTGCATGTGGGAACATCAGGAATTGCATACTTTTTGTGAGAATTTGTTTTGAATTAATTTACTGTGATTAGTTGATGACCAATGGTCCTGTTCTTTAGAAAAAAAACTTCTAGCAGAGACTCAAATTTACAGAAAGTTCTTTATTACCTTAGGATGTTAGGTCAAGCATTTTGGCTGACTTTGAAATTGAGATTAATCATTTCAACATTAGCTAAATTGCTTGGAGCAGACACACAATTGTCCAAAAAACCTTAAAGTGGTCTAATATCAATTTCCTGAAACAGAGTGCTGCTACATACAAATCAAACAAGATAAAAAAAAAAATAGAAAAGTTTAAAACAGAAGCACAAAAGTCTCTTTGTTTTGTTGTGTGGCGACACAATGTCTGTTGTTGTTTTACTACTAAAGGCTTTTACTACTAAAGGCTTCTAATATATGCTCATTTTCTCAAGACTGATAGTAAGAACAGACATTCTTTTGGACTAATTTGTATTTTAAGCATTTATTTCAAAGTGATAAACTGACATTGACTCTCTTGCTGACATTGATTCTCTTGCAAGAGACTAAAGTGCTTCATTAACAAACTCCCTGAGCTTGTCACTAAAAGAAACTGCAAAGATTTTATAGTATATGCATAAATTAAGTAAATAGACAATCTTTAGCTGGAAAGTCATAAACAGAATCCATGGTGAATTTGATGGGATAAAAACAGACCATCCGTCCATCAGTTTCAGAGTGACTTCCTTATAACTTATTAACTCTGTCACGTCACTAAAGGACGAAATGCACTAGAGATATTTAAATAGACCTGAACAATTTATATTCTGGACAGGAATGGAATGCAAATGGAGGAAAAGTCCCAAAACCACTGAAAAACTGGCAGAACATTCAGACTAATTTCAGACAGCAACCTCAAATGCTTCCCCTGGAATTCACATAGAGTTAAATTTGTTATCAAGTTTTTTCAGTTTTACTCATTTTAGGCGTCTCACTCAATCAGTGGTCAGGAAACCGAGCAGTATTTGAGATCATTCTCATTCGCACCCACTCACAAGTCACAATTTAGACACTGTGTTTAATTGCTCGAAAGCTTCCTCCATTCCTGGAAGGTTTAAATATTTATAAAAGAGATGAGAAAAGTTTTGTGAAAAATGTTTTATTATCTCAGTACTGCTTGTTTAAATAACACATTGCTATTAGGAATCTAAGAAGCAATGGAAGGCTGCTGGTTTGTAATCTATGACATCCTCTTTTATGGATCATCTTCATATAAAACAGATGCCCGGCCATTAGGTATGACATTGTTATTTAAGATGTCTGTTTGTACTTGCTGCCAGCCACTGCAAAAAGGCATTTATTATTGTCAAGGCAGAGATTGTTTTTTTTTTTGTTTTTTGTTTTTGCCAAGCGAGGTAAAGTAGCCTATGAGTGGTTATAGTGAAACTTGAAATACACAATAAATTATTAATCATGCTGGCTATAGCAATGTTCATCCTTGAATAATCCCATTTCTGCTTTAGAATAACATTAAAGTTGGGGTAAGTGGTATCTCAAAACTGCTTTAGAAAAGTGTCTCAGGCCGAGTGCCAAACTTATAGCCAATCAGCAGTAAGGGGCGTGTCTACTAATCAAGAAGAGAGTGCTCAGTGCACGTCATTATTCAAAAGACATGACACAGGACTGACATTAGCTGAGCGATGACAGAAAGAGAGATGGCAGATAAAAAACAAATGTGGAAGATGTCTGTGGAACAAAAGAAGGCTTATTGTCAGGCAAGATGTAGGACCTGTGTAAATATCGGATCAGCTTCCCAGCACTTGAGAGAACTCAAAGAGCGAAGGCTGAGGTTGCTTTATTTCTTCTCGATATGCGAGTAACATTGATTTTGTTTTGTTTCACAAAACTAATATATGCTGGCTTTTGCCTGAATATGCTCATGTGTCATGTTTGCTTGCTTGTCCATTTGTGATCGTATTGTCGTATAATTACCCGGAGCGTCTAAACCTCCTCGCTGTCTGTTTCAAGCGTCAGCTTGTGTCCGATAAGTAAGATAATATACTCCTAATATATGTTTGTTTCCTTTGGTTCCTCTTTTCGTGATCGATATAACCCTCTAATCTTGTCATAATTGTAATATGTTCATTTGTTGGACTGTCATGCTCGTGCTATCGAGTTGTTTATGAGAACTTTGTTTGTTTTTGGGATGTATCTCGCAACCAATTCGTATCTATTTTACGAGGGGGCTAATTCGTACAAATTTGTATGACCTCACTTGTACGACTTTGTAAGTTTTGTTTAAACCCCAGTGACGGGTAGTTTTAGGGGCGGGGTTTGAGGTAGGTAATTCGCATTAATTCATACGAATTTGGCAACTCATCAAATACATACGATTTAGCAAAAATCGTATGAGTGAGGTCGTACAAATTTGTACAAATTAGCCACCTCGTAAAATATGTACGAATTGCACTGAGATCGGGTTAGATGTAAGAGATGACTTTTTCACTGAACATTCGACCTGGATTACCATTATAACACACATTGCTTTCACTTATTGATGACATCATACCCTTGACCGGCTGGCACAGCAGATTCCGCCATAGTCGTTGCCTGGGTTGCGTATGTGTGGGGCAGATCTATCAAAACAGGGGCATGTTTGTTTTGGTGTTTTGAAATAAACATCTGTTACCAGAAAGTGCTTACACCACCTTTAATATGTGATAATGTAAAACACAGACAGACAACAGAAAAAAATGCTGGCCATTTCCCTGTTGGTGAGTATAAGACTTATCATAAGAGTGTAAAATTCTTTCATCTTTCTTTTAATATTTTATTAGTTCCTTTTGTTTGTGCACTGAAGTAAATGAAAGACCAGGGATAGTCTGGTGTAAGAGCAGCGGTTTGACCATTCCAGTCCTAAATCACACCTTCCAGTGTTCCTTGCTGTCTGATTAATCCGAAGAAGCTGCACTTGTGTCTCAGTAGTCCACATCTAATTGCTTGCAGCCTCTCAGCAGCCTGGTATTAATTCTTTCTGACCCCATGAGCCATTGATTCCACTCCATTTGTCCTTCCCCTCATTAGTGCTAGTTTCTAATCATGTAAGACTTACTGGCAACTAAAGGGCTTTTAGTCCCTCCAGAGAACCCTCCAACAAAGCATGGGTTTAGCAAATGAGCTCTTAGGATGTCTGGGGAGGCATAGTAACACCCAATGCTGAATTATGAAGACTAGGCAAAAATTGTACACATGCACACATAGAGTGCAAACGTGGACTGAGAGCTGTCTGTAAGGTCTGATTTACCAACCCGATCTCACGGCAATTTGTACATATTTTACGAGGTGGCTAAATCGTACGTATCTGACGAGTTGCCAAGAGTTGATGAATTCGTATGAATTCGTACGAATGACCTACCTCAAACCCCGCCCCTAAACCTACCCGTCACTGGGGTTTAGACAAAACATACAAATTCGTACGAGTGAGGTCGTACAAATTCGTACTAATTAGTCACCTTGTAAAATACGTACGAATTGGTCGTGAGATAGTGTTGGATTTACCAGGTCTGCCTGTGTCTCCAATGCTTCCAATGTGAAAATGTAATAGGTGCAAGATCAACTAATTGTTCATGTTTGGGCAAGAGTTTTAAAAGCTCTTTTCAGTTTTTATTATTCCATTGATTGAAAATTGAGGAGCTCAGTATTACAGTTTAAGTATTCCATTTATCAACCATTTTTCATTTAACAACAAACATGACATTAAAATGGCATAAATTGTATCATTATAAATAAATAATTTAAACTCAGTTGATAATGGTAATGCAGTTGTGGTCAGAATTATTGGTAGGCCTGATAAATATGATCAAAGACGGCTATAACAATAAATCTGCATTGTTTATCCTTTTGATCTTTCATCCAAAAAAAATAGCACAAACTTCTAACCTTTCATTGAAGTAAAATAATTGAGAGTGGGGGAAACAGTTTTTTTTAAATCCAAAATACATAGGCCACAATTATTGGCACCCCTAGATTTTTTTATGAGTAAAATAATATATAAGTATATTCCCATTAATAATTTTTTTAGCACAGCAGAGTGCACTGTAAAAAAAAAAACAGGTCTCCAATTGAAAATTTAGGGTTTCAAGAAAAATCCTCCACGCACATCCGAAAACAAACTCCAGAATATTCAGTTGTCAGACACGACTGGAACTTCAAAAGGGACCAGGTTCTGTTGTCAGATGAAACTACAAAAGAGCTTTTTGGCAGCAAACCCACCAGATGGGTTTGGTGCAAACAGGGATAAAAAGTACTCCATGCTCACGTTTAATTATACCGCTGGATCTTTAATGTGTTGTCAGCCTATTTTTTTGCTGGAGGTCCTGGACATCTTGTTCAGATATATGGTATCATGGATTATAGCAAATACCAACAGATAATAAAAAATCAAAACCTGATGGCCTCTGCTAGAAATCTTATTATGGGCTGTGGTTGGATCTTCCATCAGGACATCGATCCAAAACAAACTTCAAAATCAACACAAAAGCACAAAATTAAGCTTCTTCCATTACCATCCCAGTCCCATGACCTGAACCCTATAGAAAATGAGTGGGGTGAACTGAAGAGAAGAAGCACCAACATGGATCTGGGAATCTGCAGGATCTGGAGAGATTCTGTATGGAAGAAGTCTCTGATCTCTTGTCAGGTTCTCAGAGCTGTTATCTTGGCAAAAGGAGGTTGCAAAAAGTATTTAATAAAAGGGTGCCAATATTTATGGCCAACATGTTTTGGAGAAAAGCATTTATTTCATTATGTGATTTACCCTCACTTTCAATTATTTTACTTCAGTGAAAGGGTAGATTTTAGCTATTTTTTTATGAAAGATCAAAAGGATAAACATTGCAGTTTTATTTTTATAGCTGTCTTTTATCATATTTACCAGGGGTGCCAATAATTCTGACCACAACCGTACATGGAATGTATTGTAAAATGATAAATTAAATTTGAACTCCACAACAAGGTTCTGATCACACTTTTGGTGTTTATTCTTCAAGAATGACCAGATGACTGTATTATCCTGCTTTGGCTACTCAGCCAATAAATAAATAGCTGGACATAAAATATTGATAATTGTTCATCTTAACGCTTTTATTGTACTGTACAAAATTATCTAGAAACAAGACGAACACTGCAACAATATAACAGTAGTCTAATATTAAAGTCGGCATGAAGTGGAAATTGTGATAGTATTTTCTTCATTATTGTGACGAATATCTGAGTGAAATGGATTCTCAAATAAGAAGAATGTAGGGCTGGACTTGATTTTGTTGAGAAGGAAGATTGCGCCAGTTGTTTGCACAGAACAAGCACAATCACATATGGAAGCTTGTTTCTGCCACTGAATAAAAATATAAAACCTTTGAGTTTCTTGGGGAATTATTGGCACCCCAAGAATTTTTTATGAGTAAAATATCTTTGAAGTATATTCCCATTAATTTTTTTTTTTTTTAGCACACCAGGGTGACTAGGAACTTGAAATTGTCTAGCTATGACGTCTTGTTTCACAGGAGTATAAATATGAGGTAAAAACACAAATTCCCTTAATCATTCATCACAATGAGTAAAACCAAATAATATGGTTCCCTTTCAGTCGGTCATGTTCGACGTACGTCGGAACTGACCAACAAATTGGGATCTGTCTTCAGAGACCAATCTACTTCGATGTGTATTATATACGAGCCAATTGTATTGGCATGCGGTCCACGCACCGCCCCGCACCGCGGGTATAAATACGGAAGTGGAGTACCGCATAATGCTTTTAACTTCGGAGTTGAACGGTTTGCTGTGTCAAGCTGTTTCTGCGAAGAGTTGCAACATACTTGTTCCTGTGTTGGTTGGCTGGGCATTCTGTTCATGAGTGCTCACACGCAGGCTTGCATTCGGACTGCTGTGAGCCGCGGTCATCTCCCTGAGTGCTTCAGCACTTCTAAAAGAGCATTTCCTTCTAAAAAGAGCAACACAGTTTGACCCTGCGTCTTTTTCAAGATGTCATTCAAACCGTGTGTTTCTGGATGCGGTTGTTTCCTGTCCTCATTTGACGGCCACGATCTCTTTCGCATATACATCAACTGTCAGGGTGGTCTGCGCTCCCGTCGCATGCTCCAACTCGCCCTCCACCTCCTCCTGTGGAGTCAGAAGCATCTGTGGTCACTTCGTGCCATTCACATCCCTGGTGCGCTGAACCAGACAGCCGACAAGCTCTCTCGTCAGTGTCCACTTCCGGGAGAGTGGTGACTCCACCCCCGGTCTGTCCAGCTGATATGGAACCTCTTCGGAGCCGCGCAGGTGGACCTGTTTGCCACACCGGACTCGTCCCATTGCCAGTGGTACTATCCCTGAACGGGGGTACCCTCGGCACAGATGCAGTGGCGCACAGCTGGCCTCGGGACCTACGCAAATATGCGTTTCCCCCAGTGAGCGTTCTAGCACAGACTCTGTGCAAGGTCAGGGAGGACCTTGCTAGTTGCTCCCTACTGCCCCAACCGGACCTGGTTCGTCGAACTCACACTTCTCGCGACAGCCCCACCCTGGCCGATTCCCCTGAGGAAGGACCTTCTTTCTTGCACCCGCATCCAGACCTCTGGAAACTCCATGTCTGGTCCCTGGATGGGACGCAGAGGTTCTAGGTGGCCTGCCACAAGCAGTGGTAGACCCCATCACTTCGGCTAGAGCCCCCTCTACGAGGTGCCCTTTATGCTTTGAAATGGAACCTGTTCATTGAGTGGTGTTCTTCTCGCGCGAAGACCCCCGGAAGTGTTCGATTAATGTTGTGCTTTCTTTCCTACAAGATGGGTTGGAGTGAAGGCTGTCTCCCTCCACCCTGAAAGTGTACATTGCAGCAATAGCGGCGTATCACGATGTAGTTGAAGGTAAATCCTTAGGGAAGCACGACTTAATCGTCAGGTTCCTCAGAGGTGCGAGGAGGCTAAATCCTCCTCGTTCCATCTCGCTACCCTCTTGGGAATTAGCCCTGGTGCTCAGAGCACTTCAGGGCCCTCCTTTTGAGCCTTTGCAGTCTGTTGAATTAAACATCCTGTCTATGAAGACGGTACTCCTGACTGCATTGGCCTCAATCAAGAGGGTGGGGGACCTGCATGCATTTTCGGTCAACGAATCGTGCCTAGAATTCGGGCCCGGTAACTCTCACGTCATACTGAGACCCCGGCCCGGATACATGCCCAAGGTTCCTACCACTACCTTTCGGGACCAGGTGGTGAACCTGCAAGCGCTGCCCCCAGAGGAGGCAGACCCAGCCCTGGCTTTATGTCCCGTTCGCACTTACGTTGACCGGACACAAAGCTTTAGGACCTCAGAGCAGCTCTTCGTCTGTTATGGAGGCCAGCAGAAGGGAAAGGCTGTCTCCAAGCAGAGGTTAGCCCACTGATTAGTGGATGCTATCGTCTTAGCGTACCAATCGCAAGATGTGCCTTGCCCGTTTGGGTTGTGAGCGCACTCCACAAGAAGTATTGCTTCCTCCTGGGTGCTGGCTCAAGGCGCCTCGCTGACAGACATCTGTAGAGCTGCGGGCTGGGCGACACCTAACACGTTCGCTAGATTTGATAGCCTCCATGTGGAACTGGTTTCTTCCCGTGTACTCGCCTCCAACGGCCGGTAGACATGAAGTGTCTGTGTCGGCTTGCTACGCCACTCCTGCCTATGGCTGGATACGTGCGTTTATCTTCTCCAGTTGTGTTCCCCAGAAATGGTGAACCCTGACGAGCTCCTCCGTCACCCCTTCGGTGTCAGACGTTGCGGCCTTCTGACGCCAGGCCTGCACCCGTATGCTTGTGGAACGTGTGTGTAGGCTGGGTTCCATATGTGTTGGTTCCCTCACGGCGACCCCATGTGTTTCTTCACGTTACCTGCTACCCTACTCGTCTAGCCCCTTGTCTTTCCCTTGACAGAGCCCGCTCTGTCATCTCTGGGTGTGTTTCCCCCCCCCCCCCCTGGGACCAGGTTGGATCCACCCCAGAGACTGCCATATGTTGCACTACCCTGCTAGGTTAGTCCTTATAAGTATTTCCACCTCTCCTCCCTTGGAGGACGTGGCTCCGCAGCGTTCCATCTCCCTGAGACGGGCACGCTTTTCCGACGTACGTCGAACGTGACCGACTGAAAGGGAACGTCTTGGTTACGTATGTAACCCTCGTTCCCTGAAGGAGGGAACGGAGACGTACGTCCCGTTGCCAGGTGCTGTGCAAATCTCATTTGAATAAAAATATAAAACCTTTGAGTTCCTTGGGGAACGCAAAACATTTGTGAGAGAATGCAAAAGCATTTTTTCTCCATCTCATATTTTTTCCTTCATCATGTCTCTTTAGGGGCTCCTTAAAGTTGTGAGTTATAAAGTCAGAATTATGAGATATAAAATCACAATTGTGAGAAAATGTCAGAATTTTGAGCTGTTTTTTCTTCTCAGATTTGGACTTTATAACAAAGTATAGTCTATATCTTGCAATTCTCCTACACCAAAAAAAATGTATTTACTATTAAACAATTTTTCACTCAGAAATTGCTAGTACATTCCATAAATATTTACAAAGAAATGGCAAGTAATAGCTTGATCCTACCAGACTCTCGTACATTTTGTTTGTTCTTGAAGGCGGGTACTCTGTTGAAGTTTAAAACTATTGGGTCTGCTCAGAGCCACTCTGGATCTGCCATAACCAATCGCTAACGTTTGGTCATGACGTATGTCGTCTCAAACTAGTGCACGACATCAACATCATCGTTCTCAGCCACTCCCTCTGTGGACCGGAGAAAACCAGACAATATACCGCAATCCCAGACAGAGAATGAAGGAAAATGAAAATTGAGCGGAAGTACGTAGGAGGGTTGTCAGACAAGACTGGCCAGGCTAGGCAAGTAACACATTAAATGTGACATTTGTAAGTAGAATGACCAAAAATAATATTTTCTTTTAAAATGTACTTCAGTAATATCCAATATTTTTTCACAATGTATCAGGAAATATCAGAACAAATGCCATGACTCCTAATGCCACGACTGACCAATCAGAATTGAGTATTCCATAGTGTAATCTAACAATCAATAGCTAGATGTTTATACTATACTGCATTTTGATATAGATACCACCAGTGAGCAATTGAATTAAAGTGATGCATGGGCTGTTCACAGCTCAGTTGCATTGAGCCTCATGGCACACGAGTCTAATGGCATTCTATTACTTTCATTACTCATGCTCAAACATCGGGCACACATCTTTCAGGCTGTAATCAGACACAACGTACTTGAATGCATGATGAAACGCATTCTTTTTTTTTTTTTTTTTTTTTTTTTTTTTCAAAAGACAATTATTACATTGCATAGAAATTGAAATGCCAAGCCAGACCAGCATTTAGGCAGGCGAGAGGGTAATAATGACATTCCAAGCCAACGCTATGAATTCAGACAAATGGTTATGTGATTAGTTTGCGGTTATATCAGTCAAATGGACGTTATGAAGATAGGGAAAACAGCAGTTATAAATCAATGGCTCGTTTTGCGCTGGTTCTTTCCCCACAATTACCATACAGAATTGATTTGCATATAGAAGCAAAACATGCTAAAAAGTAGAAAATATTATAATCTAGAGTGAAAGTAATTATTGCAGAGTTAGTGGCATTGCAGCAACTGCTGCAAGCATCATTTAAGAATACATTTGTTAGATTATTATATTGAATTTTTTTAATTAAGAACTGTCTTGTCTTTTCATCACTGTGTCTGTTTAATAAAGATGCAAAATGAAAAATATTAGTGTTTAACTATCATGCTAGCACTGTTTAGACTACTTAGTGTCAAATTCGTGTGGAGTCATGGGAAACCATTTGAAAAATAAGCTTTGCTGTGGAAAAGTTGCTCAGTAACCACAGAGAGCTTCACAGAATCTGCCAACCCTGTTATATAACAGATTGTTTTGGAGTGTCTGACAACGTTCTGAAAAAGAAGTCCACCTAGTGTTGAAATCTTGATCGCTTAGGTTGAAGAGCCATGTGGTCTTTGTCTCCATTCTGTAAATAATATACCACAAACAGCAGAAGGAAAATATTTGAATATTACTTTACAGCTGTTCTACAACAGAACTATTGATCTCCAGAAAGTGCTCTGGGATTTTGGCTCAAAATATGCATACAATTAGAACACTTTCTGTATTCTACAAACATGTTACTGTCTTTGCAACACTTTCAAGTGTTCCAGTCTGTTAAGCTAAAAGCTGGTAGATACTCTACTCTTTTAATCAGCGACCAGTGATGTTACCATGACAATTGATGATGCTGCAGTGAGTGTAACTGAGGTCTGCTGTTTTCTTAGACTACCAAAGAAGGACAATATTGACTTCTTGTTAATTCAATCAGTCCATCCTCTCATTACATGATGATGTCCTGCACTTTTAAAACTATTATGTTTCATCATATGATAGAGGGCTAGTGCTAGGCCAAAAAAAAAGTTATAGGCCATGTGACACTAAATCATTAACAACCATCAATACCAATTTGGAAGAAGTTCCCTGAAACAAATTCCCTTAATCATCCATCACAATGAGTAAAACCATAGAATATATTACTGATATGCAGAAAAAGATTGTTGAGCTTCACAAAATAGAAAATGGCTGTAAGAAAATAGCTAAAGCATTGAAAATCCGCATTTCCACCATCAGGGCAATCAACTAAAGATGTTATGAATCTGCCTGGAAGAGGACGTGTTTATCATCCTAATGCACGCTGAGGAGGAGAGTTTGAGTGGACAAAGATTCACAGATGGAGAATTGCAGAGATTAGTTGAGTCTTGGAGTCAAAAACCCCTACATCACCACATGTTGTTTGGGAGGGTTTCAAGAAAAATTCTCCTCGCTCATCCAAAAACAAACTCCAGCATATTCAGTTGTCAGACATGACTGGAACTTCAAAAGAGACCAGGTGAAACTAAAAAAAGAGCTTTTGGCAGCAAACCCACCAGATGGGTTTGGTGCAAACAGGGATAAAAGGACCCCATGCCCATGGTTAAAAATACCGCTGGATCTTTAATGTTGTGGGCCTATTTTTTTGCTGGAGGTCCTGGACATCTTGTTCAGATACATGATATCATGGATTCTAGCAAATACCAACAGATAAAAAATCAAAACCTGACGGCCTCTGCCAGAAATCTTATAATGGGCTGTGATTGGATCTTCCATCAGGACAACGATCCAAAACAAACATCAAATGAAGCTTCTTCCATAGCCGGCCCAGTCCCCTGACCTGAACCTTATAGAAAATGAGTGGGGTGAACTGAAGAGAAGAAACAACAACATGGAGCTGGGAATCTGAAGGATCTAAAGAGATTCTGTATGGATTCTGTATATTCTGTAACAGTCTCTGATCTCTTGTCAGGTTCTCCAAACTTATCAGGCATTATAGGAGAAGACTCAGAGCTGTTATCTTGGCAAAAGAAGGTTGCAAAAAGTATTTAATAAAAGGTTGCCAATAATTATGGCCAACATGTTTCGGTGGGAAACCATTTATTTCATAATGTGATTTATTCCCACTTTCAATTCTTTTACTTCAATGAAAGGTTAGATTTTTGTGAATTTCTTCAAAGATCAAAAGGATAAACAATGTAGATTTGTTTTTTACAGCCATCGTTGATCATATTTACCAGGTATGACCTGAAAAACATGGAAAAAGGAACATAATTGACACAGGTGGAGAGTACTCAGCTAATCAACAAAGAGGTATATATACGCAGCCGTCCTACCTCCATTTTGTTGACAGTTTTTTCAGCATCCCTCCACCACCCCTTCTCCACATCTTGCCCTATCTTTTAGTTCTAAACCACTTACATACGGGGGGTACTCTGGGTTCGGGCCGAAGTCCGAGCTCGAAGCCCTCCCCCCCCGGACAGCACGCCAAATACGCAATTCAATTAACTCTCTACAAATTATATGTAAGTGTGAACTCGTGAAATATAAAAAGCGAGCAAACAAACATATGTTCTTCCGAGCAGATTAAATTACTCTTAAAACACCTCACACCACAGGACAATCTGATAAAATAATCTGCAGAGCCATCAAGATAATCAGGAATTTAGGATTGTTCGAAGGGGATAATTGGGCCCAAAATTGCATGTAGGTTCAACATTACTTGTAGTCAACAGAACAGTCTAGGGGACCATCAAAATAAAGTGTTACTGAATGTAATTATAAAACTGACTACATTTTTAGATAAACTCTTTGTGAACTTTTGCATAAACAAGTATTTGTACAATCTGTATTTTGAGTCAGTGTGAACTAATTAAACAATAGCAGTGGATAGCCAGTGGGAATGTTGTCAAGACTTTTAACTTCAGTTACAGAAGCAATGGCAAACTCATTAACATGGAGACAAAAGACCACAATTCTAATAACAAAGCTGATAACAATTTTGTAATTAATGGAAAATGCTCTCAGTGCAAATGTCAGGGCCGTTTCTAGCCATTTTGACACCCTAGGCGAAAATCCTTATTGGCACCCCCCAGCCAAATCTTAAAAAGCAACATTTACTGATATTAATTTTAATCCTTATTAACAAATACATACATACATACATACCATTTTGCAACTGTAATCCTTATTAACAAATATATACAAATACAATTTGGAAACTACGCATAAAAGCTGTTTCAGTCACATGAAAGTAACAAGAATAAATATTGATTCAGTGCGGTCTTTGTTTCTCATTGACGCTTGAACTTCCCCTTTAAATAACGCAACGCTATGCCCTGTACGACACTATTAGAACTGAATGAATCGATTCAGCATTCAACACCAACCGTAAAGATGCATTCAATTTGACAAAGTGGTTTAATAAAGGATAATAAATATTGTGAATTAGCACATTTCATTATGCTTTTTTTAAATTGGCTGTTTAAGTTTTTTATGGGACAATTACACACTGATCCTTTAACAATGCATTGCTGCAAAAACACACCTCTTGGAGGTGCAAGTAAGAGAAGAAAGCTTAATAGAGTCTAAATATAATGATATCATGAAATGCTAAAGTGAGTGTGGTTAGCCTACATCTTGCCTCTATAATACATTACACACCGAGCAATATTACACTATCTGCCTATTTCACAGCATGATTTCTCGACTGCCACAAATAGGGCCCTTACAAAATAAAGATTTGTGCACTTTTTATTGTTCCTGTTTTTTTTAATTGGCCTTTGAATGTAGCTTTACTGTGTGGTTAAAAAAAGCGTTATCTTGCCAAAGCTTTGACCAAGCTCTTTGAGCTAATGGTGTTGAGCGCTCCAAATTCAAACTTTACATGCAACATTCAGAGTAATTGACAGTACTCTGATCCAATAGTGTTGAGGGAACCAGTGGAGGCGGCAATCATATTTCAGGGTGGCCTTGACACCCTTTACACACACCCCTGATATGCGTTCATTGGCGCCCCTTCAGCTGATGGCGCCCTAGGCGACCAATCAAACAGTATATGTTTAGTTATCTGACAGGTGTTGTCTATGACTGTGAATGCTGCCAAACATATATGTAAAGAGCTTGACCATGCAGGACCAGTACAATTTATGAACATGGAGGCACCTGGCCAAGTAAATGAACAAGGGCAACTGCCTGCTTGAGGAAGAGGAAGAGTGAGGATGAGAGTGGGAGCCCGTGGAGGAAGAGGGGTAGAGAGGGGAATAGAGGGGTAGAGAGGGGTAGAGAGGGGAAGAGAGGGGAAGAGAGGGGAAGAGAGGGGAAGATAGGGGAAGAGAGGAGAAGGGGAAGAGGGGGGTAGGAAGAGGTAGACCTGGAAGAGGTAGACCTGGAGTAGGATGTGGCCAAAGAAGACGGGGACCAAATTTATCAGATGCGATTCAACTGAGTACCCTTGGGTTGACATTGAGAGAGGCTGGACAGAGACTTCAGCCCAACCTCAGCAGATATAAAAAACAAACCTTTGAAAATGCATGAATGAATCGAATGATTTTACAAATGTGGAGAGAAATAAATATTTTCATCAATATGCAGTACTGGTCTTGTGTGTACTGTTTGGTCAATATATTCATATACTTTACTCTAACAATATCTCTAAAAAAAAATCAAACCCAGATTATATAATTAGAAAAGTAGAAATTTGACAAGTGTTTACAGTAAGATTGAGAACAGCAGCGTGTGGATGGCCAGGAGGGTGACAACTGTAATTTTCATTGTTTTTTTGTTTCTGTGTTATATTACAGTATATTATGCTGTATACATTTTCTTTTTACTCTGATGTATGGATGTTACTTTATGTGTGTGAATGATAATGGTTACAATTTCCTTGGCAGTATGAGTGCAATGTGTGATGTCAAACCTTGGAGGCTACTCTTACCCTAAAATCCTATTTCTTTGTTTCAGTTTTATACACAATTGTATTCTGTTAGACAAAAATGAAGGACTGGGCTAAGACTGAAAGGTGGACATGATGGATATTTCAAAGGTCCTCTGCCATAGTGACAAAACATCTAAACATTTTGACTTGCAGTGCTTACACAATGCCAAAGATACTTTTTAAATGAGAAGGAAATTTAGTTTTGACACATGAGTGAACTGTTTTGGGAGAGGTATGAGCTTTTGCAGGTGAACCATGGTGTTGTGCCGAACCATCCATGTTATTTTGGCAAAAGCACCAAGAGTGTTGAGAACGTCCGGTCTGTTTCAAGAAATGAGCCAAAGCAATTGAGAAGGATCTTTGCCATTTTCGTGGCACTGACTATTTATATGGGAAAGGAATGTAGTTCTGAAGCTTGAGTGAACAGTTTTGGGAGAGATATTAGCTTTTGCAAGTGAGCTATAGTGTTGTGCTGAACTGTAAGACTGTTTTGCCAAATGATCTTACAATTTTGAGAATGTAATTTCTGTTTCAAGAAATGAGCCAAACCTATGGAGAAAAACTGTAATATAACAAGATTTCAACAAATCATTTCAAACAAATTAGATTTCAATTTCGTGGAAAAGTTTTCCTTAATTGAATTAAGTTTGTTCAACAGTTTGTTTGTTTTGTTGAGTTTTTGAGTTTTTTCAGTTGTTGTTGAGTATACAAGTTTTATTTGAAAATCTGATTACAGCTCTTAATACTTTAATATGCAAATTGAGGAATTTCTTATTGATTTCTGACGGACATCTTGGCACAGGTATAGCTGCAGAGAAACAGACTGGCAGATAGCCATTACATGCATTAGCCAGTTGTGCAGTATTGAAATAGATCACTAATGGATTGAACAAACAGCCTCTTGGACTGTTATCCTGTGATGCAGTCGCTCTTTTTGTTCCATTTTCAAAAGGATCATCTAATGTCCCTATGTTACCTGTAGAGATGTATCTCTCTGCATCAAGTTAAAATGACAAAATAATCAACAAATAACGTGAACATTTTTGAAAAGCATTCAACATTTTGAATGTTTATACTACATCCAAATATTTCAGCTATTAGAGACAGGATCCCCTTTAATCTCATTAAATCTCATTTAATTTTAGATTGCAGTGAACTAATTAAACAATAGCAGTTGATGCCCAGTGGGAATGTTGTCATGACTTTTCATTTCAATTACAGAAGCAAAGGCGAACTCATTAACACTGACAAAAGATAACAATTCTAATAACAAAGCTGCCAACAATTTTGTAATTAATGGAAAATGCTCTCAGCGCAAATGTAAACAGTTGCGAAGAAAAAAATCAGAAAACATAAATAGTACATAAATATCTGTGTGAACAGTCACAACACAAAAAATGTTACCACATGCAAGACGTTGTTACATAAATAGTGGTCATCACAGTCTTGTCTGATTGTGAACCTCTGGGAACAAAATGTCAAGGAGATTTTGACCCCTTTAAAACTCCACCAATGGACTTCAATCCAGTTTCAATGTCAAGCAAGAGATTTAAATATAATCATAACTTTCACGTAAACCTTAATAAAAGAGTTCTTGTTGTATTCGAAATGTTAATTTAAAGCAAAATCCACCTAAAATGGAAATTCTGTCTTTATTTACTTACCCTCATGTCTTTTGAAACCTGCTTTCTTGTGTGAAACACCAAAATAATTTTCTAGCTGAATGTCAAGAAAGACATGAGGGTGAGTAAATGATGACAGAATGTTCAGTTTTGGTCCTTTTAAATTAAATGTCATGAATTCAACAATTCAAGTGGAATAAGGGCCGGTTCTTTGACCGCTTGTTCAGCGTCTCGTGCCTGAGAATGACATTTGAAAACACATCTTGAAACTCTGCCTTCTTTCCCATTCATCAGCACTGTGTACAGATATGATTGTGCAGCGTCTCACTTTTCAACACAAAAACACATTCTCTGTAAACGGCCCCAGATAAGACATGCATATCCTATGAGTATTGCCACTCAATTTGTCTTATTTTACCTGGTAGTTTTTACATATACCCTAGTGAAAAACAAATATACTAAAATTACAATTACAAGTAAAAGTACATTTACATTTATGTACTTAATTCCCTGCAAATGTACTTTTGGTATACTAAATTAATAATTAAAGGGATAGTTCACCCCAAATTAAATTATCCCATAATTTACTCACCCTCAAGCCATCCTAAGGTATAAATTACTTTCTTCTTTCAGACGAACGTAATCAGAGTTATATTAAAAAAATATAATGGGTCTTCCACGCTTTATAATGGGAGTGAATGGTAAATTAGATTTAGGTCAAAAAAAGGTCAAAAAAGCGCATTCATCCATTCTAAAAGTAATCCATACAGCTCCGGGAGGGTTAAAAAAAGAAAAGAAAATATCCATATTTAAGTCTTTATAGCCTAAAATAACTAGCTTCCGGCAGATGACCGTACACAAGTTGACTTGCACCAAAAGAGGAACCGCGCTGTTTGACGTAGGCTATTGATGAACGCCGAAGCGCAGAGGATAGAGCAAAACAAAACACCGTTTATGAATTAGAATTGTTTAAAGAGAAATTTTGAAGTATTTCGATATAAGAGAAGAGGAGCTGGAGTTTGTTGCCCAGCCTTGGTGTCAAAGCTTACACTACTCCAACATTCTTTATCATACATAAAGAGTCAGGGGTTACTCTTTGGTGCATTTACATTACATATAAAGACGTGTTAAAGTTGGGTGTTCAGTTATATTTAATATTTTAAAATATTTGTAATGTCGATTTTTGAAGTTACCATTGTCGTGAAGTGTAGACCTTGGGGTTAGGCTGTGGGTGTTCTCAATGAGCTGTATCTGAGGACAAGTGTTTTACGTGATCATTATTTGCATGCTATGAAAGTTACATTTCACTTAGTATGTGAACCAATTATATACTTGAAAATGATTTTTGCTGAAACTGTAGTTCCCATCATGCTTTGCTTGGGACTTGACAACTAGAGTATACTTGTTGATATTAAAGGGTTAGTTCACCCAAAAATGAAAATTCTGTCAGTAATTACTCAGCCTCATGTTGTTCCAACCATGTAAGACCTTCGTTCATCTTCGGAACATAATTTAGTATATTTTTGAAGAAATCTGAGAGCTGTCTCACTCCTCCATAGGCTTTCAGAGGGAATGAAACTTGATGGCCCAGAATAGTAAGTAAAAACGTCATTTAAGGAGTCCAAATGACTACAGGTGCTCTGTATTAAGTCTATCATGCGACGAAAATACTTTTTGAGCGGAAAAACAACAAAAATAACGACTTTATCACACTAGTATTGTTGTTCAATTTGAGTCTCTGACGAGAGTTCGCGGGAGTGCCACGACGCATGCGCGAGAACTGAGATTAACCCTACTCCGAAAGAGTGAGCAGCCAGTCAAGTAGTAGTAGAAGAAGAATCTCAGTTCTCGCGCATGCGTCGTGGCACTCAAATTGAACAACAATAATAGTGATAAAGTCGTTATTTTTGTTGTTTTTCCGCTCAAAAAGTATTTTCGTCGCATGATAGACTTAATACAGAGCCACTGTAGTCATTTGGACTCCTTAAATGACGTTTTTACTTACTATTCTGGGCCATCAAGTTTCATTCCCTCTGAAAGCCTATGGAGGAGTGAGACAGCTCTCAGATTTCTTCAAAAATATACTAAATTATGTTCCGAAGATGAACGAAGGTCTTACATGGTTGGAACAACATGAGGGTGAGTAATTACTGACAGAATTTTCATTTTTGGGTGAACTAACCCTTTAAGTGTTATCTTATGTGTTTTTGGGCAAAATGAGAAAAGGGGGAGACTTTATATTGTTTATTGTTTAATTATGTTGGAATTATTAGAACCATTTAAATTACACTGGGATACCATAGTGGAGAAGAGCGGAGCGATTGCTGTGGACTGATTCAGCACGTCATTAATAAACAATTCATACTTAGCACTTGGCATGTTCATTATGTGCTATTGCTGGCTAACAGAATGAAATCTAGTTAGTACAATTATAGATCAGTCAAGTGACAACAAAAATATACAAACATAAAATAAACTGTTACTCACAACCTAAGCACAAGCTCACCTCTTCACCACAATGGTAAAAAAAAAAACTCTATTAGGCATGGCAAACCTTTTTCTAGTTGAATTTTTTTTTTGTATTCTTGACTAAATTATTTGAAGTTCAACAAGATTACAACAGGATAGAGTAAAACAAAACACAGTTTACAAATTAGAACTCCAAAATGAGAATTTTTAAAGAGAACTATTGGAGGATTTCGATATAAGAGAAGAGGAGCTTGAGTTTGTTGCCCAGCCACATTTGTTTGAACTTGTCGACTTGCGTATATGTCATCTGCCGGAAGCTAGTTATTTTAGGCTATAAAGATTTAAATATTAATATTTTTCTTATAAAAACGCATCGCTTCGCTTCAGAAGGTCTTTATTAACCACCCAGAGCCGTGTGGATTGCTTTTAATATGGATGGATGCGCTTTTTTGATCTTCAAAATCTCACTGCCATTATAAAGCTTGGAAGAGCCGGGATATTTTTCAATATAACTCTGATTGTTTGTCTGAAAGTCATTTACGCCTTGGATGGCTTGAGGGCGAGTAAATAATGGGATACATGTCATTTGTAGGTGAACTATCCCTTTAAGCGCAGTGTGCAAAGCTTTTAAAGACAGATATTATACAGTGACCATGCTATCCTTACTAATAGTGATGTTAAAATACATTTTAGGCTTAATATTAAGAAATGTGCATTGTGCATGAAAGAAGTACTCCAAATAAACTTTAATTGTCATTTATATCAGAACATCTTAAGCGATATGTCAATAAATATGTTAATGGATTTGAACTATACGTAGTATAAAATAAATATATTTGAAAAACATTTTGGTATAGGTTTTTTTTTTCACTATAGGGACAGCATTTTTCAATGTTAATATAAAGATCTGTTGGAAATGACAAAGCCATCTCCCATTTAGCCAAATAACAACTATTATTATGATTCATGTGTAAATGAAGAATTATGAGAATAGTGATTTGAACAAGTTCCTGAACAAAATAGTAATTTGAAATAATTCCTCAGCAACACAATTGATGGAAAATGTTGCAACCATTTCAAATTACTCCTATTTATGGTTACTGTGCAAAATGTGGATGGGGGGTGCTTTCTATCATGGAAGCACTTTGATATACGCCAACCCCCTTCCCAATTAAATTATGATAATGGCATGAAACGCAGTCCATCACGGTGAATGGAAAACACAGGCAGCATAGAATCAAATAATGATACATTTTAGAGGCACCATTACAAGGCAAGCACATCAGAGCAGTTAGCAGACATGTCAAACAGTTGCAAGAATATGCAAACATCTCTTATGAAAAACACACAAGCAGCACCACGACCATCTGTTGATACAAGCTTAGCGTGTGCAGCTCTGGGACTCCGTTCACAGCCAGAGCTGTCATTGTCTTACAACATAAATAAATGTAAAACTCGTAATACATTCATGAAACACTGTTGTTTTTAATGCAGATTTGCCACACTCTGTGGCATTCGCGATTTGGCATCTGGCATTAAGACATTCACAGGTGGGTTAGGATCCAAAATGATTTGCTGGTGGCTTCACATGCAAACAAACCTGGCAGCTCTTATTGCCTGCACATATATACAATGAATTATGATTACAGATAAATCAATGCTTCATCTTTTGTTGGTTCCACTTACAGTGGCCCCAAGAACTATTGATCACACTTAAAATGTGTAAATGTCTGTCTTTGCATTAGATAGTAAAATAACAAAACAATTTCAAACTCACATGACTTTCTTTCTCATGTGGTACATTTACGGGTACATTTTCTCCTCTCATGTCTACATGGAAATTGAATGAATGGATGTTTTTCTCCCCCATGCAATTACATACAGGGACTCGAAAGCATCATGAAAGTAGTCCATACAATGTGTGCATTAATTATATATTTCTTCTGAAGACATACATTAGCTTTCTTTGATGAACAGATGTTTTTGTTCATTTTTTATATTCCTTAAACCTTAAAAGCTCTCCATGCAGAAAGAAAGAAAGCCAAATGGGTGTATAGGTTGATATAATGAATAAACCTTTCTACTGGTGTTGGTCATATAATTAGAATATCATCAAAAAGTTTATTTATTTCAATAATTCCATTCAAAAAGTGAAACTTGTATATTATTTTCATTCATTACACACAGACTGATATATTTCAAATGTTTATTTCTTTTAATTTTGATGATTATAACTGACAACTAAGGAAAATCCCAAATTCAGTATCTCAGAAAATTTGAATATTGTGAAAAGGTTCAATATTGAAGACACCTGGTGCCACACTCTAATCAGCTAATTAGCTCAAAACACCTGCAAAGGCCTTTAATGGTCTCTCAGTCTAGTTCTGTAGGCTACACAATCATGGGGAAGACTGCTGACTTGACAGTTGTCCAAAAGACGACCATTGACACCTTGCACAAGGAGGGCAAGACACAAAATGTCATTGCAAAAGAGGCTGGCTGTTCTCAGAGCTCTGTGTCCAAGCACATTAATAGAGAGGCGAAGGGAAGGAAAAGATGTGGTAGAAAAAGGTGTACTAGCAATAGGGATAACCGCACCCTGGAGAGTATTGTGAAACAAAACCCATTCAAAAATGTGGGGGAGATTCACAAAGAGTGGACTGCAGCTGGAGTCAGTGCTTCAAGAACCACTACGCACAGACGTATGCAAGACATGGGTTTCAGCTGTCGCATTCCATGTGTCAAGCCACTCTTGAACAACAGACAGCGTCAGAAACGTCTCGTCTGTGCTAAAGACAAAAAGGTGAAAAAAGTGGTCCAAAGTTGTTCTCTGATGAAAGTAAATTTTGCATTTCCTTTGGAAATCAGGGTCCCAGAGTCTGGAGGAAGAGAGGCACACAATCCACGTTGCTTGAGGTTCAGTGTAAAGTTTCCACAGTCAGTGATGGTTTGGGGTGCCATGTCATCTGCTGGTGTTGGTCCACTGTGTTTTCTGAGGTCCAAGATCAACGCAGCCGTATACCAGGAAGTTTGAGAGCACTTCATGCTTCCCGCTGCTGACCAACTTTATGGAGATGCAGATTTAATTTTCCTTCAGGACTTGGCACCTGCACACAATGCCAAAGCAACCAGTACCTGATTTAAGGACCATGGTATCCCTGTTCTTAATTGGCCAGCAAACTCGCCTGACCTTAACCCCATAGAAAATCTATGGGGTATTGTGAAGAGGAAGATGCGATATGCCAGACCCAACAATGCAGAAGAGCTGAAGGCCACTATCAGAGCAACCTGGGCTCTCATAACACCTGAGCAGTGCCACAGACTGATCGACTCCATGCCACGCCGCATTGCTGCAGTAATTCAGGCAAAAGGAACCCCAACTTTAATATTGAGTGCTGTACATGCTCATACTTTTCATGTTCATACTTCTCAGCTGGCCAAGATTTCTAAAAATCCTTTCTTTGTATTGGTCTAAAGTAATATTCAAATTTTCTGAGATACTGAATTTGGGATTTTCCTTAGTTGTCTGTTATAATCATTCAAATTAAAAGAAATAAACATTTAAAATATATCAGTCTGTGTGTAATGAATGAATATAATATACAAGTTTCACTTTTTTGAATGGAATTAGTGAAATAAATCAACTTTTTGATGATATTCTAATTATATGACCAGCACCTGTATATGAAAGAAACTCAGATAAGATGCCTTTGGCAACATACATACAATGTTCTGAACAGCTTTGATGTTAGATTTGATGAGAATCAAGGAAACAGTTACATTCATACGCAGAAAGCACTGAATGGTCACAAGCCAGACCTTTTTTGTCAGCTCAATGCACAGGCGAGACCTGCTTTGTACTCATGGATACACTGGAACGTTTACTTTAGCTGTGAAATATTATGCAATTATACTATTTTCCATTGCCCTATTCAGCAGCTGCCATCACGACTAGGCGTCTAACAGTGCAGCCCGAGCCACGTTCATTTCACTATTGATCAAGTCCCATGTCAGATTCATTAATTTTACTCTGTAATCACTGCCTGAGAGCACTTGTCAAATGTTATATCCATTTACTAAAAGTTTTCCGGCTCCCACTGATAACCAGCAAATACCGTAACATTTGCAGATCAATCAATAATCAGGGTTTTCTCATGAGGCTATTATTTGGATTTTGCCAAAAGCTCTTTTTGGTGGAAACGGAATACTAGCAATTTCTTGCAATCTTCCAAATGTATTTTCTGGTCACGCGGATTTCATAGAGCCCTGACCTCTAAGAAAATACATTACATTTCCTCTCCCTTTTCCCCAGATACTTCTTTGGCATCTTCCACACTCATTTTCTTTTAATCGGCAGGGTGTAAAATCATTGTTGCTTGGTTCGAGGCACACATATTTTTGTAAGGGCGGATATTTGACAAATTACTGATCGTAGTTATTGTTTGAATAAAAGTTTAACATTTGCCTAAAATTGTCTATAATACATCACAAATGCACCATTAATATAAGCTGCTGTTTAGCATAACTGATGATCCATGGGTCCTCTCTATAACAATGACCAAATGTACAGTGCAAACATTTAATATGCAGAGAGTTCAGTCACACTCAGTATGATGCATGATTACAGATGTGCAACTAAAGGGCCCAATTAGAAGAACAGCTTCAATCATCCTTGTCAATAATTGACGCATGTTCAATTAAAATTCAACAAACAAAATTACTGCATGCTGTCTTATCAGCCAAGAGTAATATAAAACAGCTGCACCAGTTCATTAGATATCTTTCACAAAGTCAACCTACCTCAAATGTTACACAATGCCCCTCTGAAAGGATGCAAAATAAGGAAAGCTTTAATGGCCTCTTTACAACAACTACAAAAAGCTATTTCCAAGATCGTAATCATCATACGTTGAAATTGAAAGGCTCTTTGGTTTATGTTCACAATTGATGTTATCAAGAATATTGCGCATAAAAGATGCAGCACCTTTAGGCAAAAAAATGAGAACTGCCTATTAAAATTAACACTGAAAAGAAGCTGTTTCAAGGCCAGGAGCATCTCAAAACTATTGAATTAGAGCCATTTGCTTTTGCATTAACTTCACTCAGGAATCCAAGTGAAAAAGTGGAATTCAATTTAAAATATCCACGGTTATGGCCATCTGCCTCAAAGAGCTCCGCAGGCTTGGCATTGAGAAATGCACACAATAAAACTAAATAAAAGTGCCATGGTTTTACGAGAGGCTTTAAAATGTGTGCAAAGCAGGAGGTATTTGAGACCATTTAGTGCTGTACTGCAACACAAACAGCTTTTGAAATGTTACATAACACATCATAAATTAGCATCAAGAAATATTCCTTAATTTTTCTTTCTTGCAGTGGGCATGTGAATATAATTATTTTTCTATATAGTACCAATACTGAATGTAGTTTAAAATAATCAGTCTCCATGGGAGCTGGCAATCATCAGTTTATGATTTCGCTTTTGTTTAACCAAATCTAATTTGCTAATATTGCTGTATGCAGGATTCCCACATCTTTTGAACAATTATAGAAAAAAAAAAATTTTTCTGTGAAATAATTATGAGATGAACATAAATGTTAATGCACCACTAAATATTTTTTTTTTTTACCTTGGATGATATTTTCATGTCAGTGGAAATCATGCATATGTAATCGTTTTAATAAGATCTTGCCATTTTGTTTCACTTCGAAGGTCGCTGAGTAACTGAGCAAAATCCCTTTGCATGTGTTGACTATGACAGTGATGCGTTTGCGTGGTAGAATGCTGACATCACCCTACATCAATCCACAGAAAGTTTCCATCTTATTATTTTTCTGATCATGGGCGATTATATTCCTATTCAGTTTTTGTACAACTGTCACGGTTCCTCTTGGCCCACATTCAAGTTACTGTTCTCAATGTTCAGGGACTGTTTGTGAACGTTATCATTCTGAATGGCCTTTTTATTTAAGGCATCTAGAGGAGTTTCCTTCTGCACGTCCAGTGAGCACTTGGATACTGCGCTGGCCACCTGGCAGAACTTCCTCAGGAGAATCTCTCTCAGGAGCAGGTAAACCCACGGATCTAGAATCTGATTGAGCGAGGCCAGACGTATGGCTGTGAGAAAGAAATTACAGTCCATCTGTAATTCCTGGGGTGAGAGAGATCCAGCAGCAGAACTGCATTGATGGGAGGATGTTTGGGTCGAGATCATCTTCAACATGAGGACCTGCAGAATGGGAGGAGACCAAAAAATGGGCATATTATATGAATGATTTAAAAAAATGTGTTGTGCTTATAGACTTCAAAAAACTGCTCAGAAGATGTTCAAACTTTTATTTGAAAGTTTTATACACCTGCAGGTTTGTTTATTAAATATTTTTTAAATTATGTTTTCAATTAAAATTCAGTGCTCTTAGTTCCAGGAAATGCTGTTTTATGGATATTTGTTAATTTCAAAATAATAATATAATCATTTTTAATATATTGCTATCAGTCGATATCTTATATGTATTGACTAAAATTGGATATTTAATCGTGCAGTAATCTATTTCCCCAAATTTTACATTTAAATTACATTTGGCATCATAAGACGGTCACTAAAGTTAATATTTAAAAACACTTATAATTTAATAACAATGTTAAATGTAATCTTTAGCAGATCTCAAAATACTGTATATAATAACATTGTGATGTCTAAACTAAAAAATGGCTCATTTTAGTTTTTGGAGTGTTATTATTTTTTACTATTTACGTAGAATTTAAAAATCTGCAATTTATTATTATCGGCCATAACATAAACAGCTTCAACCCTTCAATTTGCATTGTCTGCGCGGGCCTAGTTATGAAATTACGCAAGTGGGAAAAACTGACATTTTTGCAGAATGTCAAATCATAACAGCAACTCTTTGACAAAAGAGTCTTTTTGGATAGTGTAAACAGTAACTAATCTCAAATGAATGCTCAAAAACATAAGCAGCCCTTTAATATGTACAGTACTAGTAAAACAGCTGGCCTATTGAGTTCACCCTTGCATAGAAATTCACATGTTTAACCAATATAAATAGAGGCTTTCTGGGGACATTTAGGTTTGAACACTGTGCATGTTTTCATCTGATATCTACAGTGTGTCTGGTAAAAGCTGATATGATACATACCAGTAGAGGTGACCAGCATGTCAACAGCACACACATTATGCCCATCAACTGAATAACAGTCTCTGTTGTTAACCTTTCCCATTGCTTGGACGACTGGGTCGAGCTTGGCTTCGTTTTGCAACGTGTAACCAATGCGCGGATGGTCACAACATTACAAAACAAAGTAACCAGTAAAGAAAATATCCCCAATGCTGCAAAGGTCGTGGCAAAAAACGTATTTCCAGTTACGTCCTTGTCACCTGTACTTATGAAGCACCAAGAGCCTGGCCACTGCAAAGTGTACTTCCCAACCCCAGCAATGGGCAACAAGGCAAAGATCAAAACTAGACACCAAATGATGACCAGAACCTGCTTTGTCACGCTGGTTTTCATGTAATGTGAGTACCAGTGAGGAGCAGTGATGGCCAAGGCCCTCTCAATGGCCATGGCACTGGCTAAAAAGAGAGGACATAAGCCAAAAGTGGTCATGCACACCCCGAAGAAGGCGCATAGAGTTCCCGATGGGTCCACGCGTTTCCATTTCAGATCTGCTCTGTACACCGAAATGACAATCGGACTTGTAAGCAGTTGGCCGAAAAAATCAGTTAACGCCAACGAGCCGATGCAAAGCAAAAAGGATTTCTTCCTTTTGTTTTCCTTTTTTCTGTACGCACTAGAAACTAGCAGCATCGCTAGAGAGTTTCCCACCATTCCAGTGATCATCATAACGATGGGGAAAAACACGGACACAGAGCCACAGCTGGCACTGTTGCCCGTGCTGTCCTGCGAAGATTTGGAGACGTTCTTCTCCCACATCATGGTTCCAGCAGTCAGGTTTTGTGGCAAGACATCTGAAGACTGACATTTGGATGTCATCCTTTTTCAGGGAGCGTGTTCATGACCACAGAAGCCTTTTGAAACTGGTCGAGTCCTCAGTGAAGTCTGCCACTTGTGTCTCACTTTGTGCGCTCTGCTGTCCGAGCGCGCGCGCTATAAGCTCAGAGGCGGGACCCTTATGGAAATGTAAAACACGCTAAGACAACAGAAAATAGTGAACGACCCACAAAGAATATCTTTTATAGCTACAATGTTTTAATGGGCTATAGATTGGCTACACGTGTTGCTCAGTTTCGGATGCGCATTCAGTAAGAATTTGTTTCCCCCCTCCATCTCAGAAACAAGTAGATTTTGCCTTCAACCCAAGCTGAGGAAACGCATTCGGTTCTGTATGACAGAAGGAACTTTAAATGGACTAGTCTGACCAAATTAAACAAGCGTTGTAGCGAGAACGTGAATTAGCTACACAAACTTTCAGTGGGTGGAAGTTTTTGTTTTTTTTTAATTTCGCAAGATTTTAGTTAACGATCGGTCAACTTTTAAAAACAAAATACAAATAACTTCAATGATAGGCAAATCTCTAAACATGGATTAATATTCACCGTTAAATGTTTTATTCGATGATATCCCCAGCATCACCAGCTCAAACTGTTTTGAACGCAACAAGTGCCACCTAGCGCACGAGACACGAGTCTCAGCAAATCATCTTAATGCGCAAACCGCAGTGCAGGTGTATTTTCCTCGTTAACAATAAGTAGGCCAATTCATACAGACTAAATATAGAATAAAAATGATCGGTGACACTATTTTACAGTATCCTTGTTAAACGTAGACTACTTACCATAGTAATAACGGTAAATTATGCATAATTACAAGCAACTAATCCTCAACCAAACTCTATGGTAGCCCAAGTACATGCAGTTATTATTACAAAGTAGCCTACTTCAATATATAATTACACTGTAACCAAATGTTCTGTAAAAATAGACAAGGACATACATTTTAACATCTACAATTAATGTGTAATTTAACAAGCACCACTAAAATTCACAAGTAGCAGCATGGTATGTCTGTGAAAAAAGGGGGAGGCAGAAACAGTCCAACAACATAAGGAGTACACAGGCCTAATGGGGAGAGTTTTCTTATCACAACATCTCTAATAACAGTGCAAACAAGAGATTCAGATTAACAAGTGTTTATTCATTTTGATTACACTGTCAAGTCGTGTTAATGAACAGTAAAACATTTTCATATTTCTCATGTCAGAAGGGGGTGGGATGGTTGAGTATCAGATAACATGTTCCAAATTTGATTTTACCACGGAAAAAAACGTCATAACCAGTAATTTACGTTATCAGCAATTTGAGTTTGTGCACTTAAAACGTTTCTCAATTCTACAAGTGATGAATCAAAATTAAGAAGAAGAAGAAAAAAAAGTCTAAATTAACATTTAATTTGTCTTGAGAAGAAAATAAATCTCTACAAGTATAAAAAACATACTTACCTTTAACGCACACAATTACACAAGGCAATGTTAAGCCTCAGAGGAAAATCACTTTATAACCTTCAGATGCTGGCATTGCTGACGTGGTTAAATAATGTTTAAGCCATCAACATTTCTTGTGCAGCGTTTCATAAACACCAACTATAAAACCAGCATCTGATGAGCATTTGTTTTTTTAAATCAACAAATTGTGTTGATAAACTGGTTATTAGGACTGCAGTAATGTCCGACAATGGATGGATAAAAATACTTCTGCAATATAATTCACATAATTTGATGTCCAGGAGATTTGTGCCATTTATACAGTCACAGACTTAAAGTTGTTTCTCTGTAAACCCACTTACACTATAGACTTTACACCTTGAGTTATACTGTTTAAAGATTTGTCTAGATGTAAAAAAAGAAAGAAAACAGAACTTTTGAGAAAGGGTTACGTGAACATATGCGCAAGTTTTTTCTTCTTCATGGAAATCAACGTGAATTCAAACAGGTAGTTGCAATAGCACGAGAAAAAAAACTGGAGTTGAAAAAAAAACATGCAGTTTTAGAAAGATTTGGTTCTTTTGTTAATCATTTCTGTTTTGAGCTTGAGCCAGAGTGGGACGATCCAGATGAGCCTCTGCGCCTAAAGAGAGATAGAAAGAAAGACAAGGAGAAAGACCATGACTGATTACGTGATATGGTTCTTGATATCAAAAACAAAGAATAAAAGTTTTGTACAGAGAAAAGCACATGTGTCACATTGTTTCAATCAGGTACTGTATTAGCACTGAGCCCTGTGTATAATGCAGAAGGACGCCTGGTATCCAGGACACCATGTGTTACACCAAACCTTTCAGACGAGTGCGATCGAGTGCGCCTTTTTTTGCGGCCACCAGAGGAGGACCTGGAGCGACTCCTCTTCTGGCCTCCCTCGGGCGATGATGAAGGGGAACGAGACCTCTTCTTTGAGGAAGCAGAGCCCTTTCCTGATCTGGAGCTGGATCTTTCAAAGGGGATAAATAAGCATTCACATGAGGTCAACAAATATCGCTACACAGATTACTATAATAACACTACCAAAGGGACTGAAATGGGAGGAAAACATCCATCCACAGCCCTCTAAATACTACGGTAAATACTACAATTTCTGAAAAAACCCAAAGCTGCAGGCCTGACCAGCTGAACTTTAAAAAACAAAGCTGAACCCATCAAGAGTTTAAGTACAACTTGAAGCTCTAATTGCCTGTCAGTGTTATCAGATAAACTGAACAAAAAGTCGAAAAATCCTGTGCAAACATTCCCAAAGAAATAAAGTTAAATTTTACTTCTCCCCCATCCTATTAGTTTTTCTCTTTTCTTTAACAGTGATCAAAAGTCGACTTCTGTTCAGACACGAAGGACAAAAAGTTCACTACAGCCACTGGCTGTTCATACACACACTCTCTCTCCTGGAGAGTGCATGTGACCTCATTCACCTGGATTTGGACCTGGAGCGAGAGCGAGATCGAGATCTGGAACTGGATGAGCTCCTGGACCGGGATCTGCAAAACACCGGCATCAACAAAAAAAAACACCACAAATTTCCATTTTTTCTGAGAAAGTTAAACACCCTCTGATGAAAACCCAAGAACAGTCACTATCAAATGACAAGTGTTAAAGAAAGATCAGCTTTGACACTCTTCAGAAAAATAACTACTTAAATCATCATCATCAAGTATCTTTTGGTTTCATTTAATATTGCCAAAACAACTCTAAGGCTTTAAACCCTTTTCAAGTAGTGTTGATGGCATGAATTACTTATAAACTGCAGAGCACTGAATTTACACGATTACTTTTGTCAAAGACCCTCTAGTTTTATTCTATCATGTCAGAATCAAATGCAGTTGAAAAAGACAAAATATATTTTTTAAAACATTAAAACAAAAAAGGAAAGAAAAAGAAATTAAACATTAAAACAGATTAATACGATAAGATTTGAATAAAGATTTGAGCTGATACTGACATTTGCCTGGAGTTACCCTTGACCTGTACCCTTTTACCTGGACCTAGACCGGGAACTTGAACTGGACGAGCGAGAAGATGAGCGCGAGGAGCCAGAGGGACTCCCTTTCTTCTCATCACTAGCATCCAAATCGTACTTGGACAAATCTGCCTCATCTTCTTCTTCTTCTTCATCATCTTCATCCTAATAAGGTAAAAATCAAAAGAACATCAAATCTATGACAATAGGTTCAAAAATCTGTTAAAGCTCCAAGGATTTGTTCACACTATTACAATTTGTTTTTCATCTTTATGTCTGCAGTCACTTTACAAGTGGTTAAACTAATACTGTGGTAGAGTTGTTCCGATTCCGATACTAGTATCCGAAATATCACAGATACCATAACAAATTCTGGCATCGGTATCGGCGAGTACTTGAACCAATGTACCGATCCGATACCATTTTCTTAAACAAGACCTAGTTATTATGACCGCTAGCTTTGCCTAACTGCTGCACGGTTCTTCTTCGCTGCTCAGAATGCATTGCAAACACAGGAAGTTGTGCTGTGTTGCCACAAGCAACCCCTGTTTAGAGCAGCGAAGAAGAAATGAAAAAGCGTTAGCAGTTTGTTAGCTGTTCAGCAGTATTTCATCTCTGTGTGATGGCTGGCGCACGAGCGCACGTTTACAGTCTATGGTCACTATATGAGGACATAAACCGTCACTTCATGAGAATTTACTGTGTCATATAATGAACACAGACACTCAAAAGGTGTTAACGGCTACCCGTCAAAATAAAAGTTTGGTTTAACGTGAAGAAATGGACAGAACATATGGCTACTGTTGTACAGTAGATTTAGCTACGTCTCTACTAATAATAATAATGCCTAGAAGGTTGTAAAGAGATTATTTTCTGATTTGTTGCACTGTTTTTTTTGTACAGTTATATTGTAAAACTAAAATACCCTTTTCAGTTTGAAGTGTTAGATATGTGGCTGCATTTGAAGTTCTTTGTCGCTTAAGAAAAATAAATACTACTGTCAAATGCATGTCAGATAATAAAAATACTGTAATAAATACAGTAGTTCACTGTATTTGTTCATGTTTTATTAACCCTCTCGAGTCGGCCGTCGCGCCGGCGTGATTGGCTTGCTTTTTTTCTTATCAGTGCCAAAGAGACTCAAACAACTGTCGTTTTTATCATTCAGGCAAGTGTTATACATCATTATAATCTTTAAAATTTCTATTTTTTTGTGTTTAGTCACAATAAAAACAAATTATTGTGCTTTTTGCAAAATAAAGAAATCAAACATGCGCGATCTGCAGCCTCTCTGTCAAAGACGTTCATTCAGATAGTCTTCAGAAAATTACCTCTAGCTTAGTGAATACTTGTTTAACAAACATGAGACATATGTCTCCGTTCGTCTCTAAATAACGACTTGTATAATGACCGATTTCAAAACACAGCATCATGATGCTATGAATCAGTGAGTCGATTCATGATTCGGATTGCGTGTCAAACTGCTGAAATACGTGACTTTGGCGATCCAAACCGCTGAATCGACTCATTGATTCATAACGCTTAGAAGCTTCATGATGCTGTGTTTTGAAATCGGTCAACACACCGGGAAACTGCTTTGCGCGGTCTTTTGCTGTCAAATTTTTGTTGGCAAATGGGAGTTTGCTCTTCATCATGGTTTCACCGATATCTATGGTTTCACCGCGGGGTTTGCAGCTTTTCGATGATGTTCACGTCGAGTAATTACGTCACTTCAAAACGTTCCCATGGCAATAGGCGGAAATGGCGGCTCTTGTGTGAAGTAAACGAACATTTGTCAACTTTCTGCTAATATATATATGACTTTTTTGCAAAGAAAATGCGGGGATTATGAAATCATGCTAGCCCTGCATATTTTGCACGCGGAAATAGGCAATTTATGCGGCGAACGTGCAGCGTATTTGAAAAAATGCGGCCCCCGCATAAATATGCAGACTTTGGCTGATTATGCGTTAAATCACGCGATCGCATAATTGCGTTTTTCTGGAGGGACTGTCAGGTGCTCTCTCATCATTATTCATTAGATATCACGCCTCCTCGCATATTGGCTTTGTGAAGAGAAACTGTCTTACAAATATTAAATCAGTGTATTGTTTTATTTGAATGAGTAGGCTCAATGATTCTCACATCAGTATAAAGAAAAAACTCAATGGAAATACAAGATGAGTCAAAAGTCTTGTGAACACATATCTATTGTGTGTTGAGAGCTTAATTTTAAAACAGAGTTTTTTGTTTTTTCAAAAACCGTGCATAAACATTTTTTTCTCAAAAATACAAGCATGTACATGCATGTTGCTTACATATTATGGTAGTCCAGTTTGTGCTGAATACAGTGTAATTACACTTGTGCCATTAATGTGTTTATAAGCAACTGAAAAAAAAACCCAAATGTAAGCGCATGTCAAAACGTCTAAAGGGCCCCAAAAGAGCTCAGACTCCAGAGGGTTAAGGGATAAGTCTGAAGCACACCATTATAATTATAGCAATTCATACAGGGGTAGTAGTATATATATACACAGCTGTATATACAGATACACACCCAGGTATCGGATTAGTACTCGGTATCGGAACATCTCTATACTGTGGTATATATGTATAGCTAATAAAAATAGTTTCAAAACGCAAATAATTATAGGACCATTAACACAGATCTACAGGAAAAAAACCCTCTTACATCAAGTTTGTATTTTGAAAGATCTCCTTCCTCGTCATCCTCCTCTTCTTCGTCACCATCCTCATTATTATTATCTTCTTTTTTTGGTTCCTCTTTCTTGTCAGTGTCCTTCTTAGTTTTTCCACGAAACTTCTTTTTTATGCGCCCAAACTGTGCAGAAGACCAACAAAATTATTTTTAAAATTCAAGTTTATTAGTTAGCAAATGATATGTATTAGGGGTGTAACGGTACACGTATTTGTATCGAACCGTTTTCGGTGCATGTGTGGAATCTTTAACAGTAGGGTTGTTTTATGTGTGGAACATACTTCAATCTGAATTCCCACACAAATATATCGTCGCTGTCCGATGAAAACCACGTATGTCCATTTTGCCGATTTTGAGATTTTTCGACGGATTGAATGTCCAGGTTCATTTCCGTATACAGTATGCGTCACATATCTAAATGGCCAATGAAAAGTTGTGAAAACATGTCATCTGATTTTCACGTATATCCATTTGGTGTCAAAGCTGTCAATCACGCCGCGTATCTCCCGCCCTGTGGAAGCATCTCGCTGGTCTCGCCGGTCTCGTGAAATTGTTTCATCGAAGCTCAGCACTGGATAGCCGAAAGTACGACATTGAAGCTCTCCACAGTTTAGTTCTAATCTAGTTCTTCACAGATTAGTTTGCTTGCTAGTATGTAAATAATCTCGGTCTCTTTGATAAGATTCAGCCTTTTTTTTCTCAGTCAAACTGATCAAATTATAGCCTGTAATGCTACTGTCATGATTGTCACTAGAACATGCCTCACTCATACTGCGATCACCGCTTGCCAGAGGCTGAGAATATCCAGCATGTATTCCTCTGTATTCCTCACGTATTCCTCTGCTGAAACGCGACTTTGCCATTCTAATTAATGATCGGAAGAACGCGTATCGATCACTGTTACTGTAAAATATGCACGTATGTCCATTTAAACTCAATTTTGGTCAAATGTGGATTATATCATTACACTGTCAAGAATATGGTTACATGTAAAGATGCTGTACCAAGTATGACAACGCTACATTCAACTGCTTTTGAAATACAGTGTTTTTTTCACTTCCTGAAAAGTAAGCGTTTTGGACATACGTGAGTTTCATCGGACAGCGACGATATCAAGTATTCTGTTGAATATTCGAAATTCAAACGATTAATGCCGTTTTGACGCTCTTTAATCTGACGTGACTGATCACTGTAGAGGCGCGTCAGCTCCAGTGGCAGCGCGGCATGCAAGTGAACGCTATCATCTCTTCCTAGTCAAAGAACAAAAATGAATCATCATCTGAAGGTATGTTTACCTTCAGTAGCAACTTACTGAAACGTATCATGTCGTGTAATTGCACAATCAGTGTTTCAACGGTGGAACGACGTCAATAAACAGCTTGTAAACAATGTCATGTAGCATTACATTTACCTCAGGCAATTCATTCAGTGGTTAGTTTTCTGGAGAAATTAACTCTTTCGCTAAATATATGCACTATATTAGCCTATATATTCATTATATTTGAATTAATCTGTTAGTGATGTCTTAATTATATAATGTATGTTTAAATAAATCTGTCAGGAAAATGACAGACACTGTGTATAAATGATTATATTTCAACAACGAATTGGACTAAAACAAAATTTAATAATGTAGGCATTAATGCAAAAACTGCCTTATGTGAACTTTACATGTTTGCATACAATGTTATTTGAGTGTTGTTTATTAATCAAAATAAATAGCAACTGAATTTAGTCTAATAGTTTGGGCTCTGTTGTTAACCTTTAATTTTATAGTAATGTGCAAGTAAAGGCTCCCTTTATAGTTTACAGCATTACCTTTAAGAAACTTTTAGTTATAATTGAATTAATTTAAGGACAGACACAAAATGTTCAGTAAACCACTTAAAATAAAAATAAATAAAAAGCCATTTTATTTAGTTATCTCCCCTGCTGTACCGAAATGCGACTTCAAAACAGAAGTACGTACCGTTTTGTGTACCGTTATTCCCCTAATATGTATTGTGAATTGTGCTTTTCAAATTAAATAAATCTGTTATTTATTAATAACAAGAACTTGTCTCTGTGGACTGAAAAATAAAAATCCCCACTGACCTCATCATACTCGCCATCAGACTCCTCTCGCTCATTGTACACTAAATTCTCTCTCTCATTAAATCCTCCACCATATCCTGTTAGAGACAAGCATCAAGCATGTCATTAACCAAAAATTATGGCAAAAAAAAAAACTACCGTAGCATTCTATTTAGAACAGACAAAGCATACCTGTCCTTTCCTCCAGTTTAGCATATTTAGGAGTGTTACACATGTTACACTCTGATCTTCTGGCCCAGTTTACATTGCCACACCTATATTTAAACATGAACAAGTTCAGAAATGAATCACTTTGGTGAATTACAAGGGTTGCAAACCTATAAGCAAGAGTATCAGAATACAGCCCTTTGGTTAAGAC
This sequence comes from Romanogobio albipinnatus, assembly GCA_023566225.1. NCBI lineage: Eukaryota > Metazoa > Chordata > Actinopteri > Cypriniformes > Gobionidae > Romanogobio > Romanogobio albipinnatus. Next base: position 17,495,773 of record CM042250.1, read on the forward strand.
CTGGATGCCCTTTCAGAAAAAAAAAATGGGGTGGTAATCATCATGAAGAAAATATGAAAATAAAATTGGTCTATTCTTGTTTCAAATAGCTTATAGTCCAATATGGGTTGGATGTGGGAATGTAAGCCAGCGATTCCTGGTCCTGGATGGCCACTGACCTGCAGAGTTTAGCTCCATGCCAAATCATACACACCTGCCAGTGATTTTGTCCACTTTCAACCACTTCTTCGAGTGGAGGGCCTATGGGATCTATAGACAAAATGAGTTGGCGCAATTTACGCATAAATGTGCCCAGAGACGATGGAAAAACATTTGGCGAGAAGCACCTTTAGTTTCTGTTTTGACAGTCGCAAGACCACACTGAACACTGTGAGCCCTTAGAAATCAGTAATGGTAAGAGAATATTGTGCTTGGTACATCAAATCAAACTTGGGTCTTCAGTTTAGCCGGCAAAGTTTAAATCTCATCTGACTAGCATGCTTCCCATGTTTATGCATTAGGTCAGTACGCAGAGAGAAGGCGTCTTTTTTGGCAGTTTGAACGCATTCAACCATGCGAGACCTCGTTTAGAGTATGAAAGCAATCTGGTCAAATGCAGAAACATATAGATAGATAGATCAGTGAGCTTCATTGTTCTCTATATAATTTTTTTTTTTTTAGACTATTTCCATGTTGTTTCCAAATTTAATGCATGATGGGTAACTCAGAGTTTCCAAGGTGCACTTGAAGTATCTGGTTCAATTTCACAGGTGTATTTGATTTAGGATGGAGCGAAGTCTGTAGAACAACGGCCTTTCAGGACCAGAACTGGAGCGGCATTACATACAAAAAAAAAGCTTTTTTGAGGGAGACAGAAATGACATGTTCACTTATTTTTTACTTCAACATTTTCAAGTGAACTGAGCCCATTCATTCATTGTTCTTTGTGACAAGATATCATTACACTGTGTACATTTATTCTGCTTCATTAAGCAGATTGAACAGTGTGGGGTTCAAATGACAAGTAAAATATGAAGCAGTTGAAAGTAATGGTTTCCTTTAATATCACATCTAATATGCACATTAGAAGTGTAATTAAGACATTTATAGCAATACCCACGTTTTGCACTGCCAGTCGTTTGCACTGAAGAGACCTCTGCTCTTCTCAGCGAGGGTCTTTCCAATCTCTGTCCCCCCTGCTTTCATCATCTTCGCTTCAGTTGTCTTTTCTGTTTAAAGAGCATTGACTAATTAGTTTATAGTATTCATGTTAAAGGGATAGTTCATTCAAAAATTAGAATTCAGTTATCAATTACTCAACTCATGCCAAATCCAGACTCCTACTAATTTTCGAAACACAAATTAAGAATTTTTTAATGAAATCACAAGAGATTTATGTCCCTCCATTGAAAGTCTAGTTACCCAACACGTTTATAAAAGGAGAAAAAAAAAATCCATATGAAGCGAGCAATTTAATCCAAGTCTTCTGAAGAGGCATGATCGCTTTATCATGAGTAGATGTTATTAAAAGGCACAATGTCATTTTTTTCTCTGCTAGAGGTCGCCTATTCAAAACAAAGGCGTAGCTTGATGATGCCGAGATCGAGCGCGTAATCTTGGGAGTTGTCATCTTCACTCCACAGCTGGTGGAAAAGAATCTGGACGGGACTCGGGCAGAAATCATGTTCATGGATGAGATTATTAACGTTACTGTAGTATGAAGCATAGCAGGGCCGAGTGCATTGGGAGTTGAACGAGGTCGCTGAAGTGATTGCTAATGAGAGACGTGCGTGACACACGGCTCGACAGCAGCGGAACTTTTATTATGCCACAGTCGCCGCTTCCGCTTCTTCCGGTCAAGCATGTGTGGGGTTACATTACATACATTTAAGTGTGTTGAAAATTATGTTATAATGTTCCTCTGTGCCTTCGCTCTGCGGATGTTTTGAGACACTTGCTGCACACTGCACAGCTAGATTGATAAATTAATATCATTTTAATAAATGCTGGAAGGCTTGTGTTGCTAAATGATGATGAATACTGTATTCATCCCTTTAGGGAAATTCAAAATGACATGCAATTAATTTAAAACATTGTATAATGTAGAAAATGCTGTATTACTGTACAATAATTAGCTCTCTGTCTATAAATGTATCCAAACGGTTGTTCCCTTGTCTAATAAAACACATATATTAAAGTGTCTTTGGTGTTTCCATGGTTTCTCCAAAATAAAATAAATAATCAAGAAATCGAGGTCGGTGTCCTGGTTAAAATAACTGATTTCTCTGGATTTAAACATTTTTGGAAACATCTGGGATAATGCAAGTACAAAAGTCAACAAAATATGTAACATGTTATGTTTTGGATATTTTAATCCAAAAATCTTACATATTGTGCCTTTAAGACTTTTATCCAGTTTCACACATATAAACTTTGTTTTGGATTCATTTTACAATCACTTAATTAATTATTTGAACTGTCAAAGTTTAAGGAGAATATACTTTAAATGAAGGGACAGAAATCTCTCAGATTTCATTAAATTATTCAATGGGTGGACTAACCCTTTAAGAAAGAACTGGAAGCATTAAAGCATTGGTACTCCCTGTTGTGGTGGCACACATCTAATATACAAACGTAATGACTATACACACGGAAGTATAACTCACCTCTGCCACATCTGTTACAGCTCGTTCTTCTAGCAAAGTTGACATTTCCACACCTTAGATGTTACAAAGATAAAACTGGTTAGGCCTCAAGACATTCCAACATAATTTAACATTCATACAAACAAAGAACAGCCCACCTCACCGACACTTTCAAACAATAGTGAGGCGCTCCAGTGGGGTGCACACACAGTTAAATAGATTTTTGTAAAGAAACATTTCACAAATAGCCCAAGGGCACTACATTATCTAATGAAGATATAGGCCTAATGGCAGTTAGCAGACTTGCACACAACTGCTGACTAACTAAATATTTAACCAAAGAATTATGAGTGTGTACCTGTCAAAACTATTTGATTGTCAGTGTTTTAGAGGAAAGAAATTAGCTTACCATTCAAATTAGGGAAATGTAACTGGCGTTTACTTGCCCATTCACACGCTACCAACGCGCGCTAAAGCTAACAGATGCTATGCTAACAGTAGCATGTGGACTTCTCTCATCCAACATTGATTTTCTACAAGTTTTAACTATAAATTACTGCAAGTATATTCATCATTAGGCTTTTTAATAAATCACTATACAGCCAGTCTTACTTTTTATCAGGACAGATCCAGTCTCCGTCGCTAACGCGAAAACTCTTTCCCGACATGTTCGTCTCGTCCTCGCAGCCCGCCACAATCCACCAGAGAAATGAAGAACACCTTATGCGAATTGATATGCGTTTAATACACCAACACTATCGAGTTTCATTAAATGTAAGGCAAAAACCACACTTTACACAGTGTGAAAGAGCGTATTGTGGGAATACGTTTGCTACGCCGAAAGACACACATGGGTTCCGGCTCAAAATCTAATTGGCTGCCTACCTAGGCAATTTTTGGACATGATGGGCGGATTCCAGACGCCATGTGATGCTGCCTTCGTAGGCGACTCGCTAGGTTTTGAGCCTCAGCCACAAACCTGACGTACCATACAACAGAACGACCTCCATTAGCATAGCATTACATATGTGCAATGAAATCTAAGTAGATTTATTAAAAATAATAATAATAATAATTTGTCTCAACTAGCTTACGTGAGGCAGATCAAACAGATGATACTAATCATGATATGTTTCATTTAACATTTAATTCCCTGCATGAATCATTTAATTATGATCCATTTATTTGTGATAAATAATAATATAAAAATATAATAATATTTTGCTCAAATGCAATATTACACGGTAATGATCTGGCCTATTTATTGCCAGAAAAAGTTAGCCTGGCCTACATGTTTTTTGTTGTTGTTTGTTATTAGCGCCTTTTGTTGTTAGTCTGTTGTTCAAAAACGGTTAGGCTATGTATAGCCTATAATTAATTAAGTCATTACAAAATGTAAGATATTTGGTTTTGAGAGCACTTGTTATTTTCCTAATACATAATTGCATGTAGGCTATTGTTCTTTACTTTCCAAAATGTCATTTTGGAAATAAAAAAAGCACATCAAATAGCCTACACACATATACAATAGACCTACAATACAATAGGCCTACAATACAATACACACAGTTTTATGTTAATATCGGTTTCTAAATGCTTCCAAAATGATCTTGAATAAATACAATGATAAAACAAATGCAAAACTGTAGCTATTCACACGTAGCTATATATTCATGAAATGTTCAGGTTAGCTACATCCTCCCAAAACTTCCCAAATTCAATCCCTTCATTATGTTTTCATTTCACACTTGTGCTTTGAATGTGTCCACTAGATGGCAGATTGTGTTCACCGCATAACAGCCTGGAGAATTAGTACATTTGGCAGCAACTATGTCTGTACTCACTACAGGCTTTTTCCCATGTTAACATTTACACATGCATCACAGAAAAGAGTAAACAATCACAGATCTTCATGCCATTGCCGTATGTGAGGAACATGCAGATATCCACAGACATATGGTGACATATCTTTGAATCTTTCCTTTCAAATGCTATCCTTGTGCAATGCCTCACACGTTGTGCCAACATTTTGCAGACCTTGGTTCGGTTCGGCATGAAGGCACACACGTTGCTGGGCCAGATGGAGTTGAGACATTCCTCCCACTGTGAGTTCTCAGTCCTGCAGGGACTTAGATAGGACCCATCCTTGCTGGTGCTCACCAAGCTAAGCCTGTCCTCCATTCTCTGCCAAACTCACGCTGTTTCAGAGGTCTCTCGCACAGCTGGTGCATTGCTCATGAGTCAGAGTGCCCACATTGTTTTTCAAGTAGAGGTGTTTAAAAATATCTGATGCCCACATTTTGCTGTGGCCGTTTACATAAACACATTTTTGGATGGACAGTCTTTTGATGACTGTTACATATAAATGTTAAATAAATGCATGCAAAACTGATGTAAATGACAAAGACTTAATGACAGATTTTATCTTTTTAGCTCACACCTTTGTACCAAATTGACTTCGATAAAACAGGGCCAGCCAAGAAAGGGTATGTAAATATATTAAGATTAGCCTTCTACCATGTTTGTGTATGTGTGCATAAAAATAAAAATACACATTTCAGCAGGAGCTCATTGAAATGAAAACAAGAACTTGGATTATGAATAATACATTTCTTTATCAGTAGGATCGTGAGAAAGAACACTCTTTTATGAGTGGATTTTTTAAAATCTCAAAATAGTCCTGCGACACTTTTCGGCATCCTCATGCCACCTCTCTCCTTGCACTATAAATGATACAACTAATGGCCATAATTGATCATGGGTTCAAATTAGTTTTTGGGCATGCAAATATCACCGTCCAGTCTAGTGCTCGGTGGAACCTTGGGCTGTTCCACTCAGGTGCTTTTTTGACAGTGAAGGGCAACCAACAGAGGTTTGAATCCCTATATGAAGCCACTTGGGATTTCAGGGTCTGACAGATGGTGGAAGCTTTTCCTGATAGGAAGAGAGTTGTGTTACTTTGACACTTTGGTTTAACATAATCATAATGAGCTAATAACGGAAGCTTGTATTCCCCCACGCACTGATACAATGATTTCCTTCCTCGTGCAAGGAAGTCGTTCTTGCAGCCGCTCTTGACGAATCAAAGGCGAGACAGACGAGAACAGCAACAGAGATCTTTTGGTTTGCATGAGTGGATGGTAAGGTGCTGTCAGCTGTGCTCTTATGTAAGAGGTGAGGAGTAGCTCAGGAAAGCTGTCTGCCAGCTGTGCTGGTATTTGGATGAGAGCTCCTGCCTTGTCACCTCATTGTAATCTCTCTAATGCATATTCATTGTCAATGCATGGGAGCACTTCTCATTCAGAAGGTCATCCGCAGTGGGGCTCCATTGCAATGGATTTTTGTACGTTGAATAAGTCAGAGGGAGGACAGCGACACTGGATAAATATTCTCATCTAGATGAGTGCTATCATGTCTTCATTTCTCTTCTCAGAGGTGACCTCATGCTCGAAAGCTGAACGGATAATAATGTGTAACGCAAAGTGACATTGCATTACATAAGGAATCCTGCTTTAACATAATGCTTGTGAGGTGAGAAAATTGCATGTCCCATGTCAACAGTAAATCATTCAAGAAGGGTGAAGTAAAAAAAAAAGATGACATACCATTTATTAAGACATCATATTCGAAAACAGGGCGTGATGAGGAAACAAAGAAACAGTTAAAGGTCCCATTCTTCGTGTTTTTTTGAAGCTTTGATTGTGTTTACAGTGTGCAATATTACATGTGTTCATGTTTCGCGTGTAAAAAAAACAGTATTTTTAACACAATTTACTCATCTGTATACCGCTGTTTTCACTGTTCTAAAAACGGCTGATGACTTCCTTGTTCTATGAAGTCCCTCCTTCAGAAATACGTAACGAGTCTGATTATGCCAGCGGTTCCCGTGTTGTGATTTGACCGCAAATGTGGCACGGTTCCTGTGTTGTGATTCGACAGCAGCTTAGCGCACGTGGAAAGATCACGCCTCTTAACGGGAGATATATGCGCTTAATGATCTCTACAGCGTCCCTGGGAAAGCCAAACAAAGGTGATTTGACTCCGGGATGAAAATAACAGTGTCTCGACGACATGGCGACAAACACAGTCAAAAGCAACAATTCCTTTTCTCAACGCGACACTTCCTCTTCTCCACGTGGGACAGCAACAAGACCACGCCCCCTTTTTTCGCGTAGTCTTGTGGGCGGAGGTTAGTCTGTTCTACTGTTCTACTGACATCATTTATGTAGGAAGTACCAGGATGTAGTCCAAGCCAGCCGTTCGCTGTAGGCTTTGAAAGGGAACTTCTGTTAAATAAAATATCTCGCTTGGCATTGAACTTTGAGCTTTATAATTTTACAGGTATTATTTATGCTCTAACAGTAACATTACACACTAACTAAAGTTTGAACAATGGGATCATGAAGAACGGGACCTTTAATAAAACAATTATTTATTAATTATTAATTATTGTAATTATTTACGCTTTCTTTTTCATCACGTGGATGGCCCTGTGTGTGTATGTGTGTGTGTGTGTGTATATATATATATATATATATATATATATATATATATATATATATATACACACACACTGAGGCATAACATTATGACCACCTTCCTAATATTGTTTTGGTCGCCCTTTTGCTGCCAAAACAGCCCTGACCGGTCGAGGCATGGGCTCCACTAAACACCTGAAGGTATGCTGTTGTATCTGGTACCAAGATGTTAGCAGCAGATCCTTTAAGTCCTGTAAATTGCGAGGTGGGGCCTCCATGGATCGGACTTATTTGTTCAGAACATCCCACAGATGCTCCATTGGATTGAGATCTGAGGAATTTGGAGGCCAAGTCAACACCTTAAACTCGTCGTGCTACTCAAACTGAATTCCTGAACCGTTTTTGCTTTGTGGCAGGGCGCATTATCCTGCTAAAAAACGTTTCCATGAAAGGGTGTACATGGACATGGTCTGCAACAATGCTTAGGTAAGTGGTACTTGTCAAAGTAATATCCACATGGATGGCAAGACCCAAGATACATTGCCCAAAGCATCACACCACACACACCAGCCCATAGTGCATCCTGGTGCAATGTGTTCCCCAGGTAAGTGACGCACACGCACCCGGCCGTCCACGTGATGTAAAGGAAAACATGATTCATCAGACCAGGCCACCTTCTTCCATTGCTCCGTGGTTCAGTTTTGATGCTCATATGCTCATTTTTGGTTCTTTCGGTGGTGGACAGGGGTCAACATGGGCACCCTGTCTGGTCTGCGGCTATGCAGCCCCATCCGCAACAAACTGCGATGCACTGTGTATTCTGACACCTTTCTATCAGAACCAGCATTAACTTATTGAGCAATTTAAGCTACAGTAGCTTGTCTGTTTGATTGGACCATACAGGCCAGCCTTCGCTCCCCACGTGCATAAATGAGCCTGTCGCCGGTTCACCACTGTTCCTTTCTTTGGACCACTTTTGACAACACATTTTCATTCAAATATTTTTTGATGGTCTGTCAGATTTTTTTCACGACACCTCCCCTGTAAAACCCATCCCCATTTGATGGCCAGAAAAATATAATGTGAAGAGAACGCTCCCACCTGTATAAAGCTATTGTTCTACAATCAGATCTAGTGTTGCACAGATAAAGCGTTTTACAGATTGAAAGGCAATCTCCTATGACAACATGTGATCTCGTGCCGGCGAGACTGAGCAAAATGCAATATCCAAACCCCTCGTTCCCAAACAAGGCCAATGGATCGACTGCAGTCATAATTCAAATGTTTCTGTCAGAGCTGTCACACAAGTTCTTGTGTAATTGGAATGATTCACTTTCGGGAACCACTTCAAAAAAGAAGCTGAAATCGATACGGTGGAATATGAAGCATCCTCACTCAGACAACTAGGGGAAAACATACTGACGCATCGCTGCCTCCTTCTGTGCTTCTTTCTTCATCCTTTGCTCTCTTCTCTTTCTTTGTCTAGTGCAACATATGTGTGTCAAATCCTCAGTTCTGTTTTAATGAGTGTTCAGTTAAATGATTCACTGATAAGGAATATTACACTGACACTTAGAGGCTAATGTCATTTAGCAACAGTATAGTCATCTCAAATTAATTTACTGTAATTTTGCATGAAGAACATTGCAACATTATGTGTCTTTCTGGAACCCTTCAAGTACAAACCCACAGTCCATTATGGCATGAAAGGTTCAGCGAGCACATTAACCTGAATTACATTCTGTACCGCACATTATGTATTGAACAGTCAGTTCAGTGGATGCACCCTCATCAATTATTTAAACCATACATACAATTATTGTCTCTCTTCAATCAAATAGGAAAAAACAATTGGATTGTTTTCCTAATTTAAAATGGATCATTTTAGGGTGAAGTAACATTATCTGAAGGCTCACATTTAAGCCTTTTTCCTAGATTGGTTCGTCATCCGGATCCGACAGGGCTGATTCAGTCAGTGATAAACGTGATAGGTGGGAATTTGTCCCATTACACTGACAACACTTGATAAATGCCTTGTAAACAACAAGTCACAGTTGTTAATGTATCATAATAATTCTAGATTAGGAAGAGCTGGCCAGACCAATCAATGCAATTATGCCCTGACAGAGCCAGCTCATCCACATGGTGCTCACAATGGCACGAAAATAATCGCAACTGCACGTTATTTGCACATCATCTTAATTTGCAGCAACAGGTTAACACCAAATGCCATTTTAAGAGTGCCAACGTCTAACTCAGCTAATTTAACTCAGCACTGAGATGTGCCGCCAGAGTTTCTGCCGTAGCTGTCCTTTAAAACCAAATTACAGTTGACATTTCAGGGTGTCTGACCATCAGGTCACTGAGGTAACTCTTAGCTTCATTGCCACTCTGCATAGTCATGCCCCATTGAAAACCATCTAGAGTGTCTCCTTCAATTCACATCCAAATCTTATTTTTAGCTCTCAGGACATTTAACTGATGTTTTCTGGAGGAATATCTCAACTCCCCTGCAGTCTGGCCCTGCCATTATCAGAGTGATGGTCAATTGAGATGATCAATTTGCATAATGAGCCGTTAAATTGGAGCCAGTTTAGCCACCTTCCCCCGTATCCAGCAGCTTTTACCCTGAGGATGGGGCATGGAGGCAGACAACGGTCTGGTTATCCAGCGCTGGCGTCAGTCTGCCAGTCTCCTGATTGTATGCTATCGCTACTGAAGACCAAATGACCACTTTAACATATTAATGTAATGGATGAATCTGGCAGCAAATTGATTCCTCTGTGTTGGTAAAATAAATCCTTCACTCCTGCTTTGAATGCAAGACACCCACAGTGTTAATTCATTCAACAACCTAGATGCTTATCGGTATCATACTTGGATAGTGTCGGGTAATTGCTTTGAAGAAGATCACGGCATAAAAAACACTTTTTAAACTTTTGATAAATATCTTCATATATCTAATTAATATTCCCTGAGGGCGATACCCAATTGCTTCTTAGCGATAACATCATCAATTTTGTAGACTGTTAAACAGTGAAAACATTACGTTAGCCTTACTAAGCAGGATAAAGCACCGCTGGTGCAGTTGAGCGTGTTGACCCCTGAAGACGCTGCGACAGAGGATTTATAACAGCACATCAGTGACAGTGTGATTGATGCTGGAAGATTTTGAGGGACAGCTGGCTCACGATAGAGCCATCAGTGTTCTGTTCCTTGTCATCTCATACAGCTGTTGTTAAGAGATCTTCTGCCCTCTACACATTCACTGTAGCTCCTGGACGTGGAGGACACATGCCACATACACAATGCCTCCTGCATGGTTAACAGCATCAGTGCCATTACTGTATGTTTGCACTGACACTGAATTATACACTTGGCCATGAATTCCCATGCTGGACTACACTGGATCAACATGGGCAAGATGTTCACCAGCAAATCTTGAATGCCAACTGGTTGAATGGTGAATCAAGATTTCACACAGAATTAATAAGTTTATGAAAGTTTATAAAAAGTTAAAAAAATTTGAACTGTACACAAAAATCCCACAGTTCCAGTGGCCTTATAAACAAGTAATTTGTCAGGCCAGTTTTGAAAAAAAAAAAAAAAGCCTATATAATTGGAACTGGACAACTAAGCTACACTTCTAGAGCATTAGTTATTTAAGCAACACTTGCTGTGTCTAATTCTGAAGTATGCGCCCTCCAGCAGAGTCCTGCATGGGTCCGATTTTGTAAACCTGCACCCGTCCGTACCCGCAGTGCTTAAAACCGCATCCGACCTGTTTTCCGACAACAGCACTAATTAAAATCCGCACGCGACGTGCTTAAAATAGAACCGACACCCAACCCGCACCCGCAATAAAATCAGTTTAGCATATCACATTATAGACACACTTACAAAAATGTTTATTGCCAGCATACAGAAGTTATTACACAACCATTAACACAAAGGACAACTTCAGCAGGGACATTCTAAAACGCTTAAAGCTACACTATGTAACTTTTCTGTCCACTAGAGGTCGCCTGTTCAAAACAAAGGCGTGGTTTGATGACGCCACGTTTGAGCGCAGAATCTTGGGACATGTGGTCTTCACCTCACAGCCGGTGGAAAAGAGTCAGGATAGGACTCTTTCTTACTTTCCTGTAGCAAGAATTAGAGCATGGCGCTAGCAACACCAAGGTCATGGGTTCGATCCCCAGGGAAAGCAAGAATTGACAAAATGTCAAATGTGTACCTTGAATGCAATGTAAGCCCCTTTGGATACAAGTGTCTGCCAAAATTTGGGATATTCTAAGTACTCAACTGAACAAAATATATAACACTGTCCTAGTGGTTTTTGGATATTTTACTGCAAACATCTTACATAGTTCACCTTTAACGTGAAAAACGCTTAACATGGCTTAATGTAGGTAAGACACTGTTATTAAGAGACCAAACTCAGTAAACATAATACTAATAACGTATACTATGTACAAAAAAATCAGATGAGCCCAGAATATGAACGCAACGTGTTTAATTACACGTTAAGCGTTTTCCTCCCATAGAAAACCATTATAAGAAAACGCTTAATGCCAAGTTCACACTGCCCGATTTTAGCCCCGATTTTGACTCGCAGACAGGTTTTTGGAAATCGCTGACAAATGGCTGAAATCATAGACAAATCGGTGCTTGTGCACACGAGTGACAATCACGCAGTGTGAATGATCAAAGACGCGATCAGAGAGAATCGCCAATGAGTCCTGCTGTGTGAAATGTGTTCTGACTGAAAAATACATCGGCAATGACCGACAGCCAATGAGAGAGGTTCGCGGAGGAGTTATAGACCATAATATTAGTATTTTAATAGATATATGTACAGTTATATCAAACAAACAAAGCACAAATATCTGCTTGATCAGCCGCAACAACAGCACATTGCAATATTATTTATTTACCTCAAACTCTCTTTGCAGAACACAATCCTTGCTCCCCGACCCCGTGTCTCCCCAACCATTTCCTCCACCATAATCTTTTTTTATTTTTCTCCCTTTTGCTGCAAATCAGCGCACAGACAATTTGGAAGTTTCTGCCCAGCAGTCTATATTTTTAATAACAATTCCAGTCTCACGCGTGAACTCCAGTCTGACGCACGTGTGATCTTGCGTTGTTTCCTTCTCACTTCTCGCGTGTGCTTTGTTGTGAAACGTAATTTGCGGACGGGACAGAGCTGACGGCGATTTTTCCTCTTGTACAGTCATGCAGTGTGAAACCTCCTGTCGCCGATCCATCGTGCAGTATGAACACAGCAGTGAATGCTGGCCCAGTAGTCATGCAGTGTGAAAAGAGCAGTGATCCGACGAGTTTGAAAATCGTGCAGTCTGAACTAGGCATTACGTGGCTTAATGTAGGCTACTAAGAAGTGTTATTAAGAGACCAAACTCAGGAAACATAACAAAAATACTGTTCGATAGAACTGCTTGTGCTTGGTTTTGTTACCACAGTTATCTGCGTGCTTCCTCAGCGATGAAGTTCCACATGTGGCTATCTTTTCTTCAACTCCTCATGATCCATCTTGACGTCTGCAGTGCAGGCAGATCACGCACGTGTGATTCTTTTGGGAGCCACAAAATAAACTGATATGGATTTGAAATTATTTTATCAACTTGAAATACAGGCAAGGCATATTTTTGTATAGGCCTATGCATATTTTTTGGAACACATCTACAATATACATGCATATATTTTTATAGGCCTATATTCGTTTGCATGTGACTGTTTAAAACCCGTGTTTAGACCCGTGTTCTCCCTTGTCCGACCCGACCCGCACCCGTACCCGACACAGTAGGATGTTTTTCACCCGTTTCAGCAATATTCGTGGATCACACGTCGGGTACCCGCACCCGTGCAGGACTCTGCCCTCCAGAGGTTGAGGATGTCTCATTACTGTAATTTCTTTCTCTATAATGTAATGGTTACTTTTCTGAAACAGCTAATAAGGTGGCTGTTGCAAGGAAGCACATGACAAAAGAGAATTCCAGGAAATGGTCTTTAATCCAACAAAAATAGCAATATCTATAGCTATTACCAGAACTGAACGAGGGAACTAATGAGTTAATTAACGAGCAACAGGTGAACTTAATGAACCTGACACAGACTAGAAACTAGGTCAAGACAGGAACAAACACAATGCAACAAAACATGACATAAGGTCTCAGTTGTTAACATTAGTTAATGCATTATATAAAATGAACTATCAATTAGAAATATATTGGTAACACTTTACAATAAGGTCTCATTTGTTAACATTAGTTAATGTATTACACTAACTACCAATGAGCAATACATTTGTTACAGTTTTGACTAATCTTTGTTAATTTTAGTAATAAAATTAGAAAATACAGTCATTCATTGTTTGTTATTGTTAGTTCACAGTGCATTAGCTAATGTTAACCAATACAGCTTTTGATTTTAATAATGTATTAGTAAATGTTGAAATTAACATTAACTAATATTCATAAATGCATATTGTTCGTTCTTAGTTCATGTTAACTAAACCTTATTGTAAAGTGTTACAATAAAACCATACATTTTTACGGAATTTATTTATATTTATGACGTATATTTCTTTATTCATAGTTAATTCAATTTGTATTTAAAAAATGTATTAGTAAATGTTGAAATTTACATTACCAGATTAATTCATGCTGTAGAAGTACGGGTCATTGTTAGTTCATGTTAACTAAGTTGAGCATATAGGACTTGATAGTACAATCCCTTTGAATAATCGGCACTTTCTTAATATCTTGAGTGGGTAGGGGTAATCACATCATGGGGGTCATCAGATGGGCACCCTCTTCCTTGGTGTTTCATTGATAGGCCCACGACACCTCCAGAGGGCTCAACAGCATCACCTGGCGTCCCAGCTATGCTCCCCTCTGCTTTTACCCCTCTTGGTCATTTTGCAGTCCATTTGGGGTCTTTCCTTTTTAGCCATAGCCAGTTGCTGCTTTGCTTAGCAGCCTCTGACAGCAACCTAACAGATTGTTGGAAGGCCTGTCCTCTGACTCCCAACCCCTTCAATAGCCTAGTTGTTGTTGTGGCTACTAAACCTCTGCAATCAATCTCTACTTGTTAGTTTTTTTTTTTTAAGACCTAAGATGGCGGCGCGTGTACATCGCGAGGCTCAGGTTCTCTCCAGATTCTGCAATTTTGCGGTATTTTTCTTGTTCATCTCGGGTCTGTTCATGCAGAACAGTTGTGCCTTTACAACGTACACCCGCTGTGAGCTTTTGGATATTGGTTTGCGAATTTCCGACAGTTTTATGGACAATCTTCGACTCCTTTCTGAGATCGCTAGGACGCCCGAGGCTGTGCACTCTACCCGGCCGGGCGGAAGTGCTAGAAGACGGCGCCGTGATCATAAACAAAGGCGGGGGAAGCGCGGAGGGCTGCGTGCTAAGCTAATGCTATCACCTCACCGGCTCTCTTTACCCAGCATTTTCCTTGCCAATGTACGATCGATAGTGAACAAAATGGAGGAGATTCGACTCAGCATCACACACAGTAAGAAACTTTTGAACTGTAACGTCCTAATCTTCACGGAAACCTGGTTAAAGAGCGGAATACCGGACACCGCTATTGAGCTAGCGGGACGACACACATTCCGGGTGGATAGAACGTTACATGGCTCTGGTAAGACCAGAGGCGGTGGATTGTGCATTTATATTAACAAAGCTTGGTGCACAAACTCTGCTATTGTTGGGAGTCATTGTTCAGCTAACCTTGAGTTTCTCATGGTTAAATGTAGATTTTAGGCCTTTATCTACCGCGGGAGTTCACTTCCACCATTATAACTGCAGCCTATATTCCCCTGGATGCTGATGCTAAGCTTGCTATGAAAGAACTTCACGCAGCCATCAGTAAACAACAGACTGATCACCCGGAAGCTGTGTTTATTGTTGCAGGTGACTTTAATCACTCAAACTTAAAGTCAGTGCTACCCAAGTTTCACCAGCATGTTTCCTGCCACACCAGAGGAAACAAAACATTAGATCATGTTTACACAAACATGGCTGGAGCTTACGTTGCAACACCCCTCCCCCACCTGGGACAGTCAGACCACCTCTCTTTGTTTCTCACCCCGAAATATGCAACCCTCATCAACCGTGTGACGCCATCAGTGAAGACCATCAAGGTGTGGCCTGCGGGGGCAGATTCCACACTCCAGGAAAGGTTTCTAAACACAGACTGGAGTATGTTTGCTTCTCAAGCCACCAGTGGCGCTCACACGGACATTGACTCATTCACCTCCTCTGTATTGGATCATATCAATACCACCATTGACAGTGTTACAACCCAGAAACAGATCACCACATACCCAAATCAGAAGCCTTGGATGAACAGGGAAGTGCAACTCCTGCTGAAGTCACGCAACACTGCCTTCAGATCAGGTGATGCACAAGCCTACAGCACATCCAGAGCAAACCTGAAGAGGGGCATCAAAAAGGCCAAGCACTGCTACAAGCTAAAGATAGAGGGACACTTTTCCAACTTTGACCCTCGACGCATGTGGCAGGGCATTCAGGCCATCAGTGATTACAAACCCACCCGGTCCACCCCCGCAGCCACTGATGTCAACTTCCTGAACGAGCTAAATTACTTTTATGCTCGTTTTGAAAGAGACAACAGAGAAACTGCCACCAAGCTCAAACCCTCAGCTGACCACCCACCAATCACACTCTCCTCCACAGATGTCTGCAAGGCACTGAGCCGGATCAGCGCGCACAAGGCTGCAGAACCAGACAACATCCCTGGACGTGTTCTCAGGGCATGTGCGGAGCAGCTCGCTGGGGTTTTTACAGACATTTTCAACCTGTCTCTTGCCCAAGCAGCTGTACCATCATGCTTCAAACGCACTTCCATTGTGCCAGTGCCGAAACACTCTAGCCCGAGGTGCCCTAATGACTACCGCCCTGTAGCACTCACACCCATCATTATGAAGTGCTTTGAGCGGCTGGTCCTGGAACACCTAAAAGACTCTCTACCATCCACATTGGACTCACACCAGTTTGCCTATCGCAGCAATAGGAGCACAGAGGATGCAGTTTCCATGGCACTGCACTCTGTGCTCACTCATCTGGACAATAAGAACACTTATGCACGCATGCTGTTTGTTGACTTCAGCTCAGCATTCAACACTGTCATACCATCCAAGTTAATAACCAAACTTGGAGACCTGGGCTGTTGAGCCAGCTTCAAGTTCCTGGGGATCCACATCTCGGCGGACATGTCGTGGACGACCAACACCTCCAGCCTGTTCTAGAAGGCTCACCAGCACCTCTTCTTCCTGAGGACACTGAGGAAGAATCAGCTCTCCTCGGCTATCCTGGTGAACTTCTACCGCTGCGCAATAGAAAGCATCCTGACCAACTGTGTCGCAGTATGGTATGGGAGCTGCTCTGTTGCGGAGCGCAAGGCACTGCAGCGGGTGGTGAAAACTGCCCAGCGCATCACAGGGACTCCACTACCTGCCATCGAGCACATCCAGAGGAAACGCTGTCTGCATCGAGCTCGCAGCATCCTCAAGGACTCCTCTCACCAGCCCACAGACGTTGTTTTCTCTCCTGCCCTCCGGCAGGCGTTTCAGGATCCTCCGGACCAGGACCAGCAGACTAAAGAACAGTTTTTTCCCCAGAGCTGTCTCTTTGCTGAACTCAAACCCCCGTTGATCCACTTCCCTCATAAACTGCTAACTCTCCTACCTCACATCTGCCTTCACTTGTTATTTGCACTACCGACTATTTATTACAGTAACAACTGTTTACTTATGCATTTTGCACCACCATATCTTAACTGGATTATGCTCATTTGCACTGCCGACTGTATTTATAGTACCTAATGTTTACATTTGCATTTTGCACCATACTTCTAATTGCAATATTCAACCACTTTCCACTGCACTTCTACACTTTTTTTTTTCGGATAGCTCTGTCCATAATTTATTGCACTACCTTAATCCACTGCTATTCCTCATCTTGCCTAACATATTATTGTATACCTCTAACTGTAAAATTCTGTTTAAAGTTATAGCCATCTGTATATTATATTCATAGTACATACTCACCTGTAAATTCTGTTTATAGTAATAGCCATCCGTATATTATATTCATAGTACATATTCACCTGTAAATTCTGTTTATAGTAATAGCCATCTGTATATTTATTCACTGTACATATTCACCTGTAAATTCAGTTCTGTTTATAGTAATAACCATCTCTCTATTTATACATATTTATATATATCCAGTACATATCCATGTCCTGCACTTACGCAACCATTGTATATCCTGCACTTGCTGCTATTGCACTTCTGGTTAGACCTAAACTGCATTTCGTTGCCTTGTACTTGTGTAATGACAATAAAGTTGAATCTAATCTAATCTACTGGGATCAACTGGGTTCGCCAGCCCCGTTGTACTACTTCGGCTGCTAAGTCGGAGTACTTCAGGCTTTTGCGTTCATTCGCTTCACCAACTGTAACCTCCTATGGCACAGTTAGTTCTACAATGATCAGAGACTTTTGCAAGGTTGACCACATGATCAGGTCCGGCCTGAGGTTAGTTGCAATTACCTCTGGGGGAAAGCTGAGCTTCCGGTCTCGGTCAACTTGCATTTTCCAGTCCCGGGCAGCGTCCAGCATTGTTGATTCCACTTTTGTAGTTGGCTTCATTAGAAGTTGTCCTGTTCTTATGAATGTAACGGATTTTGAACATGAATGTTTTGGAGGAGGGAGGGCATTGGTGATGGTTCTCCTTCCTTCCAGGATAATGCCAGTTGTCTCAGGACCTGATTGTGCCTCCAGGTGTAACAGCCTTGGGAAAGGCTCAATTTGCAGCCGACAAGGATGTGCTTTAATGTTGCTGGGGTTCAACAGAGAGGACATGATGGATCTTCTCCAGTCCACTGGTTTAGGTTCTTGGGTGTAGGAAGAACACCGTAAGTGGCTCTGATGATAAAGCTCAGCCTGTTTCCTTCCATCTCCCAAAGATCCCTCCAGGTGAGCTTACGTTTCTCCAGGTTTTCCCAGTTAGTCCACTGTCCCTGTTTGGACTGTGAGACTGCCTTTGTGCATCGCTCTGCCTCCTCTTGCTGCTGGACCTCGGCTACTACCAGCTTTCTTCTCTGGGCGGATGTTGCCTTGTACCATGAGGGCCTGCTTGCCCCGAGTCTAAAACCCCCTCTTCCCTGCTGCACCTGTCCTACAATGTCTCCATGCCTGAGAGCAGATTTTGCTCGCTGTATGGCCTCAGCCGTGGTCCACTTCCTCCCAGTTGCCAGTCTGGGAGCAGCCGCTTGTATTACGGCATCTTGAGACTCGGTCAAGGTTATGTCCAGTCTCACTTTGGTACATTTGTATTCTTCAGTGAGGCTTGACACAGGCAGTTCCAGAGCACTTTTCCCATACAGGCCAATACTACTGAGGCAACGTGGGAGTCCAAGCCACTTCTTAATATAATGGTTGATTGTTCTCTCCAGTTTTTCAATTTTGGAAATGGGGACCTCGTAGACCCTTCCCTTAGTTGGTCACTCTGGCCTCAGTCCTTGAGACTTGCATTGTACCATCGCCCTAAACTCTTTATTGGCTTTTCCAACACTGTTGGGTTAGGTGTCTCTTCAATGCAAAATCTTTGGTCTATGAGTTTCCCTCTAACTATGGATATACTTCTGGATTTGCTAGGTTTTAACTTAATTCGTGCCCATGTTATGTTGGTATGAAGCTTTTCCAGTAGACGTTTGGTACATGCAATAGTTGAGGTCAGTGTGGTCATGTCATCCATGTAAGCACGAATGGGAGGTAGCCGCTGGCCAGACTGCAGATGTTCTCCTCCTACAACCCATTTGGAAGCTCGAATGATCAATTCCATTGCCATTGTAAAAGCTAGGGGGGAGATGGTACATCCAGCCATTATTCCCACTTCCAATGATTGCCACGATGTTGTGTATTCTGTTGTTGTAAGGCAGAATTGAAAATATTTTAAGTAGTTTCTGACCAGGTGTTGTTGGCACATGGAAGAACTCAAAGGCTGTCCAGAGGAGAGAATGGGGAACAGAACCAAAAGCATTGGCCAAGTCCAGGAATAAGATATGCAGATCTCTTCCTTCCCTTTTTGCCGCCTGGATTTGATGCCATATCTTGCTTGTGTGTTCTAAGCATCCAGAGAAGCCTGGTATACCAGCTTTCTATATTGACATATCAATCATGTTGTTCTGTTTCAGGTATGTTGACAACCTTTGAGCAAAAATGCTAAAGAAGATATTTCCTTCAACATTCAAAAGATTGATTCGCCGGAATTGGTTGATGTTTGAGGCTTCCTTTTCTTTTGGGATTAGCACTCCCCCTGCTCTTCACCATGTTTTTATGATGGTTTGCTTTTTCCAAACTACTTTCATTTGTCTCCACAGGAACCGTAGGACATCTGGAGCATTCTTGTACAGCCGGTATGGAACTCCGTTTGGTCCGGGAGCTGAAGCTGCCCTTGCCTTTCTCACAGTTTTCTCGATCTCACTCCCTCGATCTCAGGGTTATCATCCAATTTATATTTTGGATGAGTAATCGGTGGCATGTCTGGTGGTATCACCCTCCGCTCATGTCTCTAGTTGTCTGTGTGTGTTGCTTTCAGGTGGTCCTAACATAAAACCTTATTTGTACAGTGTTACCATTATTTCTAACTAACCAATAAATGTAATTAAATTAATATGATTTATAAAATAAAGCCAATATAGGAACATGCACAGCTATAAAATGAAAGGTCAGAGCAAAATTGCGTATAACATAAAAAAAAAACTGTTTATTGCATTTTAATTTTTAACTTTTTAAAAGTAAAATTTTAGCTTATGAATCAGAGTGAATCATTTAGAGCGTTTGTCAAGTCAATGACTCATTGAATAGCTCATTTACTTAAAGGAACACGCCGACTTTTTTGGACTTTAGCTTATTCACCGTATCCCCCAGAGTTAGATAAGTCCATACATACCATTCTCATCTCCGTGCGTGCCATAACTGTCTGATGCACCCACCGCTAGCCTAGCTTAGCACAAAGATCAATAAGTAACAAAAGAACGCCAAATTTTTCCTATTTATATGTTGTGATGTGTCCATTGTGTACTAAGACCTACGGAAAATGAAAAGTTGCGATTTTCTAGACTGATATAGGAACTATCAAGGAACTTTGCTGCCGTACCATGGGTGCAGCGACGCAATGATATTACACAACGCCTGAAAATAGTCCCCAGTGCTCTCTGTGCAAGCAGGTTTTCACGTTAGTTATGTCGACGGAAGTTAGCCTATTTTCAGGCGCTGCGTAATATCATTGCATCGCTGCACCCACAGTACGGCAGCAAAGTTCCTTGATCATTATGCAGGAATGAGAGTATAGTTCCTAGCCATATCAGTCTATAGCAACTTTTCATTTTCTGTCGGTCTTAGTACACAATGTAACTTTACACATCACAACATGTAAATAGGAAAATGTTGGCGTTATTTTGTCACTTATTGAGCAGTAGGCTAGCTGGACCTCCAGTCTTTGTGCTAAGCTAGGCTAGCAGTGGGTGCGTCAGACAGAGTTATGGCACGCACAGAGATGAGAATGGTATGTATGGACTTATCTAACTCTGGGGGATACGGTGAATAAGCTAAAGTCCCAAAAAGTCAGCATGTTCCTTTAAAGAATCCCTGAATATATTTTATAAAAGTTGTTGAATCAAACATCAATGTTCAGCATCATACAGTTCTTCCATCTAAAGGAAGTGCATAATTCTGCATTAATTAATAATCAACGAACACAGTAATGGTGACTCTTGTGAATAATATATGACAGAATCCTTAGATAAGGCATGATAACTATTCAACACTTGATGTCCCAGTGTGCACCGAACACGACCCGTGGATGTCTCCTTGCTTGTCAGTGCATGAGTATACAGGCATGTTTGTTCTGACATGTGCCGTGTAGAGCAATCTTTGTTAGGAATTATATAGCTGTGTTTACACGGGCATCTGAAACATAAGTTACCTTGATCAAAGCAACCAGATGAGTTGGGGGAAAGCAATCTCCAAATGGCAGGTTGTTATGTAAAGGTCATTTTTTCCCCTGTGATTTGCAGCTCTAGGTAAAGAGGGATGACACATACATGGTTACATGGAAGTAAAGAACATGTGGTGACCTATTTAGAATCATGTCTTTATTCCTCTTGTACTTATTTTGATTAACATAAAAGCTGCCATGGATGTTTGTACAATGCAACAGTGTCATCAGCAGAAAAGTAAAATTGATTATTCTAATGCAGTTGGATGCAAAAATTAAAGGAGTAGATTCAGGAAGGAGATTCAAAATATGATTATGATGCTCATAAATGTATTTAGTTTATGATCTTTTTTTTTGAGTTTGATATTTTCGCTAACATTCAAATAACTTCAAAATGTCATATATAAAGGCTACTGTATGGTGTCTAAAATATGTATTATGTATTAATATTATGCATTTATCCTTAGAACATCTCCTACAGTAAAGTTCTTAATAGGAACCCTTTTAAAAATTCATAGACATTCTTTTTCATAAGAAGCAATTCTTGTCATTAGCAGAATGGGTGTTTTATTCAAAGGCAGGTTCAGAGAGCAGAAAGCACATGCTTTTTGTGTCATTTAAAAATCCATGAAGACTGTGTTGCTGCAACCATGTTGGAAGTTGCAGTTTTGTGTCTTGCTTTGAGGTTTTCTTCTGCATGACAGAACTCCCCCGCTGGAAAAATTAATTCCTCTTTCTAAACCAGAAAGCGTCTTCAGACCTTCAGTCACACAGTCTGTGGTGCAACGTGTAATGAGGACGCAAGGTCGTTTTTGATGACGAAGCCTTCAACCCACGTTCCATTAGAATGACTGCTCGAGGTGATGATGAAAAACATCAAAACCCACAGATGCCAATAACATCCTGACTTAATGGACCTCATAGGTACAGGTTTGACTCTCTAGCCTCCATTTAAAGTTCAATGTTTGCAATACAAAAAAACCAAAACAACTTTTAAATTAAACGATTAATTCATACAAAAGTCGCCAAAACCTGCATGACTTGCTTTATCTGCTGTTCACTCTTTTACAATCATGGAAGCTGGAGCTTTTAAGCTTCAAAAAGAATTCAAAGAAACCATAAAATAAGTCCATATGAATCATACTCCACAATTAAAGTCTTTTAATGTCGTACAGTAGCTTTGAGTGATGAACAATCCTATATTTAAATAATTTACTTTGCTTTGTTAGCCATTGTAACCGGATCTTCGAGATGAATTTGAGAACCAGATCATCCAATCCACAAATGAATCAAATGTATGTGGACTGAATTAACTGATTCATTGAATGGTAACACTTTACAATAAGGTCTCATTTGTTGACATTAGTTATGAACTAACCATGAGCAATACATTACAATTGTATTTTTTGTTAACGCTAGTTAATAAAATAGCTGTTCATTGTTTGTTCATGTTACTTTGGTGCATAACAAATACAACTTTTGATTTCAATAATGTATTAGTAAATGTTGAAATTAACATTAACAAAGATTCATAAATGGTGTAGAAGTGCAGCCTATTTGTTAACTATAGTGTAGTTAACTAATGTTAATGAAACCGTATTATAAAGTATTACCAAGATCTTACTCAAAAGAATGATTTATTCATGAACTGGAATTCTCATGATTGTTAATTGGGGATATAACAATTTTCAGATGAAAAACATAATAAATATCTGTCTGGCTACAGAAGACCTGGAATATGGACAAACTTTTATGATCATTTTATAATGTTTTTTTGTGTCATTTTAGAGCTTGGGAGTCTTAATGTCCAGGATATTCTTTAAAAATTTTGCTTTTGTGTTCCACAGAAATAATGAGAGCATAGATGTTTGGAACAGGGTGAGTAAATGATGGAATTGTCCTTCTTCCTTTTAATAGAAGCAGGCCCAAATCCAAAAAATAATATATATATATATGGTTGCACTAGGGGGCACTATTGATGCACACAGTATTGCTTATCATCCCCTCTCTACTGGGGGGAACCACCCCTTTTCATCTCCAACTAAGCTTTAATATATTATTTGATAATGTGAGAGGGTTAATTTGAGAATGACAAAAACAGACGCTCTATCCTAAGCAGGTTTGATGATGACATCAGTCGTAATGCACTATTTTACATTCAACACTGCCATGCCAGTCATTCTGTTAAAACATTTCCTGTAAAACAATATAATTGTGACTGCTAGTTTAAAAGAAAAGGTTTCAGCACAATGTGAGCTACAATGAATGTGGGTCTTTTTTTATGAAGTTGTTCAGTGACTTCTGTTGACTGGTAAATACGCTAATGCTTTTTAAGGCAAAATCTAAATATGCTGCTATCTCTCGATGCAACAGAATGAGTTCACTCATCCCAGATTGTGCACCAACCTTTGTATAATAGGCCAGTGACCCACTTCTCACCCTTTTCTAATGGCAAGCCATTTCTCTTTTGTTGTCATGCTCACTTCATAAGAGAAAAAAGACCTCATGAATGCTCTCTGCCCCAAGTGCCTTAGTGCAGAGAGGAGCAGTTGACATGCCGTCACCATGGTAAAGAACTCCCAGCAACAACAAAGCTATCGTGGCTACCGCAGATATCCCTGGTGACTTTGAGAGATACAGTCTTGGAGCAAAAAGCTGCCATTTTTCAGGATGAGCAGGGCGTTGGCATGTTGGGCGTTGGTGCGTGTCTGTTTCTGTGATAACAAGACCTAAAAACATAAAAAACAAACGGAAGAGTCTCTAATGCCAATATTGAGAGCTCTATCCTTTGATGAGGATGTCACGCTCAAGTTTTCAAATGATTGTGTCAGCTACAAGAGCCTTGATGCTTCCTGTGGTGTAGCTCAGAAGTGATGTGAACTCATCTAGTTTGACAGGAGCCTCCCTTGATGTCAAGAAATTAATAATTTAATTTATAGAGCTCATCTGATTGGCCATGGTTAGCTTTCCAAGAGTACTGATATTTAATAAAAACAGTTTAACATCTTGTACATTGGTTCCTTTGTGGGTTATGAGTTATGAGTCTGAGCATTAGTGATAGGGATTTTTTCAGTCACTCTTTCCGTAAGTTACTGTATGGCAGGGGTTTTCAAACTCTGATGCCAAGGACCCCCAAATATGATGAACGTATTATGAGGGACCTCCTTCCTAAAATCCATCTATATTTTTTATGTGTGAAAAAAAAGCATTAAAACTTTTAGATAAGTGTGACATTATAAATACAACATATTGTTTCCAAACTTAAATTGGCTATATTAATGTTATATGTTAAACCTAAAGAAGAACATTTTCAATTAAAAATTATTTATATAAGCAACTTTCACAATAAATGTAAATAAGCAGCTTATGTGCTGCGTTAAGAATACTACTTTACAACCCAGTAAGCAAGATAAAGGGGACTATAGTGAGAAAAACTCACTATAAAGATACAAAGCAAATATACACAATTCTGTAAAGTATACGGCAAGACAGGAGAGAAACATTTAGAAATGAAACCGTTAGAATGTTTGGTAGACCTTATCTATTTTTGCTTTGTCTTTTTATTCTCTGAACTTTTCTGGGGACCCCTTAGAACTATCTGAAGGACCCCTGGGGGTCCCCGGACCCCAGTTTGAAAACCCCTGCTGTATGACAAGAGTCTTTGAAACATTCATTCAACCAATTCATTCAAAAATGCTGATTCATTTGGGAGCTATATAAGTGAAGGGCTGAATCCGAATATGCCTCCTTTCCTACACTGTAAAAATTATGACAACATATAAGCTATTTGCTTGTTATTTATTAAATCTGGGCAATTTGGTTGATAAAACATAGATTAAAATTAAGATACAATTTATACAAAACGAAATGTACTTTTTTGATATATTTGTTGTTCTTTCGTGTTTTATAGACTCGATATAAACTCTATAATTTTGTTATTTTACTAACCCAACTAAGGTGCTTTCTATATTCCACGTGAGGGAAAAAAGCTTCCTTCCACTTAAGAAGAGTTGTGTTCCTTTAAGCACTTTTTATTTTAATATATATCTCTTTACATAAATATTATTTTCTACTTAAAAAAACCCCTATAATTTCATTATTTTTCAAACCCAACTAATGCGCGCACTTTTCTCAATCCGTTATGGAGCTATTCAATTTTGATTTTGCATATTGTTTTTTAAATGTTCGTTCGTGTAGTTCAAATGACCACTTTACAATATTTCAATAACATAATTTATTTTTAAGCCTATGCTGTTTTCTTGTACAAAATAAAATAGTTTAAGTTAAATGCAGAGTAAGATGTGTAAAAAAGACAAGAGGCTAAGAGATTGTCAAGATCATTTGTGTAGCTTTCACAGACTAACACACGTCACATATCTCATAGACTACAGTATTTAAAATAGCATATATGCATCAGTTATATTCTCTATTTAATTTACAGAGCAATCCCTGCAAAGGGTTTAGGTTAAGTATAGATGGGACCAGGATTAGTGTGCGTCGCACTCGCAATGGTCACGATGGTTTCCCTCCTTCGGCACAACCCTGTACATTACGCTGAACTTGAATGCACATGAAATGAAAGGAAATCATTTTTCCCCGGCCTTAATTTGAGACCGGCCTTTATTTGTTTGTGCTGGCCACGCCCCCGGCCACCTTCAGAGGCCCGGAGTTTAATTGACTACAGGCTTTTATTTGAGGAAATACGGTATACAAGATTCAAATATTTTTGTCAGTATAATTTAAGTTGAAATGACTTAAACATCCATGTTTATTGTACTTAAAAATTTAAGGCAGCAACTTTTATTTTACAGTGTACTATACAAGTGCTGGTCATATAATTAGAATATCATCAAAAAGTTTATTTATTTAACTAATTCCATTCAAAAAGTGAAACTTGTATATTATATTCATTCATTACACACTGACTGATATATTTCAAATGTTTATTTCGTTTAATTTTGATGATTATAACAGTCAACTAAGGAAAATCTCAAATTCAGTATCTCAGAAAATTAGAATATTACTTAAGACCAATACAAAGAAAGGATTTTTAGAAATCTTGGCCAACTGAAAAGTATGAACGTGAAAAGTATGAGCATGTACAGCACTCAATACTTATTTGGGGCTCCTTTTGCCTGAATTACTGCAGCAATGCGGCGTGGCATGGAGTCGATCAGTCTGTGGCACTGCTCAGGTGTTATGAGAACCCAGGTTGCTCTGATAGTGGCCTTCAGCTCTTCTGCGTTGTTGGGTCTGGCATATCGCATCTTCCTCTTCACAATACCCCATATATTTTCGATGGGGTTAAGGTCAGGCGAGTTTGCTGGCCAATTAAAAACAGGGATACCATGGTCCTTAAACCACGTACTGGTTGCTTTGGTCCTGTTGGAAAATTAAATCTGCATCTCCATAAAGTTGGTCAGCAGCAGGAAGTGCTCTAAAACTTCCTGGTATACGGCTGCGTTGACCTTGGACCTCAGAAAACACAGTGGACCAACACCAGCAGATGACATGGCACCCCAAACCATCACTGACTGTGTAAACTTTACACTGGACCTCAAGCAACATGGTTTGTGTGCCTCTCCTCTCTTCCTCCAGACTCTGGGAAGAGATTTCCAAAGGAAAATTTACTTCCATCAGAGGACATAACTTTGGACCACTCAGCAGCAGTCCAGTCCTTTTTGTCTTTAGCCCAGGCGAGACGCTTCTGACGCTGTCTGTTGTTCAAGAGTGGCTTGACACATGGAATGCGACAGCTGAAACCCATGTCTTGCATACGTCTGTGCGTAGTGGTTCTTGAAGCACTGACTCCAGCTGCAGTCAACTCTTTGTGAATCTCCCCCACATTTTTGAATGGGTTTTGTTTCACAATCCTCTCCAGGGTGCGGTTATCCCTATTGCTTGTACACTTTTTTCTACCACATCTTTTCCTTCCCTTCGCCTCTCTATTAATGTGCTTGGACACAGAGCTCTGTGAACAGCCAGCCTCTTTTGCAATTACATTTTGTGTCTTGCCCTCCTTGTGCAAGGTGTCAATGGTCGTCTTTTGGACAACTGTCAAGTCAGCAGTCTTCCCCATGATTGTGTAGCCTACAGAACTAGACCATAGGCCTTTGCAGGTGTTTTGAGTTAATTAGCTGATTAGAGTGTGGCACCAGGTGTCTTCAATATTGAACCTTTTCACAATATTCTAGTTTTCTGAGATACTGAATTTGGGATTTTCCTTAGTTGTCAGTTATAATCATAAAAATTAAAAGAAATAAACATTTTAAATATATCAGTCTGTGTGTAATGAATGAATATAATATACAAGTTTCACTTTTTGAGTAGGCAAAGAAAGTACCCAGATGACCTACTACTTCTATTTTGAAGTGCACATCTAATGAACACTTTACTAAGTACCTACTCAGAGAAAATGTGTTTATGAGTGAATGATTGAATCCATTCAGCAACACCACTGATGTGTTGTTTTGAAATGCGGAACGTTTGAATATGCTTTGGCTTTGATTGAAACTATTTTCATTTGCAGAGCAAGAACAGAGAACGTAAATGGTACCTATTGTGTCTAAAATGTAAGTTACTCAATATTAGTTAAGTACTTATTGAATAGTTGTATAAAAGCAGTAACAGTGAGTTTTTATCTGAAATATCAGCATTGATGTGTCTGATATTTAGCATTCCTGCTCATGTGATATTGTAGTGCTGTAGTGCAGTGATGTCAAACTGTTCGTGTTGAAAATGGATGGCATAGTTTTTGCTTATTCTGCAAAAAGCAGCAAATAAATTAAGTGAGAGGCTATGAAAGTGAAGTCTAAGTATTTGTGAGCTCATTTTTCCTCAAGCACTTTGGAATGGGATAGAGTCTAGGCCACGTTCCAAGAATTCCTTCATTCTTCCTTCTATTAATTCAAGTTATTTGTGCTTCAGTTCAATCTGCAGATTTGACTGCTTGCACTTCAAGCAATCCATGTGGAAATAATCTGAGATTATCCATCCCCTTCTGATGCTCCACATTTTCATAACGGATTTCCCAAAACAAGTGCATCCCCAATCCTACAGTGAAATGACTAGGTCATCTTTTTGTCTGGATAGCATCTGTTTTTGTCAGCAAGCTCTCTTTATGATTAAGGACAGCAGACTCTCTTTCGGAAAAACAAGACGCTGCTCTGCTGGAAATATCACAGCGAGCTGAATATATGCTTGCATGTTTGTTTTTTGGTCTTGCCCTTCACTTTACTCAAGAATACAATAACAACTCCCACCTATGGTTTTACAAGATTCCAGCCTATGAAGAACAAGTGGGTTTTGAGTAATCTTGACCAATCATTGTCCCTGATTTCCTTCTACGCTCAGATAGAAACATGTTTTACAGATGTACTGAAACCCCCTCAGGCTTTCTCTGTACTTTCAGCAGTGGAGTCCTTAAGGCACTGCTTCACTATCCTACAAGCACACCTCTCCAAGTACCAATTGAGTGTTGATATCAATCCTTGATGAAGTGCTAGAGGATTGGCAATGGCCTAAGGGGGGAGAGGATGCAGGGATCACAAAAAACAAATATTAGTGAAAGGATTTAAGAGCAAGACTACGAGACTGTGGGTGTGAGTCGACTCAGATGGTGGAGAATTTCACAACAACATGTGATGAGCTGAGGTGCTGAACCACAAATCAACTAATAGATAGATAGACAGACAGACAGATAGACAGACAGGAAATTACAAGGAACCGATGTGTGGAAACAAGCTTTTCTTTTTCAATTTACATCCAATTGATTTCAAGTAATTGACTAATGCATGGTTGCCATCCTTCCTTCTTGAACACACTGCCTGTTTTTTTCTAACAATGTCTTTAAGATTCATCATCATAATAACAGAAAAGCCAATTTACATTGAACTTTAATAATATCAATCATGCAGCTATATACATTAAATGAGATTAGAAATACATGAACACCTTACATTTCATCTCTGAATACTGTGACAGCACTATTCTAGAATAGAAACATTTGCCTAAGGTAGACAGTACGACTACACTTGCACATCTATATTAAAACACAGCCAAAGGCCTGTTAAAATTCGAACTCTTCACGCTCTCTCACACTTCTGACAGATAAATCTGAAATTGTATTCTCTTTTTCAGGCTACAGGGGTTACCATGTGGATGACTAGGGGCATCATGCTTTGTTTTTTTCTGATCAAAAATACAGTAAAAACTGTGTGAAATATAATAACAATTTTAAAAACGGTTTGCTATTTTGATATATTAAAATGCAATTCATTCCTGTGATGAAAAAGCTGAATATTATGAAAAGGTTTTATATTTTTTAGTGCTGTCAAACGATTAATCGCAATTAATCACATCCAAAATAAAAATTTTTGTTTACATAATATATTTGTGTGTTCTGTGTATAATTATTATGTATATATAAATACACACACATTCACCTATATATTTAAGCATTTTTTTATTTATATATAAAATTGTGGCGAGCAGCGAGGCTGAGGGGCCGTGAGAGCGGGACGAGGCCGCGCTCATCAGTGCGCGCTGCAGCGGTCTCGTGTCTCACGGAGGAGTGACGGGAGTATAAAGGAGGAGCGATGACAGTGAAGGACGAGAGAGGACCAGGCTTGGATTTTAATTTGTGTTTTGTTTCCGTTTTGTTATGTGTGTGCGCGCGGCAGTCGTCCGTGAGGGGCGTTGTTAAACGTTCACCGGTTCCCGCCTCCTTCTTCCCACACGAACGAACATTACTACAAAAATATTTATATTTATATATATATAATATAAAAGATATAAATATATATACATACAGTATATACATGCAAATATGTATATATATATATATATATATATATATATATATATATATATATATATATATATATATATATATAAACATGTGTGTGTGTGTGTGTGTGTGTATATTCAAATAAACATAATAATTACACATACACAAATTTATGATGTTAACAAACTTTTATTTTGGATGTGATTAATCGACAGAAAACCTTGATACATTTTTTCATTATTTATTTTTTCAAGATACTTTGATGAATAGAAAGTTTAAAGGTCCCATGGCATGAAATTTTCATTTTATGAGGTTTTTCAACATTAATATGAGTTCCCCTAGCCTGAATATTGTCCCCAAGTGGATAGAAATGTTGATCGGTGTAAACCCGAGTTCTGGCTGTCTCTCTCTGCCTTTGAGAAAATGACAGGCCAGACGAGCCAATCCTGAAGTCTCCTGGTTTGACGTCCAAGCAGGAACGGTTACCTCCCTTTCCTCCGCCCAGAGAATCTGGCACGCCCATGCAAACGCTCGAGAGATCATTCCTTGTGAACGAGTGAATGCTGGCAGTTTCTCAGTGTTTGAATGTACAAATGAAAACAGTCTTTTTTCAGTTCCTTCTGATCTGTGATCAGTAATTTCTGATGTGTAGCTAATTATTTATTATTCGTGCACACAATGCGGCTTCTCTCTCTCCAGACAGAACGGTGTTTTCGTGTTTTCTATCTTGTGAGTCAGTGTTTTTGTACGTCCTCGTCGCGTCTACCGGTTCTAAAATGTGCATACAGTCATGAGTTTCTGCTCAACATCGGCCTCACACACGCCGAAGCTCGGGCTGCACTGGCCGTTGGCCTTCAACATCCCCGACCCCCAGTACTGCATCTGGCCCACAGCGGAGGCACCAAACGCGGCGTGAGATTAAGCAGAAGGGGGGTAAGTTAAGCGTGAGCATATTCGGGCTAGCCAGCCTAGCCCCACAATAAACTGGATTACATTCGATTACTGCTGTTGTGTCTTTGTTTGCGCTGTGTACTCAACGCGCGTCACTGACGCTTTTATTTTATTTTAAAAATAATGCTATTATCAACACTTACTTTTAACTCGTTCATCTCGACAGCTGTAATGGTACGTGTATGTGTTACAATGTTGGTAATAATGATGAAGACGGACTCGGTGTGACTGGGACTCGTGTTTATTCAGAACTCTCAGATACAAACACAATAAACTCGCGCTGACTGACAGCGCTCTCATAACTCAGTAGGTACTATAAATAACTTTGTTAGCGATCGCTGAGCTCCGTCTCTGGTACATTAGTGATGTCCGGTTCGCGAACGATCTTTCTTTTGAACCTGTTCTTTTTAGTGAACCGAATCAGTTCACCAAATTGGACTGAATCGTTCTAAACGGTTCGCATCTCCAGTCAGCACTGATCCATAATTTACTAAAGTTACTAACTTTCTGACATGAGTGACAGTCCCTCCGACTAGAAATAGACTAATAACCTGAAGTATATGCTGTAACTACAACAGTTCAGACATGCTGAGAACTGATGTGAAGTGAACTCAGGTCCATCCGTCTCTCTGGCAGCAGCTCGTGCCTGGTAGACCAAGTTAAACCATGCCCCCTCCGCTCATTTAAAATACAAAGATGTCAGCCAATCACAACAGTGGGCGTTTTTACTGAAGTCTCACAGCAGACACGCCTCTTGAGGCAGGGCATTCAGCCACAGGGCAAACAGCAGTATTGAAAAAATGCCTTTTATTTCTAAATTATGACATTTTATGATGTAAAAGTCATACTAACAATATAAGTACACCTCAGGAAACATTATAAAATAATAGAAAAATGCCATGCCATGGGACCTTTAAAAGAACAGCTTTTATTTGAAATAGAACTATTTTGTAACATTATAAATGTCTTCATTGACACTTTTGATCAATTGAATGCATCCTTGATAAATAAAAGTATTAGTTTCTTTAAAAAACTTTGAACAGTTGTGTATTAATCAAGCGGCAACCTCCCCCACTTTCTCTTGAAGCCAATATGGAAGTGACTTAAACTGCAATTCATCGACTGGCCGCTAGGGACAGGCTCCAAAAGGGAGCAGAATCTCATTGAGCCCCATGTTAAAATGCCCAATTTTACAGCAGAAAAAAAAAACATGTTTACAGCCTGGTACAAATTGTGGTTTTGGTCTATATAGCTAATTTTGCCCTTCATGACAACTGTGAGGAGGTAATTTTTTTTATTTTTTATAAATCATTCGTTTACATTATATAAAGCCTTAAAGTTCTGCATAATTAAGGGCGTGGCCACTTTGAGTGACAGGTGGATTGTCGTTTGTCTGCTGTCTGTTAGTCATCACCAGAGCCGTTGAAAAACAGAATAACGACACTCCCATAGACTTCCATAGGAGCTGAGGAATGAGGAAGTAAAGCGTGTCATGGAGCGACCAGTAGTTCCAAACAACCAATAGTTCCAGCATTGAACCCCATTCATTTCATGTATCTCAAGCACACTCGCTGGCAAATTGATGAAATTACTGCATATTTTGCGATTTTATGGCATAAGTCGACCTCTCAGGAATATTGATTGAAGTGGTATTTTATGAAGCGCGTTAGAGTTAATGTTTATTGTAATATAATAGATCGTTAGACTCTAACTGCAGTTAGATAACGTGAGCAGCACTGTAACAGCTACTATATCCAGATACTATCTGTCATATTTCAACTGTTTTTAGTCTCTCTGAGATCTTTCTGTCGAATGCGTTTCTATGAAGTAGCCCATTCAAGGAATAACGTATAGCGGCCTGGATATAAAGAGTTTAATTACATTTTCTTTTACAGTCTAGTGTATGGTATTCATACTATAAATCAATAATGATGATAATAATAATATATATATTTTTATATTAATTAAATGTCTATTACATATTTTTTTAAATAAGCATTAAATTGCATCTAACAGCAAGTGAATATTTTTAAAATAATTTTTGGCAGTGCATTGAAATTTACTTGGCTTAAAAATCTGTTTGAATATTCATGATGTATCTTTGGAAGCCTTTTACATACTCAATTTCACCACATGGATCTATGAAATCTGTGTCTGTCATTGGAACTCCTTGCAGGCCATGAAATGGCATGGAGGCAGTGTAAGATTTCAGTATCTGGTGGCCTGCAGTGTCCAGGATAAATAAGCACTAGATTGTTTGTTTACTCTGTGAATGACAAGTGGGAGTAGAGAGACCGGGGGGAACAGATGGACAAGGTCTTCAGGGGGCTTCAGAAACACTTCAGTCGCAAAGCCGTTTCACCTCACTGAGGGGTTTGGCAAAGTCAAAGACATCCTCTTGTCTGCTCATTCTCCTGATGTTTGAAAATGAGCTCAGGCAGTTCCCTCACCACGCTCAGATCTGTCAGCCTGATTGGTGCCTCCATAACACCTCACACTTGTGTCGACAGCAGCTTTCGACAATCACGGCTGGCAAATCAGGCTGTTCTCTGACAAAAATGACCGGCGGACACCATCCTGTTTTTGACAAGGAGGGCAAGGCTCTGGTCACTCACGAGCGCATCTCATTGCTAACAGACCAAGACCGACTCTCGCAGTGCTCCCTGGAAACACACACCTGTTTCTGCACTAAAAATATCAAGGAACAATATCTAAGTCCATCTGTCACTTATGAGACTCCGCTGACATTTTTAATCAGATGGACAATGTGACTGTGCGGCGGTATTATTGAGCCACAAGTAAACAGCCAACTTTGGCCGTAGAGATTGGCTATAATTGAATTCAATATGATCTTCAATGTCAGAGAAGGAAACAAAGAGAGCTGGCCGATATGAGTAGACAGCCATAAAAGGCTGGCTTCAGTGCTTTTCTATGCAGTCGGCAAAATCCTTTGAGGTTCAGCCTTGCTTTGAGATTATTAAATCGGAAATACATCAAAGAATGAAGCGATGAATTGCCTATTATTGCCAAATTATTACTGTTTGGAGATGCAGCCAGGATTGTGTGCAGCTATTTTTCTCTCTCCACCCTTTAATACTTTCCTAGATTTCTGTCATGGGGATAATGCCTGCTACAAAATAAGCAGCAAATGTGCAATTTAATAACATAGCGACTGTACATTGCAAGGATCCCACCCTTCAATTCAAATGTACAAATTCCTTAAAATCAGAATCTAATAAAATAAAGCTCTGATTTGTGAAAGAGATGCAACCTTGTGTATTTCCTAAATGTCTACAATTACAATCACAAAGAACTGCAGTACTCAGTCACTAATGCTTGGGGAATTATGTGTGTCTTTTTACTCAACATAAGAGTCTACGAAAGAAGGCTGGAAGAGTAAATAAGGCAGCAACCGGGTTTAAACGATGGCGAAATTGGCCCCGGTGTGTAAAAAGGAGGCGGTAATGATCTTAACATCTCTCCTATAAATTAAATTCAAATAGCCATTTCATCCACTAATGGATGCATAATTCCAGAGTTATAATTGTACTCCATTAGATCATTTACTAGCCTGTGTCTCTGAAAGGGTACCATGGAGGAATGGAAAGCCAGGAAGTATCATCATGTACATCAGATACATTTTATCCGTTGTCAAATGCTTTCGTTCACTCGCGGAAAGAGCACCGTATAATCTCGAGCACCCGGTTCACATTCATTCTCTACTATTCCTCCTTCTTTCAGAGCTTTGGCAAGCTTTAAGCCGTGCCTGACAGGTCTATTTCGCTGTCCTTCACAGTCAGTATGTGCGGGTCCCTGGAGCTCCAGTTGGCTGCTGACCCTCTGGGGGATTATGTCTCTACACTAACCTGTGAGAGTGAGGGTTGAGGGGGTAATTAAAACTAAATAATAAAAGTTGCTCTTCAATCTAGGGGTGAAATTTCAGATCAATGAAGCCAGAGGGAGGGCAGCTGTTTCCTGCCCTAGGCGTACACTGCTTTACACAGCGTAATTTAAACACTAGGATACCGACTTAGTCTTCACAAATCCATTTTCTTTCTGAAACCATTTACACATTGAGTTAATAACCAAGGTTATTTTGTCACTGTCACTAGACATAAAAACAATTAAATGACAACGTCTATGTAAACTTAGACAAGAATATGACTGAAACAATACTTACAAACAATACATAAATAGCAATGGTTCTTGAAGAAAACACCACCCACTACATTCAAAACAGCCTGAAGGATTGTATTTGTTTCTTTGCTACAATACCATTGTCTTTCACAATGCATCTGAAAGCTAAAAACAAGTTTTGGAAATGCTAATTCTGCTCTAAATGCTGTGAAGTCAGTCCTGAAGTTACAACTAGCCATGTTAGTCATGATTGCATGGCAAGAAAAACATAACAAAACAGCAAATAATTCATTGTGCTCAAGAAAAACATGGTGCCTCATGTCATTGCAAACACAATGATGAAAGAGAAAATATGCAGGATTAAACAAAGCCTTTTGCATTCACAAAGGACAAATCCAAAAAAGAGGTCCAGTGCTGCTTTGGTATTTGCCACTGCAACATGTTACAAATTGTTGGTTTTGCCCTTGGTAAAATGCCTGTTTTAAATTTAAA
Organism: Romanogobio albipinnatus; assembly: GCA_023566225.1. Classification (NCBI taxonomy): domain Eukaryota; kingdom Metazoa; phylum Chordata; class Actinopteri; order Cypriniformes; family Gobionidae; genus Romanogobio; species Romanogobio albipinnatus. Next base: position 17,531,306 of record CM042250.1, read on the forward strand.
GGACAAAGGACAATGTCACAAAAGGGCTGTTTCTAAAATGAACCTAACCTTTTATCTGATATGTACTGTATGCTGTATGGTGCTGAAGGATTACCATATTTACAGGAATATAGTAATGATGACCTTATTCAAAATAACATGCCATTAAGAACTGAATTGAGATTAAGGGTGTGTTCACACTTGTAGTTCGGTTTTCTTGGTTCTTTTAGTCCAGACCAAAAAAAGAAAATAATACATTTATTCCTGGTTCGCTTAGCGTTCACGCAGTCATTTTTAAGACCGAACCTAAAGATACAAAAACATATTTTGAAACAGACCTTACCAAAGATCTAAAACAATGCTGTGTTCTAGGCTAAATGCCATTAAAACTTGTAGTACAAGTTTTTAGTTTATGAAGTACACTTTGAAGTGTACTTTCAGTAAACTACTAGTTTAGTAGTTTTATACTGCAAGTATAGTGAACATATCACAGTGAACTATTTATATATTATTTTTGCACTTTAAGTATACTACTATGTTACTATTTAGGTTTACATTTTTTATACTTGAAAATACCCTTAACTCTTTCCATTTTAAAAACATTTTATTCTAGATACATGCATCCTTTTAATCAACACTTGAATGTGGGTAAGTTTAATAAAAAAGGCACCATTTAAGCAAAAAAAACTTTTTGTCAGACTACATCCAAATTGAATTCAGAATGATGATCAAAACGAAGAAGGAGTAAATCGCGCCTATCAAGAGCCCCAGAGCTACACAGTTGTTTCCTTTTCATGGGTTAGACGTTTCATCCAATAACGTTAGGCAGTTTTGAACGTATATGCTGTTTAATGTTTGATGATCACATTGTTTTACATTTGCGTAAACAATCTTCTATCACTTGTTTCTGCTTCATCCGCTGTGTTTTGATCCTGAGATTCTGTACTATAATTCTGTACTAGGGCGTAATAGCGCCCCTACCGTATAACAGTGAAAACACGGATAGCCGAAAAATTCAGTCAATGGTGGGGAAAGAGTAAAATAGATTTTAAGTAAATTACACTACCAGACTAGCCTAGAAATCTAGACGCACCCTAGCGGCATCAAATCTAATTTGCAGCCAGGGTCATATAGCAACTCTCCGTGGGCTTGCGAGCTGGAAAAACCAAACTCTGGTCAGGCCAATCACATCATGTATAGAGTCGGTGGGCGGGCGGGCTTAACATAATGACGGCAGAAAAAACAAAGCCTAAACAAAGAAGCTGGCAAACAGCGGCCTTTTGAATTGCCCTTTGGCCGCGACTCTGGAAAACTTGGAGTTAAGCTTTTCTTTGAGAAAAGAACAAAGAACTGCACTGAAGTCATTCTTAAGAAAGAAAGATGTGTTCGGAGTTTTGCCGACTGGATACAGCAAAAGTTTAATCTATCAACTAGCTCCGCTTCACCTTCTTCATTGCTCTGGTTGGTTGTAGCGCTATCCTATTGCATGCAGAGGGAATTTAAAAGACAACCGTTTATCCCGCCCCTCGGATTGAGCCTTGCCAATGGTGTGTTCCCAGACCCAACATCTTGATGTGGGTCTGGCTTGTCAGGCTACTACCAGACTAGCCTACACAAAAATTCAGACACTCAGAATTAGGAACATATCCGTTTTCTTAATAAATCTGAATAATTTTTAGTTTAAAGAAGTACACTAATAGCACACTTGAATAAACGTCTTTTTTTGTAAGGACTATTGTGAACAATTTCCTAAATGCTTTAATTTACCCCAAATTCTTCAAATTTGCAGAGCCAAACAAACTGAAGCAGGCTTACAAGATTTATTTGAATTACAATTCAGTAAATATAGCTTCAGAAGGATTGGAATATTGAGCAAGAGTCTTATGGACCCTTTTATGGTGCTTTTGTGTCCTTTTTTGAGGCATGGGCACACAGTACAATTATCCTTTTTTGTTCCACAGAAGAAGAAAAGTCATACGGGTTTAGAACAATATGAGGGTGAATAAATTATGACAGAATGGTCATTTTTGGATGAACTAACCCATTATTCTACATAATGTGAGGCATGGAAAAGCAAATTCTAACTTATGAATGGGAAAGGATAAACACAAAATTTTGCCCAAGCCTGATTTCATGATATTTTTAGCTATACTATTTCTTAGTAATGCAAAACATGAATGAGACTGACCGTGATTTTTCTACTCCATGCGCTAAACTAGGCTAGTCCTGTCTCACTGGGAGACATCATTAATCCTCAATACGTTCTTTCAGTGTTGCAATCAACAGAGACTGAAGTGTCATTGCACTCTCAGACTGACCTGGTCCTTCTTCCCCGGTGAGTTCGACAGGAGTGTGAACACAAAAGCCAGCAGTGAAGGGTCAGCTCCTTGCCTGGAGGGGTTTGCCGTTACACTGCATGGCCTGATGAGCTTTTCTTCGAGTGCTGCGTGGTTGGTCTGAAAACTCATTTGTTGGTGGAAACCATAGAGAATTATTTCACAATATGATTTATCTTGATAACTACTGAGTGAATTAATTTCTTATTTGTATAAATCATACATCAATCCCATAATTTTTTTTTCTACAAGAACCAATTTCAGGATTAATATTCTCTAGAGCAATTTTTTTTCATATTCATTATTTCTGGTAGCAACCCTATAATGATTACTTATTACTTATTATTTCAGTTCCCTTAACTCACAAAAACTATATTTTATTGCACTATTACAAAATACTATTTAAACTGAACAATGCATTCTATGAAATAAAACCATTGGCAACTTAAATGGGTTTGTCAGAGCAAAGAAAAGAACACTTTTTGACCAATTACTAACAATTTTTGCACAACTAAACAATTATGCCTAGTAGAGTGCAAGGATAAGTTTGTTGCGAGCTGTATTTTATAACAATGTCAGTGAAATGAGATGGTAACTATGCACTCACCCTTTGCCACAGACACTGCAGATCTATGAAAGTGTGAGCCTTGTTGCTAGGATACAGACCATGGCTCCTTAAAGGGAGCACTGGAGATCGGAGAGAAATGGGAAGAGATTTTTTGAAACTAATGGCTTTTCGATGAATTTTGAAATAGAAATGATCAATAGATATAATTGCACCTAACTGTACTGGTTTATTTTTTGTTCAACATAGCTTTCTCTCTCTGACCTACACAACACAGCACAGCACAGGAGGCAATAACAAATACTATACACAGGAAATACTTTTTTTGTCTGTGTTAAATGCCTAAGTTATGTATATTATATGTAAGGAATAATGTACAGGCTTGACATTAACTTATTTGCTCACCAGCCACTGTGGCTTGTGGTTTTCTAGCCACTCAGCATTTTCATTGGCCTCAATTTTGACATCGATACCATGGGCAAAAGCTGCCATATAGATATTTTTAATATTATCTCATAATTTGGCAGCAGGTATATTAGGTTGCTGTCACTCTAAGACTTGATACGCAGATCCATTGATTATGCTGTTACACACGCGTTTTCTTTCTCAACTGTTCACGTTCACTTAAAACATAACTGAATGTGTTTTACGTGAATACTCGCCAAGAATGACATTTTGCCATTATTTTGTGTTTAACTGTTTAAGTGCAATAAGCAGTGAAAACGAACTCAAGGCAGCTTTATGTGCCCGCACTTTGGGTGTGAGCACAAAATCTGTGGGAATGAGTAAAGTTATGCACAGTACTCACAATCCCACACCGAAATTCAAGCCCTGTATGACACCAATATTCATCCGGAGCAAATGAAAGGAGGGAGTGAGGGAAGATGGGTTTGTGTGTCAACTCGCTGCCGGAGAGATGAGAGAGAGAGAAAACGCAGCTGGTATTGTGTATCTATTCTGCGGAAAATTAGTATTGGAAGTGTTAGATATATTTCAGTATTGATATGTATCGCAAAATTATTATATTTCAGATGCCTCAAATGACTATTGAAAAATGTGTATATTATATATAAAATTCAACCCGCCAAATTAGCTAGTAGTAGGATTGACTGAGTTACATGCCAACGCTAAAATCCACCCGCATTTGGTGGGCTGGTGGGTGTTAATATCAAGCCTGGTTGACATAGTTCCAAAGTTAGTCAGTAGAACGTCTGTTGGGGGAGCACCAAAATAAAGTGTTAGCAGACATTATGCAGGCAGTCTACTAATACTCTAATGACTATTATTAGATTTGATTTTGTGTGTGTGTGTGTGTGTGTGTGTGTGTGTGTGTGTGTGTGTGTGTGTGTGTGTGTGTGTGTGTGTGTGTGAGATGACACATAAGAGTTGCATAGGCAGCTGTGCTGAGATGGCTTTCTCTCTTTCTGTCAACAACAGCTCTGACCCCATAACCCATTGTCTTAATTACATGTAGGATTAAAATGGATTGTCGTCCTTTAGAGATCCATTGTGAATTTTATTAGGCAGCCTGGTTGCAAGGTCCTTGAGTGGATAATTAAAACAGAAAGGCAGTTTGAGTGATGAATTCAAAAATTCAGCCACAGAAATTATTCAAATGGTTAAACAGTTCTAAGGCATCATATGGGAGCTGTTATCTTCTTATTAATAAAACTGTGGAATGAAAAAAAAGAAACTGTGGTGAAACATGCCTTGGCGAATAAATCTTTGGTATCCCTGTGGACAATTTGAAGGTTCTTTTGGAGTGCAGGTGCTCCTGACACCTCTGTATCATTTATTCTCCACCTTTCGGCCATGACATTTAGTTTCTCCCCAAGTAACAGCAGAAGGGCCAATCAGAGATGAGAAGAGCAGATGTGTTGAGTTGCACTCCTTTGCTCAGAGAGGTTTGTTTTAAATGTTTGTGTGACAGGAGCGGGGCATCATTAGGGAACTTGCACACACATGAGCACTGGCTAAGAATGCAAAGACCCGCTTACGCTGACAGAAAACAGAATGGCCTCCTTAGACACCCTGATCTTGATGTCTTCATCAGCTATAGACAATCGATAGATGTGAGGAACTGTAAGGAACACTTGCCACCAAAGAGCGTTTAAAATAGCCTGTTAGTAAAATGCATTTTGCTTCCTGCTACCTTAAAAAAAGAGAGAGTTTTATCTGATGAGATGAGCTCACAAAATTACAGCCATGTCGAATAATCTTCAGTTCTACTAAATTAGCAGAGGCCATTTGCATTTTGGAATGCATAAATATACCCGTGAGATTTTCCCAGATGATGTGTTGTAGGAGAATCTCCAATTTTCCATGCAAAATGCAGTGACCCTTCTGACCCAAGACAAATGGAACCACCTATAAGCTTAACATTCTAATCATTCTGAGATGATTGAAAGTGGTAACACTTTTATTCATAATATTAACACGTTTTATATGATATAGTGATTAAGAGATCTTTAATTTGAAATTTGTGTTTCATGATAGCTTTACTGTTTAAATTTGACTGAAAAGCCTATAATAGGCAGCTATAATAGCACTATGGAAATTACCCCACAAAGTATGACAACATTTTCTGCAACTGAGGAATGTTTTCACAAAATGTTAACCTTTGTTCCACAAACTTATTTGTTTTCTTGGGGTGGAAATGTTCAATATTTTTTTTGCCAAGTTATGTACCAATAAAAAAATCTGACCTTCAAAAATAAATCTACAGCGATATACTGGGTTTGCACAATGTCGTTATGACCGTAGTCTCGAGGTGACATTCTATTTGGAGCTGTTCATGTCAATGGACTGGGAATTATGAATTTCTAGCAACACTATCAATGCCTAAATGAATCTTCAGAAGTCAGGCAGTCAGTGGTCACCGTAATACAAGAGATATCAGAAAATTTCCATCTTGCAATGTGTATTTATGAGCTCTACGAAGACGTCAACGCTTTATGGTAATTACAACATGGCGTGAACGCACATATATATTAGGTGTGTTCGACTTGTAACCAGACAGTTGACGGTAGCCATTGACTTCCATAGCATTTTTTTCTTACTATGGAAGTCAATGGGTGTCGTCAACTGCCTGGTTACCAACATTTTTTAAAATATCTTATTTTGTGTTCAACAAAAGAAAGAAACTCATACAGGTTTGGACCAACATGAGGGTGAGTAATCGATGACAACATTTACATTTTTAGGTGAAATATCCCTTTAAAGAGACAGAACAACAACAACCACAGATGCTTGCATTGCCAAACACTTGTGTGAGGGGGTTATGAGATAGCCACACATTTAGCTTACAAAGACATTTTTACCAGACATAATTTCTGGAGAAAAATAACGCAGACACTGGACAAAGATTAAACTTTCTGGCGCATACACACGCTATAAATGGAGTATACTTTGAAAGGCAACATGTTCGACTGTATATTTTGGGAGAAGGATAGATCGAAATACTTTGTAAATGTACTTGGTAAATGTACTTGTAAATGTACTTGGTGTAAACATTTGCAGAGCTTTTTTGTGAATAATAATGTGCCAGGTTTTAATGTTGTAGAATCCTGAAGGCAAATATAACTGAATAAAAATGCTAAATTAAAATATAAAATATATCTCATACTTTAACCAGGCTAGAGAATTACAATGTGGTATTCTGGTTTCTGTTCGCTGTTAATGTAATCAGTGTTCAGAGTGGTCTGGATGACAAAATTACAGCACCTCAGCACTAAAACAGCATTTTAAATGTCATGGATTTTTTTTTTGCACATACTACTGTGGTTGTCTGATTAGCACTACTAAGAGGAAGACAAAATTGGCAGCTTCCAAGAGAGCAAGTTTGATGACTTAAGCATCTATAAAAGTCAGTCTTCTGAATGTTGCATGACAAGCCAACATAATAAAAATTCTCCTCTAAAGATTCAGTTTTGCTGAGGACCTGATTAAGTGACCTGAATGAAACCGCAAAGCCATGTGGTGTATTGACATGATGCTAGACAGATTTATCTCAATAGAACACAGAATGTCTTTACCTAATGTATTTTTCCACAAACAAATGATACATAAGCACCAGGAATACATCTTCATCTAAATATGTAATTTGATTTCTCGCTCTCGTAATGTGGGTAAGTTTAATAAAAAAAAAAAACATTTTAAACCAAACGTTGAGAAAATTCCTTTTTTGTCAAAGACTTGATCAATGATTGACAATGATCAAAACATACAGTAGATTGAGTAGATTGAGTAGATTGAGTCCATCAACACCCCCAAAGCTTCACAGTCCTAAAGCTTTATGGGTCGACATTTCATTCAGTAACAATAGGCAGTTATCATTTACATGCTGTTTAATGTTTGATGATTGTGTTATTTTACAATTTTCTATCACTTGGTTCAGCTTCTTCTTCCCCTGTGTTTTGTTCCGGAGATTCTGTATTAGAAGATGTGTAATAGCACCCCCACCGTATATCAGTGAAAACATGGATAGCTTGAAAATTCAGTCAATAGTGGGGAAACAGTAAAGGTGAATTTCTGAAGCCTGACGTCTATGTTAGCCTGACGTCGTCATACTCCGATTCTAGTCAGAATATAAGTCTGATACTGCTCCATTGGGCTGTGATTATGGGGGCGTGTTTCAACCGAACCAGGAAAGAAAATGCCTCTACACTCAATTGGATAGACCTACAACCGATCAGAGCATCAGAGCAAGTGACGTATGTTGAGCGACGCATAGTTGTCAACAGAATTCAACTGCACACACGCTGGAAGAAGTAGAAGGAGAAGATGAGTCTAAACAGTCTTTGCCGATGTTGTAAAAAGAATTTAAGGATACATGGAGTACTTACTAGTGTTGGGCAAGCTACTCTGAAACTACTTGTAAGTTAAAATAGTTAAGTTACATTCAACCTACCCTTTTGAAAAAGTAGTTAGTTACACTACAAGTAACTTTCAAAAAGTAGCTAGCTACATTGAAACTACTTTTTTTTTTTTTTTTTTTACAATGACATTGTAACAAATACATTTTTAATGAAGAATGTTATACTATTTGGGGTTTACAAGCAACATAATGCAATGTAATTATGATTACAAATAGTATGGGGTGAATTCAGGTTTAGGTTTATTGAGACACTTTTCCCCCAGTCATTTCAATGGCAAAAACTGTCAGAATCATTTAATTTTAATGATTAAATGATCCTAACTAACAAAGTGCAAAATGGCTACAAATTAGACTAAAGAAGACATACATGAACTGCGTGTATTCAACCCATTTTTGAGCCACAACAATACATTTCTGTCAGATTGTCAGGGAGCTCAATCTGAGCAAAGAACATGACAAATAACAAATAAAAAAAAAACTTTAAATACAGCTTTTCAATTTTTTTTTTGTGTGTGTGCCGTGGGTGTGTGCGTGAGTGTGCATGGGTGAGAAAGAGAGAGATGGCTTTACTTCAGTCAAGCAATAATTTCTATACTAAATTTACCCTATACTATAGCCTTCTTATCTGGATTGAAGCAGCAAACATTCAGTGTAAGAGTAAACAAATGACATAACATTATTTAATATTTGAATCACAGCTTATAGTGTTTTGACATCGACAACCCAAGTGCATTTTACCTCAAACTTGCGACTAGTTTACTTTCTAAAGTAGCAATCACTTCTCGGGTCGACATTAACACACTGACAACATTATATTCAGAATTAAAACATTTTTATACCACTTTTTAATGTGCAATTGTGTAAAGGTGTTCACGAGATACCAACCTTTCGCCAACTTGCTTTCAACGTCGAACACTCGTGGAGGGGAGGGGCTGTGTGTGTGTGTGTGTGTGTGTGTGTGTGTGTGTGTGTGTGTGTGTGTGTGTGTGTGTGTGTGTGTGTGTGTGTGTGTGTGTGTGTGTGTGTGTGTGTGTGTGTGTGCATGCGCTGTGAGAGAGACGCGTGAGTGAGAGACACAGGGAAAGGAAATGCAGCTGAAAGTTATTTGTTCTATGAAAGACATCGCTCGTTCTTGTCAGAAATCAAAACGCAATGTAGCTTTTGGTTGCGCTACACCGCTACTTGCTGGATAAAGTAGTTAGCTACTGGAAAAGCTACACTGTTTTAAAAGTAACTGAGCTACTGACAAGCTACTGAAAAATGTAGTTAAGCTAGTACAGTTTCTACTTGTAGCTCGCTACTGCCCAACACTGGTACTTACTAACACAAATTAGTAAAGGTGAATGCATATACGAACAAGTTCTCTGTTTAGGATTAGAACGAATTCAACCCAAGCACTCTTTGGTGATGTGGATGATTACGTTACTGTTGATCATCTGTCCATCATTGCATAAAGCCCGCCCTGACAATTTGGTTGGTCCGAACAGCTCTGGTTCGAGCATAGTTGCTCCAACACGGATCAAGTCCAGACCAAACTTCCCGACCTCAAATGTTGTTCGGCTGTCATCCAGGCTAATGTACACTTAGTGGACTCATTCATTCATTTCCTTCATTGATTCTATATGACCACCAGTGGACTAGGCTACACAAAAAATTTAGATATTCTGAATGAGGAACATATCTGTTTTCTTTATAAATTAATATTTTCAAACAATGTAAGTTTATAAGACTGTATGTAAAACGATGTGAAAAAGTATATTTAATAGGCTGCTCAGTCAAAAGAATAAACACAACTATGAGCCAAGTATACTTAGACCTAGTTCCCTTTCAAGGGAACTCGAGCTGCGTCACCGCTTTGGGAACGCCTCTGCGTGTCTTCCTCCGAGGAGGTTGATATCTGTAGCATCGATGCAGGGGGTGAGGACTCGTCACTTCAGTCCCCTGCAAGTAAGGAGCTTATGGATGTGCTGAGCAGAGCTGTGGCCAGATTACACATTGACTGGCCACAAGAACAACATGAGCGAGCTGCCGTAAAAAGCAGACTCGACGAGCGCTTTCTCCCCGCGCGCTCTGTTCAGCCTCCTCAAAGGAGTCTGCCGTTTTTCCCGGACCTCCACACCGAGGTGTCGAGGTCTTGGAAGCGGCCCGTGTCTTCACGCATTTTCACCCCGCATACGTCAGTATACAGCAATATTGCGGGGTGGAAAAGACACCGTTGTGGTCAGCTGCCTCGGGTTGAACAGGCGCTTGCGAGCCATCTGTAACCTGAATCTGCGTCGACCATAAAGGCTCCGACTTTGCCCACAGAACCGCTAAAAGTTACATCTTCTTTTGCGGGCAAAGCGTACTCGGCAGCAGGTCAGGCCACCGCATGTCTGCACACCATGTCTATCGTGCAGGGCGCAGCAGAAAGTGAGTGTCGCCACTCGTACACCCCCGCAGAAATGGTCGTCGGGTGCGCGGCGCTCACGGGCGCAGCTTTCTAAACCCAGGGCTGATCTGAGGACAGTCTTTGTGGCGAGGAAGGCTGCGTCAAAGAAGTCCTGGCGCCTCTGGGCCCAGGACAGTGAAGGTGATCCCCTCCGCGGGCGCACGGTGCTTACCGCTGTACACGGTACCCGTGGGTCCGCGGTACCCTCACGGGCTCAGTCCGCCAACCTCGCCCGAGTGCCGGGGCGTGAAGGGGCCCTGCGGGTCATCCGAGGATGGCCCGCACCCTCTTCGGAGGGAAACCATGCCGTCGAGTCAGTCGTTCCCTGCCGGTTCGCCGCTTCAGGGCGTTGCACTCGCGGTGCAGAATACATCAGAGACCAGCCTCGAGGGGCTGGTTCCCTTAGTAGATTTTGTGTCAGAGTGGGAAAATATGCCTCACATATCTCGTTGGGTCCTGCGATGCGTAAAGTTGGGGTATCCTCTCGGACTGGATGCGATGGTACAGGAGTGGCCGAGGCTACCCCTGTACGCTTTCCCCCCGATCGCTCTGCTTCCAGGAGTTCCAGAGAGAGTGCGCCGGGACGGGGCCCGTCTTCTGCTAGTAGCCCCGTTCTGGCCGGGCCATGTATGGTTCCGGATCTGGTGTCTCTCCTCGACGGCTCTCCCCTGGAGATCCCGTTCAGGAGGGACCTTCTCTCTCAGGCGGGCTGAGTTTTTGTTCACCCCCGCCCGGAGTTGTGGAAACTGTGGGCTTGGCCTCTGAGGGGGCCCAGCTCATAAGTTCCGGTCTCTCAACTGAGGTTGTTGAGACCATTCTACACTCCAGAGCTCCCTCTACGAGGAAACTTTACTACCTAAAGTGGAGACTCTTCACCTTGTGGTGTCGAGATCGCCTGCGGGATCCAGTTACCTGCCCTGCGAGCGTGGTGCTGGAGTTCCTGCAGGAGAGATTCTCTGCTGGGTTAGCCCCCTCCACACTAAAGGTGTACGTGGCGGCCATAGCTGCTTACCACACTCCTTTGAGTGGAGTTTCATTAGGGCAACACCCACTAGTAACCCGTTTCCTCCGTGGAACCTTGAGGTGAGGCCTGTGACACGCACCAGGGTGCCGGCCTGGGACTTAGCCATCGTCCTTCAAGGCCTTTCCGAGGCTCCCTTTGAGCCGCTCAAGGAAGTTGCTGAAAAGTTTCTCACTTTCAAGACATTATTTCTTCTTGCTATTTGTTCTCTAAAAAGAATTGGGGACTTGCAAGCCCTCTCTGTTGCACCCTCGTGCTTGGAATTTGCTGTTCGGTCCCACTCCACTAGGAGTATGGCTGCCTCTCAAGCTCTCTTAGCAGGGGCCTCCCTGCAGGAAGTTTGTGGTCCTCACCGCATACTTTTGTCAGGTTCTATGAGCTAGACATTAATACTACTCCTGGGTCTCGGGTGCTCGCCTTGTAGCTTTCACAGGCGGGCATCCAGACTCGCATGGGGACGTGGGTATTCTCGTTCCCAAAGCGGTGACACAGCTCGAGTTCCCTTGAAAGGGAACGTCTCGGTTACGACTGTAACCTTAGTTCCCTGATTAGGGAATGAGACGCTGCGTCACCCGGCCATACTCCTCGCATGCCCGCAAGCGCCTTGTTTCAGGCTTTCTTCAGAAGCTAACGGCGTGTGTTTGCCGGTGTGCTTTATAGCTTCCGGGTCTATGACGTCACCCGCCTATGACGTTCCGTCTCTCTATTGGACTGATGACATACGTGCTTCACGACGCAATCACGCAGGCGTTCCCAAAGAGGTGACGCAGCGTCTCGTTCCCTAATCAGGGAACTAAGGTTACAGTCGTAACCGAGACGTTTCACAGACAGGGCTTAGACTAAGCCAGGATTAGGTCATAGTTAAATTAGGATATTACAGTAGTATTACTGTAAAACATTACTGGTGTACATCTTGAGACAAAACAATGGAACTGACTTATTTTAAGATATGTCAGTGCAAGCTGCTTTCAGGTAAAACAGCTCAAACATGCATTTTAGTCTGGGACTAGATTGCCTTGTCTGTGAAACCGGGGGTTAAAATACTTAATTATACTTTTAAGTATATTTCGATCAAAAGATTGAGTACAAGTATAGGCCAAATGTACGTAGACTTTTCTGTCAGTATACAGTGGCAAGAAAAAGTATGTGAACCACTTGCAGAATCTGTGAAAATGTGAATAATTTTAACTAAATAAGAGGGATCATACAAAATACATGTTATTTTTTATTTAGTACTTTCCTGAATAAGATATTTCACATACTTTTTTTCACATATTGTCCAAGACAAAAAATAGCTGAATTTATTAAAATAACTCAAATAACTCAATTCAAAAGTTCATGAACCATTAATTCTCAATACTGTGTGTTGTTCCCTGGATGATCCACGGCTGTTTTTTGTTGTTTTGTGATGGTTGTTCATGAGTCCCTTGTTTGTCCTGAGCAGTTAAACTGCCCAATGTTCTTCAGAAATATCCTCCAGGTCCTGCACATTCTTCAGTTTTCTAGCATCTTTTGCATATTTGAACCCTCTCCAGCTGGGACTGTATGATTTTGAGATCCATCTTTTCACACTGATGATTGAGGGACTCAAACAGAAATACTAAAAAAGGCTGAAACATTCATTGATGTCCCAGAAGGAAACTCGATGCATTACGAGCCGGGGGTGAAAACTTTTGAGCAGGATGAAGATGTCCATATATATATATTTTTTTAATTTAGTACTGCCCTTCGAAAGCAACAGAATATACTTGCATATTTCCCAAATATAAGACAAATTGAGTACAATTTACCTTGAACTTCAAATACAACAAGTTTTCACCCCCAGCTTTTAATACATCGTGTTTCCTTCTGGAGCATCAGTGAATGTTTCAACCTTTTTTATTAGTTGTGTTTGAGTCCCTCAATCATCCTCAGTGTGAAAAGATGGATCTCAAAATCATACAGTCCCTGTTGGAGAGGGTTCAAATATGAAAAAGATGCTGGAAAACTGAAGAATGTGCAGGACCTGGAAGATTTTTCTGAAGAACATTGGGAAGTTTAACTGCTCAAGACAAACAAGGGACTCACAACCATCACAAAAAAACAAAAACAGCCGTGGATCATCCAGGAAACGACACACAGTATTGAGAATGAATGGTTCATAAACCTTTGAACGGGGTTATTTTAATAAATTCAGCTATTTTTTTGTCTTGTGGACTATATGTAAAAAAAAAATGTATGTAAAATATCTTGTTCAGGACAGTATTAAATAAGAAATAACATGCATTTTGTATGATCTCTTTTAGTTAAAATTATTCACAGATTCTGCAAGTGGTTCACATACTTTTTCTTGCCACTGTAAGTCAAGTATACTTAAGTGCAATCTTAAGTATATTTCTGAGAAGTATATCAGACTGAAAGTTAGTTTAAAAGAAGTACTAATAGCACACTTGAATAAACTTTTTATTTTTTTTAACTAAGGGTAGTCTTCATTTTAGTCAATTTACTTTTTTATTCAATATATAACAATTGGCTAAATAAAGACTAGCTTAGTGTCAAACGTTTATATATTTTATTTCATATCCACTGCAATAGGCTTTATGTTATTTATCAAATCATAGTTACATTCTTTAATAATTTAGATTTGATCAATTATCAAATTGATGCTTTCAATGATGTCAGACCTGTTAAGCAGCAGCTGCTACAAAAGTGTTCAGGATAAACAAATGATCATAAATGATTTATAAATGGACAAACTCTCTGAGAGGGAAGTGCCCATATTCAGTCATCATGTTTCACTGAAAGATAAGAAAAACAAGAGTGAAAGTGCAAATAGTTTGTTTAACCACACAGAAGAAAACAGAAAAATCTAGTCTGTCATGTTTTACAAATGCTTAAGGATTTAAAAAAAAACAACAACAACAACAACAACACATATTGGCACTTATCTCCTGAGGACAGGTGCTCCGGTTTGCAGTAAATAAATGCTACCCAAGGCAGTTTTCTGTAAAATTGGCATATAGTTGGTATATAGTGCTGAAAATATGCCATAAAAGCAATTGATCTGAACCAACTTGAGTCTTCCACAAGGCAATCAGATTGTTGTTTTAGAGATATTTATATACAATTGCCTTAGAGTATATAGTTTGTAACTGTGTAACTGAAAAAAGATGAATGATAGCTCCATGAATAGCATGAGAATGTGACTTGAATGTCCTTCACCTAATAACCAACTGGGTTGTTACAGAAACACACCACATAGCACATAGTATTACTAGCTAAATAACCTTGTTGCATCACACTTTACAAATTACATGTCTGTTTTACACCTTATACCATCCATCAAGACAAAACTGATGCTTGTACGAAATTCAAGCTGACATTTTCGTGTGGTGAAATATAAGATGACAAAGATGTTTTAAAAAAGAATGGGGAAAGCATTATTCTTTCTGCTCATTTTAATATACTCAACTGTCTTTTCTTTCGAATATGAGACCAGAAAGTGACAGGGGCCATTGTGATGAGTTCAGTGCATTCCCAGCCCAGGAGGCCATGATTCATAGCACTTTAATTGGAATAATGTATGAAATGAGTCATGCTTGCAGCCAGGAACGTTAACTCCCAGCTTCGCCAGTCTCGACAGAGATCAATGCACCTAACCTCAATTCAAGAAAACATCCTTTAATGGATACCCTGGGGAATCATGCCAAGCTTCTACTCTTCACTTATTTATTTATTTTTTAATTTGCGCGACTGTACTGCACACTTTCTAATTACCCACTGGAGTACAAAGGGGCTTGTGTCAGAATGCAATTTTTAAATCCCAACACACTAAACAGTGGTGTTTTATCATCTTCATTCAACTTGTGATGTGCAGGTTTATTGTCTCTTTCATGCCTTGATAGTTATGGGGAACATGTTCAGACGAGAGCTGTAAAGTACCTTGTGCTGTGGTAAAGATGCTCTAACAGCACAACATCTCGCATTTATAGAGAGCTTAATGCTTGAGATTAATGAGGTGTTGCAATGATGCCGTAATATAATAGAGTTTTAGTACAATAAGTGATATAGTTTTAGTCTCTCTGAAAACTGCTAAAACAAGTGTGACCTTTGGAGACAGTCTTTTACCTCTCATTTGCTTTCTTTCATTTCAGAAGGAAATTAAATCCATTAAATACATGCTTTTAGCTCGTTTAGACCTGACAGGAGACTTTTCTCCCCCATTTTGTATGAAGGTTTTCTCAACCGTTATGAAAGAAAATGTGAATTCCAGACGCATTATAGCTGTTTTCTTCAGTCAGGAGTCCTGCATTTTATATCTGAGCTTTTGTGTGAGGTGTAATTTTGTTTGCCTGCATTCTTCAAAATAAGATTTTTTAATGGCAAAAGCACAAAGGCTCTCTCACCTGGCATAGGTTTTAAAACCTTCATAGGTTTTCATAGGATATATCTTTATAGGCTCAGCTTCAGGGATCTAGGTTTTATATCGGGCATCAGGTAGCGGCTAACAGTGGTGGGGTAATGCATTACAAGTAATGTGAGTTACATAACAAGATTCCTTTAATTTACAACAACATTTTGTTTCCAAATAAGTTACACAAGTTGTTTTCCCATTTATTGACTGACATGTTGAGAGAAATCATGAGTAAGTGCAGAGGCCTTGCTGTGTAAACATGATGGTTAGTGTAGTTCGAGACTAATAGTGAGCAAGCATGTATTTACTCATCTCACTTTCACAAAAACAGATTCAGTATTCCTCAAAATGAATAAAATCTGTGAAATGCAAACTCAGAATATTAAATTGTTACATAACACAAATATACTTTATGTATTTAATATCACTTTATTAAGCAATGTCTTCCTGCCGACCTTTGATGATCGAGTTCAACCATATAAGCAAAAATCCCAATATGTGTTCACATTTGTGTTTCATTTTGTTTGTTTCTACTGCTAAAGTAAGAGTGCTGAACTTACTTCTCCTGTATCCTATTCTTCTGTAATCAATAATGGAAGCACAGCTGAAAGATTTGGCTGAGCCCTCTACCCTACAAGCGTGAATTTGCATTTCCTTCAGTCTTAGGCTTATTCATTTCACTTAGGTCTCTATTTTAAAGGGTTACTTCAATAATTTAGTATTAAGCTTTGTATATAAACTGGGTCATTTATGCAGTAGAAATGTGAAATTATTTTTGAATTTGGTGCCTTCTAGACTGAGAAAATACAGAAAATGTATTTTTGTCTCATGTGGATGAAAGACAACAACTCCCAGAATGCACTTGCTTCGCTGCCCTACGAGGCCACTCCATACATAGTCGTTTTGATCTTCATAGTAATACAATCATTTAGTTCAGTTAGAGAATAAACACTACAATTAAAAACTGAACGTGTCTTTTCAATAAAGTGTGAGTGAGCCAAACGAAAGTCACGGCACAGACGCAGCAGTGTCAGATTTCATTCCTCGGGAAGAGCTGAGCAGAGCTGAGGTAACGTTACGCGTCAGTCTGGCACGTTTTCAGATCGCATATGGAAGCTAGAAGTTGAAACACTCACTTTACTCTGCACTGTGCTCCGTTATGATTGTCCGTGCGGCCGTCTGTGTCTTACATTCTGTGCATGAGATCTCTCCCCTATGGGCGGGTTGATAACATGTGGAACAGCTACATCTAGTGGCTGTAGTCTTTAGCCTCTGGCCAAAAATTACTCCGATGACGCAAAATGACGATATTTGCGTCATCGGAGGATTTTTTTCCAGAAATAAAATGCACAATTCTCTCGTCTCAGGGGGATATGAGGGGGGAAAGTACCATCATTTGAACATACTAGCGGGTTTCTGCTGATACAAAGCCTAATGCTAAATCACTGAAGTGACCCTTTAACTATCTAAGTGCATGATCTAAAGCGCAAGTGCACTTTTGCTAGTTTAATGATGGGGAAAATGGTTGGCGCGCCCGGCGCATGCTAAAAGGGTTGTCCCTATTCTCTTAGTGAGTAATAGGTGTATTTTAGGCGCAATGTGCAATAAACCATTCAGAGTCTCTCATTTCCCATTCCCTTTAAAAGCCAGTTGCGATTTGCACCATGGAATATTCGCTATTTACATGGCGGAATTTGCGAGCGGAAAGACTGAACATTTCTCCAAAGAGGAATCCTTTTATTTTTCATATTTAAAAATATTTAAATATTTTATTATATTTTACAAATATTATATTACTAACACGCTTTAAATAACAATATATATACACTCACCTAAAGGATTATTAGGAACACCTGTTCAATTTCTCATTAATGCAATTATCTAACCAACCAATCACATGGCAGTTGCTTCAATGCATTTAGGGGTGTGGTCCTGGTCAAGACAATCTCATGAACTCCAAACTGAATGTCAGAATGGGAAAAAAAAGGTGATTTAAGCAATTTTGAGCGTGGCATGGTTGTTGGTGCCAGACTCAGGTCTGAGTATTTCACAATCTGCTCAGTTACTGGGATTTTCACACACAACCATTTCTAGGGTTTACAAAGAATGGTGTGAAAAGGGAAAAATATCCAGTATGCGGCAGTCCTGTGGGCAAAAATGCCTTGTTGATGCTAGAGGTCAGAGGAGAATGGGCCGACTGATTCAAGCTGATAGAAGAGCAACTTTGACTGAAATAACCACTCGTTACAACCGAGATATGCAGCAAAGCATTTGTGAAGCCACAACACGCACACCCTTGAGGCGGATGGGCTATAACAGCAGAAGACCCCACCGGGTACCACTCATCTCCACTACAAATAGGAAAAAGAGGCTACAATTTGCACAAGCTCACCAAAATTGGGCAGTTGAAGACTGGAAAAATGTTGCCTGGTCTGATGAGTCTCGATTTCTATTGAGACATTCAGATGGTAGAGTCAGAATTTGCATAAACAGAATGAGAACATGGATCCATCATGCCTTGTTACCACTGTGCAGGCTGGTGGTGGTGGTGTAATGGTGTGGGGGATGTTTTCTTGACACACTTTAGGCCCCTTAGTGCCAATTGGGCATTGTTTAAATGCCACGGCCTACCTGAGCATTGTTTTTGACCATGTCCATCCCTTTATGACCACCATGTACCCATCCTCTGATGGCTACTTCCAGCAGGATAATGCACCATGTCACAAAGCTCGAATCATTTCAAATTGGTTTCTTGAACATGACAATGAGTTCACTGTACTAAAATGGCCCCAACAGTCACCAGATCTCAACCCAATAGAGAACCTTTGGGATGTGGTGGAACGGGAGCTTCGTGCCCTGGATGTGCATCCCACAAATCTCCATCAACTGCAAGATGCTATCCTATCAATATGGGCCAACATTTCTAAAGAATGCTTTCAGCACCTTGTTGAATCAATGCCACGTAGAATTAAGGCAGTTCTGAAGGCGAAAGGGGGTCAAACACAGTATTAGTATGGTGTTCCTAATAATCCTTTAGGTGAGTGTATATACAGTATATATATTGCTCTATTGACTTTAGACCAGGTTTCAGTTGGTCAATGGCGCAGTCATGCGCCTCAACACACCTCGTTTTTCAGACCAGCACTCCCATGGGCGAACAGATGGGCGCAACTGTATTTGCTATTTAAACAATGTGCCGCAGGACGTGAAAATGATAACTGTGTCGGGCTGAAACTAGCAAAAAATACTTGCGTTGTGCCAGGTGTATGATAGTTATGCAATATTTGTAATCCATTACTTTTAAAAGTAACTTTCCCCAACACTGCTGACCAAAACTTAACTCTAAACTACAAACTAAAATTGTACAAAAGAAAGGACAAATATATCCTTAAAATGCCCAACAATTTGCTAAATTTCAGGCTATTAAAATGGAAAATGAACAATTTTGATTTTAAATACATCTTTTCTCTGAGAGGGCAAAAAAAAAAACACACAGAAATTATGTTTAACTTTATTGCATGTGAATCCATATTTAATGTGGTCTCTTTTTCTCTGGGCTTGTCAACCAACCAGCCCAGGTTGGCATCTGCCTAATATGACAAGCTAATAACAAGTGACAGGTACATTTGCAGCCAAATACTGCAGAGTTTGATTTGTGTACAACAAAAAGAAATTAAAAATGTTTTCTCTATTTATTTTGCTATCCGATCCCAGCATGATCATATGGTTAGTTGAATTGCATTATTAGCATTGTTTTCCCTTTGCTATCTGCTATAAGAAGAGTCACTGATTTAGATATTCAAAAATGAGATGTGTAATTATTCATGTTATTAAACACTTCACATAGCTCTGAGTATGTTATTCTCACAAATTGTTTCCATGCGAACAAAAATGCTAATAATAAGACAATGAATAGCCCTAATGTCACATAAAATGTTTGTTTTACCATTCTTTCAATGCAATTTAGCCCATAGTGCAGACCAAACGCATTACAGTATCTTTGTAGCACACATCAATTATTCATTCTGGAATACTATTATTTTTCTCTGTCTACTTTTTATTACCACACTGAATTTCCTTTCACATTGATATTATAATGAGTACCTGAATCCAGCAGCTACCCATGCCGGCTACATCCTTTCATTTGTATTTACATTCTCAGCTTACTGTCACATATTATGAAAGGATTAGGTATGATTTATGTCTTCCAATTCATGAAACCCAACACAACTACCAGGTATCCCGAACCCATGCGACAAACAATATATATCATTATATATTGCATTACACTACTTTCAACCCGGATGCTAGAATGTGCTGAATATTAGCTGAACGAATAAGATCCGGCTGAACATAAACCAAAACTCAAAGAATACCCATTGTCTTTACTCTCAACGAACTGAAACCACAGTCCTTTTTTTCTCCTTGCCTCATGATTTGCCCCTTTATAAGACAACCTGGCCAGACTCCCCACCAGTCAACACTCCACTGACAGGCAACATGATCAAAAGCCAGAGCTGTCACCACCTCACATTCGCTCTTTAATCGCTCTGAGGGGGAAAGAAGGGAGGGGGATCTACTTTGGAACTGTCACTGTGCTCTTTTTCATACTTTTATACAGCCATTAAAGCAGCTGAGACGGAAGCGGGCAGATGGAGCAGGCGAATCAACAGCACACAAGAGAGGCTTTGCAAATCCACCCTCAGCGTATGCTAATGACTAGTTAGCGCATTTGGATTTCACCTGTCATTTCTTTACTGTCTTTAGGGTTAACGAAAGCAAGGAGGTGCCTATTGTGTCGTGTAGGTTATTTGGTTTGATTACCGAGAGAAGGATTTTTACTTCAGATGGCCTACCACAAGGGCTTGTGATTGGAGTTAATCGCACGCCTGCTTCTAATTTGTATTTCAGACTCGCAACTCCATCAAAGAAATTACCGTTGCAAGGTATAAATTATATTGTCAGACTGCAGGATCTGAGCGCTTCGACAGGTCATCTTCGTTCAAGACAGAGTGGAAGTGAGGAACACAGATTTGCCTCTTATTGAAGGAAATCACTCCAAGGTAGTCAAATCATGTTCCACGGGCCATCATTATCCTCTTCTCATGTTCAAGTCATTATCGCAGGCTTTGAGAATTTGCCCCAGTTATTGTGAATATGAATAAGGGGATATCACAAAGCAGGCGTTTACGAGCAATAATCTATAAGTGTATCAGTTGAATTGGATCAATAGTACTCCCCTTACCCCAGCATTATTCTATTCCATTAAATGTCATTACAAGTTGTTTGTGTAGATAAACTCAGACTGACTAAAAGAACTAAGCATGACTGATGACCGCCGAGTGTCGCTCCGTCCGTGAGGCGAATGAATCATTTGAATTAGCATTTAAGTCAATGATTTTCACTCACCACTGTTTCCAAGTGCCGAGAGATTTCACAGTCACTGGCTCATATACGTTACACAACCCTCAGATACTTCACCGGGACCTTCACAGTTCAAAAGTGGCCACACGGTTGTCTGTGAGTATCCTCTGAAAGCCTTTGTCACGAGAGTCACTTCAGCAATCATTATGGAGAAAAGGTTAATTAGATTCCACCTGATTACAAGCCACGCGTATGTACAGACGACTGGCATACAAACATGCTTCTGACTCTCTTGCCCAAGCCGACTGCCTGTCACAAGCCTGATGGATCAATGGCGTTATTCATTCATGCACAATGGAATCTACGCTGCCGTCCCCTCATGGTGCTGCATTCAATGGCTCTCTTACTACAACACATTAAACACCAATTACTGACTAATTAAAAAAGATCTGCGCATTGGGCTCATACAAGGAGGAAATTAATACATTTGATAGGATTAGCTGCCTGAGAGATTGTTTAAAAAGTATTCAACTATCAATCAAGGTGCACTTGTGTCCTGTTGGTACTCGGGTTTGAAGGCTAATTCATCCTGATTTCTAAAAAAAATTTCAGCAAGTATTTACATAATGTTACTGAAGACGTGTGAAAAAATGGAAACGTCACTAAAGAGCCTGACATTTAACTGACTTTGACAGATTTCAATGGAAGATGCTTTTCTTAAACCATTTGGCAAACATGACCTTATTATATCGTTCGCAAGACACAAAAATGAAGGAATTTGGCACAGATCTGACAAAAAATTCTTTTGAAATGAAATAGCTTTTTAAAAATATGAGGTGATATGACAGCTGATATGGCCTTGATGTTCTTAAGAGCCAGCACGACGGAGTAAGAATCTTTTGCTATCGCCCCATCTTAAAAAACATCAGGCATAAAGCGCTGCTAGCTCATAAACAGAGATCAGGATTCAGATTGCTTGATCTGTAATTCAGAAAATCTAATCTCCCCCTGAAAGAACCTTCTAAATACTTATGCTGTAAACTCGTCGCATTTGATTTAGTGCTGGAGCAATTAAAAAAAAGTGTAAAAGCATCGCAAGAAATAAAATGCTATTCAAAATGCAAGCTGGTATTGAAAACGAGAGCTAATCAGGTATTAATGTATGTAAATGTCAAGTAAAAAATAGCCCACGCTCAAAATGCATTAGTTTCCCAATAACAGGAACAGGTCTCATTATATTACCTGTGCAAATGTCAAGTCCTGTGATGTCGAGATGACACAGCTGGGAAAAATGGAAGAAGGGACAAGAGTCAGCCGAAAGTGGAATGAAGGTTTGGCTTGTTTAGTGATGGTGTGTTAGCCTTAGGGCTTGCCTCTCTGTCAGTAGATTTTAGATGGGCAATGTCTTGAAAGGTGAAGAGAACTGTCTAGATAATTTCCGTTAAGAGAGGCCAAAACAAGGACAACAACTGCAAACGCAATCATGTTTATCATGTTTATTTCCTCAAGGGGCATTTTTAGAGGGAGTTCATTTGTAGGGTAGTATAGCTCTGCTTATCTTCCCTGAATACACGAGGAACACCATCATTGAAGATACAATTATATCTTTTCAAGATCTGTCTCAGCTATTTTTAATACATTTCACTAGATCGCAAGTAGTGTAACTTTCTACAGATACGACACAATTTTCTGTCCCTTGACCTTTATAAAAAGCATTTCTTTGTTAAATTGTTTGGTGCAATCTATAACATTTTTGGTAAACTATTATGTAAAATTAACCTAGCATGGAAAGTAGTTTTTAAACAAAAGGGATTCACGAATTTTAACTAATTATTCATATCAGTTTCTGTGAATAATCACAATTGATCACACTTTATATAAAAAAAATTTAATCATACATAGGCTATACCATTTTTAAACAATGAATCTCCAAATTAATGTAGTGTCTACATAAAGGAAATACATTTTTACATAGTATTTGTTTAATTGCATCTTTTCACTAACTACTAATCAAGGCTAATAATTCAAATGCCAATACATTTGTTAAATTGAGGATAAAATGACTAATTATAGCAATATTAGATTAATTGCAAATGATCAGACAACTGTTATTGTTTATCATTAACAACAATAACTTCAGTGTCAGTTAACTTACAATCATCTCATAAAACCATAATAATAAATCTTTGCCTTAACTTTGCCTTTGCCTTAACTTTCTCAGCTATCTTGTGTGCCCAGTCTGTCTCTCTCTGGACTGGCAGTGCTTGCAGAGTCAGACGGTGCCTCGCTAAACCACGCCCCCTCCGCGACATAATCTAATACTCATTTCAAATGCAAAGATGTCAGCCAATCACAACAGTGGGCGTTTTCACTGAAGTCTCACATTAGACACGCCCCTTGAAACAGAGCTTTCAAGTCAGAAGGCTAATATTAGTATAAAAAAAATGCTTTTTATTTCTAAATTATGACATTTTATGTAAAAACCATACTAACAATATAAGTACACCTCAGGAAACATAAAATAATAAAAAAAAACCATGCCATGGGACCTTTAATGACAGAAAAAACAGCCGGTGTGCCAGGCGCTTGGTCCAAAAGGGTTGTACCTATTCTCTTAATGAGTCATGGGTGTGTTTTAAGAGTAACGTGCAATAAACCTATCAAAGTCTCATCTCCTATTCCATTTAAAAGCCAGTTGCGCCTGCACCATGGCGGATTCGCTATTTACATGGAGGTATTTGCGAGCGGAAAGACTGAACGCTTCTTCATAGAGCAATCCTTTTATTTTTAATATTCGGCATGTTTGTGTGCTGCTGTGTGTCCCTGTGTGTGTAATAAGCAGAGTGTACACACATTGGGCACCTGCCTATAGGTGCATATTACTAAATGTTTCGTGATTGTATTGGTTTCCCTCCCCCTTTTGTTATTGGTTGCTGTGTTTCTCCCCTTTGCTATTTTTTTGTCTTCCTGTTTTCCTGTTCTCCACTGTCGCTCAGTTATAGGTGCCGTGATTGGTTGCTTCTCGACATAATTAATCGTGATGGACATGGAAATCGACCAATCATCAACTGTGCTTCACGATAAAGGACACCTGGTGGAACGGAAGGGGCTTAGAGTGTTTGTTGGCTGTGCCATTTGTTTTCGATGCTACTGACTTAGTGGTGGTTCGCTTTGCTTGTTGCCTTGTTTACTTGTTGTGCACCCTCTAAATAACACAAAAATACTGCGCTATTGACTTTAGACCAGGTTTTTGTTGGTCAATGGCGCAGTCGTTTTCTGTTGCCTCAAAATAGCAATGCGCCAACAATGCACCTGAACACACCTCGCTTTCAGACCAGCAGGTGCGAGTGCATTTTCTATTTAAACAACGTGGCGCTGGACGTGAAAATTATAACTGTGTTGGGCTGAAACTAGCAAAAAAAACATTGCACCAGGTGTATGATAGGGCTCTTAATCTCAATATTTTCATATGAAGAAATATAATGACAGTATTGCACAGTATGGATACTTCTATTCACACCTGCTTGGCTTCATCTTTGAGATCAGTTTAGATCAACCAGGTAACCATGAAGACAGCATTTGGTCACAATTTTGGTGCTGCCAATATGGCAAACATTTAATATTAATAGAAAATAAAACATCTCATATAATATTTAGTTTAACCTACTGACCCTTTCTGAAGGTTAAGCACCCCATTAACTGACCATTTGTTAAAACAAAGAAAAAAAGAAAAGAAAAATGAAGCCGTTTTTTCTGCTCTCTTCGTGAAATGTGCCTAGCAGTGCCTTGGATGAAATACACATGCATCTCATGCAACAGCAAATCCTCTTTTCATGATAATGGAGGTTGAAGAATCATGACTCATCCATGCTGAGTAAGCATATGGGCTTTTGCTGTTAGAGTCACGGTATAAAGTGAATTTTGAGACCATAACATTAGTTACATAATATACATATGGGCCATATGGGATTGTTTAAGTGCCAGGCTTTACCTCCAGAAGCTTGCCTAGATAAACAGACTATTTCAGGAAGTGTTGTACATTTGATCACCACCTTGTGCACTAATTTATGTCTGTACTACCTCTGCATGTTTTTTTTTTTGTTGCTTATTAAAGTTAAGGCTAGACAGACATGTATACGATGTAATGTTTACACTAACTATGTAAATTGTGGAAACTATGTGCAATGGCAATCAATTATTTCTCGTGTATGTTAGCAGAGCTGAAATCCAATTTATTCCCACAAGTATTATTTATAGTCCAGATGATGCAGTGAGAATATTAGGATTGTTGTGGTCGTCGTCGTCCGTGCTCGATCTTGCTCTCAGACTTGTGTTATAATTTTTTTATTTTAAACATTGGGTTTAGTTTTTCACAATACGGTTGGATAAAACGAAATTGCAGGGTCTTTGCGAGTAATTGGATCAGGTGGTGTATGGTTTCACAAAGATAAGTCAAACCCATTACTATTGAATAAGAATTGACAGCCAGCAGATCTGAATGTAGTTTTATTATAGTGTGACAGCATTAATATTTTCAACAGCAGGTGTTTTTGGAAATGCCGGGTGGCGTCTGAGGAACGATGACCTTGGGAAATATCCATAGCGATGAGAGGAAGCATTCGGATGTTTGAAAATGTTTCAGATGGCTATCGGCCACTCCAGACCGAGATTAAACACAGCAAAATGATAACAGTATTGATCTAACCACAAATCAATGGCTGCTATGTGATGGAACTTGCCCGAAACTCTTCTGTTTGCACTGGTCCCTACTCACATTTTTTTATTGTGCAAATGCAGACAAAAAAAAAAAAGAATTAAAAAAATACCACTGTGGGTTCATTCATTGTGATGTAATCTCTTGGCGAAGAATGTTAATCTCTTTGTCTCTCATCTGTCACAATGATGGATCTTATTGTTTCACTACTTTAAGCCTTTATCTTTCATTAAAGTGTGACATTTATTTCACAGAGTGTTTTTCTGCATACGGATGGCCTGAGTTAACACTGGGAAAATACAGCCATTGAAATGGATGACTTTCCAATACACAGAGCCTTTGGTAGCAAAGAGGAAATGTAGTCATTTTCAGATCTCCCCGGAGACATTCCTGAAATAAATTAGCAAAAATGTTTATTTATTTATTTTTTGTTTTTGCACTGTGGCTGAAACGGATGATAGATGTCCCTGAAGGCATGATTGAAAAATTCTGTCAAAAAATGTAAATATCATTATAACTATTGTGTCTTGAGACTGAGAAACTGAGCATATTTTATCAGGTATATTTATTATGCTGGCTAATTTAAATTCTCGACATCCTTACAATGATTTAAAGCGTTGGGAATTTATGTTCTTACACATCTTTATCTCATATAGGGGAAGAGATGGGGGCTAATTGTCACATGTTTTACAATGCTGAATATTTCAATTTCTGTACAGGCCCATACATTAAAGTCTACAAATAAGCTATTGAACCATTTGGATTGAACTATTGATTTCCACTGTTATTGCGCTGACAAAAAAGAAACGCATTTTGACCTTTTGTTGACACTTAATGGGGTATGTTGATTATTAAACAACCTATCGTTTGGAAGCCAACACACACAGGGCCCTATCATACACCCGGCACAATGCGGCGGCAGGCGTGACGCAAGTGTTTTTTGCTAGTTTCAGCCATAGACTGTAAAAAATATGGACGTAGTGTCCGTGATGTCACCCATAGGATTCTGAAGAGCAGTTTTGAAGCATAAAGTAGGGACGAGCTGGCCGTTGCCATCATTTATCACAAAAAGACAGCAGATAAATGGCTATCCACTTGTCAGTCCACTTGTTTATGCAGTCCACTTTTGTCACCCCCCACTGTTGTCATGAAGGGCAAAATTAGCCGTATAGACCAAAACCACAATTTATACCAGGCTGTAAACATGTTTTTTTTTTTGGGCTGTAAAGTTGGGCATTTTAACATGGGGCTCAATTAAATTCTACTCCCTTTTGGAGCCTTTCCCTAGCGGCCAGTCGATGGATTGCAGTTTAAGTCACTTCCGTATTGGCTTCAAGAGAAACTGGAGAAGGTTGCCACTTGATTTCAGCCTGATGCAGTTATCATTTTCTCATCCAGTGCCACGTTGTTTAAATAGCAAATGCACTCGCAGCCATCTGTTCGACCCATCGGCGTGCTGGTCTGAAAGCAAGGTGTGTTCAGGCGCATTGTTGGTGCGTTGCTATTTTGAGGTAACTGAAATCGACTGTGCCATTGACCAATTGAAACCTGGTCTAATGTCAATAGCGCAGTATTTTTTGTGTTATTTAAAGGGCGCGTTAGTAATATGCGCCTATGTGGTGCATAACGTGCGTACATATTACACACAGGGACGCGCAGCAGTACACAAACATGCCAAATAGTAAAAATAAAATAATTACAATGTAAAAGATTATTATTGTGTAAAGAATTTTTTATAATAGATAGGTGCATGTATCAGAATTAATTATTTGCAGTAATGACGAATGAAATTGTCTACTTATTTAACCGAACGTGGCAATAGACATATGCTCGTCAGGTTGAGGGTGTCTATATTCCGCCATGTAAATAGCGAATCCGCCATGGTGCAAGGGAATGGGAGATGAGACTCTGATTGGTTTATTGCATGATATGCCCAAAAATCACCCATGGCTCATTAAGAGAATAGGGACAACCCTTTTAGACCATCCCCCGTCGTTAAACTATAAAGTGGATTCGGACACGCCCTAGGTGCACTTGCGGCGTGCGTTTTAGACAAGCGGCAACCTCCCGCAGTTTCTCTTGAAGCCAATACAGAAGTGCCTCAAACTGCAATTCACCGACTGGCCGCTAGGGACAGGATCCAGAAGGGAGCAGAATCTCATTGAGCCCCATGTTAAAATGGCCAACTTTAGAGCAGAATAAAACATGTTTACAGCCTGGTACAAATTGTGGTTTTGGTCTATACGGCTCATTTTGCCCTTCATGACAACTGTGAGGGGGCCAGGGGGGTGATTTTTTTTTATAACTCATTCGTTTACATTATATTGAGCCTTAAAGTTCTGCATAATTAAGGGCGTGGTCACTTTGAGTGACAGGTGGATTCCCGCTGCTGTCATTATTAATGATTAGCCGTCTGATCTCTGTTAGCCGTCACGTTACCTCAGCTAATTTAAACTGGAAAGTAATAGGAATTCAAAATCAACCGCCAATATATTCCACCCGACCTTCACACGTGAGCTAGCACACCTCAGCTCCGCCTCCGCCTCAGCTCCACCCGCGTCCTGCCCACGTCCCGCCTCTTTGCCCATTTTCTGTTTCCCGGAAGTGACGCGCTCCCAAGATGGCAACGGCCTACACTAGGCTTCAGAAACGCTCTTCAGAAACCTACGGGTGACGTCACGGACACTACGTCCATATTTTTTTACAGTCTATGGTTTTAGACCATGCTCTTAAAATGTTAAAATAGGGCCCAAAATCACAGAAAAAGCACACAATACTTTGATCACTAGCATTGGTTAGATGATGAGCTTCATGTGATCAGTGACAAGGTTATTTCACAGACATCACAGACATCTTTTAAACAATCTTTTGTTTAAAAGTGCAATCTTTTAAACTCAGGAGATTATTTATGTTTAAATATTCATACTACTCAAATACTGTAAATATGTTCATAATCTGTAAATGTTTATTCTGACTAAACGTAACTGTGACCTTATATTCTTAATACTATTTTTCATTCCTTGTGTGTGCAAGAAAAATTCCTTGTGTGTGCAAGCACACTTGGCAATAAAGCTCTTTCTGATTCTGATTCTGACTTCTGATTCTGATTCTGACTCTGATTTCTGATTCTGATTCTGACTCTGATTTCTGATTCTGATTCTGACATTCTTCAGAACAGAAAAAATCATAGGTTGGTACAAAAACATAAAAAACATTCATTTTAGCTCATTTCAGCAGGACTTCCATGTGGGAGTGATTGTTTCTAGCTGAATAATGTTCAAATCACTATATGTTGCTAGGATATTCATCTTATTTAAATATTTCAGTGTCAAGCTAGCCATATCTCTGTCCTTATATTAATAAAGGGAGATAAATGAGTGCATGTTGGCAAATCAGATGAGCCAAGTTATGAATCAAATCTGTTACAAGGCATCCTGGAATAAGGAAAACCTTGAGTTTTCCCCAGAAAGAGGGCAGGATTATGACTGGAGAATCCCCATCCATATTGTTGACATAAATCAATTTGGTCTGCATTGAGGCTGAAATTAGTTTAGTGCCAGAAGGTAGGACATATAAAGAAATAAAAAAAGAAAAACAGTTGGTCTGCGTGTGTTAAAGGAAAGGTTGAAAAATAGGTTGGCAAATCCAACATACTGTAAGAGAAATCAAACTGTTGTAACTTTTGGGAGGAAGAAAGCAACTCTATAGATTATTGATTCCATCGTGACACCACAGACGCAATTCTGTAAACATGTACACCTCTCTTGACGGGAAGTCGGTAAGTAATTGTATGTCAGCAACAAAATAGACAATAAAAGTCAGACAGGCCTTAGAGGTATGCATTGAACAGCGTACTGACTCCAGGGCCACTTTTGCAGTCAGTGTGACAGCTCCATTAGTGTTAATGACAGTGTGTGATACTCCCTGAAACAACTATACCTGGGAAATAACATCAACAGTTGCTTCTGAAGAGAGCATTTGATTATAAATATATTATCCCATATATATACCTATAGGTATACTCTATGTTAGAGACTTCTAGACACTTTATCTCACTTGTTAAGAGCACTTTTACATGCAACATATCATTTAATGCAATATGGTCTTTGGTGATGTGTAAACCAAAGAGTGCCTTTCTTCATTGATG
Organism: Romanogobio albipinnatus; assembly: GCA_023566225.1. Taxonomy (NCBI): domain Eukaryota; kingdom Metazoa; phylum Chordata; class Actinopteri; order Cypriniformes; family Gobionidae; genus Romanogobio; species Romanogobio albipinnatus. The sequence continues at coordinate 17,561,132 of CM042250.1, forward strand.
GTCATTCAAAGTATTTGTGGATCATATCATATCATATCATATCATATCATATCATATCATATCATATCATATCATATCATATCATATCATACACCGATCATGCATTGTGACCACCTTCCTAATTGTGCTGGTCCTCCTTTTGCTGTCAAAACATCCCTGACCCATCGAGGCATGGACTCCACTAGACCCCTGAAGGTGTGCTGTGGAATCTGGTACAGATAGCAGCAGATCCTGTAAGTTGTGAAGTGGGGCCCCCATGGATCGCACTTGTTCATTTAGCACATCCCACAGATGCTCCATTGGATTGAGATCTGGGGAATTTGGAGGCCAAGTCAACACCTCAAACTCGTTGTTGTGCTCCTCAAACCATTCCTATGCAGCCCCATACGCAACAAACCGCGATGCACTGTGTATTCTGACACCTTTCTATCAGAACCAGCATTAACTTCTTGAGCAATTTTAGCTACAGTAGCTCGTCTGTTTGATCGGCCCACGATCAGCTTTCGCTCCCCACATGCATCAATGAGCCTTGGCTGCCCATGACCTGGTCACCGGTTCAACACTGTTCCTTCCTTGGACCACTTTTGATAGAGACTGACCACTGCAGACCGGCAACATCCCACAAGAGCTGCAGTTTTGGGGATGCTCTGACCCAGTCGTCTAGCCATCACAATTTGGCCCTTGTCAAACTTGCTCAAATCGTTACGCTTGCCCGTTTTCCTACTTCTAACACATCAACTTTAAGGACAAAATGTTAACTTGCTGCCTAATATATCCCAAACACTAACAGGTGCCGTGATGAAGAGATAATCAGTGTTATTCACTTCACCTGTCATAATGTTATGCCTGATCAGTGTATAATTTAACATAACATAACACATATATAATATAATATAATATAATATAATATAATATAATATAATATAATATAATATAATATAATATAATTAATATAATATAATATAATATAATATAATATAATATAATATAATATAATATAATATAATATAATATAATATAATATAATATAATTATTGAGTCACATGCAGGCATTTATGGCTCAGGTTATCAGCTCAAAAATGCCAGTGATCAGAGCCTCTCAGGAACTGTCAGATTTATCCTACATTATGACCTTCTCCTCAGAGACTGTGGTTAAACAAAAGGCCAGAAGATTGCGTTGGAAAATACCATGTTACCATTATTGAATAAACCTAGATTAAGCCACAGTGAGGGATATATTTGGTTTGATCCAGACTCCATAATCCTGATTAATAAAAACAAAAACAAAAAAAACAACAACCTTTAAATACATCATAATATTTTGTTGTTTAATGCTTTCACCAGGGGCGTAAATTTCATCTAAAAGTTGGGGAGGGACAATAAACATGAAATTTCTCAAGAGCAATTTTTGAAGGGGACACAAATAATACAGCCAAAATCGTACTTGTAAGGATATGTGTAGCACAAAAAAACAAACAAAAAAAACACACAAAAAAAACATTTCGTACTTATTTGCCGTTTTGGTGTACTGAAAAATTATCTAATGTCCGTTTTTCTTTTCTCTGTCATTTTATCTGACCAACAACACAAAGCGATAGTAGTTTAAATACGATTAAGGTTCACCACGCAGTCATATTATAATTATTAAATTATCTTGCGTCCTCCACATAGTATTTTATACTATGATATTCAGATATTTAGATATTCAACTGCAGCAAGCCCTCTGATCTGCCACTTATTATCATATTGAGCAAAACCCTACACAGATCTGACTGAACTTTCGGTTTAGAATTAGCCAATTTTTAGAATTTTGGGGCGGGTTGCTTGAATTTTGGGTTCATTAGCCTATTATTCGTAATGAAAAACACAACAACAAAACAGTACAATGACACACTCCCTTAAATAGGCGCTTTTACGCTTTGAAACCAAATCTTCGATAATCTTGTCTGTCAGCGGTTTGCTCGTTCGGCTGGTGCTGTATTGAGCAGACACGTTCAGTTTTTAATTGTTTTGTCAGTTCTCTAACTGAACTCAATTATTTTATTACTATACAGCGGAGCAGGGCGGGGCGGCGGTGGGCAAGTGATGTTAACAGTGTTTTGCCTAATCTGTATTAAAGAGAAGACAATCACTTCATCTGACGGTTAAAGTGAATGAAATAGCCTTGACAGCTACTTACTGGTGTTTCACAACTGCTGTCTGAAGAGCCTTGTTCTCTCCCCAAAACGCATTTTTTTGTCCCGTTTGCATTTGTATTGTTTTACTACTTACACATTTATTTTAAGTATATATTGTTATATTATTTACAATACTCAGCGTGGTTTTTAGGGGGGGGGGGGCAGCCCTCAGATTGGGGGGGTCCTGTCCCCCCTTTCCCCCCCGCGATTTACGCCCCTGGCTTTCACAATGACTGAACTTTTTGGATCTGTTGCAGTCCAGGCGCTGACAGTTTAGCTGCAGAGTTAAACACATTGACTGAATCTGCAAGCAGTGCACTTGCTTGAAAGAATTATGAATACCGCTTAATGTTTCTGAGGCGACATTTTGCACAGCTGTCATGACTATGATTTTATTCAAAGGCAATCCAGGGTTTTTGCCACTGATGGTGCTTGACTGAAGTTGAAGTGTAAATTACTTCTAATGTGGAGGGCATCCCTGCTCAATGGCCATACGGTGAGTACATGGGAAGATTCTGCATATATCAAGAGAAGAGACGTAATCAACCTGAAATAGAGGCTCTTCTCAGTTAGAGTGCAGGGTTGAAGCTCTTTTGGTGTATATTCAAACACATTATCACGAAGCAGGTTTAAGTGGCTACCTGGGTAAGCTTGAGTTTAGTTTGAGCCATGCAGCTTTGTATTTTAGTGTAATGAAAATGGATATGTTTTTATGCTAAGCACATTGATATCTCTCATAATAGTCTCATTCCAAAAAAGATTCTGACAAAATATACTATTAATATACACACTTTTTCAAAAGTTTCAAATCGGTAAGATATTTTTGGTTACATTTTACAATAAGTGAACCATATTAGTTAACACAAAAAATACTTCTAAAGCATCTATTAATCTAGTTAATGCTAATCTCTACATTTACTAATACATTACTAAAATAAAAATATTTGTTACTCTTATTTAATTGAACTGAGCTAACATGAACTAATAATTGTCAAGTAATGAGTTGATCAAAACTCACGAAGATGACGAAGAATTGGAAATAGGAACTTTATTAACAAAAACCTCTGGAAACTCTCATATAACACACAAGTTACATTGACGAAGATGGACAAACACTGAGGGAGAACTGAAGACTTGCTACGTCTATATTAATCCGGATAGATTTGAAAACTGAGTTTTCATTTCAAAACGCTCTCCGTCCACACTAACGTTTTCCAAAAGTTTCTCACCCACACCGAAACGTAAGTAAACGCCAAATTCAACTTACTAGGCATGTGTAAAACCTCATAAAACCTCACTGAGATGATACAGACTTACATGATACAGTAAAGTTATCACACACTTCTTCTGGCAGGATCATTTTATTTAGCAAAATATCTCACCATTCACTGATGCGTCCAGGTCGCACTTGGTCAACTATTAGTTTGGTCTAAAATGCAACTCCACTCGTGTTTTGCCACGGGACAGCAAATGCAAGTACATTTACTGTCATCCTTGCAGGACTGTGATATGAAGTGTGCAAAGTAACATATTTTAGCAACTGTGTGAAAAAGAAAAAGATTCGGACCTGTGAAGAGGAAAAGTGAATAGCACATAACAGGCACACATACAGGTATAAACATACATATCTGTTGGTACAATATGTGTCACATGACTAAACATGCATCGTCGTTTTCAAATACCGCTGTCTTCACAGGCCACACTACGACGTGAAGGCGGCGTATTCAAATGTATCCACTTTAGAGAGCGTTTTCAAAAAGCTACATTTTCGTTAACTTAAAACGGCATCTCAGTGTGGACAGAAAGCCAAAACTGAGAGAAAAAGATGCGTTCAAACGAACACTTATTAGTGTGGACATGGCCTTAACTACACAGAGTAAATGAGGTCATTAACAAGGCACAGGTGAAAGACATGACTGAGGAAAACTAGCTCACAGGAACTTTAACCAAAAACACAATGAAAACAACAGACAGAGCATGTAACAATGAACAGGTTTATGTTTATTAGCTATGTTAACAAAGAATTTTCATAAATACTATAACAGATGTATTGCTAATTGTTAGTTAATGCTAGCAAATGTTAACTAATGTAGCTTATTTGAATATTATTATTTGATTAAAACTACAGTGAAAACAGTAGTATTGTGAAAAATGATCACAACTATTTTTATATATTTTAAAATGTAATTATTCCTATGATGAAAAGATGAATTTTCAGCAGCCATTACTCCAGTCTGCAGTGTCACATGATCCTTCAGAAATGATTATGGACCCACTTTATATTAGGTGGCCTTAACTACTATGTACTAACATTTTAATTAATAACTTATTGTGTACATACATGTTTTTATATTGTACTTACATTTAGAAAAATACCTGCATGTAATTACATCTGTAATTCATTTAGTTACATTTGTAATTACACAGTTGACACTTCCCTTCCACCTAACCCTACCCTTAAACTTACCCATACCACCACACCTGTCCCTAACCCTACCCGTATCCCACCTCAATATCAGCAAAGGGTTTTTGCCATACAATTTGAACAAAGTAAGTACATTGTACTTACTTTTTGATGTAAGTACATAGTAGTTAAGGCCACCTAATATAAAGTGGGGCCATGATTATAATACTGATTTGGTGACAGTAATATTTTAATTATTATCAATTTAAAAAGGTGACTGTGTTTGGTGACTGTGATGCATTTTCTTCACGGTTCTTTCTTTGATGTATGGCGCATGAATCAACAGCACTTAATTGAAATAGAAATCTTGCAAACACTTTAGAATACTGATCCATCATTAATGAATAACTACACATGAGTAACACAATATTAACACTCAAGTAACTACTATTAACTAACAAGAAATTCTAATGAATGAATTAGTAAGTAATAGTACTCAGACTAATGCGGTAGTTCACTATTAGATAATCAATATTTTTTCATAACTCCCAGAGGACTACTAAGAACTATACAGGTTCATAATTAACATGAATAATGCATACTAGATAATTAATTCTAAAGTGTAACCCACTAGTAATGACCACAGAGTTACATTCTTCTAAAGGATTTACTAATTATTTTGTATCAGTATTTAAAAGTGAAAAACGTGATAACTCTCTAGTAATTACTCAAGTCACTGCAAGCTTTTGAGTTTTTTTTTAACAGTAACACTTGAGTAATTACTAGTGGGTTACCATTATCTTCACTTTAGAATACTGATCCAGATAACTAGTAATTCCTATAGAAGTATGTAGTAACACTTGAGTCGGTACTATCAAAAACATTACAAAAAAGTTTACAATGACTTCAGTAATTACTAGAGCTATTGTGATTTTTTTACTGTAGAATACTCATCCAAATAATCAGTAATTCCTTCTGAAGGATTTAATAATACCCGAGTCATTACTAGTGAGTTACCATGATCTTCACTTTACAATAAATTATACATTATGCATTATTCACATTAATTATGAACCTGTAGTAGTTCTTAGTCCTCTGGGAGTTATGAAAAAATAGTAGTTTCTGATTAGCTAATAGTGAACTACCACATTCGACTGAGCGCTATTACTTAATAATTCATTAATCAGAGTTTCTTGTTAGTCGATAGTAGTTACTAGAGTGTTAATAGTGCATTACTCATTTGTTCCATGTGTAGTTATTCATTAATGAAGGATCAGTATTCTAAAGTGTTACTGAAATGTTTTAATGTAAAAGTCGATTCAAAATATTTCTTTGGTCAATTTAATGCATCCTTGCTGAATAAAAGAACCAATTTATTGAAAACAAACAAAACAAAACAAAAAAGTACAGGTCCCAAGCTTCTGAAAACACACTCACCGGCCACTTTATTAGGTATACCCCGCTAGTGCCAGGTTGCACCCACTTTTGCCTTTCACTTTTGATTCAACAAGGTGCTAAAAACATTCCTCAGAGATTTTGGTCCATATTGATGTAATTGCATCTTGCTGCTGATTTGTCAGCTGCACATCTATGATTCATCCATTTTTTCCAATCTTCTATTGTCCAATTTTGGTTAGCCTGTGTGAATTGTAGCCTCAGTTTTCTGTTCTTAGCTGACAAGAGTGTCACCCGGTGTGTTCTTCTGCTTCAAGGTGTGATGTGTGGTGTGTTCAGAGATGCTCTTCTGCAAACCTCAGTTGTAACGAGTGGTTATTTGAGTTACTGTTGCCTTTCTATCAGCTTGAACCAGTCTGGCCATTCTCCCCTGATCTCTGGCATCAACAAGGCCAAACAAGAACTGCCGCTCACTGGTATTTTCTCTTTTTTAGTCCATTCTCTGTAAACCCTAGATGGTTGTGCATGGAAATCCCAGCAGATCAGTCCATCTGGCACCAACAACCATGCCATGTTCCTTAGTCACTTAAATCACTTTTCTCCTCCATTTTGAAGCTCAGTTTGAACTGCAGATTGTCATGACCATGAATTGTTGCCATGCGATTGATTGGCTAATTAGACATTTGCATTAGCAGTTGAACAGGTGAACCAAATAAAGTGGCCAGTGAGTGTATAGAGAGTATGCACGTGATGGTCACCACCGGTCAGTGTGACTGTGGTTACGCCCACTGAGTGGCAAAAAGTCTGAGTGGCAGCATTGGTTTTCAGCGTGAATGCCCTGAAAAACACACAAAACACATCTAAAATGAGAAAGAGCTTTGATATTATACATTACTATATATATGAACTACTTATGCTCTGGGACAATTTTTGGGATTTCTGCCTGGATTTGGCCTACCCAAATTGAAAAGATTCCCATACCCACATACAGCGGTCTAAATACACAATTTTGGTGTCATTTTAAAGGAAACCCTTTGAAGTTACATAAACCACTGCTAAAAGTGATAAACATGTAAGTCTATGTTGTCTGAGCTGTAATAACCACCCCCAAAAAAGAGAGGAGTTTTTTGGTTATAAATTCAGTTTTGAACTCAGGCCCTGTGAGCTCTAGCACCCTGCAGATTCCAGAAAATACTGGAAAAAGGAATTTTGTCTGTATCATGTTGTATGCAAGATTTATTCAAATGGATCTGAAGGGAGGACCCATCCCCAAATTGGGTAGGCCAAATCAAGGCAGAAAGTAGAGACTCTAAGCTTTCAAATGGTACCACAAATGAGGTCAGAGATCCTCCACAGACATTTAAAATTTAAAGTATATACTTGATGATGTCATTTCCCTGTACCGGGTCCGCAGAGTTTAAGAGGTTAAATATTTACCATCTTATATTCTGCATAATTAGATGTTTTTAAATAAACACTGTCAAAAACTATGCACGTTTTAGGGCTGTACGATATAGTATAAATAATATTGATATAAGTGATCACCCGGATTCAGACCCTGTTTTGTATTTATAGCCCTATATTGTATTTATATAAAGCGTTGATAAAGCGTTGACAGGCAAATTTGCTTTATGTATTTCCCCAGTGTCGAAATCAGGCTCATATAAATGTCAGGAAACACTATTCCTGGCTGCATGTCAATATCCATGGATTGCTGGATCTTTGGTAGGTTGTAAGGAACACTATCGAGTCCAGTCTTTAGCTTAAACTGGTATAATAGTTTGTCTCACTTGCGTTTTTGCAGTTTCCCATTTTAACTCCAGTCATGCAGCAGGCTCTTTTGCCACTCAGTCTGGCTGAGGGGACTGAGTGTTCTGGCAGGAAACTGACATCAATGCAGTATCCTTGCAGGCCGCAGTATCTTTAAATAAAGTCCACGGATTAATATATTTGAAAAATGAAAAGATTGCTTTCAGATTAGGATGTTAATTCTAACCCCAACCAGGAGAGGGTGCTAGTTCCTGGGGATCACCATAGTAATAAAAGCATATTTGGATGTGCGTGCTGATGTGAACCAAAATGAGCAAATGGAAAAGAAAAACTGACAAAGAAAATTTTGTTTGCCAGTCAAGATGGGAAACAGATTATCTTTTTACAGAGTTCAGGGGGCACTCGTGTGTTTGCTGTGTTTGGAATCTGTAATGAAGGATTTTAATTTAAATTGCCATTACACTGTTGCTCACAAAGAGAAAGATACACCGGTGAGAAAAAAATGTCAAGTTCAAGAAAAGCTTAAACATGCAATTAACAAGTCAGCTCCTGATCTTTGCAAGTATGATCACAGAGAACTTTGATGTTCACGAGGAACTGTTAAAGTTTGCTTCATTATATGGCACCACGAAGGGAAATTATCCTTTCAAAGTGGTAAATGAGCACGGAGGCTTTGCCAAACTGTCTGCTGTTGTTATTGATGGAGCACCAGAAATGGAAGAAACAAAATGTGGATTCGCTGGGCTTCTTCAGAAGAGTGACGTTAACCGTCTACTGCACTGCATAATATATCAGGTTAGTAGACTTATTTTTTATTTGATGGTAACTTAAAATGATCCATACATGCATGGGCGTCGGAAGCAAAAAAAATGTGGGTGGGTCCCTGCTAAACGTATAGTTCGGAAAGACAAAATTACATAAATCGCCATATCATTGAGAGCGGCAGTGGTGTATGGGTAAGACGCACGGTATCTACTTTTGACACAAATTGACCCTCGGTTCGAGTCCGCCTTTCGCCAAACTCAATCTTCTCCCTTTTCCCATCACATATCAGATCGGAAAGGCATTTATTTTCAATAAAAATGAAGAAAATATTAGAAAAGTGGAAATAAAGCATCTAACGTGTTTACTAATAAGTGTTTAGGGTTAGGTAAACAGACATGTGCTGAATGTTAGAGACGATAAAAGTGAGTGGGTCCAATATCATTGATTGTAAAAAGTGGGTGGGTCTTGTCCCACCCACATACAATGGTTCCGACGCCCATGCATACATTTCTTTATTACAGGAGGCCCTGTGTGCAAAGATTCTGGACTTCAGCCATTTCATGAATGTAGTGATGAAAGTCACTTATCTTATTCAAGGTGGAAATAGGGATCTCAATCACAGGAAGCCTTTTTTGATTAAGTCATTGCTGCTTATGGGGATTTAGTGATGCACACTAACATCAAATGAATGAGCCATGGGTAGTATCTGGAAAGATTTGCCGCGCTGTGCACGGAAATTCCTGTGTTTCTGGAGGACAATATTAAGTCAGACATGAGCGCTTACTGCAGCAAACTACGGGATCCAGAATTTCTTCGCGTCATGGCCTTCCTCACAGATATGACTGTGCATCTGAATAATCTGAAGACACAGTTACAAGGACGGTCTCAGACTGTTTCAGACCTCTACACGCTTATGAACACTTTCCAGCGTCTGTCACACTTCCCTGCCTGTGAGGAGATGTGCCAAGATCCTCCTGAATGTGAGAAGTTTTTGGCCAAGTACAGAGAAGAAATCGAAAGTCCATCAGAGCAATTCTTCCAGGACTTTCATGTCACACATAGACCACGTCACGCATAGACCTCTTCGCAGACCCTCTGACCGCAGCTGTCAGTGAGCACAGATCTCTCCAGCAGCCTGGAGAGATGCAGCTAGAACTCTTCAGTCCGACCCCTTCTTTAAGGCAAGGCACAACAAGAGGGGGCTTGAATTTTGGAAACTGCTATGAGTCCCGTTTTCCCCCTCAAAGATTTTGCACTGTTAATGCTCAGCATGTTTGGCAGCACTTGTATCTGTGAAAGTAACAATGAAGCAGAACAAATCAAAAGAGAGAAACATGCTGACAGATGACACTCTCTTTCAGCGCAAGTTGGCTGCACAAACTTTCAGACTGACATTGGCTGCATTCGAAAACTTAGGTAGCTGACTTGTTGCCTTGCTGCCTTATAGGCAATGACTTTGTAGGCAGCGTTTGTGCACGAAGGTACCTCATGAAACTGATTTGAGACAGTCTTCTATGGCAGCGGTTGAAACAACATTTATTATAGTGTACATTCATTTTTATGTCATGCTTATCAATGAACTACACTCTAAAAAAAAAGGTTCTATATGGCACCAAAAATGGTTCTTCGTCGTAATCATAGAGGAACCACTTTTGGTGCTATATAGCACCATATCTTAACATGTTCTGTATAGCGGTGCTATATAGCACCTTAGTTAGCGGTGCTATAGAGCACCTTAGTCAAAGAACCAGTGAAAAACCTCTGAAGAACCACTGAAGCACCAAAATTGGTGCTATATAGCACTTAAAAAGGTTCCCCTATGATTACGAGCCAATAACCATTTTTGGTGCCATATAGAACCTTTTTTTTTTTGAGTGTAGAAGGAAAAGATAATCGGTTCACGGGCAGCTTTAACTGAGGCGCTACAGCGATCACAACACATTAAAGAGCCACAAAACGGTATTTATTGTTTAAATTTCTTTAAAAAATGACAATTTCAAAGTTGAGACTTTGTTTCATTTCAAAAGTAACTTGCTCTGTCCTGTCTGTCGACGTGTTGTCAGTGTCCTCTTTGCTCCGCAATGTATTTTCTCTACATGGGAACGTGTGTGGTGTGAGAGCACCATGGCTTGTCGGACATAGCAACAGTAACTAAAGGGGGCGGGTCTTTGCGAACGGTCAATGACAGTTTCAGAAAAAATCTAAATAATTGAATATAGTAGATTATAGTACATTTTAGAGAATTACATAAATCGAAAACAAAGAAATCAAATTTTGTCATGTAAATCGCAAAAAATATGATACATTGAACAATATGTGTTTTCCCGTTTTTTTTTTCCTTCAGTGTGCCTTCAAAAATCAATCCGATAAAGGTATCTCAGGAGGCAGGAAGTGAAGTCAACATTGTATTCAGACGTGCTTTGATGCCTTCCTACCTGGAAATGCGTCCTTCAAGGGCAGCATTTTTAAGTTTTCGGATGCAGCCATTAATTCAATTGGGCATCTGCAGTTTCTCATTGAGACAATGTTTTTGAATACGCACTTTTTAACTGTTCTATGAGGGTGGGTTGAGAATGTTCTCTAGGCTACTAATCAAAAATAGGGCATTTGTTCATTTGTTTGTTGCTGACAATGCAGATGGGATGTTTACATTTGTTTGTCAATTGACAATGAATTGCACACGTTTTATATTAGTAAATTCTTTAAAAACACTGCATGAATTGTACATTGAATTCCCTCAGTAAAATTATGCAAAATTAGTAACCTGGCCTCATAAAGGAGCAAAATGCTGGCCCTCGTCATTAGTTGCACACCCCTGGTGTATATATGGTGGGCTTCAATAAAATGCTTGGAAATACCTGGTAAAGTGGATTAATACACTGCCTATCACTCATGATTATGTTAACAGAAATTTGCAGCCCCTTACAGTCTCAATGTAGAGGTAGGCCTATGTTCAGCTCATTTGTCTTTGACTAATCTGACATCCAGACATTGGCTGATCCCATTAGCCCCTGACAACAAAACTGGTGCAGCTGTTAGAGGTGCCATCATCATCATATAGTATTGCACTTAAAGTTCAATAAAACCACACTGCTATACCAATTAAGTCTTCATTGCTTTTCACATTGCTGGAAAAATATACAAGGCCACTCTAATAACCAAATAAGGTCATGCAATTAAAATACTGCAAATAGCATGTTATGATTCATTCACTATGTACTGTCTGCTGGCCAGCCACTGATCTCAGTATGGGAATCCATATGTGTGTGTATACAGCCACCAACATCACATCATTTCCTGAACTGCAGATAACACTCATGCAGTCAGCCATAGCCTCAATTAATAAATATGAACTCACACATACCCTGCATCAAAGAGCTTTGTTTAGAGGAGCCAATCCCAGAATATAAACCTTCCAGGATCCCATCCATAATGGGCCTGCTCCTCTGCCACAGTGCAGACCCTTCTCCAATTTTCTCGACACCACATTTTCCTATTTGCTGCGGATGATTTGTGTGTGATAATGTACATAGCATAGTTTGCCATCCTTATGGGTTGGGGTAGCATCTAATTATAATGAAGATCATGCGTAGTCTGCAAACTCTTTTTTTCAGGATAAAGCTGTGATTCCCAATCAGGGGTACATGTACCCCAGAGAGTACTTAAGCTGGTTGTTAGGTCTTTCTAAAGAAAGCGATTGCCCTCAGAACTGACAAAGCTTGGGATAGACAGACAAGTTCAGGTGTCTCATTAAAGGGAGAGGAATCAACTTCCTGGGTTTGTTTTATCACCCACAGTGCGGACTGCGTTAAGTTTAAAGGTGAATAATTGCAATAATGACTACTCAAAGAAAATGGATGAAAATGGCGAATGATATTAATTATGAGTTAAGAGGAACACACTTCTATTTTGATGTGGATGAAGGGGTATTTGAGCTTTTTTGAAAGCGCTGTGAGGGTAAATAAGACCACAAGGATTGGGAAACACTGGGCTAGAACATTATACACAAAAGGAAAATGATATTAGGCTATTTTAAGCTTTTAATTAGTATTTATCCTTGTTGTGGATTTATAGACCTATATATTTATTTACAACTTGATAGACTATATCAATTTTCTTCTGTCTTCTCAAGCTTTCACAGGAAAACGGTGTTGATTCTTGCTGTGTAAATGTAGTTACATTTTTCATACTTTTCATAATCATTTCTTAATCTTCAGCAATTCATACTGCTTCCCTCCATGTTTCACACAAGTATAATGCGAGCGGCGGGACCTTTTTGGTTTAGTCTCCCTGCATATGGTCATTACCGATTCATACAGCACTTTGGTTAAACGTAATTGGTAACAGCATTTTATTTTATGAACACAATATTTGAACAATTACAAATATGAACAGTTTTAGAAAGGCGAGAGAGTTTTGTAACAAACAAATCGTACAAATCTTATTTGTACATATTTTGTATGATCTGCTTAAACACCACAGTATGGCAAGCCGAATTAGCTTAAAATGCTCCCAGTGTTACTCGTCGTAAATGTATTTTACTAGTAAGAATTTAACTCCCTAATTGTAACTGTTACTAGAGAAAATTAAATTAACCGCTTGAGTGGTACGTTCCCACATGTGGGGTCACTAATTCTGTGCCCCTTGGAGTACAGTCCCACATATGGGACTTTAGAATGTACAGTGACGTCATATACTGCCAGATTCAAATTGGCTTTCGCACCAACACAGAGAGAGGCGAGCTAGATAAGCACCTTTAATTCATATTCAGTGATTATAGGCACATGTTTTTTTGTTGTTGTTTTTTTTATGTCACAGATACTTAAAGAGGTGATGAATTGAGAAATCAACTTTCCTTTGAGCCTTTGATATATAAAAGTTAATCGTGATATAAGAATATCCTGTAAGTTTCGGTTCTGAAAACATCCTTGTTAGTCAAAGAAAAGCTTTTATTGACACCAGGCCCAGAAAATGCTCGATCTCAGAATATGTCGACCACTGTTATAGAATGCAGAAACGCCGCCTCAACAGATAAATGCGTACGCCTGCTTCTGTAGCCCCGCCCAATGACTCGTGGAGCTAAACGGGTCACGCTACCGAGCAATAAATATGCTGGTTCCAGCTCCCGTGTGTAAGAAATTGCGCATTTGTTCCTTCATTTCACTGCAGAATCGATTGTAAACAAGATACAGGTCGAGACTGGATTTGCAGACATATTGAGATGCTCACAATGCTGTGCCTTCTATATTGGATACGACAGGAATTGTGCAACACACTTATGTGAGTAAAACATGTTTTTATATGTGTTAGCATTGCATTTTTACAGATAGTTTGAAATCTATTGATTATATACCTTTGCACGCTGTCACAGGCTGGAGAATCTTTTATTTGAGGTGTTGTTGGTTCATTCGTGATCATACTTGGACTTGTAAAGTTATGGGCCAGGGCTCGCAAAGCCCAACATACCGGGGCTATGTGTTTTTCAGACGGGCTATCTTAAACAGTGTAAAAATAACAAAATAACATTCCTTTCTTGCCCGCACGCGCACGTGTGTGTGTATGCGGTTTGCGGTTACACTCTAAAAAATGCTGGGTTAAAAACAACCCAAGTTGGGTTGAAAATGGACTAACCCAGCGATTGGGTTATTTTAAGCAAACATTTAACCCAACCGCTGGGTTAAAATGACCCATTTACTGGGTTAAAACAACCCAATTGCTGGGTTAGTCCATTTTCAACCCAACTTGGGTTGTTTTTAATCCAGCATTTTTTAGAGTGTATATTCACTGATCGGGTGGGCCAAGTAATAAAAAAAAAACATTCCAATCAATCACAGGTGGATGAAGAATTATTGTGTTTGTTTGATAAAGATATTTTGCGAGTCCTGTGAGCGTTTCCCCAGTGAAATTCCCACATGTACTGAGGGGAGCTGAAGCTCATTAAATATGCAAATCTTATCCAATCCTAGCCATGGGCGTTTACATCCAAGTCTTCAGTGCGGCACGCCCATCAAAACTCACCGTTTCTTTAGAGAGCCTCAAAACCAAGGCCGAAAATAGCCTATTACTTATTCATTATGATGTTTTTGAATGTAAAAAACACGCAAATATCATAAGTTGACCTCAGACAACAGTATAAAAAAATAAAAAATCCAGTTCATGACCCCTTTAAATTGTCACAGAAGTACCCTGTCAAAAGTTTATGGGGCATATAAGCACAATAATGTCAATATATCAATGAAACACCATCATCCGATGCGCGCAGCCATGTTTGCTGTCATTAGGTGGCTGAGCGGCTGTCATTTACATTCACTCAAACAGTGTTCACAGGCACATGGCTGCATATTACTATACAGAAAAATATAAACAAACATGGCTTCCTACCTGACAGTTAAGATGGCGGCGCCCATCGCACGTTATAGTTCAGCTAACATGATCATTATAAAGGCATTTAAATGTCAAAACACATTCACTTACACATATTTGAGAATCAGAATATCACATAGTTCATGATATAGTTAACAAATATGTGAATGTTTTGAATAAAAACGAAAAAAAAACGAAATAAAAGCGATACATCTGTCATCAGCGCTATCGTGACTGCGGTGAGTCACATGACAAGCTCGTTGCCATGTATATAATAAGGTGATACGTTTGAAAATAACGGTCACCGTAAAAAATTTCATGCTGGGGGCTCCACTAGAATATTTTAAACTTACATGCAAAACGGTTAACCCTTAAATGCATAACTGTTTCCCCAAACATTCTTACATATTCGGGTCTTTAGCGACCCAGATCAATATCTAACATGGCTAAATCTCTACCTGTCACGATAATATATAAAACTCCTGATATTAGAGCAAAAATTACAGAAGAATAAAACAAAACATATTTTGTTACCTTTTGAGCTTGGAAGGGTTCAGTTTGAGCATATGTGTATACCATCACCACTGTCCTCGCCAGAGTTCATTTCCCAGTACATTCAGCATTTATATTATCATATTCGCGATCTCACGCATATTCTCAAAACTAATTTTCAACGTCTTGAAAATAAATATTTTGATCACTGACAGCTTCCTTCACCAGATCCATCATCAAGTGACAGTGACACTAATATTTGATTGTGTTCAGTACTTGCTCTGCAGTAAATCGCTGAGCCATTTCAAGTTTTGCAGATTATAATTATTATATTATTGTTTCGTTTTCTGCAGTAAGTATGAGTGAAAGGTTAATTCATCATTGTGAATCAGACATTGCCACCTTGTGGAATAAAGGTGAATTGCAGTTATTTCCTCAACATAGATTAATTTATTATTGTGCAGGAACAAAAATATGTAAAAATTTTGACAAAAACTAGTGGAAAAACAGGCATTCAGTTATAATTGTATTATTTTTTTCTTGTTATATTGTTTATAATGAATTGATTGTGGAATACTAAGAAGGTTGATGTCTAACGATTGCAACATAAACTAAACTAAAACAACAACATCAACATAAAGTCCTGTAAAAAAACCTGTATCTCTCAACTTGCACTGTCGTCACTCTTCCTTTTATCCTTCTGGATCTCCTCCGTGGGACTCGAGACCGGTGTGGTGCAGGTGACGCTAAATAACACTCACTCCGTTCCCGCGGCTCTCGCCCTCGCCCTGCACAGTATGTTTTTATGTGATTCACATCATATGACCTCATACTGGTCACTTCGTAAAATAGTTACGTTTTCCAGCGAGATCAGGTTGGAAGAGCTGTTTTGTGATCCAGTGTATGTTTGTGATTCGTGAAATCAGTGAAATCGAGTCTTTGTGAACAGGTTTTACAGATTCAAAATAATCAGATTGATGCATTAACATATTAACAGTAACATTAACAATGAGAAGTATTAGAATGTTCTAGAAATGTTCAAATGAAACCTTTTGGATAAAGGCCAAGATGCACAGGACCTGAGCTTAGAACCGAGAGGGTTAAATGCATTCATGTTCACACAAGCTTGATTTGAAACTCTATGAAGTTTTTGTACGATTCTAGCCTTAAGAAACCCGTTTCATGGGTAAGTTGAAGCATTGAAGATGCGTGGTGTGCTGGTGGAGCATCCCAGATTTGTTCCTTTGTAGATTGCAGTTTTATACAGCGTCTTGCTCATGGCAGTTCTTTGGTGGAACAAGATAGCGCTCTGTTTACCAGTGGGGAAGTTGAAATGGGATAAGAGGGATTTGTTTAGGTTTTGTCATGTGTAGTCAATTTAACCCCAAGTTTTGCAAGCCATTTATTGGTTTAATCTTACAAGTTTCTGCCTGGAGAAAGTATGAAAAATGAAAACCAACCAAACAAACAAGGAGCCGAGGAACAACTGCTTGAAATCTTGACGTCCTAATTAGATTTGCTCTTATTGCTTTAATGAAAAAACATAAACAGGGCTATTTGCATCCTTGCGCCTTCTGGCTTTGCTGGAGTGCTCATTTTTGTGGCATTAAAATCAATGAAAATACATTC
The DNA here is from genome assembly GCA_023566225.1 of Romanogobio albipinnatus. Taxonomy (NCBI): domain Eukaryota; kingdom Metazoa; phylum Chordata; class Actinopteri; order Cypriniformes; family Gobionidae; genus Romanogobio; species Romanogobio albipinnatus. Next base: position 17,578,127 of record CM042250.1, read on the forward strand.
ATAAATCAGGCTTTAAATAAAACACTCACAAACAAGAAACACCCATCGGTGCTTGCCGCAGGAAGTATGAGGGCATTATCAGTCTGTCAGCGAAGCCTCCCTTAACCACTATTTGCATCTCTCTGTTATTCCTTATCGGGGTGCATTCAGTTTGACATGCATTATGACTGATTCTCCACTCTTGTCACTGATTAAATTTCCATTAGCCATGCTTACCAGTTGTTGTGGCACTGAGAGCTCCTGAAAGATGTTCTCCAAATATGATTGCTGGGAAGAGAGCAGAGGTGGGATAATGACACAGTAACATGATTTTAGGAAGCGCTCTGTGTGACGGCTCCCTCCCTCACCGCTTCAATCTCTCCCTCACACGTCCTTTCTCGTTCTTCCTCTTCTGTGTGGAGTAGCTTCTCATCTGCCATGAGCATGGCAATAAGACAACCATATAGAGAAAGACTGGAAGTGTGCATGTGTCTGTGTGTAGCGGGGTGTTAAGAGATCTATTTAAATCCTAATGTGCACACACACACACACACACACTCGCAGACGAAAATAGCCATGTTTTTCATGTTCATATAACTCCCACAAATCCCTTTTTAAATTGTGGGGATTGTTCACCCCCCAAAAAGAAACCATATTATGCCTTTTTTAATTTATTAATTTCTTTAAAAACATATATTTTTCATTGTTGCAGCACCTCTCCTCCTAGTCTGCATGTAACACTGTTTAGATCCTTTCTCTATGAAGCCCCTCTTTCTGATAGTGTAATGTGCTCTGATCGGTCGGATGGACCAATGTGTTGTGATTGGTCAACCGCTTCGAGTGTGTTTTGGAAATATCACGCCACTAACCGCGATTACTATACACACTACTAACGCAATTCAACCACAACACATTGTGGATGCGATTATGGATCTACATCCGAAATCGCATACTTTCATACTATATAGTAGACGAAAAACAGTATGTGACAAAATATGTCCAAATTCACAGTACTCATAAAAGAGTAGGCAAAAAGTATCTACCCAGATGACCTACTACTTCCGGCGAGATTCTGAAGTGTGCATACACTCAAAAAAAAAAAAAGGTTCTATATGGCACCAAAAATGGTTCTTGGCTCGTAATCATAGGGGAACCTTTTTTAGTGCTATATAGCACCAATTTTGGTGCTTCAGTGGTTCTTCAGCGGTTCTTCAGAGGTTCTTCACCGGTTCTTTGACTAAGGTGCTATATAGCACCGCTAACTATGGTGCTATATAGCACCGCTACCATATACAGAACATGCTAAGATATGGTGCTATATAGAACCTTTTTTTTTTTAGAGTGTATGATGGAAACTACTATCCCATGAGGATTTGTGAATGGCAGTGAAGCGACACAACTGATGCTAGTAGGTCACATGATAATGACAACACGGCGACTGTAGTACATACAGATTACATTCATACTACACACATTCATACTATATAGAACATAGTTTTTTAGTGGCCGTGAAGTAATTACTTATTCAAAATAATAGGCTACCTACTCAAAAGAGTATGCGATTCTGGACGCAGCCTTTTTGTTGCGTATGCCATGGGCGGGAATTATTTAAATGAGGAATATTGTGACGTGTACTTTTCTGGAAGAAAACTTACAGTACAATCGAGGGAGTTCAGAAACAGTGCTTTCTGATATAGAGAATAACGTACTTCTTTGTAACTTTGCAGACATTTTTATGCTCAAGCAGCAACAATACACACCAAAGAAAGTTGAAAATAATAGGTCCTCTTAAAGTCTTTGTTCACTGATAAATTCCCCCGCAGAGAGCTGTTAACGAGATAAAATGCTGATTCATGAATGAATAAGTCCAACAATTGGACAAATTCAGTCCAATTTGTGAACTATATTGCTCAAAGCCATAGCCTGACAAGCCAGACCCACATCAAGATGTTGGGTCTGGGAACTCACCATTGGCAGGGCTCAATCCGAGGGGCAAGATAAACAGTTGTCTTTCAAATTCCCTCTGCACGCAATAGGATAGCGCTACAACCAACCAGAGCAACGAAGGTGAAGCGGAACACATCTTCCTTACTTAAGAATGACTTCAGTGCAGTTCTTTGTTCTTTCCTCAAAGAAAAGCTGAACTCCAAGTTTTCCAGATCACGGCCAAAGCGTTTCGAAAGACCGCTGTTCGTCAGCTTCTTTGTTTACGAGTAGCACGCGGAACCGCCGCAACTCTGTCGTCATTATGTTAATCCCGCCCACTGACCAGAGTTTGTTTTTTCCAGCTCGCAAGCCAACGGAGAGTTGCTGGACTACCCTGGCTGTAAATTAGATTTTTAAATTAGAGTGTGTCTAGATTTCTAGGCTATCAAAGAAATGATTTCTTCTCTGATTCAGTTCTCAATCTGAGTCAATTCACTGAATCAGTGATTCATTTGAAGATGTTCTTGAGTTAACAGTTCACTGGAAGTGAAGTTAATTGAATAAAGACTAAAGTGAATAAAGACATACATTTGGCATTTTTTCTCACATAAAACTATCATATGGCTTCAGAAGAATATAATGGACCACTGTTGTGTTTTTTTAATGCAGATTAGATTTATTCCTTAGACGTTTAGAATAATAGAGCAAATAATGACAGAATTTTTTAAAAGTCTCTTTAAGAGCAACCTCTGCCCTCATCATTTCAGCCATATGTTAATCAGGGCAGTATTACTGTGCAACTTTCATTATAGAGATAGAATAAAATGCTTGGTATTTGAATGAAGCTAACCGTTAGTGCTAATGACCAGCAGGATTAATTAGCGTGAGTAGGATGGGCAGCTCGGAGAGCAGTCTCTCCCTCATTAATCCGCTCGCAGGTGTTCTCCTGCCACTCTCCCCCCCTCCGTCTGCACACGGAGAAGATCGACGAGAAGCAAACTCACACCAGTTCAATCTTATTAGTCCTCTGCAGAAATCACATCTCTGTAAGAACCTCCAGTAGAGGACAGCTGTAGATAAGAGGAGCACGAGACTCTGAAACACAAAGAAATGAGGAAATTGTGCAAACCGGGAACTTTTGTGTGAAGGTGTTATCTTCTGTGCTGAGTGAACAATGAAAGATGTTTCTGAGAGACTTTCTCAGGTTTATCTTCAGCAAATATTCTTCAAGCTCCAAGTTAAATCAGCAAAATTTAAATTTTTTGTCATTATTTATAATATCAATAAAATTAAGAGAGCAACCCAAATCCTAAATTTGGTTGACATATGCAAATGTCAGTTGTGCTATTACATAGTAATACACATATATATAATACAAAATTATACAAATTATACAAAATAAATGTATTGTTTCGGTTAACATTTGACATTTACATACATTTACAGTTATTGCAAAACACTCATGGCAGTTCATAACTCTTTTACTTTTTGGACAAATTGGTGGCTAATTGATGTGAATTAGTACGATTTCATGCATACGTTTTCATACCAGCTGCTTACGTTCCACAGATGGTTAGGTTTAGGGGGTGGGGCTGGACATTCATGCTTAATTTTCCTCTAAAAATTGCACATTTCCATATAATTCACATCCTACAAATTAATACGATATGGTTTTCTGATGAGATCAGGTTGGTTAAAGACTTTCTGACACATTAGACCAGACAAATTCAAACATGGAATAATCTCAACATTGGAAACTAAAGCCAGAAAAAGTATTTCTATGCATTGCCTGAATACAGGCAATGAGTTGAAAACAATTTCATACTCAATGTCAAAAAATAAGCAAGTCCATTATTGATTTTAAATATAGCAGAGGATCACTGATCTCTGTCTACTGTAGGTTTGGAGCTGTACTTAGTAGGGGAGACTGGGCTTTTCACACTGAGTGAGTTGCAACACCATCAGTTTAGCCAATTAGAAATGAGCTACAGGGGCGAAATCACTGTCACACATGATGACCACCACCCTCCTGAGGTGAGAGCAGCAGTTGCAAGGCTGTTTGTCATTTTAAGGTAAGAGAGTAAAATCGTACATATGTTACATATATGTTATATAACAACCACACACGCTTTTCACATAAAATAATGATGATAATTAAAACATTAAAATATTGCACTTTAAAGAGGACCTATTATGCCCTTTTTTGAAGTCTCAGATGTGCCCAGAAAGTGTCTGTGAAGTTTCAGATCAAAATACCCCACAGATAATTTATTATACCATGTTGTAAATGCCCATTTTTGAGTGAAAAACATTCTGTTTTCGTGCCTATATCTTTAAATGCAAATGAGCTGCATCTATCCACCCAGCTTTCCAGAAGAGGAAGCCTGTACAGCTCATGCCTTGGATACTCTGCCAAAAACTAAAACATCTGTTTGGTTTTGATTATCTCCTCTATCGCGGTTATGCTCATGTGACATTGCAGTTCTCTCGCAATTTGGATGCAGCGTAATAGACCCTTTTCACATTTCCGGGTTTCTCAAAGCGGAAGTCATCATAGCTGGGTCAACTTCTATAGCAGTGAATGAGACTATACATTAAATATATATTTTTGTGTGCCTATTTGCTCAAACAGCAAAAGAGCAACTTTCAAAAAGAGGGAAAAAATTGAGAGATAATGGCAGTCAAAAGAGAGAAATATGGTCACTCTCTGTATTGGAAACACCCTCTGACAAATACAACACCGAACTGCCACATTCTGCTTGTACAATGTCAACAGACGACAACAACAAGCATAATAACAGAACAAAAATATTGAAAACAAGAGCCAGAGAAAATACTTGACTTTGTATCAATATTCTCAATACACTTCTGCGGAGCGTCTCGACTGAAACACACCAAACCCCCCTTTGGTGGACACACAAGTTCTCTTTCACATCTTATTGCACTTCAACTGTCAAATACACACAAAGTTATATAAAAAACAAACAAAGTTCACATAAACACAGTCGGTTATGTCTGTGAATGTAAACAACATTTATATTTATATAAGATGTATATTAGGTCTGTGTATTAAAGGGCTAGTTCACCCAAAAATGAAAATTATGTCATTAATTACTCCTCCTCAAGATGTTCCATACCTGTAAGACCCCTCCATAGACAGCAAATGAATTACCACTTTCAAGGCCCAGAAAGGTAGTAAATACTCAAATCTACCATGTGACACCAGTGGTTCAACCTTAAAGGGTTACTTCAGCGATTTAGCATTAAGCTTTGTATCAGTAGAAACCCGGTAGTATATTAAAATTATGGTACTTTCCCCCCTCATATTCCCTTGAGACGAGAGAATTATGCATTTTATTTCTGGAAAAATCTGGAGGTTAAAAACTCCAGCCAGTAGAGGGAGCTGTTCTGCATGTTTTCAACCCGCCCACAGGGGAGAGATCTCACTCACAGAATGTAAATGCGCACGGCCGCTCGGATAGGGCATTAATAACGGAGCGGTGCCGAGCAAAGTGAGTGTTTCAACTTTTCAATTAATTCCTATGAAAGTTAAGCTTCCATATGTGATCTGATAACGCGCCAGACTGGACACGCGCTGAGAATGACAGCCGCGATTACCTCAGCTCTGCTCAGTTCTTACTTCCCTCTCGTGCTGAATGAAATCTGACTCCTGCTGCGTTTGTCCCGTGACTTTCGTTCGGCTCACTCACACTTTATTGAAAAGACACCTGAAAATCTGAAAATCACTCACTGCTCTTGATTGAGTAACTTTAGTAGCTTCAATAAGAACACATTTCTTGAATACTGCGGTTAAATGCGCTGGCGAGGAGATAAACATGGCAGACGGTGTACAGCTCATAGGTCTATGCTAATAGGGCAGAGTCCATCAGCAGTCGTGGGCGGGGCCTAGGCCTTTGTGATGTCACATTGCTTGAATCTGAAAACGGATTGTTATTATGATTTGTGGGGATTCAAAAAAAGGAGTGGGTGGATTTTTACCATTAAAGGATGGTTGTGTAACACACTGCCAACACGTTTATGTTCAAACATCATGTAAAAGTGAATTTTGCATAATAGGTGCCCTTTAATGGCAGATTAAGGGGAGGGTTGTAACTCTACTTTCCAATGTTTCTACTGCACAAAGATGGGACAGTATATGCATTTACTTCCAATTTTTGAATCCATGCTTTCTATGTTACTATTTTGATTTAAATACTCATAATGAATTAATTGAATAACTCAAAGGTTCAGTGTGAGGTATTTATGAGGAAATGCAATATAATATACATAACTATGTTTTCAGTGGAGTATAAAGACCTTACATAATATACTGTTGTGTTTTTATTACCTTAGAATGAGCCATTTCTATCTACATACATGTTTCTACAGTAGCCCTAAACGGACAGTCTTCTACAGAGCGCTAGTCACTCTTTGCTCTCTCCAACGATTACATTTTTTAACTGTGTCGGCCACCGTAGCTTCTCTATGTTCTCTGAAAGGGAGGGGTGAGCGTTGGGTGATGCAATTCACAACCTCACCACTAGATGCCGCTACAATTCACACACTGCACCTTTAAATCATTATTTTAAATATATATTTTACATTTTATGTACACAGTTTAAGCTGGTGACCATGCTATCTCTTAGTGTTAATTTGTAGCAGATAAATACAGAAGTGTTACAGCAAAACTTGAAACAGTTAAAAAAAATTAAACAAAAACAAAGCAAAATCACTGCAGCATTGCATTTTCTCTAACTGGTGTTCTTTATTCAGTGCAGCATTTTCTTGAAGTTGAAAGAACACTGTGATGTGGGCCATTAACTGAGGCTTTAAGAGGGCCATTGAAAATGACCTGGCCTGATCTCCAAATGAAAGATAAATATGCTGCAGTGTGGACATCTGTCATGGGGATGTGGGAGGAGGCTGACAGACTCAGAGTACTAAATCATTTCCACTAAACTCTGGGTATGATTCACTTCATGTCCACGCTTACACAACGCATTTTTCGCTGCGAAAGGTGAAAGGTTTTTTTTTTGTGTAGAATGCACTCTATAAACATGAATCGTACACGATGTAACCAAATGTAGTCACTGGGGAATGGTCTTTTTTGGCTATTTGGGTTTTTCATCTATTGCAGCAGGAGGTCAGCTTGTTTCCAGCACACATAAAACGCAGTCTCCCATGAGGTTCTGTAGTGTAGCAGGCCATGCACCACTGACATGGAAACTCAAATAGGCAGGGATTATCTCTTTAAACTTCAACAGGCTCCCCAGTACATGATGTTCCTGATTAGAACCCAACGAGGAAGGTTAACATGAAAGACAGAAGTAAAATACTGCTATAGCATGAGAAATGGTTACTATGAAAGCCAGAGAGAAAATGAGAAAAAATTGTCACCTACAGGACAGCATCATAGTGTAGAGCCATGGGCGGAGTGTGAACTCCACCTCCCCATCTCTGAATGTAATTTGGGCCAACTGGATGGAGCTAGAATATCCAACCACACCCTAATCCTAACCCATAACACTTACCCTCCACCCATTAGACATCCATAGAAGTGGAGCTGAACGTCATTTGTCTCTGCAGTGAGCATAACTTGCTTTAAAGGAACACACCGACTTTTTGGGACTTTAGCTTATTCACCGTATCCCCCAGAGTTAGATAAGTCCATACATACCATTCTCATCTCTGTGCGTGCCATAACTCTGTCTGACGCACCCACTGCTAGCCTAGCTTAGCACATAGACTGGAGGTAAACGGCTCCAGCTAGCCTACTGCTCAATAAGTGACAAAATAACGGCAACATTTCACCTACTTTCAGGCGCTGCGTGATATCATTGCGCCGCTGCACCCATGGTACGGCAGCAAAGTTCCTTGATCATTATGCAGGAATGAGAGTATAGTTCCTAGCCATATCGGTCTACATTTACATTTATGCATTTGGCAGACGCTTTTATCCAAAGCGACTTACAGTGCCCTTGTTACAGGGACAATCCCCCTGGAGCAACATGGAGAAAAGTGCCTTGCTCAAGGACACACTGGTGGTGACCGCTGGGATCGAACCAGCAACCTTCTGCATATCAGTTCCATGGTTTAACCCACTGGACCACCATCTCACAAGAAGTCTAGTCTAGGTCTAGAAAATCACAACTTTTCATTTTCCGTCGGTCTTAGTACACAATGTAACTATACACATCACAACATGTAAATAGGAAAATGTTGGCGTTATTTTGTCACTTATTGAGCAGTAGGCTAGCTGGAGCCGTTTACCTCCGGTCTTTGTGCTAAGCTAGGCTAGCAGTGGGTGCGTCAGACAGAGTTATGGCACACACAGAGATGAGAATGGTATGTATGGACTTATCTAACTCTGTGGGATACGGTGAATAAGCTTAAGTCCCCAAAAAACGGCGTGTTTATATATGGTACTTGAATAGTTGCCTTCATTTTATTACAGTGTGTAATTGTTCACTCATGTAGGAAGTAGTATTTTGTCATGAGTCTATAGATTTATGTTATTTATTTTAAATGTATTCATATTTATTTCATATGCAATAAAACACACCATCTTGTGTCCTTGCTTAATTATATCATATGCAGATGACTATTTAATGTACAGTGTTTTAAAAATAACATTTTAAAAGCACATTTCACAGTTCCATCACCAACTTCCAACTTTATTAGTATCAAACCACTGCTACAAAATTACATCAAACATGATGAAAATGAACTTGCATACGTGCTATACACAATGTAAGCTTTAAAGTAATTAAAGTATATGATTCTTTTTTTTTCTTGACAAATATCAATATATATCAATGCCACTTAAAGCCATATATGTCATTCCAGTGATCTAGAGCCTAAAATATACAACTATATCCCTGGTGGCTAAAGTATCTCCATACACATGTAAGTAAAGATGACCATTTCAAATTTCTCATCACAGAAATTTCAGCTTCAAGAGTTGAGGAAATAAAAGTACAGCCATCCCAATATGGTTACAATGTCCATTTTACCATGTCACCAAATTGAACAAAACAAAAAAATCAAAGATACAAAAATCAAATAAACATATATATACAAAAGTAACCAAAGGTCACAAAATATTTCGAAAAAGCATTAGTGTAAATTTGGGTCGTTCTGGCGGGTGTCCTCAATCTGTGCTCAATTACTCAGTATTAGACAGGTGGTTTCACTGGTGGACTTATTCCACTTCACAAAATAACTGCTTAAGATATGAACGGTGCCAACACAAATAGCTCATGCCATTCAAAACAGCGAGCAACAAATTACCAGGCCAACCGACATCTAATTAGACAAAACAGTGAATTCAAGAGAATAGTGTTTTTATAAAACCGTTTTAAATTCATCCCTTGCTTTTTACATAAACGCTTCACCCGATGAGACACAATCGCCAGTTTCAAACAGAGCTTAGCAAATGACAGCTCCGTTAAAACCTTAGCATTATCAAAACCACTGCATCAGTGCTTGGCTAACTTATTTTCCAGCTCAGTGAAAATAATGAGCGCGGGGGTTGACAAACACTTGATGGCGAGTAAAAAAAAAAAAAAAAAAAAGCTTTCGTATTCACTCGTTCTTGTTATGGCAGCTACTTTATTATCCAGACGAATATTTTGCCAATGAATGTTTCTACAGGCTAAGTAGTCATGGCGGCCGGTTCGTTTGTCATCAGTTTCATATCATTTGAAGGTTTAACACAATAGCCTCGAACCAAATGGGTTTCAGGAAGGATTATAGGTTTTTGTTCTTTACAGTGCTCCGTGGAGTCAATTAGAATACTGCACAACTGCAATTACTGGCAAACGTTTTGAAAAGGACAGAGGTTTATGTAGATTACTGTCAGCCCTGCCAGAGAACTGCTGGGAGAGTGAGCGCTCACAGCTGGTTAATGCAGCACCCTCCAGCACTCCACAAAATCATCCTCCAGAAACTGACAAAGGCACAGGAAGAATTTTATTAACTGCCAGGTCAGAAGAATCACCTCCCCTGACCGCACACACAGCACTCTCAAACCGACTTTCAAAAGAGTCTGGCCAAGACAGAGATGGAGCTGACAGGTTTTTAATCATTGAAATACCGCCTACCACCCTCATTCTGTCTCGCCAGCAGCTCCGCTCAAGATAGGAGATGAAGTATCTTAAATGTTGGGTTTTTTGGACTGTACACCTGTGGTTACACATCCACCGAAGACTTTTCTATACTGATATGTGCTCATAGGATTTATATATAAATAAACAAATTTCTACCTGATACCACACGGCGAGGGATCCAGGAAGGTGTTGAAACTCAAGGGGTCTCCTCAGGCCACAACATACCGTGTTGCTTGCAGTAATTTGAACCCATTCGAAAATAGCATCTGTCTATCGGGTTTTCATGACCGCCGGCACCATGCGAGTTCTGTATATCTGTCAACAATCAGCGCTTGCCTGACGTGAGCCATTTCGAAACTCATCATTGAATATTAATGCATGTCCAGGAATGTGATTATCAAGTCATTAGATGTTCAGAGTGAAAATTTGCAGCACATTTGCCTGTTATTTACAGACTCTTTTGAAAGGCTGTAACTTTCAAGAGAATTATGCATGCATGAATGCCTCTTGTCTGCTTTTTTTTGCCTTTTTATCTTGATATTCACTTACGCAGTTTTAATTATGCTTTAATGAGCGCTTTGTTGACGTTTCATTCACAATATTAATTAAAAGAGCATGTGCTACTTCTACATCTTTACAGAACTCAAAATCGGTTAACGTTTTTTTAAAGAATGCCCCTTTTATCAGCTATTCGTTTGGACCGAAAGAATCAAATAGGAAGCCAGAAATACTGCGCAACACTGATATTTGTCTAGTATGCTAGTTATGAATGGCAAATGCATGAGGCTTAGACATGGCATTTGACACGGAATGGCAACAGATCATATCAATTAATACTTTTAAAGGCACATTTTATACAGTACTTGCTTCTAGAGTGGACTCAAAATATGATATATGAAATGCTGCGTATTTACTGTTCAAAGCTACTGATATTAATCGGCGATTATGAAGGTTTGTGGTTATGATAAGCAAGTGCAATGTTACTTTTTACATCACAACGGCAAGAGCCAGGCCTTGGTATGATAACACAGCGATTAAATATATAAAGGTCCCTCGGTTTGATCTTTGAGGCTTTCAGGTCTGTAATAAGCAAAGGGACATTAGGTGAAACCTATGTGATACTGTGTCTGATACCTCATGATAAAGACTTGTGTCAGAATATATCTGTTGTAAGTGCCCTTCAAAATGTATTTTGTGCAAGAAATAATAGACAAAAAGAATGTAAACTTGTCACGCATTAACCAAATAGCCTAAATGTAGTCCATAGGAAAGGACCCAATATTGCGCACTGAGCAGAAACGATTCTGTGATGACTTTCACATGAAAAGAACATTTCATCATAGCCCAAAAGACAGGCCTCGTGATGTTCAGCAGTGTGGAACACATTTCATTAAGTCAAAGCAGCCTCGAAAACGGGTTTTGTTCTCAAATTATCGATTTATGGTAAGTGGCCACCTTAACATACATATTAATTTGACATGCAGCACATTTATAATTTCTGCACATCTTAGTATACAACAAGTGTGTGGGAACTAGGGTAGAGGTTCAACTAAACCTAGACACTGGCTCTACCAATAAGATAAAATTAATTCTACTTTCTTAGAATATACACACATGTGACTTGTTTTCTATTATACCGCATGACTGGTTCACACCCTCTGAGTTAAAAGTAGATTATTTGATTACAAATGGTTCTTTTTTCCAACTTCTACTCGTTTGACAAGAATCATCAACAGTTGTGGCATCTAAAATGAAAGACAACATTGTAAACTATGCCATACTGCATACGTATTTTGAAATAATATTCATTCACATGTTTGGATCCACACTTGTAAGTTTCATATTGTCCCCACAAGGGAAGTGCATATTCTTTTTTTTCTGCTTCCCTATTCAAAACTATTTCACACTGACAGAAGCAAAGCAGGTAATATGTTAATACATTATAAAAATCCTGTTCAAATGAATCCAACCATAAAACAATCCATAAAAAAAAGGAAAAAAAGCCAATAATGAAAGATCATCAGATAAGTACCATTAGACGCTGTCCATAATTTCCTCATTTAATCAAAGTGCACATCAAATATGACCCACTGACTTCCCTCCAGTTTGGACTTTGGATTGACCCATTACATTATGTTGCAAGCTGCCGACTGCAGAATGTATTTTATGCGCTATAATTATTTGATATCTCATTTAATATAACATTGACTGCAAATATTTTCCTAATAATATAGCTCTCATTTTTAAGACCCCCAGGAAAAAAGGGACCGCTTTATTGATTTTGCTTTGTTTTATAACCTTTTGGCCCCTGTATTACTCACGTTTTAATTTTACAATTAGGCTCACAAATGTAAATGTACATTTATCTCATACTACATATATATTTTAATCTCAAGTACAGTCTAAGATTTTTTCCCGCAGTAAAACAATACAAATCACGTATTTCTAGAAGAACTAGAAAGGCTTATGATCTTCCTCTGCATAATTCAGTTAAATGCAATTGGGGTCTATAGCCCAGAGGTCTAAACCATTGAGGTATGGCTGCAGTTTTGGTCCAGAAAATGAATAATCATAATTCATTGTCAGTGGAAAAACCATACACATTAGCGTATTACACTAAAGCTGCTCTTCAATTGTTCACTTCGCCTTTGATTGTATTACTTTTGATATCAATTTCAATATCTCTCCCTTTGTGAAATCTTAAACAGTGTTTCTTGGTTCGCTGGATTTAAATGAGCTCACTAAAAAACGTATTATTTAAACACTTTGCCCGCTTTATGGGTATGTGAATGATGTACCAGCATGGAGAGCAAGGTGGCACACTAGGGTGTCTTTCCTTTTTCAATAACAAAGACACTAATGTTGCACACCCTCACTTCTCCAAAGCGTGATTTCAGCTAATTTGAGAGCGTCTGAAGGGGACAATGTGTGCCGATTCACAAAGTGGGAAATCAAGGAAAGAAAACAAGAAAAGAATAGAAAATAAGACAAAAGAAAGAAAACAAAACCCCTAAAACCGCATGTATTTACATGATGACAAACACCACAGAAGAAAATTACCATCCCAACATAAGCAATGCTGATTAAAATCCCTCGCTTCTTTCCAAACACACTGTACCAGATTGGATCCAGCCATCAGCAATGTCAAAGGATCTGTAAATGCTCAAAAGGGTTCTTTACAGTCATTGTGTATGGCCGTCCTCGGGGCTAGTAAACGCTGACGAGAGAAGAGAGAGCCAGGATCAGGTACCGGCAGGCCAGCAGGACTTCAGCGCCTCCTGTACTTCCATACGGAGCGGTGTTGGGTGCTGTAAACAACAGAGCAGAGACACACACTGATTAGCAGATTCTCTCTCTCTCCTGGCAGCAAGTCATAGTCTTAGTCAAGCAGTACCTCCTCCCTTTTCATATAAGCGGAGCTCACGCTGCCTGCCTTCCTTCACGCTCTCAAATCAAGACTCACGACGAGCTCGGATGCCCGAAGGAGTCCTTCAATAAGACGCCTTGTTTTAAAACCATGCTGGGTACTTAAAAATAAGAGGGCATAACAATTAATCTCAAAGATTTGATAGTATTACCTTTGAGCCTAGAGCATATAAAATCTGTTTAATCTATTAGGAAAATATATTTGCATAAGATATATTTAAAGTATATGCAAAAACCCAATGACATAATGCTTCTCGGTTGTTCTGGGTGGTTGCTATGCAGTTGCTAAGGTGCGGCAAGTGGTTATTACACATTGCTATGTCCTTTGCTAGGGTGTGCTAGGTAGTTGCTAGTATATATATATATATATATATATATATATATATATACATACGTAGATGCCTCGTTAGCGACTGTTTCTATGGGCCGCTATACGTTAGCCGTCTGCCATTTTCGAACGGTCAAAGCCGCATTGTGAACATTCAAAAGTTGACTGTGCATCTGCAAACGTAGTTATACGCATGCATGTATGAATATCTATATCTGCAATAGACTGAAGCAGATAATTTTATAGGATTTAGTATATCATAAATGAATGGTAGATAATTCTGCATGCTAAACATATTGGTTAAAGATCTTAACATTATTCATATTCATCATTAATATTATTGATCAACAGAGAACCCTACAGACACATTGCTCAGCTTTTAATGAAAGCAGTGAACTCATTATAAACAAGTTAATTGGAAAGAAATCATAAACCGCCACCCAATTAGCCATCAAATTAAATAAATTATAAAAATAGTAATACATTTGTAATGTGTTTAATAAACATCAATATAGTCTATTTATTAATAGTCAAACCATGTTTAAGTATCATAAACTAGGTATTATTTGATAGCTTAAATTCTCAAAAATAAAACCTGTTTTGCAGTCGTTTTATAATTTTTTAAAATATAATTATGATCACATTACTGAATTTAAACCATTTTTAAGAACAGGGAAATGATAAATTATTATACATTTATTTAAAATATACAATGCATTAAGAGCGGGTGAAAACTTTTGAACAGGATGAAGATGTCCAATTTTTTCTTATTTTGTTTAAATATCTTTTTTTTTCATGTAGTACTGCCCTTCAGAAGCAACAGAAGATACTTACATGTTTCCCGGAAGACAAATTAAGTAAAATTTACCTTGATTTTCAAATTCAATAGGTTTTCACCCCCCAGCTCTTAATGCATTGTGTTTCCTTCTGGAGCACCAGTGAATGTTTCAACCTTTTTTAGTAGTTGTGTTTGAGTGCCTAAATTGTACTCGGTATGAAAAGATGGATCTCAAAATCATACAGTCCCAGCTGGAGAGGGTTCAAATATGCAAAAGTTGCTGGAAAACTGAAGCATGTGCAGGTTTTTTTCTGAAGAACATTGGGCAGTTTAACTGCTCAGGACAAACAAGGGACTCATGAACAACCATCACAAAACAAAAAAACAGCCGTGGATCATCCAGGGAACGACACACAGTATTGAGAATTAATGGTAAATAAACTTTTGAACGGGGTTATTTTAATAAATTCAGCAATTTTTTTTTTGTCTTGTGGACTATATGTAAACAGTTTTTATGTGAAATATCTTATTCAGGACAGTACTAAATAAAAATGCAATTTGTATGATCTCTTTTATTTAGTTAAAATGATTCCCATTTTCACAGATTCTGCTAGCGGTTCACATACTTTTTCTCATCACTGTATATAATATTTTAGATAGCTTATTATTCTACATTATTTGAATGCACATAAATTTACTCGTCATGGTCGATCTTTTGAATTCGTCTGAACAACAGCGGCAGAAGACTTGCTGAATGAAAAGGCAATTTCACTCTCTGACAGAAGGGCGCACTTATGGAACAGCAGAAATATGTTGGTTTTTCTTCTTTAACTACTCTTAAATTTAGTTTAATTTAAGCACTTTCAAAGACCAATGTTTGTTTTCACATACTTTCCAGTACTTGAAAACTGTGTCTGAAATTCAAGAACTGTGAAGCCTGTTATTAACTAACAAATGTTACGTGTTTTTGTGTAGATCCAAACATTATAATTGCTAAACTAACACAATACATGAAGAACGCGTTAGCTAACATGACATTAAAAAGCCTAACCAAAATTAAAAACCTGTAATGTTGAGTTAAAATAAAATAGGCTATAAAAACACAAACCAACACATTCTCACATGTGAAAGGTTATCCCATGTCTTCGGGAGTTTTACAGAGGCTGCACAGTTTTTTTAATGTTATTTTTTTATGCAAGTGATAACAGCATCTGAAGTGTTGACGTGTGTTGACCATTCTAAAATGGCAGCGCGTAGAAATGCCTAGAATGGTCGAAAGAGGCATCTATGCATACATATCTATGGTTGCTAGGACATTGCTACACTCTAAAAAAAAAAGGTTCTATATGGCACCAAAAATGGTTCTTCGTCATAATCATAGGGGAACCATTTTTGGTGCTATATAGCACCATATCTTAACATGTTCTGTATATGGTAGCGGTGCTATATAGCACCTTAGTTAGCGGTGCTATATAGCACCTTAGTTAGCGGTGCTATATAGCACCTTAGTCAAAGAACCGGTGAAGAACCTCTGAAGAACCGCTGAAGAACCACTGAAGCACCAAAATTGGTGCTATATAGCGCTAAAAAAGGTTCCCCTATGATTACGAGCCAAGAACCATTTTTAGTGCCATATAGAAGCTTTTTTTTAGAGTGTATGCAGATGCTAAGGTGCACCTAGTGGTTACTGGCACATTGCTATGTCATTTACTAGGGTGTTCTGGATGGTTGGAGCATTACTATGCTGTTGCTGAGGTTCTTTTAATGTTTTTTAACACGTCGCTACAGTATGTGGTTACCAGGGTGTTGCTATGCAGTTGCTAAGGTGTTCCAAGTGGTTATTGGCATGTTACTATGCAGTTGGTAGGGTGTTCTAGGTAGTTACACCATGGCGTTCTATGCAGTTTGCTAAGATGCTCTGACTGGTTATTATTAGCACATTGCTATGTCATTTGCAAGGGTGTTTGGATGGTCACCAAGGTACTTTTAATGATTCTTAGCATGTTGTGTTGGTTTGCCATTGCAAGGGTGTTCTGGGGGGTTGCCAGGCAGTTAGTTGCTATACAGCTTCTAAGATGCTTTGTTATTAGCACATAGCTATGTCCTTAGGGTGTTCTAGGTAGTTGCCAGGGCATTGCTATGCAGATGCTAAGGTGTTGTGGGTGGTTCTTTGTAGCTTGCTATGCTCGAAAGTGGTTATGGGTGCTAGTTACTATGTGGTTTCAAGAGTGTTGTGGGAGGTCGCTGTGGTGTGGTAAGATGTTCTGAGTGGTTATGAGCACATTGCTATGTCATTTGCAAGGGTGTTCTGTCTGGTCGCCAGAGCATTACTACGCCGTTGCTAAGGTACTCAGTATGCAGTTGTTTAGGTGCTCCAAGTGGTTATTGGAACGTTGCTATGTGGTTGCAAGGGTGTTCTGGGAGGTTGATGAGGTTTTTCTAAGATGTTCTGCGCGGATTCTTAGCATGTTCCAGGGATTGAGGAGGGGGGTTCCCCCCTCAGTTGAAATCACATTTCGGAAGGCACTGCAATATGACTTTACTATTAGCGATTAAAAGGGGCAGAGGCCAGAGCCCCCACATACATGCAGCTGTTCTGGGTGGTTGCCAGGGAGTTGCTATGCAGCTGCTAAGGTGTTCTGGGTGGTTGTTGTGCAGTTTCTCGAAAAAATAGTCCAAAAGGTATTATTCATGTACATGGTACGAGGCAAAATTTTATCTCCAAGTATAAGCAATAGTAATAGTGATCCTAGCCTTAGCACACACAACTGATAAGCCTGTGCTGATGTAAGGTATGCTCATATTTTCTCCGTCAACACAGATCTCAATGGCGAAAAGCCTTCAGGTTTGTCCCTGAAGCAAAACAACTTGAGTGTAGTACTCATGAGAGGCGCTTCAGAACAGGTGTGAGAGTGTACAGGCATTCATCTTCATGAGAGTTTTTGTTTCACAGCTCTGTTAATGACAGACACTGGCCTACTAAGGAGATTAGTACATCACACACACTCAGGAGATTATGTGTCCTGGCTGGAACTACTGACTTTTCCCACATCCAACCATTTTTTCAATGCTTTTGCTGTTTGTGTTATTTGCGAATACGCGTTATGACAGCATCTAATGGAGTCATTATGATATGGATTAATTTGTGGGAACTGTTTTCCCGCAATCAAAACCACAATAAGACTGAATCACAGCATCAAATAGCACATCTGACAGTAATAAGTATGTTTGTGCATGAAAGGTTGATAAAATAATTGCTTTGTGACAAGTTCTCTCCCGAATTGCAAAAAATGGGTGCTCAAAGCTCAGATGAAAAGCCGCACATCCATTTTCGCTCCCATTCCAGCTTTTATGGCTTTAAATTACCAGTGTTCCTTAAACATTTTTATACCAAAAAATTACAGAAATGGCTATACGAGATAGAAAATGATGCAAATTGTGATGATGTGCACGAGATGCATGGTCGGACCGGGGAGGAAACGAGGAGAGAAAACTGCCCTGTACACTGCGGCTTCATTCTGCCTCCATCCAAAGCACCGGATAATGACACAGTTTTTGCTAGGCAGAGAGAGTGGAGCCGGTAACCATGGAAACAGCTCACATCCTGCATTGGCCCCTTTGCCAGAGCCACAGAGTGTGCACGATTCCAATGGAACAGAATCATTTGGGCTATAGGCACCTGCTGCAGTATAAGCACTCTTTGTCAAAAAACAAACAACGCCATATGGCCTGTGAACGGTAAAAGGACGAAACGCTTTGTCGCTACAGTATATTTCTTTCCACTGCCCCATCGGACTAATAGCTACTGTAACGTCAGCGATGATTCAGGGTCGTGCCAGAAACATCCTATCATCTGGCACTGGAAGCAATTAAGGAAAGCACCAATATTACCTGCCTGGCTGCGTTGTGCGAGTTAGGGAGCTGTTTAATATCCCACTGCGTCTAAATCAGTCTGTTGTTGTGACGGTGCAGGTTGTTACTGCACTTGCCATTTTAATTAACTCAACCCCTTCCCACACAGACAGTGGCTTCCTTGTGATTACTCTGCTTTAGGTCTAAAGTGTGTAAATACAGTGAGAAAAGGGGTTATTGCAATGGCTTTTGCAACAAAATGGTGGTCCCACAGACATATGAGTGAAGTTAGTACAGGTATTAAGAATGCAATGACATTTCGCACCAAAAAACAAATTGTCGGATTAACCGTCTAAAGACGGCATATCTTGAGATGCAAGAGCATCAATTTCCTCATTAATTTCGGATCAGGGGATAATCAGTCATGCGCGTCTAAATCATGGTTATGCACTCTATCTAAGGCACATAAAAACGTATGATTATGAAGAGTACACATATTAAAATTCTACATAATGATCGCTGAGGAACAGCTTAAGACCACGGACAGAAGTTTCCACAAAGCCTATACATATATATTTCCTAGACTCCAATTAAAGCAAATGAGAGCTCTCCCTCTGTCCTCCATTGTGTATTTGTTTTGGTTGATTTAGTTAACAGCTTAAGTTTTTTTAAGTATAATGTTGTTGGTGTGACACAGCGCAGAATAAAAAGAGGGGCTGGCACCCTATAATCAGCTGCTAGTTCCAGTTCCACCATTCCTTTTAACTGGCACAAGACCCATCGTTAAGCTGCTTAATGAATTTCGTCCTTCTATTCAACACTCTCCCTCATTGTGCAGCTCTAATGCTATGATAAAAACAAGTTACAGTTATAATAAGACTATTTCCACAGTTTCCGTAGTAAACTGACCAAAAGTGAATAAAGACATCAATAAAGACATTCATAATGTTCCAAAGATTTATATTTCAAATACAGTAAATTATGTTCTTTTGAACTTCCTATTCATTGAAGAATCATAAAAAAGTATCACGGTTATGAAGCAGCACAGCTGTTTTCAACATTAATATTAATTCTAAATGTTTCTTGAGCCCCAAACCAGCATATTGGAATTTCTGAAGGATCATGTGATTAAGATTGGAACATTTAGCTTTAACATCAAAGGAATAAATTACATTTTAAAATATATTAAAATAGAAACCGTTATTTTAAATTGTAATAATATTAATACAATATAATACAATATTACTGTTTTTACTGTATTTGGTGAGCATAGGAGACTTTTTTTTCCAAAAACATGAATAAATCTTACCAACTTTAAACTTTGGAACGGTAGTGCAGATACATTTAAATTGAAAGGATTTCAAGACAAATTTTGAGGACCAAAGACGCAAGTGTTTTTTGCTACTTTCAGCCCGACGCAGTTATGGATAGTCATTGCATGTATCAGAATTAGCCTACCTATTTACACTAATGATGAGCAAGCAGGTGTCATTGGACAAGCAGATCCGTTTCCTCCCTAGAGAAGCGTTCAGTCTTTCTGCTTGCAAATTCCGCCATGCAAATAGCGTATACACTATGACGCAAGCGCAACTGGCTTTTAAAGGAAATGGGAGATGAGACTCTGATTGGTTTATTGCACGTTAAGCCCAAAACACACCCATGACTCATTAAGAGAATAGGGACAACCCTTTAAGACCACGCACCGGGAAAGCAGACCATATTTTTCTGTCAGTAAACTAGCAAAAGTGAATTCAGGCCAGCGTTAATTTCGTCAACAACCTTTCACTGACGAAAACGAGACGATAACTAAATAAAAACCAGTTTTGGATTGACAAAATATATGATGAAAATCTACTGTCATTTTCGTCAACGGATAAAAACGAGACGGAACTGTTAGGGAGGGACGATTAGGGAAGAGATCCAGTCATGTCCTGTGTAACAGATGCACACATCTGAGTTGTAACGTGCGGATCTAACGGCGGGAAAACACGGCCCTGTTGTGCTTCTACAGGTTCACGCGATAGCGCTTCAGAGCGGCTCAATCAGAGCTGGCCCAAGGCATAATCCATTGCCACCATGGGGCCCCCAAGAGCACATGAAATAACTGTTATTTCATGATGATTGAAATTGCAAAATGGCCTTAAACAATTGCTAAATAAACTGCCAAATGTTACAGATTGATTCTGACAGTGCTGCACAAGCTCGCGGCGCCATCGGCCGGACACTATTCGCTTGTTAGCCAGGGTTCAAAGTCCAAGTGCGAGAAAACCAGCGCTAAAACGTAAAGTTACTCGTCAGTTGCTCGGTAACCTTTTTATGAATGGATGGATTTGAGGATGTGATATGGTTTAGTGTGAATATCTTGTCTGATGTGCTGCATGTTTTGGACAGAGTAAAGCATAGCTTCCAGTTTCTCAGTAAATGTTTTTCTGCAAACTGCTATATCGTCCCCTTGGAATTATAAGGTGTGTAGCCTATATTTTGAAAGTTTTTATTTAGAAAATAAAAAGGTTCTTTCTACACAGTCGAATGGAATGCAAAACATTTAATTTTATTTCCTCCAAAATAAAAGCTCTGTTATGTTTGAAAGAAATCAACATTTCTTGTTTTTAAAATAAGTCTCTTCTGCTCACCAAGGCTGTGTTTATTTGATCAAAAATACAGTAAAAACGGTAATATTAGGAAATATTATTATAATGTAAAACATCTGTTTTCTATGTGAATGTATAGTAAAGTGTAATTTATTCCTGTGATCAAAGCTGAAATTTCAGCATCATAACTCCAGTCTTCAGTGTCACATGATCCTTCAGAAATCATTCTGATATGTGGATTTGATGCTCAAGAAACATTTATGATTATTATCAGTGTTGAAAACAGTTGTGTACAATATTTTTAGGATTTTTTCTATTTTTTTTTTTCTATTCTATTTTTATATTTCAGAGAAATGCTGTTCTTTTGAACCTTCTATTCATCAAAGAGTCCTGGGGAAAAGTGAGCATTATCAGCATAAAAGACTACTTATTATTATTATTTTTTTTAAAGTACATATCCAAGTCCGAACTGTAGTACTGTAAGGCTTTGAATATTAACACCTGAGCACTCTTGTGGGTTTTCCACTGTTACAATTAAAAACCGAATAAGGGTAAAACCATTACAACCAGACATGATGAAAGCAACACAGCTACAACTACTAAAATTGATACTGGGTGTGCGAATTATCAAGAATTGACAATAGTCAATCGTATTGGTGGCACCGAGGGGCCCCCAAATAAAATTCTGCTTAGGTCCCCATAAGGGCTTGGGCCGGCCCTGGGCTCAATCAATGAATAACACACATTTATGCCAGGTAATTGTTTATGAACTAATGCTGAGGAATACTGACAATGTTTACTTTACAATGTTTATATAGTAATATGTTTTAGACGGTTGTAACAATGCATGTTTTATCTCCCTCACCTGAACTTGAATGAGCAACTGCAATAGTAAGACATTTCAAAATAAGAGTCACAGTGTATTTCAACCTTGTTTATAATTAAAAGTCACGCATTATATATACACGTTTTTGGTTACACAATAAACTGTATTTAATTTAATTCCCATTTAATTCATAGTCAGGAGGAAAGACTAAGAACAGTATTTGACACATATTATTCAATAAAGTATCAGGGTTATAATAGTTAACTAAAACCATTAAAATATTCATTACTTGAAATTAAATAAATGTTAACTGAAATAAAATAAAAAAATAGACTTACACTTATTTGAAGCTTTAGCTTAACCTGATATACTAACTAAAACAGAAATATAACATTATAAAAACTATATAGATGTTTTTAAAAAACAAACGATAAAATGTGATCAAAATGTCAGTTTTGACGTATTCAAGTAACAGTCGGATATGTAATGCTTAAATGCTCAAAGAATGCATTACAATTTAACTAAACTCATTAGATTTTAGTTGACTAAATCTACTGTAGATTTAGTAGACTAAAATCGTATGATATTTAGTCGACTAAAACTAGACTAAAACTAAAAACAATTCAGGTGACTAAAACTAAATGGCATTTTAGTCAAAAAGACTATGATAAAAATTTTGTAATTTAGCAAATTCCACATCCTCTCTTTCCAATAGAGCACCGGAGGTTGACGTCACACAGCCTAGACGCCGCCATTTTGGCAGGCACGCAGGGGAGCGCTAGAGCGGCTGTCGTAAAATATCTATAAAATAATTTAAAACCAGACTGTTTAAACCTTATTATTTCAACATGATGGACAGCTGATGTGCGCCAGGATGCCAGAACAGGCGGGAGAAAGCAAAGGGGAAATCATTTTATCGTAGTAAGTTGAATTTCAGTTTATTCTTCATTCTTAACTACTTTCGCGCCACGTAACTAATGATAAAAATAAGTTCCCATTAAGTGCGATACTTAATCATGAATAACATTGCTTTTATATATATATACATAACATTCAGAAACTGTAGGCTATTTGAAACTAAATTAAGGATCAATAAATAAATACGGAAACAAAAAAATAAGAAATGGCATTTATTGATTATGACTGATTTTGTTTGACATGCACAACACAGACCTATGGAACAGATGCACACAGCGGCGTGCTGTTTTGGATGGGTTTGTGTTAACCGCTAACATATAACGTTAATCTATTCACATGTTTTCTCTCTTAAAATGTAAGCGCATGTAGGCCTATATATGTCAGCATTATCATATACGTGTAAAGAATTGAGGTCTCATGTAAAACAAGAGCTATTGATGCAGTTCAGTCTGCCTGCTATTCTATCTGTTAATGTTACTCCTGATCGGGGTCTTCTGTAAATATTTAGTTTATACATAGATTCAGGCTTAGTTTAATGGTGCAACGCAAAACTATTTCGTTGTGCATAAGTTCTAATTTAGTGCCCATTTACGTCAAAAACTAGGCTAGTTGTAACTTGCGCACAACTGGTACAACAGGTGTCCTGACAGGAAAGCTATCCTTTCTTTTTATCAATACACGTGAAAAGCACCCCGGGGGCATTATATGGATCTGTTATGTTTAATATATTAAGTTTTGCTTTGTACAAGTCTAAGTCTTTTGAATTAAATTGCGCAGTGAACTCCGTTGCCTTAAAACTCATGCTGGCGCTGGCTGTTCCTGTGAAGCATAGGACTCCAGAACTGAAAGGGAGGCAATTCTAAAATTCAGAATTTTAGCATCATTAACGTTGGTTCATTATTTAATAAAATACACCATATTCGACAAACCTACACTCTAAAAAATGCTGGGATAAAATGGACTAACCCAGCAATTGGGTTGTTTTAACCCAGTGGTTGGGTTAAATGTTTGCTTAAAACAACCCAATGGCTGGGTTAAAACAACCCAATTGCTGGGTTAGTCCATTTTCAACCCAACTTGGGTAATTTTTAATTCAGCATTTGTACTGTTGTGAAAATTCAGATTCATCACTCCCTAAAACAGCACTGTAGTACAGCACTGGCAAATGAAGCAGTGGTTTACATGATTAAATCAAAGCAATCATCTCATTGGCGGTTATGTGACAGTGGCCATATCTCCAGGTAATCTGCACAGACGACGGCTGGCTGCAGCCCTTCTCCCTGGAGGCTAGTCTTCTCTGGCTTCGAGAGAAGGGTTCAATGTCCTTGACCATCAATCAGTGGCCTATTGTTCCCTCTACTGCCTCCAGAGAAAGCCTCTCCACGCAGGCCTAAGCTTCTGCCGAGTCCTTGGCAAACTGGCGTAAATCCCACATCTCCAATCTTGGATTTGACAAATATTCCATTTAAGTCCTCTTTCAGTGTTTCTGCTCTCCATATGATAAACTACCTAATTCCCTGCCTCATAATAAAACAAACATGAAAAACGTTTTGTTTTCCTCGGCTTGCTTTCGCACAAACAACCGGTTGGCATCATTATTGCATTGAGTGTACTTGGAGGTTCAAAAACTTTGCTTGGAATTCTTTCCTTATCTCAAATCTGCAATGAAACAGCATGAAAAGGAAAGCTTTATATTCATTAGGGCTGTTCATTTAATACATCCATTTAGCACAATTAAGAAGTGCATTATGAGTACGACCCTGCTGGTCTTGCTTTTTCAGGAAATATTGATAAATGTGATTTTATCAAGTATGTCAATATGCTGTTATATAATCTGGTTAATTAATCTACATTATGTTGATATGAATACCATGTACTAAATTTGATTTAAAAATAATCGACTGACAGCCCACTGGAGTAATATAAAGAGTGTAAAGCGCAAAGTTCTTTGAAATCAGAATTTTTCAGTATGAGAAAGAAAGATTTATTCATTTATTCATTAGGGCTGTCAATTTAACACATTAATTTAGTATAATTAAAGAGCACAGAATGAGTAAGAGGGTGTTCACACCGTTATTGAATTAAAAAACAGCTGGATGTAGCGCAAACAAAATGGAATTGAATGCAGGGGTCTCGAGATATGTTTTTCCATATCAAATTAATTTTAACTTAAAGACATCAGTCTGAACAACAAGACATGACATGATGGATAAAGATGCCAATCTGACTCATTCATATGCAGATCAATGATAAAAAAAAAAAAAACAGGATGGATGGAACGTGTAAATATGGATTGCTGTGGAATGTAGGCCAGTAATAGGCTAATGTTCAATGATAAGGAAATTAAACAAACAATATACAGTTTAGCAGCTTTTCTCACACTGATACATGTGTTTATTCCAATTACATTGTTATACAATTTGATTAATCAGAATACCATGCAATTCATTTGTTTAAAATTTGAATCACTCTATTATTCATATCTGATGGTAATTACGAGGTACTTCAAATAATACCATGTCCATAAAACATGGTATTTAGTGGTATGGCATTTTTTTGAAAGAAAGAAACGAAAGAGAAAAGAAAGAGTTGTTAGAAAGAGTTTCTAACAATGAGAATAAATGATTTCGTGCATATAATAAAAACTTGACGCCTGCCATTACACTGAAAAAAAATATTATGGCCCGATTAAATTAAGCATAATTCATTTGTGCTCGTTTTAATAATTTAAATTACGTTTGGTTCGTTTGGTTTGGTTCTATGGGAATTGCATGTGTTTTTGTTTAAATTGAGAGAAAATAAATTGATTGCAACCACTTATGATAAAAAAACGAGTAAATTCAACGAATAATTTTTTTTCAGTGTACAATGTGAACAGCAATTGACAGAACAAACACTTGGTGAACAAGCCGCCACTACGAGTCAAAATTGAATAGCACTTGGAGAAAGTCAAGTGTCTGTGTAACTGTCTGATCAGTTTTGAGTTAACCACCTTGCTACAACTTGAGGTACTGAGAGAGGTTGTTATTTTCACACAAATGTTTATCATGCTTCTGCTGTGATAATGATAATGGGTATGAAATCCCAAGAATGCATTATCATAAATAGAGCCTAACACTATGTGTGATGGTCTGATGAGATAAAAATGAGCTAATTTCTGACTCTGTGCTGAGTAAACGCTCATTTCAATATTGTACACAGAAGGAGTTCACCTGACATGCTGGTAGTGAATAAGACTCGACTGCGTCTCTGCCTGGCCTTGAGCTTCACCTGAACACCAACACAGCAGGAACTCTTTTTGATACAAGACTGCGGCAGACGATGCATAAACAACAAAAAAAGCATTGCACATTTCAGCACAGGCGACACTTACATAGTGGACTTTCTAAAAAAAATATATATATATTTTGCTGTTTAGTCTACTTTTGAAATTTCACTAAACATTCTTTCCCCTCAAAGCACGTTTCATCCTCCACCTTGGCTGTTCAGAGCGGGGAAGCGTGAAGTTATTGCCTGTAATTGACCCAATGTATCGATTGATCATTGTGCTGAATTTTAAACGCCACTATTTCCAGCACATAATTATGCCTACTGGGTTTTGATTAGATCGCAGTGTGCTAAAGACATCATCAAGCTCTTTGAGAATCCTTTGGAAAAACAAAAAGGACACACATCTGTTGTGGAGCAAACATGGGAGATTCAGTGCCTTTGCCTCCTTCATCAACAAGCATCCCATGGGTGGCGTAAATAATGAGTACCATGAATTGGAGCAGTAACACAAGGTTTCGTTGCTGAATCAGCCAGTGCTGGTATAATCTGGCCATTTGTCCATTCTTCCCCCTCCTTATCATGTAACTGGAGACAATTAATGGAAAAAATCTGCAACTGTTTAAGATTCCTAATGCATCTTCACTTCTCAATCATGCTGTGAGATCTGTATAGATGTGCTACTTGGGTAAAAATAACATGTTCATTAGCTTTTCACCATTGAACCACTTTTTGCAGTTCACTTAAACAGTTGTGAACATTTTTTATAAGTACAAATAACAAATATTAAAAAGTACAAAGTAGTGTTTCAAAAATTATGAGGTCACAAAAATCATCAAAATTAAATAATTATGCACAAATTAGAAAATGTTGTCTAAATGGTTAAGTATCCCTGCTGAATAATATTTATGTAATATATATATATATATATATATATATATATATATATATATATATTTGATATATATATGATATGGCTTCACAAATGCTTTACTGCACATCTCGGTTGTAACGAGTGGTTATTTCAGTCAAAGTTGCTCTTCTATCAGCTTGAATCAGTCGGCCCATTCTCCTCTGACCTCTAGCATCAACAAGGCATTTTCGCCCACAGGACTGCTGCATACTAGATGTTTTTCCCTTTTCACACCATTCTTTGTAAATCCTAGAAATGGTTGTGTGTGAAAATCCCAGTAACTGAGCAGATTGTGAAATACTCAGACCTGAGTCTGGCACCAACAACCATGCCACGCTCAAAATTGCTTAAATCACCTTTCTTTCCCATTCTGACATTCAGTTTGGAGTTCAGGAGATTGTCTTGACCAGGACCATCCAATATATATATATAAGTATTTGAGTATTTGAACACCCTGCTATTTTGCAAGTTCTCCCACTTAGAAATCATGGAGGGGTCTGAAATTGTCATCGTAGGTGCATGTCCACTGTGAGAGACATAATCTTAAAAAAAAAATCCAGAAATGGATTCGTCTGGGAGCCCCTATCAGCTTCGAGCTATATAGAACCGGCCAATGAACAATTGGCGTGCGAGATTTGCATCTCGTGCTCCGCCCCGCGCCGCGGGTATAAACAGGAAGCGAGAGGGAATGCACGCTGTCATTCACTTCGGAGCCGAACGGCGTATGAAGAGGACTAGAAATCTCATCATTGAGTTTCCAGCTGCTATCAGCAAAGTTAGAGTTATAGAGAAGACCGGAGATCAGGGATCAACGCGTGTTGGAGAGACGGCACACTTCAGTGGGATCGCTGCTGCTCTTTAAAGAGAAAACTGCTGTTTTCACAGCAACCTGTTGGTTCGTGAGTGCGTTTTCCATTGAGTACAGGCACGGGCTGCACTAAACCCTGTGCGCTGTCACGTTTCCCCCCTGAGTGCTTCAGCACAAGAGCGTTTCCTCACAAAAAGAGTACACGGGTGACACTGCGTCTTTTTCAAGATGTCATTCCACCCGTGCGTTTCTGGATGAGTGGTCCCCGGTTGGGTCTTCTGCTGTTGTAGCCCATCCACCTCAAGGTTGTGCATGTTGTGGCTTCACAAATGCTTTACTGCACATCTCGGTTGTAACGAGTGGTTATTTCAGTCAAAGTTGCTCTTCTATCAGCTTGAATCAGTCGGCCCATTCTCCTCTGACCTCTAGCATCAACAAGGCATTTTCGCCCACAGGACTGCCGCATACTGGATGTTTTTCCCTTTTCACACCATTCTTTGTAAACCCTAGAAATGGTTGTGCGTGAAAATCCCAGTAACTGAGCAGATTGTGAAATACTCAGACCTGAGTCTGGCACCAACAACCATGCCACGCTCAAAATTGCTTAAATCACCTTTCTTTCCCATTCTGACATTCAGTTTGGAGTTCAGGAGATTGTCTTGACCAGGACCACACCCCTAAATGCATTGAAGCAACTGCCATGTGATTGGTTGATTAGATAATTGCATTAATGAGAAATTGAACAGGTGTTCCTAATAATCCTTTAGGTGAGTGTATATATATATATATATATATATATATATATGTGTGTGTGTGTGTGTGTGTGTGTGTGTGTGTATAAAATTGTAATATGTGAGGCTTAACGTGTAACATTTTTATGGGTTGTTGACAACGTCAAGTAGTCACAGGTTTACCCTATTATATTTATTAAATTAATGATTTTATTCTTCAAGGATTCATTAAAATAATCAAAAGTGACAGCAAAGAAATGTATAATGTTATAAAGATTTAAAAAAAAAAAAAAAAACCCTGCTGTTCTTTTGAACTTTCTATTCATCAAATAATAATGAAAAAATAAACAATTTCCAACACTAATAATAATAAGAAATATTTAATGAGCACCAAATCAGCTGAAGAATCGTGTGACTGAAGACTGGAGTAATGGCTGCTGAAAATTGTAATATTATTTCACAATATTATTATTATTATTATTATTATTATTTTTTTTTACTGTTTTAAACAAACAAATGCCTTTCAAAAACATAAAAAAAATCTTGCCAACCCCAAACTTTTGAACAGTCTATATATACACATATACACACAGCTGGACATTTCAACTACCATTTTACATAAAGAATTTATTATTTTATTTAAAAATAAAAGCGGCATAAAATTTAACAGAGCATGTAATATAGAACATAATTCCACAAAATTTCCCTAAGTACAACCATGCACCAATGTAGTTATGTTTTATGGAGTCTGAGTTAACATATGCACTGTTGGTAGGGGATTCACTAATTAGCATATGTACAAATTGTACATGTTTTAGAAAGCAACAGCCACGTTAAGCTCTATCTGTGATCGTTGCTTTCTTATCGTCAGATACTTCACACTCCAGCACATGAAATATGAGTCAATTACATGAGGATGAAACTCAGGACCCTATTGTGCACAGCCCTGGGAAAACACGGATGAAAGCCATAGAGTCCACGAGTGAGCTATACTCATTCAGCGCACTGGTTGTGTTATGCACTTTTAAGAGTGCAAAGATCACCGGCAGAATACTAAAAATCTATTTAATACATGTATCATTCCTTCCTATTCTTTTCATCCACTCAGGGTGGTTTTTGTAAACAATTCTCACCGCTGCAAGGCTGGACGGGGAAATGGTGCTTTTACCCATATAATGCAACAAACCATTACCACAGGCAAACAAACTGTATGCTCAAGATAAGCTAGAAGTTACATTATTTGCTGAACATTTGCCTAGTGGTTTTCTCGTGTTTTTATCTGATATCGAATCATTAGAGTGTTTGGAATCTGGAAGCTTTTGGGTCAGACGCCGTAACTCACGAAAGATGAAACGTGGTACCTTAGAGCTATCCATTTCTGATGCTGTTTGTTTTAATTGAAAATTCATGTAGCCGGGCCTGTAGGCCATATTGATTGACAGGACTGCTAGCACCAGACGGTTTCTACAACAACTAAAATGACTCTCACAAACAAGCACTTCCGCGCACACAAACCTTCAAATGTTATCACCGTCAAATCCAGTCTATCCTTTCTTCCATTGCTCTATCCTTTCAGGCACTCTGACACTATCTGTGGGACTTACAGCACTGCATAAATACCAAACTCCCCACAGTGACACATGCACTTTAGCTTGATATGGATGCTGTCAAAGTCCCATCGCTCCAGGCCAGGAAATGCTTTATACCTATAAGTTTGAGCCTTTCTGGAAGGGGTCAAAAATTATTGATCAGCCTTACTTGATGATTCCTGACAAATTAGGCTGGGATATTGACCCTATCTACGACCCCCTCTGGCAGCCGTGGTGCAAATTACATTGCAGTCCTGTCAGAAATACATCCACTGCTGGGAAAAAATCAAGACTAGGGCTGGAGAAACAACACAGAGGCCCTTTACACTAGGCAATTCTGTGGGTGAAAGCAACATTTAAGCTCGCAAGCTGTACATAAACCTTGCATGAAAGAACGCATAGAACTCAAATGTGTGTTAAGGATGATTTGTCAGGGGTTATCACAGCCAAGGGGGTCTAAAATACAAAAATTCTTTAAAAAAAGCTGTTGCATAGCTAGAACATGGTCTTCTGGAAGTATGTGAATATAACATCTAGGTAACGTAATGATATATCATAACAGGGGTCAGAAATTAATGGGGGCTTGGGGCAAAAATTCCATTTACATTTAGGAGATGATTTTGGCCAAAGCAACTTACAAATGACGAGAACAATTGAAGGAGTTAAACCAACAAAAGGGCAACAATATGTAAGCATTGTGACAAGTTCCAGTTAGCTTAGCACAGTAAACATATAGGGCTCCAGGCTAACATTTGAGAGCACTGGCACCGGTGCTACAGATGGTGGCACCAGCACCTGATTTAATCATAAAATTACTGTTGTTTTGCAATAATAAGTGCAGTTACTATTAATACTACATGTTTATTACTTGAAAATGCACATTTGACACAGCACTGAGCTTGAGTTCAGATGCAGATAAAATGATCTTTTAACAATAACCTAATTTTTACAGGGAAAATGTTAAATATTCTTCTCTTAATAAATGTATCATTGTTCTTCTATAGTATCATACTGAAATGACTGACAGCTTCAGTGATTATAAAAAGAGTGCTTTATACATACTTTGTGTAATTCTTCACAATTTGAAGAAAAGTTTTTGTTTTTTTTCCTACTTCATACTTTCATACAAGATTTCATAATATCTAAATATAAATTTAAAAGCAAAACGTGAAAAAAGTGGAAATGGCTAATAAGCCAATGAGTGCTCCTCTGCCCCCATCTACTGGTTAGAGGTGTAATTTATTTTAAATTTTTAAATAAAAGCATTTGTTTGCCACGTCTTGGTTTTCCTACACCTTGAAACTTTTCGTTTTACAGATGGGACAATCTGTTGGTCATAATTAAAAATAACATTAAAACGGCATATTTAGAGTTTTGAAGTGCTGAAAAAAGTGTGAAGCACTTGAAAGTCTTGAAAAGTGCTTGAATTTTACTCTCAAATGATTTGAAATGTAAAAACATTTGACTATTTGGCACACCTGGTTTCCACATATGCGCTGTTTGGTTTGAAATCTGCGCCAAATTTGAATGCTTCTCACATCTCGCAATGATAATACCGCACAAATTCGCTGTGTAGTAACGGTGTGGCGTAATTGAGATCGGCCTGCCAATGAGCTTGCGCTGTTGGTCCTGCGCTGTCTGCGCTGTGCAGCTCAAACGAGAAGCGTTTTCCTTTTGTTTCCTTCGCCTTTGGCAATGTGGTGGTCGTACCCGGGTGACCTCTAAAAAAAAAAAAGAGGTCGCAGTCTGGAGCCCTGCCATAGCAATTTATTTTTATTTTTATAAATAGACAAAAATAGAGTAGAAATAGAAAGTGTAAGTATTAATGTGTCAAGAGTAGACAAAAAAATTGTCGCCCAAATTCAAGATACTAGGGCAAAAAAAAAAGCCCCTGCACAATTAAACTAAAGCTGTCTACAAGGCGTGCCTTTTCCACAAAAACGTTTGCAATATATTCCATTAATTAACATTAATAATCATTATTACAATATCAAGGCCTGCAATAATTATTTGTCATATTGTAATGAGTTTTATATATTTTATGCCACGTTTAAGCAGCATTAAACTGTGTAAGTGCAAATAGACATGCCATGTCAGATGTAGCTTCTGTGTCACCTAGGCAATGTAACGATAGCTTTTGTTGATGTTGATTTATGAAATATTTGACAAAAAAACAACAACACAGATACAGTTAATAAGGAAATTATAGAGAAAGGTAGAAAATGATCCAGCAAATCACTTCCTTAATTTTCTGACCCTGCATAACAACACGACACATCATAACATAACACAACATAACGTGATATACTGTATCTGTTCTTATTCTGTTAGAATACACAGCTGGTTATGGCATCTACCAGCAGGGGCTGAGAGGTCCATGCTAACCAGACAAGCCCTGAACCCTTGATCACAGCGACAAGTACCTTTAAGGCACTCCTTGTGCATTTCAACAGATTCTCTTACGTGTAGTCATGAAATTCAGTGTTTTCTTGGTATTCATCTGCTTGTCCCACTCCTCTCAGCACCGAGTCCTATTCCCACATTATGTCGCTGACAAAGCCCTTCGAATAAGTTATGTTCATGAATAAGATTTGTGCTGTTTGAGGTATTGTTAATCTCCAGGGAGCAGCCAAATTGCCTTCTGCCAAAAAGCTAATGATAAAATGTTCACAAGCATTTCTGAAAGTGTCAGTTTTCCCATCATAATGGAAATCCAATTTTGTGGTGGTTCACTGTCAATTAATATGCTCTTTCCAAAACAGAGGAAGGTAAACTGTCTAGGTATTCTATAGTAGCCTACATTTCTCTTGTCAGACTATTGTGTAAAATTCAGCCATCCTGTCTCAAAAAAAAGAAAGATTTATGTTTATTTTCATGGCAGTAACTATTTATACAGCTGCAACTTTTCATGTCTCTGTATTTGACATAAGGTCTATATTTTTGGTGGTAATATAATATAGAATAAATAATTAGAAATTTTTTATTTTTTATTTTTTTTGAATTTTTATTCAAACCACAAAGTACTTTGACTAATATTTAAGAATAACCAAGATGATCTTTCTTTATAATATAATAATATATAAGTCTTTCTTAACATGAAAATGATATGAGGTCCTAGGGATGCTAAAAACGGTTAATTTTCCCGACCGACAACCGCCGCTCATTATCCGATTATTAACCGTTAACTGATAAGATTATAATATTGAATTGGCATTAAATAAATATACAATTGAAGAGTGTCTGTGACCTGTTAAAAATACACTTTTTTCCACGGGTTTATTGTACTGTGGAACCAGCATACAGAACAGATCAACAACAACATCAGAACCTGGATTCACATGATCAAATGTTCATGCACCTGCAGCGTTTCTGACAACAGAGAAAAACTGAATAAAATATTTTTTAAAAGCATGAAATAAATAGGCCTACACAAATTAAGATGACAAACGAAAACACTGAATCCGTTTGAAGCTTTGAAGAACCGGAATAGTTTTTTTCATCATATAAAAATAGCAGACCACCCTCAATCCACACCTTGACTGGTTGTAAATTTTCTTTTTAAAAGTAGCATGTCTAAGTGGTGCAGGGATTTCAAAGGATTGCAAATGCAATGCAAATTTTTGTTCATTTTATTCATTTTTAAAATTTAATAATTTATTTGTAATAAACATTTTAAGCGGCCCATTAAAAAGTATTATTTATTTGTGGAAGTATGTTTTTAAAACGATTCCGTTCATTTCTGAAGCTCATTCCGCTCAGCACCGCACGCTCAACCCAGAACTCTTTGTGACATGCTGGATCAAATATAGGTCTATCTGAAATAAATAGTTAGGGCTGCCCATGACTAAAGTTTTTTTTCTTTTCTAGTTGTTCATTTAAGCCTTTGTTCACGCTGCGCCGCTGCCTCCGTGTCATTGTCTGTTATAGGCTATATTATTTGCTTATTATTTATTAAATGCGGGCAATTTGGTTGATTAAACATAGATTGAAATTAAGATACAATTTATACAAAACGAAATTCACTTTAAAAGAAAAGTTTTGTTTTGTTGGAAGTCTATTGAAGTGTTATTGAACTTATTGAAGACCCCCGTCTTCTGAGATTATGCATCTTATGTGTCCTGTTCACTTTTCAACATAAATGAAATTAAAAAATAACATTATAATATTTAAACTGAAACTAATTACGTGTTTTAATGGCTACAAGCATAGTAGGCTACAGAGAAATGTCATGTCGGAGCGGGATTTGAGCGCACGTCAATTTACCGGTGAGCAGTTCATGAGTGAAGCTCAAAAAACTTTTAAACCATATTAATCGGTCAAAATTCATACTATCGGTTAACGGTTAAATGGTCAATATGAGCATCCCTAGTCAACACACATAACCCATATAATTATAGTATACATATAAATACCATTAAATGAATGCTACATATATTGTACATATTGTATATTTACAATGTACAAAAATTGTTACATTGTTACATAGTACACAATGACAACCGAGAACTAAAAAAGTGAGCTACTTTCACCGATCTTGTCTTATTATTAAATAATTTTTTTTCTTGATCTGTAAAATCTACATATCTAACCATTTGTCCTGCAGAATTAAACACCAAATCACACACCACCTACAGACATTAATTAAAATGATCCTTTTCCCCCCAAACTAAACCGTAAAAATTTAATCCAAAATATAAGAATTACAAATACCAAGTACTGTCATGGCACTCTATATGGCGCAGGCTGATAGGTTAACTCTTTGGTAGCAATCGCATAATCATCTACATAGCGTAGCTGATTGGTTGCTGTTGCATCAGGAGCCAATGAGCTGCGGCTCAACATTCAATACCGGTAGTGTTGCTGTTAGCAGTCTGCAGCGCGCTTTCAGAAACCCTCCACCTTCCCCAGCTCCACCTGTATAGATTTGCTATGGGGGGTTATTTCATGTTACATGTGCAGAAGCAGCATGTCTTACATGCTCACAGCAATGTCTGTAAATGTCTTGACAGTACACTCTAACAAATGCTGGGTTAAAAACAACCCAAGTTGGGTTGAAAATGGACAAACCCAGCAATTGGGTTTTTTTAACCCAGCGGTTGGGTTAAATGTTTGCTTAAAACAACACATTCACTGGGTTAAAACAACCCAATTGCTGGGTTTGTCCATTTTCAACCCAACTTGGGTTGTTTTTAACCCAGCGTTTTTTAGAGTGTACTTGCTCTGCAGCAGCAGCAGCAGCGTAGCAGATCTATTCTGCCAAGACCAAATACATTAACATTACCATATCCATTACCACGCCATGAAGACAAGAATCTCAAGAACTTCAAAAGTCTGTCTTTATTTCATCATTTTTTTTTCTGGTCAAGAGAAATTCAGCTAATTGTGAGACAATTAAGCGTCTCGTTGGTCTTATTTGTGGCATGGCCATGAAGTGAAACTATAGATAATAGTATCATATTCATGCTTCGTCGCTGAAGAGAGTGCATGAACGTGGCATCCAAACAAACCCACCACCCACAGGGTCCTTCATTAAAGGAATCCAAAGAAACCGATACAAGACAAAAACAAATTATACTCTTCTCTCAGGATGATTGAAAAATCCAATTATAGTTATTTGAATAACTGTGATTGAGATTAACCCTTTGAGGAGCCAAAAGTGTAAATGCAGCTGCAGTCAAAATGCCACGCTCTTTGTATCAATAGATTGCAAGTTTATACTGGCACCAAACAATATTTGATATCTGCTTGTAAAATAGTCTCTTAAGCAAAACTGTTTTCCCTCTTCTTTCCCCAGACAGTGAGCGACACCTCCGCCTCAGCGCTCCAAAAGACCTGCTATTCATCCAAAGAATAAACCCACTTCAATCATCCAAATGTCAACAAAGAAAAGAAAGGACACACTATCAAAAACTAATCTCATGGAAAACATGTACAGCCGTTAGAAATAAACAACCCAGGGTAGCAAACATATCTCTGGGAATAATAATAAAAAAGTCCCCCCACAAGAACCTCAAAACACACTTTGGTGAGGTAAGTCAAGGTTTTAATACTCCTCTGTTTCACTTTGACGAGAGACAAACACCGGGGTAACGCTGTAACGCTCAAAAGGTTCTGTGACAGTAAAACACTATAAAAATGAAAGCAAAGCAAACTCACTAATCCTCTTTTCACAAAGCAGCTCAGACAAAAGTGTCTGCCAATCCCTCGCATACAAATTAGTGTTGTCAGTGTGGACAGGATGTAAGACGGGACTTATTAATGTCGATTGTTTGACTAGTCTCATTCTGGTGAGATCCTAAAACAAAGTGTTTGGAACTTTGGCGGCAACATGGTCTCGGGAATCGCACCTTTAGATCTCTTGTCAAAGAGATCACACTGCTTACTGACCTTAATCTTTCGCACAGCACAGAAAAAGAAAATGGCACATCCCAAAGAGATTTTTACATGCCTGCGTGTAGTCTTGATGTTATCTGAAGTGTTTAGAAAATGAAAATGTTGAGCCCTTGGGAGTGCAGAGGCCTCAAGGCATATTTCTTAATTTGAAGTTTAAAAAAAATATGTTTAGCGCTTATGATGATAAAGTGCATATCTGTGATTAAAGAGATCTGATTAAAGAAGTTCCATCTGATGGAAAGAGAGAGAGAGAAATGAAGAAAATGCTGTGATGAAGAAATTAGATCAGTAGCTACAGTGATAAAAGTTTGGAACACAAAACATCTTCCAATATTTGTTACTTAAGCGTATTATTGTGGTAATATAATTTACGTGTTGAAGATTCTCATTTGTAGAGTTGCAGAAATACCTACTGGTTATCAAAACATTACCCACATGCATGCCATTGGACAGTCAAACAGTTGGCCACGCCCCAAACTCACAACATAGGTTGAGCCAGTGTTGCTGTTGTCGGGCTGCTCAAACAAACACAGCAATGTTTTGATGATGTGATAATACCCCAGCGTTTACACTTTGTAAGGAAATCAAGCGATAAGCAGCTTACTTATAGTTGTCTCTGCATATTAAGCTGGGGTAAGAGAAAGTATTTTAACATCAAAACAATTACACATATCACAATTTTAAATGGGACCAGCTGCCTGTAAAATCACATTAACTTTCATAATCATGTAAAAAAAAAAAACCACATTTGTGCCTGGCTATGCTCATGACATTTAAAAGCAGTTGTGCTGACAGAAATGTGAGAAATCACACAAATGCCATTCCAGCTATATCTCTATACATTTTTCTGTCATTCTCCAAGGCAAAAGATGAATGAAAATAAAAAGGCATACATAAATGTCTTAACTTGTTTTGAAAAAGTACCCGCAGTACTTTAGTGTTGACACAAACGCTTAGCGTACGCATGCAGCCAAATGCATAGCCTTTCAAAGTGTACTTCCATCTCCTTAGTTTGTTTTCCAACTGTGAAACAATGGGCCAGGCCAGCGTTGCCAACTGATTAGTGCAAACAATATTCAAAGCACGTGTGAGCTGAGAGTAAAGAGTATGTGTGATTAGAAAAATCTAGCTGCATGCGTTCTATGCTGATGACGCAATTAATGTCACGCACTAGACATACCCTTGCATGTATACTTCGGGTTTTAACCCTCTGCGGTACTTCATTTATGGGTCACACTCAGGACTTTCAGGTCAAAAATGACCCGGAGGGCGGGATTAAGATAAAAAAAGATTTGAGTAAAATCAATTAAATATATTTTTGTTCAATAATATTTCTTCTTTTCTTTTTTGGTGTTTTGAGATAATTTTATGATTTATAATTAATATTTATGCAATAATTATGACCCATTTTTTCCGATTGAATATAATAAAAAAATTTATATATATTCTCATGCAATAGCACATTTTTACCACTATAGTGGATCTTGCATTTTATAATTTTTTTTTTTTTTTTTTACAAATCGTAGCTTCATCGGAATGGTCCGAAACTTGGCGACTTTATTGGTAGGCTACTTGGTATATGAACACCCCAAAAAATTGGGGAGAGGATTTGAAAAGTCTAAGTGGTCGTAAAAAAAAAACAAAAAAAACACTCAGGACCTTCGGGTCAAAAATGACCCCCATAGGAAATGAATGGGAAATGGCAAAAATATGAAAATACAGAGTTTTTTTGTGCATACAATCTACAAATCAGCCAGGATGCAGAAAAAAGGACTCAACAGTGAAGGGGTGAATCTCTAAAACATCAAGAGTGCAAAAAACTCTCACACACGCACGCACGCACGCACGCACGTTTTATTAAACGCTTTGGGTCCTTTTTCACAACCAAAAATTGTATTTACTCATATGACTTTCTTTCCTCTGATGGTTGAAATGTCAAAGACTGACTACAAAAATTGTCTTGTTTTGGCAGAACGTCTGTCTGTGACCAAAAGTGAGTAGGGTCCAGTGTTGTTTGGACCCCATTAACTTTCACTATATGGAGAAAACAAAAAA
This sequence comes from Romanogobio albipinnatus, assembly GCA_023566225.1. Classification (NCBI taxonomy): domain Eukaryota; kingdom Metazoa; phylum Chordata; class Actinopteri; order Cypriniformes; family Gobionidae; genus Romanogobio; species Romanogobio albipinnatus. Next base: position 17,616,615 of record CM042250.1, read on the forward strand.
TTGTTCCATCATTGAATGTTTGCATCATTGAATCATTATTTTCCTGTTTCTCACTGTAAAGCTGCTTTGACACAATCTGTATTTTATATTTAGGGATGTAACAATATCCTCATGACACAATTCGATACATATTTTGTATTGCTCCAAGACATGGCAAAAGGTTAACAAAAAATCTACTGTTGATTAAAATGCTAAATTTGCTATTACATTGGGGGTGGTAATGAATAGGCTTGGTCTTGGTGCTGGTAACACAATGCCAAGACATTTAACTCGCCATCTTTGAAACTCCTCTCGGGCATGCAAATGCAGCTCATTCTGTTATCTCTTTGAATGGGGAAACATCAAATTCTCCAAAACCGTTCACTAAGCTTACAATTAAATTTCAATTTTTAAATCACCATTGAAATCTGACATAAATCTCATAAATGACGTTGATAAGCGCGAGTCATGACAAAAAAGCCTGAACCAAGCTAATGTGCAATCCTAAACGTGTGTCTCAAAACAATGACTGTTTCTATAGCAACCGGGGTGGTAGCTGCAGTGACACGACACGTGACTTAACTAATCAACGACCGGCTCTTTCATTTAGAAGGCGGGGCTTATTTGCCATATTTGGCATTGTACTTTCTCCCATTCATAAGTAATCAGAAGGCACTGTCTCCTTTTATATAAAGTCATCGCCCAATTGCACAGTACAGTGGTGACACCAGAATAAAAATATTAATGAAGCTGAAAATAGAGAATTATTTTAGACTAATATGTCTGCACCCTGTCACTGACTAGATATATTTAAAATAACATAAGCCACTTTTTACTGGTAACAGACATTTGGCATTATCATGACCCACAAATATTCCTCCATTGCATTGTTATACATTATAATCAATATTATACACAGTAGTTTAAAGTAGTACTGACAATACAACTCTTGAACTTGAATTCTTTCCTCACACAGTACATTTCATTTTGGATGAACTACACAATACGGATTATCGACGAGGCATATTGTTGCATATTTGTATTGCACAGGTGACTTGACTTTACATTCAATGAAGAAAGAAATTCATAAAGGTTTTGAGGGCGAGTAAATAATGCAAGAATTTTCAATTGGGTGAACTATTGCTTTAACTGAATCTATTCTGGGAACAACATGGCTGTAAAGCATGTCTTAATAAGGCTTGTTTATGGTTCAGGTAAAGTGAACAGGATTTCAGTTTTGCAATGGTGAGTGAGCAGGGAAGCTTGGGGGTGGGTGGGGCAGCTGGTAGAGAGACAAAAAGAGAGAGAGAGAGAGAGAGAGAGAGAGAGAGAGAGAGAGAGAGAGAGAGAGAGAGAGAGAGAGAGAGAGAGAGAGAGAGAGAGAGAGAGAGAGAGAGAGAGAGAGAGAGAGAGAGATGGGGGGAAAAGGTGAAGAGTGACAGAGGTTTTGCCACATTCAGGTGAGAGCACAACTTGCCTCACTGGGCTTCAGAGATAATTGGATGGCAGAATAAGAAAAAAAATCTAGCCAGAGATTATTCCAGAGCACAGTGAGATTCTCATACTATAATGACTAGAAAGAAGTTTGACTTTAATAAGACTGCAAAAGGCTGTGTAATGAAAGTATACACAGTCTGGAATATTTTAATGCAAGTCATGTCAGTGAAGAATGATCTAGCTAGTATATTACATATATCACTTCTTTATGATAAATCATCTCTGCTTTACCAAAACGGCTCATTAGAAACATTAGAAACAAACAAATGTCACAGTGTGGCTGAAAAGCAGCTTACTTGCAATAATCTTGCATTTTACTTTCACATTCATTTTTCCCTAATTCTAAGATGTTGGCTTGTTTTGGTACTGCATCTAAAATATTTTTTTTTCACTGCCTGCAGGCACATAATTGTGTAGTTCCTAAAGGAGGTCAGTTTAGAATTTCCTTTCAATCAAATGCTCTTCAACGCTTTAGCTGCCATTTTCCATGCGCTGAAACGGTCATTTAATGAGCCCCTGTGAGGAGCAGATGCGACTGTAGTAAAGAGGACAATAGCTTTATGATGCAACTTTACCATTTCATCATTCGGAGGCAAAATTCAACATGTAAATAAGGTAGGAAAAACATTCTTATAAATTCAAGCCCTGAGGTTTAGAGGCCGTTTGAGACATAGCAAGATAACAAGAGCACAGTTGGCGTGACAACTTGAAAGTCTGAATTAATCTATTTGGCTACGAGTTGCTCCGCTAACCTCACAAACATGAGAACTGTGAATTGTTCCTCCACAATACCTTAAAATAGCAGCAAGCTTCTCCTTTTCTGTCAGAGAACGGCATTGCCATTAGTGGCTAAAGAAATAATCTTTTGCATAAAAAGATTAAAAAGCTCTGATTGGTAAATTCGGGCTGCGTTTAGATGGCTGATCTGGCAAGAATGACAGGAGCGATTATGCATCTTCACAGCATAACTACTGTATCATCAACAAAGAGCTATCCACTGACACTATCATTCTCGTGTCATAAAAACCATTCCACACATATTGTAAACTGTGTCAGTGAGAAACAGACTGAGAGTTATTGACTCATCAGGGGTTTTTGCAATCCAGGAAAAAAAAAAGGAAAAAGAAAAATGTAAAACACTCTCCAAGTGAGATCCATTAGTTTGCGGCTTGAAATCACGCTGAAAGAACATTATTTCCCCCTTTAGCTTAGCCACATGAAAGAGCAATGAAAACCAACTTCCTAATGACACTCCCTATGACATTATCATTTAAAGAAAATCCCATGTGCATCTTAAATTACTAGGCCATCGTTAGTATGAATTTGAATAACATTCAAATGTCGAGAAGGAAGGAACACAGACCATAGCCTTTTGCTGTAGGCATGTGGTATAATAATGAGTGTTTCTTCAACTTAAGGCACTTTTATGTACCAGAGGTTCTTTTCTTAAAACAAACAGATTTCAGCTTTTCTATTTGTTATAAAGAACAAATAAAATTTGGATAAAATGTCCATGCATACACCACTTATTTCTTTCAATGTTAAAATCGATAATAAAAAACATGAAAAATTACATTTAAAAACTCCACTAGTTTAAATGATGTGAAATAAACATAAACCATATCAATTCATGATTCCACGGCTGAGGGACAGTCATAATTTGTGGGAATGTATATAAATAATTTTAATATACATTTTCACATAAATTATGACTGTCCCTTAGCCGTGGATCATCTGTACCACAACTAATTACGCTTTTAGCTTTTTCCATAAAGAGTTTTTGGCTATCAAGGAGACAACAGTATCACACACACACACACACACACACACACACACACACACACACACACACACACACACACACACACACACACACACACACACACACACACACACACACACACACACACACACACACACACACACACACACACACACACACACACACACACACACACACACACACACACACTATGTATATGTATATATAAATGATACATTTTCCTTCATTTATATATAATCCATATATAAACCACTTGTGAACAGAATTTTAAATTTTTATCTCTATTTAAGTGTTCGTACTGTATTTTCAATCAAGTTGTGAAAAAATTACTTAAATATTATTTATTTAGGGTATATAAAATGTTACACAATTAGACATATCAAGGCAAAAGAGGTGGTCAATTTAAATCAATCAATAAAATTTAATTTTGAGCAAAAGTGCCCATAGAAAAAACTAAATACATAAAAATGCACACATATAGTAGTGCATGTAGCACACCCATGTCTGTCTGTGTATGTGGAATTATGTATTTACACAGAAAGAAAGGATGATAGGTAATATTCAAGATGGAACTGAAATGGGACTGACAAGATAAAAGCTTTTCTTTGAGATCAAGAGCACAGAGGAAGGGAAGGAGGAGAATTAACAGATAAGAAAGAGAGGAGATGGGACCCTGCATGTCAAAAACAAAGGAAGTTCCATGCAACATCTTGTCAATCCTGAGCAAGTGCTCGCATATATACATTTCCCTCTGAAGCCCTTCCAAAAATGCAGTGTTCAGGTTACAGAGGATGTACAGGGATGTATTTGAGAATTCACTGCAGAATTAGCTCTGCTGACTTTTTTTTTTTGCAAAACTTTTGCATTTATACCTGAACATTAACCTGCTTGTCCTCGGCACAAGGCACTTGTTTGGGCCTTGAAGCTTTTGTGCAGAGCTGATGTTAGTGTGTGTGGGGGAAAGGGAGAGAGAAGCTACGGATACCATTTAATGGATAGCCCAGTGAAGGAGCCCCAGAGTGGGTGAGATAATCAGGCCGAAAGTGCATGTAGGAGAAGCACAGATAATTGAGCGTAGGAGAGGGAGAGAGAGAGAGATGGGAAGGAAAGGTGGGGGTGATTCAGTACAGGAGAATGGACTGGATGCGAGTGATCCTTTGCTATTGCCCATTTATGGCGGAACATGACATCTCAGAGAGGGTACAGAGCTCAAGGCTAAAGATTAATCTTCACAAGAGGAAGAGTGCATTTTTGCCCCTGGTAGAAGATTTTAGCCCATGAAAAATGCATGTTTTCGTTTTTGTGTTTAGTGTAGGTAGGAAAAAAAATACCAGCTCTGGCTCACAGAAGCCTGAATACTCTAGCGAGGACAGTTCCGTCGAGTTTATGTGTGCTTAGATGTGGAAAATGATGAAAGCTACATTAGTGGCAAAACAACACACAAATATGCATAACCAGAGTCCAAAATTGCCACACCTGGCAATGGAAGAAAATGTATTGTCATGAATATTGTTTACCGGCCATGAAACTGGATCTTGCATTATTTACTATTAATATACAGGCCTATTTTCCCTTGCATATTTGTGAAAAACAGAACTAAATCATTAGTGCCATGGCAGATTTTTATTTTATTTTACATTTTACCTGAGTTGTGAATGCGAGCTCGTAGTCTGTATTGAATGTGATGCAATAAAATCTGTGTACCGTGAAATAATAGCAAGAATCGTCTTTCTATTGAGTTGTCCTTGTGGGCTGCACATAAAAACAAACATACAACACTCCCGACCAGTATAGTCCAATTCCCTAAACTAATGACTCATATGAGTCGGTTCTCTTTGGATGAGTAGATGAGTTATTGCTTTGAACCAGTCTGACAGATCCTCCACTGAATAAAATCAATTCAATACCTGCTCACTTAACAGCATTATTTTAAAATCATTAACAAAATCAAGACAGTTTTGAGTCAGGGTATTTTATATATAATATAGGCTACTACAAACTTGCTAACACAAATCTATGATTACTTTTGTTATGGCTCTGACGATCTAGGAGGAGTTCACACTTGTAGTTTGGTTGTCTTGGTCCTTTTGGTCTGGATCAAAAAAGTAAATGATACATTGCACACACACAAAGATCTGCTGCAAGAAGACTATAATGTAGCGAACTGTAATGGGCAAAGTAGCCTTCTGTCCTTTTTAGGGTCGCATCTTGTGATATCACGTCCTGTTTTTGGTTCGTTTAGATGTCTTTGGTCAGACTAGTGTTCATATTTCAGTCGAACCGCACTAGAGTTTGTTTGGAAGCGGGCCGAGACCCATCTTTTCAGTGGTTTTTGGTATTTGGTGCGCACCAGGGTTCGGATGGCAGCATTCACACTCACATTTATTCAAATTAACCACACTAACAGAGAACTCACACCAGAATTATATACTAAATACTGATCAAACAACTCTCCATCACCACGTTAAACATGCGCAACACAAAAGTTTTTTGTGTGGCAAGCAGGGAGGGGCCAAGAGCTGTGGGAACTTGCACGCCACACCACGGAGGAGATCCGGAAGGATAAAAGGAGGAGTGACGACAGTGCAAGACGAGAGAGTGTAAGAACTAGAACATGTATGTTTACATGCTTTACATTTGTTTTGTTGTTTATATTTATTCTGTCATTAAAGTTACGTTGATAGTTTGCTGTTTCCCGCCTCCTCCTTCTTTCTCTGAGACTTTAACATTGTTACATTGTGATTCTAAAAAATTGTTTCTCATATTTTGTTTCGGTGGCCAAACCTGTTCACACAGGTGTATTAGAGCAGATCCCGTATGTAGTTCATCACATTAACTATGGACATATTCCATTCATATTTGACAACTACAAAATGCCCAAATTCTATATATGCGACTTGTGCTGGCAAAATGAGTAGGAATGCACACAGACTAATTACGAGCTACAGGCTAAACAAGTGAAAAATGTCAATTTTGGTCGATTTGAGGTTTTCACAAAACACCTCTCAGACACCGCGCGGTCCACATATACACAGAATTACAGTATTTCAAAATATCTGTCTTGGCGGGTATTTACATAAATATTATCTGTTAAGTGCACGTTTGGTTAAATGTTGGGGAAAAACATCTGGGGCTGGTTGCATAAACTGCTAAGACTAGTCTTACAAGTTAGTCATCAATTTCTTTTCTTTAAGGCTGTTCATAACTTTTTAAATTAAGTTACAACTAACTCCTACCCCTAACTAACTGCTAGTAGATCATAAGACGCATAATGTTTACGTAACCGGCGGCTGATGTGTAACATTATATTTGATCCGTGCAGTACAATAGGTCCTAATATATATGCTATCAGTCTCATTAATGTTAATCAAACAATAGTGGTATCATGAAAAAAAAGTTGAATATAAATATTTTCCTATAGATGTGAGTTTTGACGTGCCAAATGTTGTGGTTGCTAGGTGATTTTGATTTGGAACCTTCAGAAAACTTTTAAAGGCAGTACAAATTTACTTTGCTGATTCTATTAAATTTAAACTGTTGTAGCTCAGTAATTTTTTTCTGATTCTAACAAATCATACCTCGTTTTGAAGGTTGTTTTAATAGAGAATGAAAGTAACAATAATTAATTTTTTTCACGTTCACGTACACTGTGCAGACCGAGCAAGAATGGCAGACAAGCATCAACAACAACCTGACCTTCCTTCAGAACTGACAACAAGTGGCCTTCTAACAAGTTTTAATAAACAACGTTCTACAGTTACCTGCTCATCTGCAATTCGTTTAGTGTGCAGATTTTGAACACAACGTGCATCCTCCAGTGTGAGACCTAACGCTCCTTCTACGGTACTCCGACCACTGCCACCCCGTCCTCTGCAGCCCCTACGTGTGACCCTTCAGGGTAGCTGCCCCCTAGCACGACCCCGCCAGCCTGTGTCCGCCTGTACGCTCAAGTCGGACAAGGTGCATGTCTCCTTAGAGGCATCATCGGAGCGAAGCAGACTCTCATCGTGGAACCCCTGGCATGACAAGTTTTGCGAGCTAAACAAACTGATAACTTGCTGCATCTAATTCTGTTTTTAAACATTTGTTTAAAGGCCCACTGAAATGAAGTTTTTAGCTTTTAGTATGATTATGTTAGCCTTAAGGTTATGAATAAGCTGGTGTGTTCCAAAACAATGACAAAATTAGCATTTAGGAGATATAAGCATTCAAAAGCAGTCTCTCACTTCCGAATCACAGATTTTGATGACATCATCATAAGACTTCACCTTCTCATCAAGTCTTCTGTCCAATCAAATGCTCTCTAGAATCTGAAGTGTCCCGCCCCCTGCATTATAAATAGACCCTGAAGCTGTGTCTGAAATTGGTCAGTTGTTCACACATTTACTAATGTCTACATTTCATACGTGAAAGGCACATAGCGCACTATATATGCGATAGGAAACGATTCAGAAAGTGTAAATATGCTTTCAGTTGAGGCGAATGAAGTCTGGTTTCACGTTAGTTTCACGTGCCAACGGCTCTGGTCTAAAGTTAGACTAGAGACACAAGAGCGCAGCGCGGATCATATGTGCGAGTCGGCACAGACAACAAAACATATCGGACCCATTTAAATTCTGCAGAGTGCTGTATTTCAAAGCAATATGGAGAAGATTATGATGATAAACGGTTAGAGATTAGGAGGAAACTGTGGCTTTACCAAACAGAAAGGCTCTAGTCAAGCTGTGGTATAAACAAAAAGCTATTGGCTGTTTCAAAAAAGGGGAGGAGCCGTTTCAGGGGAAATTACGTCAACACATTGAATAATGCTGCACGTTTCAAGGCACTTCAGTGGGCCTTTAAGTTTGTTATGCTGTACTGTTACTAACTAGCCTGACGTCGTCAAACTCAATTCTAGTCAGAATTTGAGTCTGATACTGCTTTGTTGGGCTGTGATTATGGGGCGTGTTTCAACCGAACCAGGAAAGACCTCAATTGGATAGACCTACAACCAATCAGAGCAACGGAGCGACGCATTACGTTAGTTGTCAAATGTCAACAGAACTCAACTGCACTGTGTTGCCAAGTCGGCGGGTTGAAGCGAACCCAATTATGTGATATACAGACCCAGGAATACGGATTTTAGCAGGCAGCCCTGCCAAAATAACATATTTTACCCCCCAAATGGCTTTTTTTCCCGGATAATTTTTTGTGTCATATTTTTGTTTTGGTGGCCTAATATGAGGAACGTTTCACATATGTGTTGCCGCATGGGGATCTGGAGAAGAAAAAAAATACCCGCCAACTGGCATAGAACTTTGCTTTACTTGCTCCGCAAAGCCAATTTTTACTTGCAATTGGCGCTCAACAAGTGTTGATTTGGAACCCTGTGCAGATGAATCTCTAGTGAGTGATAAAATGAATGTGCAATATTTATACATCCTACCTGTACAAGCCCATCTGTGCGATATGCAAATTCAGTATTTTGAACTTTTATTTGACATTTCTATATCTTCATATTCACACTAGCTGTACAAATCCATCTGCTATACAAATACTCATTCTCTGATTCACATACCTATATATATATATATATATATATATATATATATATATATATATATATATATATATATATAGCAACTCTCTGTAGACATACCACTCATATTAGTAAAATCTTGTTTGTATTACCCTGTAAGTATATTTTTCTTCTTTAAACCAGCCTGCAAGTACTGCAAGCTTCCGTTATCAATTCCAATGCCTTGTGTGGATGAACTATAACTTTAAAACTCATTCTGATTCTAAAACATGCATATATACATTGAAACTAAAATAATTAAGGCTGAGAGATATCGATCTTACAAGAAATCTTCCACAGAGTATTACTGCTACACAATTTGATCAGGGCACTAAAAAGAGAGCACCATAGTGAAACACAGCAGAAGGCTTTTCTGTGATGTACAATTAAACCGATTCACTGTATGCCCCTGAATGCGAGATCAAAGCAGAGCGCATCAGTATGCAGAACAGGGTGCAGTATTGATTTTTGAGCTATTCTGAGGGCTCATGTAAACACAGGATCATTTAGACTGGGGATGTCTTCCACAAAAGCACACATGAGACTCCAGTTGAACCATACTGAATACAAGCATTATTGCTCTAGCCATGTCTGTTTAGAATCTAGAGGTCAAGAAAGATTTATGACATGCCACGCGCTTATCATCCGCAACCAGAAATGGTGTCGTTTTTTCATAACACGAAGCAAAATGAAGGTCAGGTAGCACCACATCACGTTTATACGAAGGGTCTCTACCTCCGTTGATCTCAGTCTTCCTGATGCAGCATAAATCTGATAAGAGCACCTGAAAGAATCGCTAAACAGGATTATTCCCCAATAGGCCACTATGCCCCATGCGGTCTATTCTTAGAGAGTTCAGGGAGTGCCAGGAGACCACAAGCCTGAAGGAATAAACAAATAAAAAAAGACAAATATGTGGATAGAGGCTGAATGACAGCTAGGTAAGCTAAAAAAATCTGAACTCATTAATAGTGAACTTTGGAGGGACAATGTGAATTTTAATACCAAATATACAAACATAATACCAAATTCCACGGCAAGCCTGAAGCATACTGTGCCCTTCATGTGGAACGTACCAGGTCCAACCATTACAATTCATTTTTAATTGGAAAACTTGATATATATAATGATAGTAGATGCAAATAATTCTATTTTGAAGTCTATTTTGCTCACCAAGTCGGAATGTATTTGAATTTACAGCAAACTTTATTACAACTTTAAATAACTGTTTAAATCTCTATTTTAAGATATCTTAAATGTAATGTATTCCTGTGATTGCAATGCAGATTTTGCAGTAGCCATTACTCCATTTTTCAGTGTCACATGATAATCAGTCTAATATGGTGATTTTGTGCTCAATACATTTTTTTTTATTGATATCAATGTTGAAAACACGTGTGCTTCTTAATATTTTTGTGTGTTATATGTGATACATTTTCTTTTAGGATTCTTTGAGGACTAGAACGTTCACAAGAACAGCATTTATTTGAATAAATAACAAGAAGTCTTAAAATAGCAGTCTTTTTTTGTCTTCACCTTTGATCAATTAAATCCATCCTTGCTGAATAAGTGTCTGATATGCATATAAAGCAGGCCATTTAAGGTTATTTTTTGTAAAATGAGGTGAAAAACAAACGATAACATTACTAGACTGAAATGACTGACCATCTTGACAAACCTGAGATGACATGAATATACACTCTGGACTAGATTCTCATTAAAAAATGATATCAGAGTGACACAATGATGATTATTCACGTGTTTCAAAATAATTGACACATGGGAATAAATTATGTGATGCTGGACAATTAGTATTGAGAGAAAGAAAACATCATATTTTATAGCACATTATCAATTCAACATTTTTGACAGCATTTACCAATGTAAAAAAAAAACATGCTTAAGGGACAGATTATTCAGAAATGAGAATACTTTCACACAACTCACACCCTCCAAAAGTACCATGTGACTCATGTGCTGCATTCCAAATCCTTTGGAGCCATATGATAGCTTTATATAAAGAACAAATCAGAATGTAAAATATTATATAATAACAATCACAGTACTTTTTTGTCCTTTAGGGGCTTGACAGCCAATGGCTATCATCCAATTTTGTATAAAACAGTTGTATAAAAAGAAGCCACAATTTAGTTTTGATAATTAATTTTGAATTCCACAGAAAAATATCATACGTGTGACATAGGTCAGCACACTATAAAACACTACAAGAGGAGATTCCACATGAGTGGGACTGGGACTTCTCCACAAAAATAGAGCATTTCTGCAAGGCAGAGATAAAATGAGAGGATAAATGACTAGGATTTTAGTGCTTAAGAGGCACTTTTTAAGTTAAGAAAGCGTCTTTAGAAAGTTTAAGAGTATTAAAGTAAATAAATAAAAAAAAATAGATTGATTTGAGCTCAAGCAAGTCCTAGATGCATGAAATTATACACTACGGTACTGTTAAATATTCATCAGAAAATCCTGAAAAAATATTATGGTTTCCACAAGAATATTATGCAGCACAACTGTTTTCAATATTGATAAAAAAAATTATTAGTAATGTCTGCTGAAAATTCAGCTTTGCAATCACAAAAGTAAATTGCATTTTAAAATATATTAAAAAAGTTAATATTTCACAATATTACTGTGTTTACTGTATTTTATTAAATAAATGCCGCCTTGGTGAGCATGAAAGACTTCTTTCAAAAACATTAAAATAATCATATAGTCTAAATATTTTTGGGAAAAAGGACAATATCTATTCTAAAATAAGGACAATAACGATATTCTTCATTGATTGACTGACTGGTTGATTAGCTGGTCAAGCAGGTTAAGATACACAGGTTAAGATGTGACATGGTCCAGTGGGTTAAACCATGGAACTGATACGCAGAAGGTTGCTTGTTCGGTCCCAGCGGTCACCACCAGTGTGTCCTTGAGCAAGGCACTTTACTCCATGTTGCTCCAAGGGGATTGTCCCTGTAATAAGGGCACTGTAAGTCGCTTTGGATAAAAGTGTCTGCCAAATGCATAAATGTAAATGTATTATTTGATTTGAGATACTATTTGAGAACACTAGAACACGCTAAACTCGTTGGCAAGGTCGATAACAGCACATCTGCATTTTAATGCAATAAAATTGCAATATGAATTGGCACAGTGCATTTATTTTGAAAACACAGCCCTGACATGAAAATGCAGGCATGTACTACAACAAAAACCTAAATATGGATTAGAAAAATACTATATCTTCACAATTTCATTGCAGAACATATTTGAGGTAAACAACCTAATTATAAACATTTCCATTCTAAGCAAGCACATGTCCATGGGCAATAACTCTCTCTCTCTCTCTCTCTCTCTCTCTCTCTCTCTCTCTCTCTCTCCTCTCTCTCTCTCTCTCTCTCTCTCTCTCTCTCTCTCTCTCTCTCTCTCTCCTCTCTCTCTCTCTCTCTCTCTCTCTCTCTCTCTCTCTCTCTCTCTCTCTCTCTCTCTCTCTCTCTCTCTCACGCTGATGCTCATTTTGGTCAAAAAAGGCCCTGTGCTTGCAATAATAATCAGTATTCATGCACCATGCATGCTTGGCATATGTTCTCCCATATGCTTGGAATCCACTGCAAGGATTCGCTACGCAGCGTTGTAACAGTTCACAAGAAAAATACTGACAACACTATTCCATCACGTTTGCCAGATTAGTTCACATTGGAGATAAACGTGAAAGTTTCATTTGTGATGCCGAAAAGACAAAAAGGCGAGTATCTTGATCTGCTAACAGCGGTAATTGCTTTGTTTTGTAGACACAAAAAATTAGGGATGTGAGTCTCAGAGGAAGAAAAAAAAAGGCAATGTCAAACTAATGACATCCAACTAATAACCTCATTTGTTGATATGGTGAATGAGACACAGTTGGGCAGGATATCAAAGCTATAGTTATGCTCTTAAACATGATTAAGCCCTGTAACTAAGCTCATTTAGAGGTATGAAGAATGGGATCATGAGAAGACAATTGAATGTGGACAAAGTGTCAAATTGAGATCCTCAAAAAGCTCTCTGTGAAAAGATTTTTTTTTTTTTTTTTTTTGGATATTTCCTTGAGTTTCTTTTTTTGTAAAAGTCACATCACAAAAGTGCTAAATCTACCATCTCAGGTTATGATTGTATGCTGTATACATACCTACAGGGTACATCAATGTATAGAAACAAAAAGTCCAATCATTTAAGGTTGCACTTTCTCTAAAGAACAACTTCAGTACAATCTATGTGACAAAACATCAAGGGGAACATAAATCATAACTTCAGTGCTGTGGCCTGAGCTCTCAATATTTTTTTTAAATGAAGCACACTCTATTTCACAGAATAAATCTTGTATGAATCCCAAAGCACAAATGCTTCATAAATCTCACTTTGTGTGGAAGCTGTCTGAACTATTTGTCAGAATGCTTACTGATAATAGACAGGTTGGTTTTCAGTGGAATCAAAAGCATGTCTGAATGTGGTTTCTTTTTCAGCCAACATGCAGAGAAACACAAAAGTGTTGGCAGTGTGTTTGGAAGTAAATTGCATACTGTGAGTGAACTAGGGATTGATTTTCACAGTCAATTATAGCAATTTTTAGTGCAGTTGTAAATGTGTAAAGAGAGGCCAAAATGTTTCAAAATCATGCAAAAGAACTATGAATAGGTATTGACAAGCATCTGGTCGGAAAAGATCTAACATCCCATCCTGTTTCCATTCTAGCAAGTATGAAATATTTCACACATACAAAGTAAAGAATGGATTTAAAAGCTATTGAGCAATGTTTTAATTTTATACACACTCTAAAAAAAAAGGTTCTATATGGCACCAAAAATGGTTCTTGGCTCGTAATCAAAGGGGAACCTTTTTTAGTGCTATATAGCACCAATTTTGGTGCTTCAGTGGTTCTTCAGAGGTGCTATATAGCACCTTAGTCAAAGAACCGGTGAAGAACCTCTGAAGAACCGCTGAAGAACCACTGAAGCACCAAAATTGGTGCTATATAGCACTAAAAAAGGTTCCCCTATGATTACGAGCCAAGAACCATTTTTGGTGCCATATAGAACCTTTTTTTTTTAGAGTGCATATACAGGGAAGACTGGGGCTAATAGTCACACTTTTTATACGAGGGTGGGTCCAATTTTTTTGTGCAGACATATATCTTAAATTCAAAAAGCTATTAAACAAATTAAATTCCACCATTATTGGCCAGGATTAAAAAAAACAAAAAAACATACCCCTATAGCAGAGTCTCAATAGAACCTGCCTTTTTAAAGCATAATTTAATCAATAAAACAATTATGAAAAACAAAATGGTCAATAAATATTGTAATTAACAAATTAAAATTACAACATACAAAAATCATGTAACACCTGACATTTACGAGAAAATACCCTCGTCTCGAAAAACCATTTGAAAACCAATTGCCTCGGTCTTCCCTTATACATACTCATATACATTTCTATATATATTTTCATTTGCATACCGTATGTATTGCTTCTTTCTGAATACCCATAATCCAACCCTCCTGTGAAGAGATGTCAAAACATAATTAGCATTTATTAATTCATTTATAGCCTTTGTCAAATAAGCACCTGTTGTGAGGAATTCAAACTATCCTCTCTCGGCCAAGTCGCTCAACTAGGACATCACAAAATTAACTAGAAATACAATTTGGAACTTGGAACAAAACAAGAACAGTGGGACGTCAAGACAGTTTATCTCAGCGATTGATACTGCTGCTACTGCAGTGGACCATGAAATTGTCATTTGTTCTGCAAGCGTTGCATCAAATGAAAGTTAAGGGCTACACACTGGCAAAGGTCTAAACTCTGGCAGTGAAAGGACCCCATGGCTAATTATACCCATTCCATCAAACGGTATACCTACAAATACAGTAGCATATCTGTAGAATGGAGTATGAAAATGCATTAAGATCTGTAATGTTTAATGATACTCATTGTGGTTACTAAGAACAGTCATGCAATACAACACATCACACACGCTGTTAGTGTGTGCATTGTGTCCATGTATGTCAGAGTTTATGTGCTAAAGAGAAAGCATAAGGGGAAGTAATGTATCCCATTTCAGAGATAACATTTTCACACTGGCTTTCAAAAGACGTGTCTTAAAAGAATAGTCACTTTGTCATCACATTCATATTGGTCCAAATCCGAATGATTTTCTTTATTCTGTGGAACACAAAAGGAGAAATTTCGAAGAATCTACTGGTTGTTCTGAACATAAAAACACCAGAAAAGTATCATAGAGATTTTAATTTAAACCGGTTTTGCGAACTGGATCAACTGATTCATTTACTTTAATACTCAATATAAATTCACAAAAGGCATTCGTTTTATTCGTTCGTTGTAATCCAAATCTATGGAATACATACATTTGCGAGGAACAGATCCAAATTCAGCCCTTTATTCAGCGATATTAATCTCCATTCTCAGCAGCGACTGTAACATTAAATCGCTCGCTATGATGAGTTCAAATTAAAAAATTGCACCCTCAAGAGTGATATCAAACATTCGTTGGCTCTCGTCTGCTTCGTCAAAGATTGCGACATGCCGTGTTTCAGTCGGTGTACATTTAAAATTGGGAAATGTGCACCTTCACGGGTTCCGGGGTAGGGTGGGGATGTTAGTTTTTCTTTTTTTATTCGAAATATTCACAAACTTGTTAAATATATCATGAACTATATAATATATAGTTGATCTATAACGCGTGATGGGCGCAGCCATATTAGTTTGCACTACAATTCATAGAATCGGATCTGTTGGATTTACATCACCTAGTTATCACATAAAAGTGGCCAGTGAACTGGGAGAAGACTAGAGTAACCTATATAGTTACCTAATTTAACTCTAGATCAGCGCCAGCCAAAGCACAAAAGTTGATCATGTGATGCACTGAACGTTGTAATCACACGGGTGTGATCGCACATGTCAAAGGATTAAAGTCGATCATGTTTCGTGAGTGGAGGGACAAATTGAGACTGAGGAGACACAAATCAGATAGATGTACTTGATTAGATTGAAAACCAAATCTGGAATTTTCTAAGCATATGCAATAACGCAAAAAATGATAATACATGTATTAGGCGTAATGGCGTACATATGACGCATGAAAACACTATGGTGGATTCATCAATCCAAATTATTTCATTCCAATTTAAACAGGTGTCCATGTAAACATAGCTAGTGTTATTAAATTATAAGTGATTTTAAAGAAAACTAAGTGGACATTAGTTGATGGCAAGGGTAATCTAAATGTGAAAATAAAAAAACTGAGCATGCAGAATTAAATGTCGGATATCGGGTGATTTATATCCAACAACGGTCAGTCCAATTCTTTGACATTTTTCCTTTTGTGTTATAAGAGCGAAAAAAAGGCATGCGTGTTTGAAACAACATGAATGTGAGTAAATAATGACTAATCATTTTTTGGATGAACCATCCCTTTAATACGCACAGGCCTCCCCCCAACCACCACCACCACACACACACACTCCACGTTCCCCCAAACAGAGAATATCATGGTCTGTGATTTCAGCAAGGAGCACAACAGTGAAAACACAGCGATGCTATAGATAGTGAGAGACGTTCAGAGACGGCATAATCAGTTGCTGCTCAGGAGAAGAGAAAATGGCAGACAACAAATAAAAGAGAGTAGTCGAGGAGGCATATTATCAATATCCCGCCCTTCATGCAGCCGCACTAAAGCAGAGAATGAGGAAGCCAGAGAGAAGCAGTTAGCGTTTAGGAAAGCCACTCGCCCCAGCGCTACACACGACAGTGCCCACCATAACGCCACAGTGCTCGCTCAGAGGGGTGTCAGTGCTGTACTGTGCAATGCCACAAGTTAAAGAAACAAAACACAAAGAAACACAAAGAAATAAAGTGAAAATTTAGGGCTGTCAATTTAACAGGTTTTCATTTATAGTTATTAATTATATAGAAAAAATGCAACAAAAAAGAATGCTTTGTGCAAATGGGCCCTAAACATTTTTCTTTAGTTGATTTACTTTTTAATAATGTTTAATTTGGTAACAAATCAGTATTTTTATTTGGATTTTTTAAAAGATTAATTTGAACTGGTTCACATGAACAGTTCACAAAACTGAATCAGTCCAGGTGGTTCTCGAGTCTACAACTCATGGATCCGAGAACTGTTTTGGAGATGTTGGACTCAAAATGATCAGAGTAAACCACTCACCAACTCGTAATGTGATAACCAATGAGTGAGCTGAAAGTGAACCAATAATCTGACTGACAAGGCACAACAATTTAAACAGTCAAAAATGTTCAAAAATAATGTTTGGGGTATATACAAAGAAAATAATACTTTTCATTCAGCAAATATGTATTAAATGGATCAAAAGTGACAGTAAAACACATTTATAATATAAAATATATCTACTGTATTTAAAATAAAGGCTGTTCTTTTGAACTTTCTGTTCTTTAAAGAATCCTAAAATCAGAAATGTTTCTTGAACACCAAATCAGAATATTAGAGAATGATTTCTAAAGGATAATGTGACTCTGAAGACTGGAGTAATGATGCTGAAAATGTATTTATTTATTAAAATAAATTACATTTTAGAATAGAAAATAGAAACCCCAAAATGAAAATTACTCCATGATTTACTCACCCTCAAGACATCCTAGGTGTCTATGACATTCTTCTTTCAGACGAATACAATCAAGAGTTAGGTATAAAAAAATATCCTGATCCAAGCTTTATAATGGCAGTGAATGGAAGCCCAAAAATGTGCATCCATTCATTATAAAAGTAATCCATACGGCTCCAGGAGGGTAATAAAGGTCTTCTGAAGCGAAGCGATGCGTTTGTGTAAGAAAAATAACCACAATTAAAACTTTATAAAGTAAAATATCTAGCTTCCACCAGACCACCTTCCGTATTCAACTTGCGCAGAATGTGTAACGCCTTTCGCAGTTTAAAGCGCTTACGCTATACATCTGACATAATTTGTCGCGTCAGTTACACTTTTTCCGTAAGTTGAATACGGAAGGCGGTCTGAGGGAAGCTAGATATTTTATTTTACTTTAATCATCTGAAAGAAGAATGTCATATACCCCTAGGATGGCATGAGGGTGAGTAAATCATGGGGTCATTTGTGGGTGAACTATCCCTTTAAATTGTAATAATATTTCATAATATTACTGTTTGTAATGTATTTTTGATCAAATAAATACAGCCTTGTCGAGCATAAGAGACTTCAAAACATTTAAAAATCGTACAAACCCCAAACTTTTGAATGGTTGTGTTGGTTTAATAAATAGCGTTGCATAAACATACGTAAAAACATTATATGTAAATAAATTGTAGCATTGTTTAATGTAAATAATTTAGTTTCTAAATGATTCTTTTTTAGGAGCTGAATCATGGTTACAACTACTTTCTCAGCAAACATTCAAATGTAATGAAGTAATCAACATATAATGTAATTAATTAGATTAAAACAAAACAAACAAACAAAGAAACAACCGATTGACAGCCCTAGAAAAAAAAGTGACAACACACAAAGCTGAACGCCAGCAGGCATCCTGGCCAATCGAGAGAAGGAGAAATTGCAATGAGGAAGAGGTCATTTTTGGTTAGTGCAGCATTTCGGATCCCTTACTGAGCTGCGACAGCATGTGACATATACTGACCTGGACTTGAGACAGCACTAGTTGTTGTGGGTTCAATAATTGCTACAGGAAAAGAAGGGGAGAGGGAAAAGAGGACATTTAAATATTATTAACATAATGAAGACCCAAAAGAAGGGAAAAGAGAACAAAAACATTCAAAGACTGCAGAGAGGGGTGTGAAAACGCTTCTGTGGTCAGCGGGCAATAAAAGGGCCCTTTACACCACAAAATGCTGCTGCTGAGGTCGATCATCTTGATCAAAACAACGTTCAATCAGATTTTGTTCGGTTTTTATGATCAGAGGGGTTTTGACAGCGTCGGTTTCAAATCATATTATGATCGCTGATCTTTGATACTCCAAATTAGAAGCTTCTAAGCATCACTCAATTCAATGGACCGGAATGAAGCTCAGTTCAATTAACACATGAAATTAAATTTGCACCTAGCAGACAGTCATTTAATCATGACAATGTAATACAGTTTTCATATTATTAATAGATATCATACTCTCTCAATTGCCCAGCTCCCTTTTTGGGAAATGTTAAAAGTAGGACTTTAATGTCAATCCATTTTTAATTTCATATAGGTTCAATATTTTCCAGTGAGTTACTTAACTGATGGTAATTAAAACTTAACTGCAGGGATACGTCTAGATCTGGGGGAGATATACAGAAACACCTGTATAAATAAAATGGATCCAAGCCCAATGAAAACGTATTTGGACACTTGAAAAGCTGTAAATGTCATTGCACCAAGATATCAAACCAAGTGGCATCTGCAAACAAAAGTGGCTAACTTAATTTTACCCAAGCCATTTTTGCAATTCCAGTTAACCAGCTGGTCTCAAGGTCATTTTTAGTGGATGTATGAAGTCCACTCTCCTTAAGTTCACACAAATGCCCCTGTAGAGTAACCACAGGTGTAGTTCATCACATTAACTATGGACATGTTGGATTAAAGGTCACAAGGTTTCAAACATTTAAAAACTACTAATAAACAATAGTTCTTAAATAAAAATTCAATTGTTAAAATATACAATTTACGCCACTGTCATGCAACAATGCATATTGTATAAACATGCAGCGTTGGAGTTTGTATTCTTTGTATTGGGCCAAGATGTCATTTAATCAGTTTAGAGCTTCCACTTGCATTATGCAAACTCATAGGTCAGAGTTCGCTCACATGCGTTTGAATGGAGGTGAATGAAACAAACTCTAGTCTGACTGCACCATAAAGGGTTAGTTCACCCATTAATGAATATTAATATCAGTGATCATTTATTCACGCTCATGTCGTTCTGAACCGGTATGACTTTCTGCAGAACACAAAAGAAGATATTCTGAAGAGTTCTGGTTACCAATGACTGATTAACATTGCATGCAGAGAAACAAAAATCCCATTTCTCAAAAGATCTCCTTTAATGGTCCACAGAAGAAAGAAAAACATACGGGTTTGGAACATGACGGTGAGTAAATGATGACAGAACTTTCATTTCTGGAACACAAAAGATGTTATTTCTCAGTATTTTTGTTTTTGTTTGTCCATATAATGAAAGTCATAAGAGTCCAATGTAACCCAACGCTCTTCAAAACCTTTACCTTTGTGTTTCGCAGAAGAAAAAAGTTTGGAACAATGAATATATGGCAAACATTTTATTTTTGAAAGAACTATACCTTTATGTCACCAATTGTCCTAACACTCTGTATCTTATTTTTGAACAGTCTAACTATTATTTATAGTTTTAAACCAAGCAAACTTCCTTTTGTGAAATGTTTTGCTTAAAAAAAAAATTTCTTCAAACAAATTTCCACTTGGTTCAATTGTTTGTTCTTTCATGTAATGGCATTCAAATACTGAAAGCAACCAAATATTTTATTATAGTTTGGTGTACTTCTGCTCACCTTATCAACTTTAATGAGCCTTTATCAATAAAATCACATGAATAACAAATGTTCAAAAACAAATGAATGACAACATACAAGTGGTTGCATGACAGATGCTGGTCATTTGCTTTTTTAAAGAGGAAAACAAAAAAGACTCAGGTCACAAACAAACCATCTGGACATTTGTCAAAAGAATTCTCATTCCCTTTCAAGATCCTTTGTGACAGTAGAGATGAACTGAACAAGAAAAAGAAAAAAAGTCAGGATTTGAGTTCTTTTATGTTGTTCAAATCAACATTACAGTGACTTTCGTATAGAAAGAATGACTTTGTGATTAAGGGGTGTAATGACCTCAACAGGGACTTCTCTCTGGTAAGCCCTTTGCTAAATTGAGAGCCCTGGAGTTGAAATCACAGCACCTAGAGACAGTTCACATCATTACTGTTCGCAGGTTCACAGCCAGGGTTGAGACCGCGCGTGTGTGTATGAAGCAAAAAACACAGGCGATGTGTTACCGCTTTCAGCTGACATTCATGTTAAGAGCACAGGCATGCAACCTAGAGCAATAATCACTGAAAGCACAATGCAATGCACACTTTGGGAATAAACTGACATTTCACTGTAAATCAGATAAAAGGTATATATTGTTGTACATACATATACCCTTGGTTTGTATATCTAGGAGTTCATTCTACTGTCTAGCTCTGGCCCTGTGGAATTTAAGAAATTAAAATCCCCTAAAACACACTGTCACTTGTTTATCTACGTGGACAATGTCCAATAGTGTATATACATGAAGATTCTTTCATTTTAATTTTCTCCCATCCATAAATGTTATTTCCACCACATCACAACAACCAATTTATTCTGTAGTGGAAATTACTTTTCTTTTTTCCCCCGCTAATTGGACAAGCAGTTGTGAAAAAGATTAGATGGATATTTTTGTTATGAAATGGCCAACAATGTTATCTTGCTAAGGCTAATTTCACAGACACACACAATTAAAATTATTTTTATGCATAATTTGACAATATTACAGCTTGATTACAAATGACAGACAATAAAAAAGTCATGTTTACCTTACACATATAACTTTAGAATAATAGATTATTTGATTATGTAATAATAGATTGTGCCATAGCTGTAATTTTTGTAAAAAAAAAAAAAAAACTCAACCTCAATAAATGATTTCACTTTTATTTTGGTTAAATACATTTTGTTCAGGTTATATTATCATAGTTCTATTTATGTAGAATATAACCCTTTTTTTTGTATATTTACTTCCTAGATTTCAGAGTTTAAGATAAATAGTTCAATAGTTACATAACTAAATAATCAGGAAATTATCAAAATTATCAAATCTAAATCTTTAGCATTGATACTTTAGTATATGGGTACAAAAACATGGCTTGCTTTCAGATATTTTAATCATTCATATTTTGTTCAATGTTTGATGTAAATATAGCCTAATGTTTCTCATTCTTGGCAAATGTGGCCTAAATTGCAATATTAGTTGAGCATCCCAGAATCCCAGCTAAAATGATGGTTCTTCTGAAACAAAGATCATGTTACTCATTATATTCATAGTTTTTCTTCATGCAGTCCTGAAAAGATTTCTTCTCCCTCTGGGAGAAGAAATGGATGAACACCTTAATGCAATTTGTGATTTTTTTTCCCCATGTGGAGCTCTCAGTCTTTATATTACAGTATTGCATGATGTGTAATCTTCAGGTACTGTATAGGGCAATGGCGTAGCCTGCATTGCATCCACATAAAAGCTGATTGATGTGTACACTAGATGGCCTCTCTTCTCACTTTCAAGAAAAAAAAAACAGCATCATGGTGCGAGGAATTGCATTTCATTCTATAATAACATCTTATTTTTCCCTTTGCAATGCACAGAGAAACTTCCAGCTTCTATACAATTCACAGAAACGTAAAATGCCAAGATACAAGTGGAGTGCTATCTGCTGTGCAAGACTATCAGCTGTGCAAGAATTAATTTATTTTACGCCATCCCCTTAACGATGGATTTAAAAGCACAATGCACAGTACTGATGAAGAAAAACTCTGGATGCATCCTTGAACGGCTAAACCCTCTATCTTTCATGCATGGTCAGACGCATTGCAAGGATTGCCTATTTCTCCAGGCGGTTTTAACCGCCGTCCCCGTTAATGATTGGACAGGAGGTATTTTATAGCCAAAACAGACTCTTTGCATCACAAACACCTTATTTTTCAAGGACTTACTCGCCGCACATTCAGCCTACAAACGGCGAGGCGACACCCTTTAAGGCGTCAAAATGATAACTGTTGTAATACAAGATAAAAGTCAATGAGAAAGATAAATGTCAGTCCATCTGTTCAGCTGTCCTTTTCAGCATGGGACTGAATTTGATTAGGGTTTCAAAACTACTGCAAATGAAGACAACAAAATGCAACCTCAACAAGAAAAAGCAGTACAACATCAATTTCTCATGGGGTATGTGCATCAAGAAAACGTCTCAGGTTACAAATGTAACCATTGTTCCCTGAGAACAGGGAACGAGACGCTGCGTCAGCTTGACGCTATGGGGAACGCCTCCGGCGTGACAGGTGCCTGAAATCACAATTAAAACGCGTCAATCCTATTGACCGGCGACAGCCTCTGACGTCATCAAGGTGCAACCAGGAAGTATAAAAGGGCGCCTTGCCGACATGACAGCATCCAATCGTCTGAAGGGACTGTTTTCGGCAGGCAGGCCCTACGGCATGGCAAAGCGACGCAGCGTCTCGTTCCCTGTTCTCAGGGAACAATGGTTACATTTGTAACCGGAGACGTTCCCTTTCGAAAGGGAACTCGCGCTGTGTCAGCTTGACGCTACGAGGAACGATATACCCACGCCGCCATGCCGACGGGAGTGCATGCCCACTGGCAGTGATAACTGTCAGGACAAGCAAATTCCACTGAAATGCCTGAACCACTCCCCTTCTGGTCACATTAGGCTGTCAGTAACAGCGCTCCCTACGGTCAAAGCCCAAGCTATATCCTGAGAAGGAAACCTTCACACACATGAGGTCCTTCCCAGGCCTTGCTCGAAGGCCTGGAACCATCCCAATTGACAGAAGGGGTTCCTTTAAGGGAACGTGGCAAGGGAACAACCGAGGGAACCCTATGCCAGTCACTATTCGGGAGGTTCTCACCGAATGCCACCAGGGAGACTGCTATGGGACACGTAATACGGTCAACCCTGTCTGTACAGTACAGAGCCTCTGGTACTCGCCTCCGAAGAGACATCCCGCTAGGGTGCTGCAAGAAAGGCAGTGTCACCGACTAGCCGGACCTCAGAGACGGGTTATCCCGGAGAGCAGCGCTCAGCGAAGTGCTTTCAAACCCTTGCTAGCGAGGGGAGTCAAGCACTTACTTTAAAACGTGCTTAGGAGGCCAAAGGCCTTTCAGGCTGATCGTATCGGGGGGGCCCCTCGGGGCTTTCCAACAATGGATCAGTGCCAGGCGGCCGTAAGCTCATAGCAGACCCTCGCTTGAGAGGAGCTCATAAGCCTGCCCGGTAGGTAACCATGTCGTAGGCAGACTATGAAGGTCCCCTCCTGTGGGGACCGCATAGCAGCAGCGACGTCTCGTCATGCTAGGGTAAAGACACCGCCTTTAGGTCTCAACATTCCGGAACGAATGTTGCGAAGATCTTTCTTAGCTTACTCACGGGGAGCTGCAGGCCCTGCGAAATCCAGCGACGTTCCAAATCTCCCCAAATAACCTCTCAGGAGAGCGAAGGTACAGAAGTCCTAAAAAACATAGTTTTGAAAAATGTTTTACCCTCACAGAGGGGGACTCACCAATCGCTCCTCGCTGTGCTTCAAACCAGCCGTCGAGCTAGTATCCGCCCACCATCCTGAGGGGGGCGCTCTTAACAAACAAGCCAGGCGGGCCGTCAGAACCTTACATTTCCTGGTCATCATAGGCCCACTGGCCTGATGTAAAGCGCCCGGGGAGAACCAGAGGAAGGGAAAAGAAGCAGCATTTATCTCCGTCCCCTCGGGGGCGGAGTCCGCTGCCTACGCTGGTCCTGGTTGCCAGCCCCAGCTTCCTTCCTCTTCTTGAAGCGGGTGTCCCGCCACTTCTGCGCCCCTGTCCTCCGCGGCGGGGGCGCTCGAGAGGCGACGCTGGCTTTCTGATCCCGCCTCCAGTCCTCAGACCGAGACGGGCCAGGGACACCCGACTGCCTGGGCGCGGTCCCGGACCTCAGCGGAATGCACGTTCTAAATGCCGACCGACAGCGAAGGCTGTTTGCTTGGTGGCCCGGAGAGACAGATCTGTGGTGCGGCGCAGCTCGGCCACCGCATCAGGGGTTAGTCCCTCCCCCTGATCGAGGTCCTTCAGCAGGTCTGCCTGGTAGGCTTGTAACACTGCCATCGTGTGTAAAGCCGCCCCGGCATGGCCCGCCGACATTAATATAGAAATTAGCCCGCTGACGTCGATGGATACGGGCTGAATAAGGTTTCTTCCATCCCTTCGAGATCTCATAGTGGAGATCCGGAAAGAATGGAAGACTCCCCGGAGCTGGTCGGTCACGGGCGGAGAGATAGCGGTCGTCCAGCCTATTCGGACGCGCGCTCCACGACCTCCATCAGCTCCCCATACATGGGACAGGATGGTTGAGAAGCCTCAGCCTCAGGCGCTCCACTCGCCTCCTCAACCATCCTTTGCTCGAACGGAAGAGCAGCAGACGAGGAGGAGGAGCCCAGATCCCGCTCCTCCTCCGAGGTCTGCCCCTCGCGATCTGGCTCGTTGAGCACTACACCTGTCTCCAGGCGACGAGCCAGATCCTGCTGGGAACCCCAGGAATGTAAACGCCGCTCGGCCTCAGCACGAGCGGGGCCGTTCCCAGCAGCTGAACTCTCTCCCCTCGAGAAGAGAGCCAGACGAGAGCGGAGCGTTCTCATGGGAAAACGCTCGCAGTTCGCACAGGAGGCTCCCTCGAAAACCTCCCGTGCGTGCTCTTCCCCCAGACAGTACACGCAGAGTGTGTGTGTGTCATCAGGCGTAAGGTACCTGAAACACGGCTCCGCGCATCTCCGGAAGTGACGCTCCTTTTTCGCACACTTCATTGTTGCTTTCCTTCGTTGACGCTTTGGCGATAACAGGCAGAAAAACAGTCACTGAAGACGAAGAGATGCTGTCATGTCGGCAAGGCGCCCTTTTATACTTCCTGGTTGCACCTTGATGACGTCAGAGGCTGTCGCCGGTCAATAGGATTGACGCGTTTTAATTGTGATTTCAGGCACCTGTCACGCCGGAGGCGTTCCCCGTAGCGTCAAGCTGACGCAGCGCGAGTTCCCTTTCGAAAGGGAACAGCAACAAAATGGGTTAATTTAATAGCATCTGTAGTCTCAGCCTCAGACTGCACGTCCACAATCCACTTCGTTCACTGTCTGTCTGATGCATAAGCACAAAAAACTGGAAAGCACTTCCTCAGTCTGGCAAGTTCTAATCTGATTGGCTGGTTTTATGCAGCTTCTGGGACTACGGGCACAAAGTCGAGTTTACAAGGCTGATACAATAAGCGTTTTTTTAGGAAGATCAAGTCACCGGATTTACCAAAGTTTGCAAAACTACTGGCATCAAAACTGATAGATATTCCAGTGTTTTGTTTGAGGCACTTAGCAAGTAAACTTGATATCCATGAGTAGAACTATATAGGGATCTATATAGGGTTTATGGAGCAACAGATTTTGCGTGAAAATAAACCGTAAAAGTGGTTTATTTTTGTTTAAAAATCTTAAAAATGTATGGGGTGGCGAGGGGGGCCTTTTTCCCCACACATGGGGAAAAAGGCACACAGTATTGATACAAATACTTTAGCTAAAGTCTAAGTCAGGGGTCTCCAAACTCGGTCCTCGAGGGCCGCTGTCCTGCAGAGTTTAGCTCCAACCCCAATTAAACACACCTGAACCAGCTAATCAGTGTCTTACTAGGACCTTGATTAGCTGGTTCAGGTGTGTTTATTTGTGGTTGGAGCTAAACTCTGTAGGACAGCGGCCCTCGAGGACCGAGTTTGGAGACCCCTGGTCTAAGTTAATCACTTTAGCAAAGTTTGAACTATTTTCTGTTTATTTTGATAAATAAAATAATACATTTTTGTTCAATAAATATGCTGTCATTAAAATGTTAATATAGAAATATATTTAAAAAATATAAAAACTAAATATTTTTTAAAAGTAAAGATTCTGAAAGCTTTGACGGAGATCCCATAATAAATATAATATAGATTTACAGTAATAACATTTTTAAATATGATGGTTTCATTATAAATTTGGTGATTATCTCTAAAGGCTGATTTATACTTCTGCGTCAGACCTGTGCCGTAGCCTCTATGCCGTGGCAGTTACACATGCAGAGGGAGCACGCGTAGCCTACGACGTACCCTGACGTGCACCTCTCCAAAAATGTCTGCCAGAACCCCTCTCTCAGGGATTCACATGCTCCCTCTGCATGTGTAACTGCACGTCGATGCAGAGGCTACAGTGTACACTCGACGCAGAAGTATAAATTGGGCTTAAGGTGGCCATTGACATATGATATTTACAATCTGAATCTAACCTGAATCTAATGTCATGTCAACAAATGGAAAAGTCAGCTAACTATTTATTATCAATATGGTGCCTTTCGCCCGAACTGCAGGGGCACCATATCCAAATAGCATACTGTTGCTTTAATTAACTTGAACAAAAGTGAAAATAATTAAAACCACATTTGTCTCAAAATATATTCAAAAATGTTTAGATTATGCACTTAAGAAATGTCATTCTGTAATAGCTTTTGCCCTAAATGAGGTCCTAACTGAAATTGCCATGGTTACCAAACAGATCAGATAGGATTCTAAAGTTAAGATATTTCTGTAATACGGTCCCAGGGTCGCATTAAATCTACAACATTTTTATAAAACATCAAATTAGTGCTGCTGCACACGATCGCGTCAAAGATCAGACAAATTTCCACGTGTATCTTAAAAAGAGAATGTTTTGGAAAGCCATCTAGTGGTTTAGGAGGCTTTTACCCCGTGGAGCCTTAAAGGTCCCATGGCATGGATTTTTTTAATTATTTTATAATAGGTGTACTTATAATGTTAGTATGATTTTTACATCATAAAACTGTCATCATCAAAAGGCTTTTTTTTTTATATTAACCCTCTGGCTTGAATGCTCTGTTTGAAGGGGCGTGTCTGCTGTGAGACAATCACAACGCCCACTGTTGTGATTGGCTGACATTTTTGCGCAGAGGGGGCTTGGTTTAGCGAGGTCTGCAAGCACTGCCAGAGAGAGACAGACTGGGCACTTGTGGACCAGAGAGATGGAGAGCTGGAGAAAGATTGATGAGAAATTTATATTGTACTGAGTTGTTGAGAGCGCTGTGAGCGTGAGTTTATTTTGTTTGAGAGTTCTGAATAAACGCAAGTCCCAGTCACGCCGACCCTGTCTTCTTCCTCCTTGTTCTACGAACTTTGTAACATGAGGACCTCCTCTCGAATACTTTTACTAATTTTTTTTTACCATTACAGCTGTCGAGATGAATGAATCGTGAAAGTGTCGATTATAGCATTTTTTTAAGATCTTTTCCCATCACATGAAAGGCTGCAGTGATGAGCATTGCGTACACAGAAAGTCTGTGAGAGTGTGAATGCAGTGATGTCGTCATTGCAGTGCGTTTTCTCTCACAAAATGCTTTCACCACAACTAACAGCAAACACAATATCGACATGAATACAGTAAGAGCTTCGTTGTGCAGCATAACTACGTCATTCATTATAACAGCAGTTTGGGCAAATGTGCAGATATACTCGCGACTTGTGATTGACAGCTCCGGACATTATAAAGAGAGAGTTCTTTGATAACAGATTTGTTTCATGCTCCTAACAGAAACGATGTGAAGTTGATCGTTTAGTCACTGGCTTGATTCACTGATGCATAAACAGTATTGAACGATTTAGAAAGAAAGTCTGTGTGAACTTGAATAAAGCTACACATTAGAAATCACTGATCACAGATCATGAACACTGTTACTCACTTTTTTTTTCATTTTTTTTTTTTCAATTGTGGTGGCGCTGTTGAATCCAAATCGTAAAAGTCTGTTTGTAAAGCCTGTGCTGACATTGCGACTAAAATAAACGGAATCCATTTTCTCCAAATTCTCTGGGCGGGCAAAACAGAGGAAGGGGAGGTAACCTTTTCCCGTATGACGACATACAGGGAAGATTCCAGATTGGCTCGTCTGAGCTTTCATTTTGTCAAAGGCAGAGCAGGACACCCAGAACTCGGTTTACACCTATCGTCATTTCTAGCCACTTGGGGACCATATATAGGCTAGGGGAACTCATATTAATGTTAAAAAACAAAAAAGTTAACTTTTCATGTCATGGGACCTTTAAGCCCCGTTGTGTCCTATTGAGCTTATTTTCTTGTTATGTCTGTGAAATAAGAATTACTTATTATTTTGGAACAGGCTGATCACATAAATTGCTTCAATTTTTAGCCTTTTTTGTTTACTTTTTTTAGCTATTATGGAGAATGTTGCAAACAGTGTTGAACCCTGACACAAACAAACCGCATTTAGTCACTTGGCTATGTAAGACTACATCAGTTTGTTTGAAATGTATTCGGAAGAACTGGAGAAACATGGTGCATATACCAGCCAATCAGATTCATAATCCATGGGCACTTAACACAGCACTTAAATGTATCAGCATAAATTGTGCACAGTCGGTATTTGGTGGTTCTTTACAGTGCATGTAAAGGTGCTTGTGGGGGAAGGCAACTTGATATATGATTGATGGGGAAATAATAATAGGATCAGGAGGGCTGGCTGAATGGCAAGATGAATGCATAGGTTTCCCAGCCTGGAGAAAAACGATATTCATGAGAATAAATTGACATCATATCTTCTGTTCTAGTTCACCTTCCATTTCATCCCTTTTTTATGCCTCCACCCCATGACTCAGACAGGGTCACAGTACGGTAACCACGACAACAACATCCGGCACAACTCTGTAAAAGAAAACCGGGACAACAAGTAACTGCGAGATATGAAAAGATGACACTGAGGTTGTGATTGATACGCATGGCAAATGAACGAGGCTTCCATTAGCTGGTGCCTACTGAAGATGTGGAGGCTTTATCAAGAAAGCTGAGAGCTTCTTCAGGCTGTGAGTGTTTTAGTAATACTCCAATGACAGGTTGGAGGAGATTATTCGGCAAAGCCTACACTGTGCTATAAGCAAAAAATGAGGGAGGAAAGATAGCTTGGATTACAGAGCAGACGAAAATCTGCCAATTAAGGACAACAAAATCTTTGCTTCTCAGCATTGCCCCAGTCAGGACAGCAAAATGTAGAAGAAAGAGTTGCAGAAAAGCTCAGACAGGAAAACACACCAGGTATTAAAAAAACAGCAGTTTCACAACGCATCTTGCTTGAGAGAACGTGCAAGACCACGTTACCTCACACATACAAATGTATATGTTATGTAAGGCAAGAGAAAGCTTGGCTGTGTTAACACACTTACATTTCACTGTTTCTACAAAAATATGCTGCATTTAGCAATATGCGAAACATGAACATTTTATTACAACAACCTGAAAACAAAGCAAAACAGACAGCAAATTCAAATTCAAAGTTAACAGTTATTTGTTCACCTACATAAAAAAAGGTGTAGACCCTCATAAACGGACTGGCCCCCTTTTACCCCTGCTGTTAACAATGGAATCTGAATAGTACTACATTTGTACCCTGCATTCAATGCATTACATTAAAGAGGTTGTGTTAACTGCAACTTTTTTTTTTTTCCTGTCTAAATTTGTGAAACATGGATCGATCTAAACGCTCACAGATGAAAAAAGGCATTTGGTCTATTCCATTTGCCTGCGTTTGAAACATTCACACAGTAAAGGATGCTAATAGGGATTAGAAGTGAAGAAATGGGTGGAAAATAAAGTTTTAAAGCACCCACACAAATACAGACGGGGAGAGAGTGAGGATTTGGGGAGAGAAGTTAAAGATTTCAAGTGTAGTGCAGTGGAACAATTCATGGGATATTGTTCAGTAAATTGGGTGACCAGATCGTAAGACCACAGTGTAAAACAGAATAAAAAACAAGACAAGAAGCCATAACACAGCACTTGGTAAGACAAAAAGAGCTTTTGCTACTGATGTTCTTGTGATATGAATTTTACATTAAAATGATCAAAACAACATATGTATCTCATAATACTTGCATAGTTATAGCTGTCCCTGACCATATTCAAAATGTGGTTTCAGTGATCCGATCACAATGTGTCCTGGGTGTATTCAATGAGGTCAAATGCCATCCGATTGTGATCCGATCACCGGAAGAAAAAAAAAAACACTTTAAAGGTCCCGTTTTTCCTGTTTTTTTGAAGCTTTGATTGTGTTTACAGTGTGCAATATAACGTGTTCATGTTTTGCGTGTAAAAAAACACAGTATTTTTCACACAATTTACTTATCTGTATAATCTAAAATATAATAATCTAAAAACGGGCTGATGACTTCCTTCTTCTATGAAGTCCCTCCTTCATAAAACGTAACGAGTTCTGATTGTGCCAGCGGTTCCTGTGTTGTGATCATAGGTTGTGATTCGACAACAGCTTAGCGCACGTTGCCCGGTAAGGTCACGCTTCTTACCAGAGATGCATGCGCTCAGTGTTCGAGTGACGTTATTAAAGAAGGAAGTAGAGGGATGTAGTCCTATTTGGCCGTTCGCTGTAGGCTTTGAAAGGGGACTTCTGTTAAATAAAATATCTCGCTTGGCATTGAACTTTGAGCTTTATAATTTTACAGGTATTATTTATGCTCTAACAGCAACATTACACACTAACTAAAATTTGAAAAATGGGATCACGAGGAACAGGACCTTTAATGCCAGGTGCAAAGGGGCTAAAAGTCCAATCAAATGTGATGACAGTGAGTAATGGAGAAAGAGCCACGTAAATGTCAAGTCAATCTAATTCGCATCACCAATTTTTCTCAATGCAATATTAAAAAAGACTTTTAAAAAACACCGGTTTGTTAAACTGATCACCTTTGCCCAGTGCCAGCAGATTTTAGTTTTCCAAAAGATACTGTTCAGTGAACTGGTGTTTGCAGACAATGGTAAGGAAGGTTTTAGAAATTAAACAAAAGAGACACACTAACTGCCATTCATTTGTTACCTCACAAAACCGCAAGTTTGCATTGTCACGTTTGAGAATGTGTGATCACTGAAGGAAAAATATCAAGTGAAATACTGCAGAACTACAATAGAGTGACAGCACAGTACAATGCTGAGAAACTAGTGGCTGTTTATCAAATTTACGCAGTCATTTTTCTCAGTTGTATGCACTAAAAATCAGCATTCTGTGAGATTATTTTCATTATAGTCAATTACTAGTATGTGCTAAACTCATCCTTGAGAGTTAATATCTTTCACACTAATGAATTCCCATTGAGACATTGGGAAAACACAGACTGACTGAGTGTGTTGCTTTGACATGCATTTTTTTTTTCTACAGAAGAGAATCTTTCTCTGACTATTGCAACTAAGCCATTAGCTATATTGGGGTCATTTGGCAATTGGTAAGGCTTAAATAATGCAGTTTTAAACATGTGGTTCGATCTCTGAGTGTATCTGACTCTAACGTCATTAGCAGAGTGCATGCCAACGCCAACGTTTCATGAAAGTGCACTTTTTCTTAATGAAAATTTAATCTCTTAAGCATAATGTCAGTTATCATTCTAATTCTGCTGTTAAGGATTACATTCAAACATACACTTTACGTGAAGCATAAAACAATGAGAGATCAAATATTCAGGCCAATGAAGAACTAATGGAATTGAGACTCGTGTGCAAGCTTTCTTTTAGTGGTAATACTGGGCCAGTGTAGATAGTGACAATGAAAACGCCTGTTTTGAGGGTTCATTTTGGAGACAGTTCATCCAAAAATTATGTCATTATGTATGACATGTACACTCACCTAAAGGATTATTAGGAACACCATACTAATACTGTGTTTGACCCCCTTTCGCCTTCAGAACTGCCTTAATTCTACGTGGCATTGATTCAACAAGGTGCTGAAAGCATTCTTTAGAAATGTTGGCCCATATTGATAGGATAGCATCTTGCAGATGATGGAGATTTGTGGGATGCACATCCAGGATACGAAGCTCCCAGTCCACCACATCCCAAAGATGCTCTATTGGGTTGAGATCTGGTGACTGTGGGGGCCATTTTAGTACAGTGAACTCATTGTTATGTTCAAGAAACCAATTTGAAATTATTTGAGCTTTGTGACATGGTGCATTATCCTACTGGAAGTAGTCATCAGAGGATGGGTACATGGTGGTCATAAAGGGATGGACATGGTCAGAAACAATGCTCAGGTAGGCCTGGGGCATTTAAACGATGCCCAATTGGCACTAAGGGGCCTAAAGTGTGCCAATAAAACATCCCCCACACCATTACACCACCACCACCAGCCTGCACAGTGGTAACAAGGCATGATGGATCCATGTTCTCATTCTGTTTATGCCAAATTCTGACTCCATCTGAATGTCTCAACAGAAATCGAGACTCATCAGACCAGGCAACATTTTTCCAGTCTTCAACTGTCCAATTTTGGTGAGCTTGTGCAATTGTAGCCTCTTTTTCCTATTTGTAGTGGAGATGAGTGGTACCCGGTTGGGTCTTCTGCTGTTGTAGCCCATCCGCCTCAAGGGTGTGCGTGTTGTGGCTTCACAAATGCTTTGCTGCATACCTCGGTTGTAACGAGTGGTTATTTCAGTCAAAGTTGCTCTTCTATCAGCTTGAATCAGTCGGCCCATTCTCCTCTGACCTCTAGCATCAACAAGGCATTTTCGCCCACAGGACTGCCGCATACTGGATGTTTTTCCCTTTTCACACCATTCTTTGTAAACCCTAGAAATGGTTGTGCATGAGAATCCCAGTAACTGAGCAGATTGTGAAATACTCAGACCGGCCCGTCTGGCACCAACAACCATGCCACGCTCAAAATTGCTTAAATCACCTTTCTTTCCCATTCTGACATTCAGTTTGGAGTTCAGGAGATTGTCTTGACCAGGACCACACCCCTAAATGCATTGAAGCAACTGCCATTTGATTGGTTGATTAGATAATTGCATTAATGAGAAATTGAACAGGTGTTCCTAATAATCCTTTAGGTGAGTGTATCTTCATGTCATCCCAAACCTGTTAAACATTTTAGGCCCTGTTAAACACCAGCCAGCGCAAGTGTTTTTTGCTAGTTTAAGCCGACGCAGTAATAATTTTCTTGTCCAGCGCCACGTTGTTTAAATAGCAAATGCACTTCCATCTGTTCGCCCATGGGTGTGCTGGTCTGAAAACATGGTGTGTTGAGGCGCATTGTTGACGCGTTGCTATTTTGAGGCAACTGAAAACTATTGCGCAGTATTTTTTGTGTTATTTAAAGGGTACATTAGTAATATGCGCCTATAGGCAGGTGCACAATGTGCGTACACTCTGCTTATTACACACACAAGGACGCGCAACAGCACACAAACATTTTTATGTTCAGTCTTTCCGCTCGCAAATTCCGCCATATAAATAACGATTCCGCCATGATGCAAGTCTAACTGGCTTTTAGACTCTGATTGGTTTATTGCATGTTATGGCCAAAACCCACCCATGACTCAATAAGCGACTAGGTACAACCCTTTTGGACCATGCGCCTGGCGCACCGACCGGTTTTTCTGTCGTTAAAGGAACACGCAAACTTTTTGGGACTTTAGCTTATTCACCGTATCCCCTAGAGTTAGATAAGTCCATACATACCATTCTCATCTCCATGTGTGCCATAACTCTGTTTGACGCACCCACCGCTAGCCTAGCACAAAGGTTGGAGGTAAACGGCTCCAGCTAGCCTACTGCTCAGTAAGTGACAAAATAATGCCAACATTTTCCTATTAAAATGTTGTGATTTGTATAGTGACCAGTGTTAATTTCGTGAGACAAATAATTTTCGTCATAATTTTTGTCAACAACCTTTTTTCACTGACGAAAACGCGACGATAACTAAATAAAAACTAGTGTTGGATAACAAAAACTATGACGAAAACTTACTGTCATTTTCGTCAACAATTAAAAACGAGACGAAAATGTTAGGGAGGGACGATTAGGGAAGAGATCCAGTCAGAACTGATATCCTGTGTTACAGATGCGCACAATTGATTTGAACGTGTTGATCTAACGGCTGGAAAACACGGCGCTATTGCACGTTCTCCAGGCTCACGCATCCCCAATACAGCGCTCCAGAGCGGTTCACAATCAATGAATAGCGCACGTTTATGCCAGGCAATTGCTTATGAACTAATGTTTGTTTATAATTAAAAGTCACGCATTATATATTCGTTTTTGCTTACACAATAAACTATATTTAATTGAATTCCCATTTAATTCATAGTCAGGAGGAAAGACCAGTATTTGACACATATTCAAAAAAGCATCAGTTATAATAGCTCACTAAAATCATGAAAAAAAAGATCTTTTGTATCTCTCTTTAGCAGAATACAAAAGAATATATTTTGAAGCATGTTTCAAATGTTTTTATCCCTACAAAAGAAAGTCATTGGTGTCCAAAACAACATTGAATCCCAGTGAGTTTTACTGTATGGACAAATAATCTTGTGTTCCACAGAAGAAAGAAATGCATACAGGTTTGGAATGAAATGAAGGTGAGAAAATGATGACCAAAGTTTGGTTTTGGGTAAACCATACCTTTAAGAAATGCTAACAATCGCGAACAGAAATTTCGTCAAAAAAACGGAATTTTGACATGCAAGTACTACCTAAATTTCCTAGCGAAATGGAATAATGGCCGTTACCTCCTTTACTTTCACCTTGTCACAGAGGACCTTTAAATGGAAGCTCATCTCTGCTATTGAAGAGCATTTTATTATGCTAAATACCCTTTGTAGATGCCAAAAGCACTCAATCACCTTGATGTTGGCAGACGTACAGTACAGTAAATGACCCAGCGGGTTCCATAGGGGGAAAGTAGTTAATTCTGTGACTATAGTGGAGATACTGCATGTCTGAGATGCAGAGACAACAAAACAAATGTGGGAATGATCTAAGAAACCCTTTCAATCGATACTAGGTATAAAATATGAGGGGCGGAAATCATACGCTGGGCTAAAAATAGAGCGAAATGATAGGTTTCTTTATGCTGAGGAGAAAATCAAACACTGCACTTTGATTAGTACTCCACACCTTGTCTCTGAGGTTGACGTCCTCCATTAAATATTAATGTGTCCCTGAATCCACCTTTGCTTCATCAATACTTATTGACCAATATTATAACAGCAATTTAGGCCCAGGCAACGATGACCAGCTCTTGCATTTGCAATCTCTACAGATGTGGAGATGTGTGTGTTGTGGAGGAATTGCTTGCCATTTCTCATTAGGAGCACAGTAGGATAGGTTTCCTTTTCATTAGCGATGAGGAAAATAAGAAGAACGAAGCAACTCTGGTGGGAGGAGAAGATGCAGTTTTCTGGTCTATTCTGGGTTTCCTGCATCACAGACTGTCGGTCTTCAGTAGAACGTGAAAGATACTGGAATATTCATCTCTGCTGGGCCTTTGATATGCTTCATTTAAAAGCAAGGGACTCAACTTTTCCATCTGCCACATTTTAAGACTATCACTATTTTGTTGTTGTTTTTTTCATATGTTTATCTTGTTAGCCCACTTACTTTTATTATTGACTCAGGGACCACTGAAACAGAAACACACTAAGCATTTCAAACAGACTACTCAAAGAAATTGCATCTCATTTTAAGTGGGATAACTCTTTGAAAATGCTTCACAGAAAACTTCAGGCTCCAAAACAATGACCTATTTGAGTACCATCTCCTCTCATTTCCTCAGCAAAATATGTATTCAAGATATGAGGGAAATGCTGTGTTTTCTCGGCGGAGCTCTGCGACAACTGTAACAGCAGTGAAAAGCAACTACAGCACAACAAGAGTTAACCAAAGGAAAGTAATGCTTGTTACTTACGAATCAGAGGCACACTGGCGTTGGCTGTTCCCAACCTGTTGACGGCCACACAGGTGTAGTTGCCATAGCGATCCTGTGTCATGTTCTTGACTGTGAGAACTGATCTGGAGCTGAGGTTCTTGATGTCTATTCCTTGGCCCATGTTAATCCTGAAAATAAGACCATCAGTTGACATGACATGTCAAGCAGTGACACCGGTGTGCTGCAGTGTGACATGCTAATAATCCGTCCATCAAAAACTATCTTAACAGCACTTTCTCTTTTCATTTATACATGGAGAGGGACTACACTGAATATATGCACTTTTAAAAATGAATTTGAAGCAGAATTACTCAAATTGTGCAATACAAACACTACACTGTAAACATTTTTTTGTAAATAAAACAAAGATTACTGGA
The DNA here is from genome assembly GCA_023566225.1 of Romanogobio albipinnatus. NCBI lineage: Eukaryota > Metazoa > Chordata > Actinopteri > Cypriniformes > Gobionidae > Romanogobio > Romanogobio albipinnatus. The sequence continues at coordinate 17,653,471 of CM042250.1, forward strand.
GTACATTTTAAAATACCAATTCAGTCTTTCTACTTCAAAATGTCATCATTATTTCAATGCGTTATGTGCCATTTCTTTGTAATTATTTGTGAAATTTACTAGCAATTTCTGAGAGAAAATGGTTTAATATTTTTTAGTGTACTGTTCAAATGTTTGGGGGTAAAAAAAAAAAAGAAACACTTATTCAGTGAGGATGCATTACATTGAACAAAGTCTTTTATATTGTTAGAAAAGAAAAGAAAAACATAAAAATATTAGGCACAACATCATTATGCAACATGTATAATAATGAGAAACGTTTCCTGAGCATCAAATTTAGCTTTGCCATTACAGGAATAAATTTAATTAAATATGTATATGTAAATAAATTACATTTTAAAATATTATTAAAATAGAAAACAGCTATTTTGAATTTTAATAGTATTTACACTTATTATTTTCATAAATGCAGCATTGGTGAGCATAAGATACTTTTTTTTTTAAACATTTACAATTTTACAGCAAATATCATTTTAAGAACCATATATGCTAAAACACTCTTTATATACTGTACTGTAGATATAAACCATTTGTCTATTTTGATTTGTTTAATTCTATTTTTTTCTACTTTGCTTTACTGTATTTTTTATTCTTTGTTTTATAGTTTTTGCTGTAGTCAACCATTTGACTAAACTATTATTTTCCCTCAGCGTGGAACCCCAAACAGAAAGACAATAAAGTCAGAACATGAGGGATAAACATGAATAATCCCTAAGAGGTAAGGGATTAGCACCAAAATAAAGGTGAAAAATATTCAAAGATATGAACAAATATTGAAAAAGTAATATTGTTTCTAAGGCGTCATACTGTTTTGGAGGATGATAACACACCGATTTCTTGTGAATATCTTTCACGTTACCCATCTAAGTTTTTTGTTTTTGACACATATTAATGTTTCTTATACCAAAAGATGGCAGGCAGATGGTATAGGGTAGGCTGTGAGTTATGAAGGAAAATGTAAAAAAAAAAAAGAAGTTACAATTGTCCCTGGTCCTTAGGGAATTGCCAAAAGGAAAATCAGAAGCAGAAAAATTTGCACATGGCTTGTAGCTTTGTCGAGGTCTAAAGTTCAGCAGCAGTTGCTCTTGAGAGTCCTGACTCTGGGTCATCCATGTTACTCTCACAGGTAAAGCGATGTGCTGACCTTTTGTCCCCCAATTCTCAAGTAGCTTGTCTCCTGCTGACACTTACTTATATAAGAACAAAAACTTCTCTTAAAACAAAGGACCATTGCTACCTCTATATCTGAGTGTTACAGGACATTATACACAAATTCTGTTGAATCTTTTTTTTTTTTTCAACAGAATTTAAAACCTGACACTTTGTTTCTTCTAATATTGGTTTCTTATTGTTTTTAAGCACAAAGCTCTTTGCGATTATTGAATGGGAGGCACGATACAAATAATGTTTGGTGTAGGGAAAAACGGAGGCACTGGCAACCTTGGCTTGAACTACAAGTGATGTATAAGGTCAAACAAGGCCTGCTTTAAATGTCACTATTTTTTAACTGTTAATGCGTTATTTGTGTGTTTACTTCGACAGCCTCAAATTTAACACAAGAAATTTACTTATTTTGAATCACGACCGCAATAATTTATGTTCTATCTAGTATGAACGTGTGTAGTATGAATCTGGACGTACTACATTCGCCATGTTGTCATTATCATGTGACCTACCAGCGTCAGTTGCGTTGCTTGACTGCCATTCACAAATCCTCTCCCGTGGCCTCGTGGGATAGTAAGTGTTCATTATATGCACAATTCAGAATCCGGGTACTTTTTGCCTACTCTTTTATGAGTACTGGGAATTCGGACATACTTTTTGGTCACATAATGTTTTTCGCCGACTATAAAGTAGGGAAGTATTCTATTTCAAATGTAGCTAGCCACAGAATGACACATTTTTCCTCCCCCCTTTTGATTGACAGGATATAATGGGCCCTGATCATTGGCTGCTTTTAAACAATCGGTCAATGGCAGATAGTGAAAATAATTGCTTTTATACATCTGTGCATCCCTACTTACAAGCAATTACATATTGCAACTGGAAAACGCATTTTGTAGGATCCCTCTTATTTTGTTAAAATTATTCACATTTTCACAGAGGGTTTCACATAATCTTTCTTGCCACTGCATATTTACTACATAAAGATATGATTATCACTTTTTATGGTAATCTTAACAACAAAGAATAGTTAATGATTTCTCTGCATCATTCCTGTTGGTTTCTTCAATATTGCTTGAATCATTTCTCTTCCACTACCTCACTGCTGTTAGTTCAGCAATGAGTCCGCACATTCAGAAAAATACAGCAAAACAGATATTTTAGCTACAATGTTCAATGTAAACCTTAAATTAAGCAGAGTACAGACCCAATGCCAATAAGCCTCCTTTGCAATTTGAATAAATCGAGTGAAGCCTATAATTACAATTAGCACAGTGTGAACTGCTGATTCAGATCGTACTCAGCAAGAGTGGGTAAATGACGGGTAATGGGGTAATTTGGTATTTAAATTCAAGAACCACCACTTGAGTCAACACTGATTGGTGCAAAGACTCGGAATGTTCTTTACTAGGGATGAGGTTATACAAACATACAATTAAAATATAGGGTTAAGATAGTATGATGGATCTTTTCTAACATACTGTAGGTTTGTACCCATTTTAGTTTAAAGTGAATGCATAAAAATTGCGTGTTCAGAAGTAGACTTGTATAAAAGGAAACAATATCAGATGCCTCTTTTGAGTAAACCTACCATTTTAATTTAATTTGGCTGTTTTTAAACAAGCAAATGTTATAGTGAATCATAAAATCATTCCTCAAATATTTTTTATTCATTTACACCGTTGTTTGCTATTTATTCAGCTGTTTGTAGGTAACAAACTCTGTATTTTTAGGTTTTTTTTAGAAGTATGCTCTATGAAACTTTAAATTAAATTCTGAAAGAATTGGAGATGTAGAAAACACATCTACAGTAGAAAAAATGCAGGTGCACAGCCACAAAATGTTCACAGAAAATGACAAAAGTCCCATAAAAACAAAACGCTGACACTTCCAGAAAAAGGTTCAAACGGCAATACATTGGAATAGTTAACAGTGTGCCAGTGTGCTGACAGTGATTAATATTTGCATACTTAATTGCAATTGGCATTCGTTCTTGCATTAATTAGCATATTGAATTGTGATTGGTTTTATCTCCTTTACATCTACTTTACTCTCTGTAGCCATCATTGTACTGCAAAAAGAGAAAGTCACATTATGTGCTTATACTTGGGCACAGTTGACAGAAAACTAGACGCATACTGAGTGTCATGACAACTGAAGAGTTAAAGATGGATCTGATTTGACATTTCATTTTCACCAAAGCCTAAACCAAAGCATACCTAAAACTATTCCTTCAAAGCCTTGTAAAAAGTAGGATATACCTCTGGAGAGTCATCATTTTAATAAAATGAATTGTGCCCTTCAAAAACACTTAAGACTCATAAATTTAAACCAACTCTGAAAATAATACATAATGCTAACTGATCAGTCAAGACATCTTTTCGTATTGCTCAAATGGTACCGTTTGCTTCCGAGCTCTTTTAGAAAGTTAGATTCTTTTTGCCAGAAGTGTATGACTTTGATTAAAAGTTAAAAATGACATTGCAAAAGTGATTTTCACGAGCTTCTGCTGTGCCAAGAGTCACTATCTTTCGAAATTAAGACTCTTTAATAAGACACTTTGTAATATTTGATAAGCTGCAGATCCATAGCTATTAAACTAATACTACTAAAGACCGTAATTCAGCTTTGGATCAACTTTCAGCGATTAAACCTTAGGCAAAACTGGTGTACAGTTTGATTGTACAGTAATTATTCTGTGGATTCAACAAATGTAGTTACTGCAAATGAATATTGATCAAAATATTACATCGTTTGACAAAGGCCACAAAAAGACTTGACCAACATTAATCTTCTCTGTAGTGAGCATTCTGAAGCACAAATAAACTCACTTAACATGCATAATGAATGATAAATGATCACTGTATAGCTAAGCTAATGAAATGAATGCTTTTATCATCTATCACTCTTGGTTTTACCTTTTCTCTCCCTTGTACCACTCAAAGACTGGAGAGGGGACAGCTGCTGCCTCACATCTCAGCAGGGCAATCTGACCGGGTCGAACCCCGTGACTTTTCATCTCATGGATTGCTGGAGGAACTACAGAAAGAAAATAAAAACCAACGTGATTTAGGGCAAGAGTGAACGCACATAAGCAAACTTAACTCAAATAAACTAACCCTCTAAGACTGAGGGGGAAAGCCTTCGATAATGCAAAGTTTTCATTTACAGTCGTGTGAAAGAGGCAGAAATTAATTAGAAACAAGATTTAGAGTGGTCAACACATGTAAATCTTGTGGGTGCAATGCTGAGAAATACCATTCGTCCCAAGGGTCAGAGAAAAGAAATTAACAGCTCAGTGATAAATTGTTTAATGTCTGTTCAAAGGCTGGGGAGCTGAGGAAGGTTCTCTGAATATGTGCATGTAAAATGAGGGTCCTTTCATGTTCACAAATGCAGTGTAAATCTCTCTAGCGGCGTCGGTGAGCAAGCTTTAACTACAGGCTGAATTTTTATTTCTCGTCTAGTCAAGAACCAACAACCTCTCTCAAAGGAAAAAAGAAATGTGTATCATACATAAATCTTCATTGTATATTATTTCTTATAGCATGAGTAAACAGAGTAAGCTACGTGAATGACATGTGTTCAAACTCAAAAGGACATATAGAAAAAGGCTATGAAAGAAATAACACCATACTTAATATACACACAAATAAAGCAGGCCTGTACAGAATACTAAGTTGAACACGATATAAAAAGAAAGAAAGAAAATAACTCCCTTCAAGCAGGTGATCCACTTATGTCTTTCTAGCTAGCGTTAAATTACTTGCTATGTCTGAATTTGAGTGGGGGACATTTATATTCCAGGCAACTCGTTCTTTGAAAATCACCTGCAAGTTATTGAGGTCTGTGTTCAGACTATTTTTTCCTGATTTAATTTTTGACATTCTCTTCTATAGCCCCACTGTTGAAGGTATGAAGTTCTCCAGGCCTTCAGTGTTATATACGTTTATCTGAGGGCTGAAAAGAAATTCCCACTATTGTGGTAAGAACAGTAAAGTTATTTTTTTTAGAATGATGTTCTTAGACTTTGGGCTCCATAGTTACTTCACGCAGATATGTCAAATCTCTCTCATTTCACATATCAGGACAACTAATTTACAACATTTAAAAGCATCACACAGTAAGTACAAACAGTAAGTATGAGGGAAAAAAATCTCACTATTTTTATAGTAAATGACTCAATGTGAGGGAGAAACATTAGTCACTGAAGATTAGAAAAAAATGCATAGTATTTCAAAATGTAAAAAAATGTATAATAAAAAAACTCCATGACTGCTCCATGACCTTCATATTAAATTATGATTTTTCAACAGGGATTCCTATTTGTATGTTTTGTATCAATGACTTGAATTAAATCATATTCACTAAAGAAATGTTAATAATGTGTAACATTTTTAATTGTTTAATCAGGCCTAGAAATCAAAATGTTAAAATATCCAGGTTTTCCAGGTGGCTGTGAGAACTGTGTATAAAGAATATGGATCTCCATCACTATAATCACTGTGTTGAGATATTTTGTTCTGTGATACTGTGCTGCTCATCATTTCTTCACTGCACAATCTCTTGGGAAGGTATGAAAATAGCAGTGTGACACATCAACACTGCTTGAATGCAGAGTTTTGGCATATGGTGGAAGAAAAGTCTGTCTGATCTGAAAAAGTGGCAACGGATGAATCTTGTGCTTTGGCTGGATCATGCATTTACAGTACAGGCATCAGCCCATGAAACTGCCTAGGGAGCATTACATAACTTGAGTATCACAGACCCATACTAGCATAAGATATAAGGATAACAAAGTCAGAGATTAAAGGAACACGTTGCTGATGACAAAGGCAAGGACAAATGACTGCTGAGCCCATACTATATGTGTGCAGAAAGGACAAGGCTTAGAATACAGATACTTTAAAATAAAAATTTTGTTTGCAACCCATTTTACTTCTGTAATCTGATGTATGTCTGAGTGAATGAGTGGTTGGGTTAGATATAAATATATTGGGTTAGATATAAATATATATAATACATGTTTATGTATGTATGCATGTGTGTGTGTGTGTGTGTGTATATATTAGGGGTGTAACGATTCGTTTTAACAACGATTCGATTCGTATCACGATTTGAGGTTGTCGATACGATTCAAGGACGATTTTGGTTCATTTAGAACGATACGATCCGAAACGATTCAGTGACTTGAAATCGATTCAGTAACTTTTTAGCCAAAAATTGTGTGACTGAAATAAATATCTGGATACTGGTCAGTGCAGGTGAAGTTTCCTAGATTCCTGTTGTTTCTTGTAAGGGAATCAGGTATCAATTAATTATGGATATAAACAAACAAGTAAACAACAATTAATGGCAAATGCATTCACATTTTATTTGAATAAAGTGCAACCAACAGTTTAGGTTGAATTAACAGGAAGTTAACCTTTTCTGCTCTCATTTTCAATATTCAATACATTTTCAATAAAAGCACAGTAAGTGCAACCAACATTTCAACAGTAGGTTAACCTGCTACTTCTGCTTTTGTTATCCAACATATTCATATTACAATATTAATATAAAAAATAAAGTGCAACTAACTTCTCTTCAGGTATATAATTAATAGTTGGTTTACCTGCTACTTTTGCTGTTGTTTTTCAACATTAAAATAATACAAATACAATATTAATATCAAAAATAAAGTGCAACCAACGTTTCTTCAGGTTGCATAAACTGGCTGAACCTGCTACTACTCTCAGTTTAATAAACAAACAATATTTAACAAAATGTACAATGTAACCAACCACTCTTCAATGACTCTACAGATTATGTTTTCAAAAGTATCAACTGATCAACATGATCTGACCGCAGAACACTTCTCTACGTTCACTATGTCGCCAGCAGTACTACAAACTCGCTCTGCTGGCACACTGGTCCCAGGAATGCACAGGTAACATTTAGCAAGGGTTGAAAGTACAGGTAGCTGTTTCTCCTGGTGGCTTGATCATTTCTCGCTCATTGGCTTCTCCTCTGCCATCCGCCGCTATGTTTTGTTTTCTTAGCGCTGCTGCTGGTGCGTGCGATGCGATGATGTCACAGATAGGCAGACTGAATCGAGTAACGTTTAACGCCTTTATCATTAAAAGTGCTAAGAAAAAACATCCATTTAAAGTTTGACGTGCTTAAATCCAATGCGTTATTTCCTATGATCGATACAATCGATTGATTACCTTTTAAAACGATGTTAGATCGATATATGTCGTCCGGAAGGCCAACTTGCTGAGCACAGATCGATGTAGTTAGATCGTAGGAAAATAAATCGATACATCGATGTAGTAGATGAATCGTTACACCCCTAGTATATATATATACCTAATATTGTGTTGGTCCCCCTTTTGCTGCCAAAACAGCCCTGACCCGTCAAGGCACAGACTCCACTAGACCCCTGAAGGTGTGCTGTGGTATTTGGCACCAAGATGTTAGCAGCAGATCCTTTAAGTCATGTAAGTTGCGAGGTGGGGCCTCCATGGATCGGACTTGTTTGTTCAGCACATCCCACAGATGCTCCATTGGATTGAGATCTGAGGAATTTGGAGGCCAAGTCAACACCTCAAACTCGTTGTTGTGCTCCTCAAACCATTCCTGAACCATTTTTGCTTTGTGGCAGGGCGCATTATCCTGCTGAAAAGAGGACACAGCCACCAGGGAATACCGTTTCCATGAAAGGGTGTACATGGTCTGCAACAATGCTTAGGTGGCAGGACCCAAGGTTTTCCAGCAGAACATTACCCCAAAGCATCACACTGCCTCCACCGGCTTGCCTTCTTCCCAGTGCCTCCTGGTGCCATGTGTTCACCAGGTAAGTGACGCACACGCACCCACGTGATGTAAAAGAAAACGTGATTCATCAGACCAAGTCCATGGTCCCGTTCTGATGCTCACATGCCCACTGTTGCCGCTTTCGGCAGTGGACAGGGGTCAGCATGGGCCCCCTAACTGGTCTGCGGCTATGCAGCCCCATATGCAACAAACTGCGATGCACTGTGTATTCTGACACCTTTCTATAAGAACCAGCATTAACTTTCTGAGCAATTTGAGCTACAGTAGCTTGTCTGTTTGATCAGATCACACTGGCCAGCCTTCACTACCCATGTGCATCAATGAGCCTTGGCCGCCCATGACCCTGTCGCCAGTTCACCACTGTTCCTTATTTGGACCACTTTTGATAGATACTGACCACTGCAAACATCCCACAAGAGCTGCAGTTTTGGAGATGCTCTGACCCAGTCGTCTAGCAATCACAATTTGGCCCTTATCAAACTCGCTCAAATCCTTAAGCTTGCCCATTTTTCCTGATTTTAACACATCGATTTTGAGGGAAAAATGTTCAATATACCCCACAAACTAACAAGTGCCGTGATGAAGAGATAATCAGTGTTATTCACTTCATCTGTCAGTGACCATAATGTTATGTCTGATCGGTGTGTGTGTATATATATATATATATATATATATATATATATATATATATATATATATATATATACACACACTAACCTAAAGGATTATTAGGAACACCATACTAATACTGTGTTTGACCCCCTTTCGCCTTCAGAACTGCCTTAATTCTATGTGGCATTGATTCAACAAGGTGCTGAAAGCATTCTTTAGAAATGTTGGCCCATATTGATAGGATAGCATCTTGCAGTTGATGGAGATTTGGGGGATGCACATCCAGGGCACGAAGCTCCCGTTCCACCACATCCCAAAGATGCTCTATTGGGTTGAGATCTGGTGACTGTGGGGGCCATTTTAGTACAGTGAACTCATTGTCATGTTCAATAAACCAATTTGAAATGATTCGAGCTTTGTGACATGGTGCATTATCCTGCTGGAAGTAGCCATCAGAGGATGGGTACATGGTGGTCATAAAGGGATGGACATGGTCAGAAACAATGCTCAGGTAGGCCGTGGCATTTAAACGATGCCCAGTTGGCACTAAGGGATCTAAAGTGTGCCAAGAAAACATCCCCACACCATTACACCACCACCACCAGCCTGCACAGTGGTAACAAGGCATGATGGATCCATGTTCTCATTCTGTTTAAGCCAAATTCTGACTCTACCATCTGAATGTCTCAACAGAAATCGAGACTCATCAGACCAGGCAACATTTTTCCAGTCTTCAACTGTCCAATTTTGGTGAGCTCGTGCAAATTGTAGCCTCTTTTTCCTATTTGTAGTGGAGAGGAGTGGTACCCGGTGGGGTCTTCTGCTGTTGTAGCCCATCCGCCTCAAGGTTGTGCATGTTGTGGCTTCACAAATGCTTTGCTGCATACTTCGGTTGTAACGAGGGGTTATTTCAGTCAAAGTTGCTCTTCTATCAGCTTGAATCAGTCGACCCATTCTCCTCTGACCTCTAGCATCAACAAGGCATTTTCGCCCACAGGACTGCCGCATGCTGGATGTTTTTCCCATTTCACACCATTCTTAGTAAACCCTAGAAATGGTTGTGCGTGAAAATCCCAGTAATTGAGCAGATTGTGAAATACTCAGACCTGAGTCTGGCACCAACAATCATGCCACGCTCAAAATTGCTTAAATCACCTTTCTTTCCCATTCTGACATTCAGTTAGGAGTTCAGGAGACTGTCTTGAGTCAAAACCACACCCCTAAATGCATTAAAGCAGCTGTCATGTGATTGGTTGATTAGATAATTGCATTAATGAGAAATTGAACAGGTGTTCCTAATAATCCTTTAGGTGAGTGTATATATATACAAATATATATATATATATATATATATATATATATATATATATATATATATATATATATATATATATATATATATATATATATATATATATATATATATATATATATATATATATATATATTTATATGCGTGCACATACAGCTGGATTTCTCAATGTTGTCTCTCCATATTTTTTCCAGATATGTATATATGTACACAAGCATACATATAAATATATATGATAAACTTGGCGTCTGGTGTCAAAAGCAATTCATAAAATGTGAATGCATTTTAGAACCGCCAGTCTCTGCAGAGAAAAATATTTTGGCAATTCAAATCAGGTGTCAGTCAGGTGGCATGAAAGTGTCCAGATTTTTGATGGCAAGTTCAGCCTTTAACAGAAAACAGAATCTCTAGCTCTGTTCACTTCAAACATTTGCCACACTACCTGACATTACAGTTTGGATGTAGTCGCAATATTTCACACCTTCTCTGGCCCGTTAATCAGCGTGAGCTTCCTTTAAATGGATTTGAATGCTATAATACGGCATTCAGAGGCAGAATCAGAAAATTCTCTGCATATAGAGCCAACGTGGGAGAATCCAAGAGTGCATTTACTAGAAAAATCTATGCATCTGTTATGTGTGTACATGCTTCAAATTTGCAAAAAAACCACCTCCATATTGGAGGTTACACAAGTGGATTTCAAGTTAATTCAGCTTATGTGTTTTGCACATAAAAACAAGAGATTTGAGAGCGGCTGAAATCTGCTGAGGGTGAGATATGGTATGTATCTGTCTGTGTCATTCATCACTGAGATTTGTGCTGTATTGTAAGCTATTGGCATGCCTTGGCAGGCTGCCTAATAGCACAAGAGAAGCTGGCTCTGATATATATCCACACAGCTAACTTCTCGTATCTAACAAACCACTGCATCTGTCCTCACTGAGGGATGATCCAGTTCATTATAAAGCTGCATTAGCAAGAACTACCAAGGGAGGAAAACAAAGCATTAGCCACAACTGCAACCGCAACTTTTCATATTAATTAAAATCGTTTGAGCACATATACTGCAGTGATAAAGGGTCTGGAGGGACAGAATTCATGCAAGTCATCTAATTTCAAACATCAAAATATATTTTATAGTAGAAAAGGAGTGAATGTATTAGCTAGTTACTGAATACATTTTTATTTGGTAACTATATTTGGAATATTTAAAAAAAATTATTAAAAAAGAAAGAAAGAAAAGAAAGCTGAACTGATTCTAAATGACAAAATTTTCATTTGATTGATTCTGAATAAAGACCATTTTCATTTTTTTTTAATAACAAGAATCAGCACCGCACACACAAAACCATCCACAAAAGTGCAGTTTATAATAAATAAAGCAGGTACACTTTAGAATAATGGTCATTAGTTAACATTAGTTAACTACATTAGTTAACATGAACTAATAATGAACTGCACTTATAAAGCGTTTATTAATCTTTGTTAATGTTAATTTCAACATTTACTAATGCATTATTAAAATCTTGTTAACAGTAGTTAATGCACTGTGAACTAACATGAACAAACCATGAACAGCTGGATTTATATTAACTAACGTTAACAAAGATGAACAAATACAGTAACAAATGTACTGTTCATGGTTAGTTCATGTTAGTTAAAACATTAACTAATGTTAACTAATGACCATTATTCTAAAGTGTTACCAATAAAGCAAATTATTTATCAAGGATTAAAGGGACAGTTCCCCCCAAAATGAAAACTGTCATCGCTTTCTTTCTTCTGCAGAACACAAAAGAAGATATTTTGAAGAATTCAACTATCCATAAAATAAGTCAATATGGTCCAATCATGTTGTTTTAGAGCCCATTGACGGTCATTATATGCCATACAGGTTTGTAACAACATGAGGGTGATGACAAAATATAGATTTTTTGGGTGAACTATACTGTTAAATATGTGTGTTAACACAGAGCACAAGTCCTAATGTAATAACCCACACAATGGAAAGAGGGGAAAAAAATCTGTATTAAACCCATATTCACAGCTTCTAAGATACAATTACATTAGTCTTTTAAGGAGCTCTCATTATACCAATCACATACGAGCACTGACTAATGCAAAATCACGGTGGAAAAACCACAAAAGCCCTACAATCCTAGTCATTTACAGGCTTCATAACAAAAGAGTGCAACTGTAAATCATTGGTGAGTTTCTAAGCTCGTACCAGATGGGAGGGTCTGAAAATAGCAAAGTTGGCATGAAAAATGGATGCTGCGGGGCTTACTGTTTGACAAATTTGCCAGTTGCGGCTTGATCACAAACGCAAATTAAAATGACAAGGCAGAGATTATGTTTGAGAATACCTGTGAACACAGCACCTCACAAATCAGTGAATACATCAATATATGCCAAACAAGGTTCCCTAGGGTTAAGCGCCTTTGTGATTTTTCTTTCATGCACAGATTTGACGCATTGACTAATTCAAAATAGACTGCTATTGAATAATATTATTTTTTGTCGGGGTAAATCTAGGCTTGGTATAACCTGATCTTTCAAGGGGAAAACAAATCTGAAGTGAAATAGGATTTTCTATTATCACACAGAAGCCAGAGGTTAGTGGGTTAACTGAAACTGCATGCTTATCCAATTTATTATTTTTTCTCTTAATGGGCTTTATAACATCACAGCATGTCTGACTTTAAAGTTCACTGATGTTGGTCTCGGGTGGATGTACAGGGTGACTAACTGGCACATCTCCCGACCAACAATAATTAATTTATCACATGTTACAAAGACACTTTGGAGGAAGGGATGATTTATATAGTCTTGCACCTTTATCCGCCCAACAAGTATAACATGTTATTTTAATTACAATATCAATTAATAACCCACCTCTTCAGCCAGAGGCTAAAATGAGTTTTCTTCACAATTAAGGAATGGACTCATCAGTCCATGACTTATCAGCTTATAAACAGAGAGACTGCTCCAATTGCTGTCTCCACCTCATTGTCCTATTCTGCTCACCAGCACTGGGTTTAGCAGCCAGGATTTATTAATTCATTAAGTTTTCCATTTAAAATTCAAGAATAACATCATGTTCTTTCTCTAACACATCCAATCCTTATAAATAACATTCATGCTAAGAGAACATAGGCTTTGTGTGCCCCCATAGAGAATATGCACTGTGGAGAAAAGTATCGAGTTAAATGAAATCATTAACCACAATGTCACAAATCTATGTAAATAGACAAATTGGCTTTTAGCCTATCATGCTGAAGAATAGGAGCCATATTGAACTGTGCAGGGAAGATGGGCACTCCAGACAATCAGTTATTTATCTGTGAAGCCCTATAGTATCAAAGGGGCATAATTCATAGAGTCATTTATGAAAATGTATTACAGTCTTTTGTTGGTATGTGCGTCAGAGTTACATAGTTCACAGTTTTGGGGAGCAAGTGGTTCAATCAGTGAGGCCTTTCATTACTTCGAATTCCTAGTTTCACATTTACATCATGGAAAATAACAAAGGACAAAGCATCATGTGTGTCCAGTGCATGCCAGAACTACATTAAAGACTGACATGGGCTGCGTCTGAAAGCTTAGGCAGCTGACTTGTTGCCTCGCGGCCCTATCAGGCAATGGCGTTTGCGCACAAAGGTACCTCACAAAACTGATTTCGGACAGACTTCTGAGGCAGCATATAATGAGGTTTCATGAAGCACAACAAAATAGAGAGAGTTAAGCACTATTTAATTGCTACAAAACTAATTTCTTGCTAGAAATTACATCAAAAGTGGAAAATGTTGGTCGAAAACATGTATTTACTGACATCCAAATGCAACCTTCAAATGTCATATTTATTTTTTAGCTTAACTGTCAGAATGAAACACAGGATTGTGGGATATCAAAGGTAGCAAAAATTGATCAGATGAAGGTATCTCAGGAGACAGGAAGTGAAGCTAACTAGTGAATTTGGACATGCATTGATGCCTTCCTGCCTTGGAATGCATCTTCCGAAGGTAGCCTTTTTAAGCTTTCGGACGCAGCCATTTACAGTACTTTGTGGTTGAGAACTATGCAGGTATTGATAAAAGAGTTCAGTGTGTTTAAAAATATAATATTTTACCCCATTTACCAACAATTTGTCCCAGGAACTTTTTTCCCATGAACTCTTTTTCCCTCAGACCTGCTGCTGTCAGCGTCTGCGTTTCCATCACGGTCTTAACTACTGTGAAGATTAGTCCGGTGACGTAGGATTGCGCGCGACTTTCCAGAGCCCACTGGATTTCGTCCTCCGCAAATAAACGTAATAAAGCCAGAACCTCGTCGTCGGTCTTTGGTCGTATTTTTTTAACTCCATTGTTGATTTGAATAGCAAACAACTCTTACTGCACGCACCGAAACAGACTTTTAGGTTGAAATAAAATGCTGCGTGAGCTCAACCAATCAGCATGTTCAGTGCCCAAGTCCCACCCCCGAAAGTTCCTGAACTTTGAAAAAGTACTATCTCGCAAGCAGGGCCGTTTTGAGGGGGAAATCTTTAGCCGGAACTTTATTTAGACCCTGGTTCCTGCGGTCGAAACACACCGAGTACCACCCCAAAGTCCCTAGTTCCAGGGAAAATTCCCACGGTGGAAACGAGTGTTATGCCATTACTGTGTCAAAGGCACAGGATGTAATTTTCACTAGAGGCCGCATATTCAAAACAATAACAAAGGCATAGCTTGATGACGCTGTGAAGAAGCGTGGAATGATGGGAGTTGTTGTCTTCATCTCCACTGCAGATGGAAATCAATTCGATGGGACTCACAAATCATGTTCATGGATATGATAATGAAATAAAGTTTACGTTACGTTTGAGCACATTATTTTACATCATTCTATTGAATTAGCCGCAAGTGACAATGTTTAATGCTAAATTACTACTCATACATGTCACTTTATTTGTCGAATTTAACGTTCAAAACAATCAAAAACAAACTAATTTACTGACTTATCTCCCGGATATGATGTCAAGGCTTGGAAATGTCTTGTCGTTATAGGTCTAGCTGTATGATATATCATAAACAGAATTATGTTCCTTATGGATACATGTCATCCATCTTCATTTAATTATTATTTTTGTTTTCTAGCGACTAGAGGTCACCAGGTAATAATAATCCTGTATTTAATGTATAAATATACTGTATTTAATTACAATACCATAAACTTGTTCACCAGACTTGTTAAACAGTGTTAGCAAATGCCACACTGATATTAATTCTCGTTTTATTTCTCCTCTTATACAAAACTCTTCTTGGGAGTTATCTTTGGTGACAGAACCGGCTGCAAACGCTAATGAATTATTGTGGTCCATGACGACTGTGCAAAAAACAACAGTGGCATGCTAGACACTACAACTACTACCTCCGCATTTTTTGAGACTCACTGTTGCCATGGTTTCTATGCAGAAAAAAGAGGATAACGTGGACATGACGCCATTAAAAGGTGACGCAATAAGGAGGGACGTTACAAAAATTGCAAGTTTCTCTGGATTTAAACAGTTTGAAACATTCGGGATAATGCAAGTACACAAGTTTTTGGATATTTTAATGCAAAAATCTTACATATTGTGCCTTTAACAGTAAACTCTATAGCAAGGCAGTTCAGTATAGGTTTTGGAATAGAACTAATGTCATTCAAAAGCCTATTGTAAGCCCTGGACAACTGTTAAGATTGACTTATTTTTGCTAGTTTTTTTATGCTAGGATTCTACTGAAGTAAAATGACACTAATTGCCATCCAAAGGCCTCCCCCATATCCTTCTTATCCAGTCTTGCAGACATAAAGGCTCTTTCATTGCTTTACAATGTTCAGGAATCTACATTTGCTGTTTCTTGACTGGGAAACCTGCTACAGTTTCAGCCACACTTCAAACCATACACAAATAATGGGTCACTGTTGGACTGTGCAAAGTAACAGTGCATTTTTTCTTCTCTGATAAATCTCAATGTTCCATAAAATCCCAAGCTGTACACATTGGAAATGTTTTTCAGTGATAAGAATTTGTCAAATCATAAATGCATATGTCCGTGCATGGATATAATAATTAGAGTAAAATGTCAAGCCAATAACAGGATAAAGTCTTTAATTGCATTTACAAATACCACAAATAAGGTGAATACAAATCAGGACAACCCTGATGATGCCCTGACTTTTTAAATAGCTGTGAAAGAGAAGAGAATGCAAAGTGAATTTAAACTACAATATAAAATATACAACTGCATTATGCTAATATTAGAAAATGCATATGAAGATGTTACAAACCACACATGAACTCCAAATTAAGAAATTGTTGCTCACATTGCAGCCCACAATTGTGGCCATTTAGGGACAAATAGGGCCATTTTGTTGTTGGTGGTTTATCACTGCGGCACAGACCGTGTGCAAATTAAACTATCGATTATTGTTATGACCCATCTAGAATCACCATAAAACTAAAGTGCAAACAGTCAGTTTGCAACAGTGCTGAGACAGAGAAGACCAGGACGATGATGTAATGAATCCAAGTGCAGCTTATTCAATAAGGTGAAAATCCAAAATCCAAAGCATGAAACAAACTATAAATAAAATACAAAACTCAATACTCAACAAAGTAACAAGGCAAATATGAGGGCTTAAATAAATGGACTAATAACGAACAGGAAACACCTCTGAACAATCGAGACAATAAACCAATCAGAACATGACACATTAGACAAGGGAAGCACAAGACATGACCATAAGAGGGGCAAGGGAGTCACATGATAAACCTGGAAACAAGACTAAGACTGAATCCGAAATCGCCCCTTATACCCTTAAATAGGGCACTATTCGAAGGGACAGCCATTTGTAGTGGTGTCCGAAACCATAGTGGACATTACTGAGTGCACTCATTCTATCCCACATTGCACCGCAATAACGAGTGTACAGCCAATGTATACACACAATGGCTGTCCGAACTCGCTCACTCGTTTTCCTTCACTCCTTCAAGTGAACTGTATTTAGTGGACTAAAGTAAGGAATAGTGATTGAGGGTTTAAGGCGATTTCGGATACAGCCCAAGACAAATTTCAAAGTAAATGACATGAAAGCATGAACAAAACAAACAACATATACATGACAGCTTTAATTTAAGAGTATTTATTCCCTGAACCTTGTATAGGAATCACAAACCTTAATATTCTCAAGCTGTCCATTTAGGGAACCAAAAGACACTGTACACTGTATTTAGTATCATTGAGATACTATTACAGCTTTTATTAATGTTTTGAATTATTTTATATTTTTCATGTCTGTTTTTTTGTTGTTGTTGGAGATTTCAGTTAGCGTTTATTTTATTTCAAGTAATGAAAATTATGGTTTTAGTTAAATATAATAAAAACTAACTGTGGTGAGCAGCGAGGCCGAGGGACCGCGAGGGCGGGACGAGGCGGCGCTCATCAGAGAGGATGAGCGCCAGCTGTGAGCCAGCGATCTCGGCTCTCGCGGAGGAGTGAGGGACTATAAAGGACGAGCGACGACAGTGAGGGACGAGAGAGGACCAGGCCTGGATTTTATGTTGTATTTTATTTATGTTTTGTTATATGTTGCTGCAGTCGACCGTGAGGGGCTGCAGCTTATTATTTTCATTTTGTGTTTGTGTATAGGCGACAGTCGTCCGCGAGGGGCAGTCGCCGACCTTTTATTTTGTTTGTTTGATTAAACCTTTTGTTGAATGTTCTCCGGTTCCCGCCTCCTTCTTCCCGTACAAACATACCTTTACTACACTAACTAAAAACCTGGAGTGTATAAGTCACCTTATTACATACATAGCAGTAAATCTCCAGCATTCAATGACTGCCTGAAATCTGGCCCATAGGACCATGGTGATTTGGTTTGTTTTGGGCATGTGGAAGGCATCTTCAATTGTTTTCAGCAAGTGAAAAGCATGCATAAATGGATTAGGGAATGATTTGGTTGGTCAAGAGTCAAGACCATTCGTCTACTGGGCTCTGAAAAACTCTTTGGTTGCATTAGCAGCATTCATCTTCATTACAGCTCACATTACATTAATAAGCAATCACATCACTAAAGTCAAGGGAGACAGAATTAGCCACACATGCCTGAGGCATCGCACACAGCCATGTCTCACAAATAGGGTGGTACGCTTTGGATCACAAGCACTTCTTTTTTTCCCTGTTCTGCGTTTTTCAAACAGGTGATTTGGACATACCTGCTTTGCCTCTGATCAGTTTATCCTGCTGCTCAGCTTAATGACAACATGCTTTATCAGAACTGACACGTCTTTGGTCCTCATGTTGCGAAACTTCAGCAACAAACTCGAAATGCAAATGCCTAAAATGTACTCACGACTTTCTAACAGCTTTCTTGTGCATAAAAAATGCAACAACACACATTTGGCCAAAAGCAACTGGCTGAACGGCCAATTTAATCGAATAAATGCATGAAAAAGAGACTGTAACTGCACCATTGTTCACAGATTGTTTAAATAACCTCAAATTGAAGTAGAAGTTTAAGCTGTACTATGACCTCTTAGTCAATGACTATGTTTACACAGAGTGCAGAAGTGGACTCTCAGCCTCATTAGGACAATAACAGGAAACCGCCATGTAGACATCTATTTGAGACATGGACAATTACAATTTTGTCACATTGCTGAACACATATAGCCTATAGACTAGGCTGCTTTTTCTATCAAAGTACAATGAATGGAAAATGTTTGCACATCCTGATAGGTCCAACACAGCAACATTACCTCAACTAGTGATGTGAGTATGGGGCGGGGCTGTCTGTTTGGTCAACCAATGGCAGACAAGGGAGTGGATGAGAACCTGCCATTATTTGTGTGGTTTGGTTGGTTGATGCTAGTGCCACACAAATTACACAATTCAAATTTACTTCATGCATTATTTTAGTTGAAAGAGGTTGCAAGTTTTGTAGCACATGTATAAAACGTCTGTTACCATGTCTGAAAAATGCTATAAAATACAAAACAGAGCATTTAAGAATAAATATAATAATAACAACAATTATTATTATATTTTACAGAAAACCATAAATCATTACATTTATAAAACTGACTGTAATGTCTTAATTTTTGTCAGGAAATCTTATGCATCCACTGAGAGAGAGAGAAAAAAAGTACTGTACACTTCTCTACATCGCGGATCTATCACTGTTAATTACTAGAACATCTTCCATTGAACATATCTCTCCTGTCCTCGATCATCTACACTGGCTTCCTGTTAAACATCCGGTAGAGTACTAGATTCTTCTTCTCACTTTTAAAGCTCTTAACAATCTTGCCCCCACATATTTCTCTGAATTGCTTCATATCTACACCCCGAAGTGTACTCTTCGAACTTCTTCATCCGTCTCTCTTGTTGTACCCACTGTTCGTTTAGTCACTATGGGGTCCAGGGCGTTCAGCTGTGCTGCTCATCGTCTCTGGAATTCTCTTCCACAATCTTTACGAGAAAGTGATCGTCTGGTTACTTTTAAATCATGTCTTAAAACTTATCTATTTAAACAAGCTTTCTGTGATAGATTTTGTTAAATAGTTGTTGTTTGTTATATTGTTGTCTTGTTTTGTTTTTATGACTATTACTCAACTGTACAGTGTCCTTGAGTGTTTTGAAAAAGTGCCTTTAAATAAAATGTATTATTATTATTACTAGGGATGCAACAATACAGTTTGTTCCACGGTTCAATACATACCTCGGTTTTTAACCACGGTTTTCGGTTCGGTTCGGTTCTGATGGCTTGTCACATCAGTTTTTTGCTATTCTATTCTTAGGAACAGCAAGAGCTTAAGGAGAAAAAAATACTATTTTTATTGCAATACTCTTTATTTATTTTAATTAAAATAATTGAAAAACCTTACTTAAACTTAAAACTTTACTTTAAAAAAAAAAAACCCTTGTATACATTCCAGTGTATTGTATAATATAAAATAAATATATACAGTGAGGAAAATAAGTATTTGAACACCCTGTTATTTTGCAAGTTCTCCAACTTGGAAATCATGGAGGGGTCTGAAATTGTCATCGTAGGTGCATGTCCACTGTGAGAGACATAATCTAAAAAAAAATCCAGAAATCACAATATATGATTTTTTTAACTATTTATTTGTATGATACAGCTGCAAATAAGTATTTGAACACCTGTCTATCAGCTAGAATTCTGATCCTCAAAGACCTGTTAGTCTGCCTTTAAAATGTCCACCTCCACTCCATTTA
The DNA here is from genome assembly GCA_023566225.1 of Romanogobio albipinnatus. NCBI lineage: Eukaryota > Metazoa > Chordata > Actinopteri > Cypriniformes > Gobionidae > Romanogobio > Romanogobio albipinnatus. The sequence goes on from CM042250.1 coordinate 17,673,679, forward strand.
TTATCCTAAATTAGATGCACCTGTTTGAGGTTGTTAGCTGTATAAAGACACCTGTCCACCCCATACAATCAGTAAGAATCCAACTACTAACATGGCCAAGACCAAAGAGCTGTCCAAAGACACTAGAGACAAAATTGTACACCTCCACAAGGCTGGAAAGGGCTACGGGGAAATTGCCAAGCAGCTTGGTGAAAAAAGATCCACTGTTGGAGCAATCATTAGAAAATGGAAGAAGCTAAACATGACTGTCAAGATAGCCAGTCTCTAGAACTAAACCCAATAGAGAATCTTTGGAGGGAGCTCAAACTCTGTGTTTCTCAGCGACAGGCCAGAAACCTGACTGATCTAGAGAAGATCTGTGTGGAGGAGTGGGCCAAAATCCCTCCTGCAGTGTGTGCAAACCTGGTGAAAAACTACAGGAAATGTTTGACCTCTGTAATTGCAAACAAAGGCTACTGTACCAAATATTAACATTGATTTTCTCAGGTGTTCAAATACTTATTTGCAGCTGTATCATACAAATAAATAGTTAAAAAAATCATACATTGTGATTTCTGGATTTTTTTTTAGATTATGTCTCTCACAGTGGACATGCACCTACGATGACAATTTCAGACCCCTCCATGATTTCTAAGTGGGAGAACTTGCAAAATAGCAGGGTGTTCAAATACTTATTTTCCTCACTGTATAAAGATTTACACTGGCAGCTCAGAGCTGTACAGCAGAATTTAAGTATGAAATTGAATGCATAAATGTAAAAATAAAACACTACATAGACTTCACTATAAAATATACATTGATTCTTATTAAAGCTACTGTATTAAAGTTTTTCAGTCAAGAGAGTTTTTTAACATTAAAGGGATAGTTCACTCAAAAATTCTGTTATCGAGAAATGAATACAGGTTTGGAACAATATTAGAGTGAGTAAATAATGACATTATTTTAGAGGTGAACTGTCCCTTTAAGGACAGCGTGTTCACTACTGCGCTGCTGTCATTGTAAGACCTGTGTGCATCTAATATACAGACACACACCGATTTTACTTTGTCTTTAGACATAACCGACTGTGTTTATGTTAACCTTGTGTGTATTTGACAGTATTAGCATAGTAAGACTACTTAGTCCAGTAATCAAAAGTTTGACAGGCGTTTAGTGCGCACGCTCGGAAAAACCCATGTGCATAAGCACGCAAATGAAATGTTTAACCGGCAAGACGCATGCAAATAATGAACTTTCTTGATTGTGAATAACTATAGTGTTCCGTGAGTATAATAAGTGGAATAACTCTTCCACTAACGTGTGATGTGAATGTATGTCGCATTGTTCAGTATATTGGGATGGAGGCAAATGATAGAATGTGTAGAAAAATAATTATTTAAATGGGAAACCGTAAAAAACGCAATTCACAAGCGCGTATTGAACTGTGAATGCCGCACCGAAGGGTTCAATATTATATTCAGAATTGTGGCATCCCTAATTATTACTGTACAGAATATTATAAAATAATATAATTTCTGCCTTATTCTGTGTTGTGAAACACGTCAGATTACAAAAGTAAGTTATTTCCGCTGAGTAAACGACACTTGGGTTTACTGTATGTGCGTCGCATGAAGGCGGCTTTCTGCTGTTTGCAAACTGACTCTTTTAAGTTACAATTAACTCACGACTTTCTGACAGCTTTCTTGTGCATGAAAAATGCAACAACACATTTAGCCAAAAGCAACTGGCTGAATGGCCAATTTAATCGAAATAATGCATGAAAAACAGACAGTAATTGCAACATTGTTCACAGATTGTTTAAATAACCTCAAATTAGTAGAAGTTTAAGCTGTACTATGACTTCTTAGTCAATGACTATGTTTACACAGAGTGCAGAAGTGGACTCTCAGCCTCATTAGGACAATAACAGGAAAGCATCAAATGTAAAAAACAAATTGCATGCATACAAATATATGACCTTAACCAGCTCAAGATTAAACATCCATAAAAGATTAATATTCCCCTAATCATTCATGCAGCTATAGAGCTTAAATCAACCTCTTATGCAACAAAATAACACCAATCCCTCTCTGACTACAAATTCCTTTATAATTCACTAGGAGGTTTCAAGGAAGGTGAAATCTGAATGTAAACAGACTGTCTTTCTTCATAATTTGCTGAACAAAGTGGTTGTTCCAGGACACATTAGCTCAAAATGTGACTTGACAAAATGACACATGAAGTAAAGGCATTACATTGCCGCTCGAAAGCTCTACCAATTGCATTTTGCATAAACATTCTAACATCTGTGAGCTACATGACATCACCTAATCCGTCTTATTTATATATTTCTTTTCCTTGATGTCTTTAGAAGCAGCATATGAATACCGCCTGTGTGAAAGTGGAACTTAAAACTAAACATCTGGTGCGAATTCCAAAAGGAAAATAAGACAACGCTGTGGCATATAGTTAGACTAGACAAACTGAGCTTCATACATATGTGTGTATATGTGTACACGATATGTATATCTGATATGCGTGTGTCTGTATGCTAAAAGAGCCACCCATGGAAATATTTAAATTTTACATTTTATATCTATAACATATAAGCAATTACATTATAAATGTATTTTATTTACATTATAAATACAATACCCAAAGATTTTACTCTAAAGGTCCATTCACACCAAGGACGATAACTATAAAAAGATATCGATAAAGATATAGTTCTAAAACTCGTTCTCAATATTAAAGAATAGCAGAGTTCACACCACAGCTATAACAATAACGATATAGAGAAACGATATCGTTGGAATCATTTTCAGAACGATTTTATCCAGCTGATGAACGATAAAAACATTGACAGCCAATCAGAATACATTCTGCTGTAACAAGCTCGAGCATTTAAAGTGGCAGACAAGTAGCTTAGACGAGCTTAGAATAAACAACAATATCGTCCGCTGGAGTGGACACTAATATAGTTATCTTTATAGCTATCGTCCTCGGTGTGAATGGGCCTTAATTCTGGAATTTAAAAGTAATTTCTCAATTCAATTCTCAACAACCCACAGCCCCAGTATACTAAATGTTTTTTGTTTTTTTACTTGTATTTTGTGTGAATGTTTGATTTAGCTGGAACTCAGCATCAGGTCTGGGTAATGTTTACTAGAGGCCAAATTTCAGCATGTTAGGAATTAGCATGCTTACTCAGAGATACAATCGCTGCACATCAACCAAAACAATAGCAACTTTTTTTTTTGCATCAGTGACATTACATATGAAGGTTATAAACTGGAGGTCATCACGGACATTTAAAGTGTTAACATTATTTCAGTTAGCTGAGTGATCTACATGACTTTCACAGAATGCTGACAGAAGACTATCTGAGGATTCACTAGGGAACGAGTAACAACAATAAAAATGATGGAAGGTGTTTGTCACACATGGGTCCGTTGGGATTTTATTATTTACCGCAGGTCTATACTTATCAGACGAACAAAGATTCTGACATTGACCTGTAGGTCTTCATTTAGATATTATTATGGTATAAATGACTGAAAAGTAAAAAAAAAAAACTGGCTAACTAACACATACATGTGTTAACTGCATTAAAACACATGCACAGAATTAGGTTTCATCTAATAAATTAGCTTATTTCAATTAGTGGTCATAATCTGCAATTAACCTGAAGGTCAGTTCCGCACATACCTAAAAGCTGTAATTATTTTCAAACCGGATTATTTTAGCGTGTGTTTAATTACACTGATTACCCTTGAAATGTCAGAGTCGAGTCACACTATCTGCAGTCGTGTTAGGCTAATAAAACTACAAATACAAAGAAAGGTGTCACAGATGTCACATCATAAGTAGTTCTGCCCATGCAACATTTTACAGGATTTTTACAAGATTTTGTGTAAGAATTTGTTTACAACTAGCCTGCTTGAAATGGATTGGCAACCTAAACTCTGATGATACAAGACTGATACAACAAAACACAATGGAACCATGTCCACCACATTACATTACACTATAATATCCTCAGATACAGTACAGTATATATTACTTTACTCTGATGCAGAGATTTTATTTGTAATTATTTATTTTACTGTTGAGGTTGAATAAAATCCTATTAGCTCTGCACATTTTACATCGAGGATTTCTTTGAGCAAGGGAATGGACACTAGCAAAGTAGTCCTCTCGCATACCTCTCACTTTTATTTTAGGACATAATGGTGAAATAACACTTCTCTTCTAAATCCAGCATTGGCGCCTCCATTCCAGCTAATTTTTCACACAACTCAAATGGGTGAAAGTGCTTTGATTGATACATTGGGATTATGTATTTTCCTACTCTAACACAGAATGTTTTGATGGGAACAAGACCAGCGGTTAGTGCTTCCATTAGCTGCCACTGTAAATCACTGTGAATCAACTGGAACCTCAACCTCTTGGTTCCAGGGATGTCTATTAACCCTTTTCCACCAGAATGGTTCGCTTTCTTTAGCCAGAGCCTGTTCTCAGCCAGGCGAACTGAAGCCTGTCGCGAACCGGCCATGTCAAGCCATGTCCACAGACTTGAGGAACGAACGGTGATGTATTGCTACTTGGGGTGTAACGGTACACAAAACTGACGGTTCGGTACGTACCTCGGTTTTGAAGTCACGGTTCGGTACGGGTTCAGTACAGCAGTTTTAAAAAATTGCTTTTTATTTAGTTTTTTATTAAACAGTGGTTTACTGAAAAAAATGTGTCTGACATTAAATTGATTCAATTATAACTAAAAGTTTCTTAAGTATAATGCTGTAAAATATATAGGGAGCCCTTACTTGCGCATTATAATATTAAAGGTTAACAACAGAGCCCAAACTATGAGCCTAGATTCAGCTGATATTCATGTTTAGATAAAATAATCAACACTCAAATAACAAATAATTGTGTGCGAACATGTAAACTTCACATAAGGCAGTTTTTGCATTAACTCCTAAATCTAATTATACATTTTTTTCTTCTTCTCCAATTCGTTGTTGAAATATAATCATTATACACAGTGGCTGTCATTTTCATGACAGATTTATCTAAACATACATTAAATAATCAAGACATCACTAAGAGGTTAAGTAGAATATATATATATATATATATATATATATATATATATATATATATATATATATATATATATATATATATATATATATATACACAGGGAGTGCAGAATTATTAGGCAAATGAGTATTTTGACCACATCATCCTCGTTATGCATGTTGTCTTACTCCAAGCTGTATAGGCTGGAAAGCCTACTACCAATTAAGCATATTAGGTGATGTGCATCTCTGTAATGAGAAGGGGTGTGGTCTAATGACATCAACACCCTATATCAGGTGTGCATAATTATTAGGCAACTTCCTTTCCTTTGGCAAAATGGGTCAAAAGAAGGACTTGACAGACTCAGAAAAGTCCTCACAAAAATAGTGAGATATATTGCAGAGGGATGCAGCAGTCTTAAAATAGCCAAGCTTCTGAAGCGTGATCATCGAACAATCAAGCGTTTCATTCAAAATAGTCAACAGGGTCGCAAGAAGCGTGTGGAAAAACCAAGGCGCAAAATAACTGCCCGTGAACTGAGAAAAGTCAAGCGTGCAGCTGCCAGGATGCCACTTGCCACCAGTTTGGCCATATTTCAGAGCTGCAACATCACTGGAGTGCCCAAAAGCACAAGGTGTGCAATACTCAGAGACATGGCCAAGGTAAGAAAGGCAGAAAGTCGACCACCACTGAACAAGACACACAAGCTGAAAGGTTTTCTAAGGTTTTATGGACTGATGAAATGAGAGTGAGTCTTGATGGGCCAGATGGATGGGCCCGTGGCTGGATTGGTAAAGGGCAGAGAGCTCCAGTCCGACTCAGACGCCAGCAAGGTGGAGGTGGAGTACTGGTTTGGGCTGGTATCATCAAAGATGAGCTTGTGGGGCCTTTTCGGGTTGAGGATGGAGTCAAGCTCAACTCCCAGTCCTACTGCCAGTTTCTGGAAGACACCTTCTTCAAGCAGTGGTACAGGAAGAAGTCTGCATCCTTCAAGAAAAACATGATTTTCATGCAGGACAATGCTCCATCACACGCGTCCAAGTACTCCACAGCGTGGCTGGCAAGAAAGGGTATAAAAGAAGAAAATCTAATGATATGGCCTCCTTGTTCACCTGATCTGAACCCCATTGAGAACCTGTGGTCCATCATCAAATGTGCGATTTACAAGGAGGGAAAACAGTACACCTCTCTGAACAGTGTCTGGGAGGCTGTGGTTGCTGCTGCACGCAATGTTGATGGTGAACAGATCAAAACACTGACAGAATCCATGGATGGCAGGCTTTTGAGTGTCCTTGCAAAGAAAGGTGGCTATATTGGTCACTGATTTGTTTTTGTTTGGTTTTTGAATGTCAGAAATGTATATTTGTGAATGTTGAGATGTTATATTGGTTTCACTGGTAAAAATAAATAATTGAAATGGGTATAAATTTGTTTTTTGTTAAGTTGCCTAATAATTATGCACAGTAATAGTCACCTGCACACACAGATATCCCCCTAAAATAGCTAAAACTAAAAACCACTTCCAAAAATATTCAGCTTTGATATTAATGAGTTTTTTGTGTTCATTGACAACATGGTTGTTGTTTAATTATTAATGTTGTAAAATTAATCCTCAAAAATACAACTTGCCTAATAATTCTGCACTCCCTGTATATATATATATATATATATATATATATATATATTAAATAGGCTAATATTGTGCATATATTTAGTGAAATTTTCACTAGATTTCTCTAGTAAATTAACAGCTGTGAACACGGACTGACTTCTGAGGTAGGCTAAATCATGCTGCGTGACATTGTTTGCAAGCTGTTTGACGTCTTTCCGCGGTTGAAACACTGATTGAGTGATTACACGACATATGATACGTTTCAGTAAGTGTTAATGCATCCTCAACATACCTTAAGATATTAATTCATGTTTATTCTTCTGGAAGAGATGATCGCGTTCACTCGCGTGCGCCGTGGCCGCTTGAATTGACGCCCCTATACAGTGATCAGTCTTCACATTAAAGAGCGTAAAAACGGCATTTATCGTTTGAATTTCGTGATGAAATGGACTGAATACTTAATATGTTGGTGTGGGAACTCGGATTAAAGTGTGTTCCGCACTTAAAACAAGCCGACTGCTAACTGTTAAAGATACACACGCGCACCGAACCGAAAGCCCAGTACCGAAACGGTTCGGTACAAATACGTGTACCGTTACACCCCTAATTGCTACTATGTGTTGTTTACCTGCTTATAACCAGTCTAAAAAAAAAAAAAACATTGCATGTCCCTGTACTCTCATCTGTCCTTTTTGGAGATAAACTGAAACTGAACAGAAACTTTCCGGACTAGAACACCTTTTTCTGAAGTGTAAATGCACAGAACGGTTCGAGAATGGACAAAGGCCGGGGACCTGCACTGGAACAGTGTCGGTGGAAAAGGGGTATATAATGCCTGTCTCCTTTCCACCAATAAGCTGGTGTGTGGTGGGCGTTCTGGCGCAATATGGCTGCCGTCGCATCATCCAGGTGGATGCTGCACATTAAGGGGTACACCTTCTATATGTAAAGTGTTTTGAGTATGCAGAAAAGTTATATATAAATGTAACAAATTATTATTACAATACCTGGAAAAAGCCATCCATTAGTGTAAATGCCATGCGACTAAACATTCCGGAGCCACAGGACAATGGTGATTGGCTGATGGCACCATAAACATGTCTCAAATAAAAAAATATTTAAATAAATATAATATAGATAATAAAGATAATATACAGTATAGAAAAAAAAACCAAAAAAAAAAAACCTTGTATTCAACTTGTGTGTGTGTGCGTGTGATTTAGGTATACCCTACATTATGGGGAAATGTCCCGCAAAGATGGCAATATCAGAAATCCATGTCCCCATGAGGAATATGAATATAAAAATTTTTTTTGAAAATCTAAAAATGCAGTTAGGGTTAAGGGATAGAGTATACATGTTGTACAAAATAAAAATCATTATGTGTAGGGAATGTCACCTTAAAACATGAAAGCCCAACAATATCATTGATATGTTATAAAATATGTAAAAATTATTATTAATAATTGTTATTTAATTAGAAATCGACATCTAACCACAGGGCCTAACAAACCCTGACCCCTTGCCACCATCCAACCCAAGAAACACTATGTATGTAGCATATGTAGAATAGTGTAAAAATAGTGGCTGGCTATAAAATGAAAGAAATTGCACAATGAAAAAGGTCATTAAGCTGAAGAAATTCCGGACCAGCAGACTCAGCACTAAGCTGTTCCTCTATCTTCCTCAGCTTCACTCCTCATTAGAGAGTGTCAATACAATCGACAGGGAGGAGATGTGATATGACTTATGACTTCATCCTTGTCATCTAGCCATTCCCGCTCAAATCTTGACATTTCCAAGTGGTTATCTGCCCATTAGTCTGTGTTTGCATGATAGTAAAGGAAGCTGGCGTTTGATGGTCTGAACGCCACATTTATTCTGGTGTGAGTGTCGGGCTATCTGATTTATGTGCTCTCGCTGTGCCATGATTCAGCATATGGTATATACGGAGACAAAGAGATTAATGATCCCTGTGACCGCAGATGAGACAAAATGACTTAAAAGAGAAAAAAGGAGGAAGAGAAACTGTCAAGTGTCCTTCCCCCTGTATTTGGTGGGAGGCAGAGCCTCACTATGAGCATGATGGGTAAAGTCAGTATAATTCATTAATGCTTGGAGTGCTCATTACTGTCTTTTCACACTTTGAGAGACTCATTACCTGCATAATAGAAGACTCCGTATAACACTGAGACCATTTCTCTCTGAAAATTAATCATTCCATCCTAGACAAAAAAGGGAATTCTTTCGTTAAATATTAAGAAACTCCAGTACCATGAATTCTATTCTAATTTCCATCCCAGTCGGCCTTGGAGATACAGAAGTAAGGCTGTAGCTCCGTTTCAAAATCCATCGAGCAGCCAGAGGCCACAACAATTACAGAATGCAATGTGAGGAGCTGAAACTGAATTTAAGATGGAAGATGACAGAAATGTGGATTATAAATTATAATATCATATTACATAATTATATATATATATATATATATATATATATATATATATATATATATATATATATATATATATATATATATGATATTAGGTCTCACTTTAAATGAACAGTCTTTATCTACTATGTACTGATTTGATACAATTCACTTATTGCATACATAAATTAATTACAGCAGTAATTACAATCAATGTAAAACATGTCTGTAATTACGTCTATAATTATACTGTTGACCCTACCCTTATACATTAATTCACTCTTAAACCTAACCATACCAACAAACCTTATTTATATCCTACATCAATAGCAGCAGAAGTATTTTGCAATACAACATAAACGCAATTAGTACATTGCACCAAACAAATATTTTTTTTATTATATAAGTATATAGTAGTTAAAGACAGCTAATATAAAGGTTTACCTTATATTATTAATATTATAATTATAATAACATAAAAAAAACATTCAGTATCATAAAATAGTTCAGTGTAATTAAAAACATTTATCTTAACCCATTTTATTAGAATATTGTGTCGTTAGCTTATCAAAATGCTAACACCAAACTCCATTTAAACCAACTGTGAGGCAAGTTTCCTGTGTGCTTTGCAAGAGGACTGCTATTTTTATAATACATGCAGTTTCTGCCTATGTAGAGCTTTTCAAATCGGTCACTTACAATGTCCCATTTCAGTTAGGATGCAGTAGACAGTTGACAGCCTTACTAGGTTTTGGAACAGAGCTTGTATCTCCAGTAAGAGAGGGGAAAAGACTCAATGTCATTGTGCATGTGATTCTACACTGTCTGACAGTAAACAAACATAAACAAAATAAGTATATGGTACTCACAGTTGACTGTGACTCTCACGGTCTTAGTGTCGGGTGAAGCAATGTCGTTTTCGGCGCCGCACTCATAGTCCCCTGCTTGATCCCGAGTGATGCCTGTGATATTTAAATACTCCCCACTTTCATACTTCCTGGCTGTAAACATAAGAAAATAAATAATCACAATCCTTTAAAAGTGTTCTTCCACAGCCATGCTCTAATTATTGGCTAAATGCTTAAGGGTACATACACCAGTAAAAGAAACCAAAGTGCACCCAGAAAAAAAAAAAAAAAAAAAAAAAAAAAAGGTTTATTAAGGCACATAATTGCTTTGATGGCAAGACATCCAGTGGGAGGCATCTCCCCAATGAGCCGTATTCACACAGGGAGGAATATTATTGGCTTCAAATACTGTGAGACAATCAGAACTGTGCCAATATGACAAATATGACTTGAGGTCCTTGAGTAATGAGAGGCAATATAGCACAACGTGAGGCTGCCACGCTTCTATTGGACTAAAAAACCTCCCTGGGTTCCCCAGACTAGGATCCAACCTTATTGTAATATTTCTCAGTGAAACCTATTTATATCCTACTTTACAGTGAGGTGAATCTGTCTCATGGCACAGAGGGGTAAATCCTGCACTGGAATACGGAAGAGGAGCCTCTGACTCAGCAAAACGCCCACAGAAAAAAAAAAAAAAAAGGAGAGCGATGCATATAAAAAAGAGGATGGAGAGGCTTTGGGAGGGATGCGTTTTTACCAAGTGCTTCGTAAAGCATCAGCTTCAAGATCTGACATCAAGAAAGCTTTAAAGGGTTAGTTCACACAAAAATGAAAACCTTGTCATCATGTTGTTCCAAACCTGTCCTGTGCTCTGGTCTCTCAATACAATTAAAATGAATATGGATTGGAGCTTTAAAGCTTCAAAAAAGGACACAAAAGAATTTATGACAAGCCAGCATTTTAAAATGAGTTTCCCACAGGATTTTGTGAAACTATGGTGGACCTTTTAGAAAGGTTTTGAATATTTTAAAGTTAAATGCATCAATTTCTTCACTTCAATTGTGTTCCTTCTTGCAAGAAAATTTGAACAATTTTGAACAATATATGAACTATTTCCGTCAGAATTCAGGCCCCATCATAGGACAGAAACTGCACTCATTAAAATTACAAATGACTTACTTGTAGCTTCTGACCAAGGCTGCATTTCAATACTACTTTTACTTGAACGTAGTGCTACGTTCGACACTATAATTCATGGCATACTCTTTGAATGATTAAAAAATTACACTGGTATACAGGGACAGGCTTTAAGGTGGTTTAGATCTCATCTTCCTACCGTTACCATTTTGTTTATTTAAACAGGGAATTATTCAAGTTAACATCAGAAAATTATATAGTGCCACAAGGGTCTGTTTTAGGACCTCTGCTATTTTCAATGAACATGCTACCCCTTGGTAATACTTTTAGAAAATATGAAATTAGTTTCCACTGTTATGCTGAGGATTCATGATCAGATGAAATCCCTAAATGATCAAAGTTAACAGAATGTGTTAAAGATTAAAAATAACATTCAGTTTTTAGAATAAAAAATTTGGATAAGACCGAGGTATTACTTATTGGACCAAAAACCTGTACACAGAATCTCTTATAAAATTTGCATCTAGAAGGATGTACTGTTTCTTAATCCTCTACAGTCGAAGACCTGGGTGTTATTAGACGAGTCTATCGAAAATCATATTTCATGTTACAAAAACATGGAACATAGAAATAGAAACTCTCCCAGTTTAAATCTAGATTAAAGACACATCACTTTAGCCAAGCATTCGCATCTCATAACCTTGCACTCCAGTTATATCAGATAAAATGCAGCTATGCTAATTATTTGCCATTTGCTTTTCTGTTTCTATAACTAGAGATTATGCCAGCTATAGTTTAGATCAGGGGTGTCCAATCCTGCTCCTGGAGGGCCCCTGTCCTGCAGAGTTTAGCTTCAACCCCAATGAAACACAGCTGAACCAGCTAATCAAGGTCTTAAGCCGGGTGCACACTGTGCGATTTTGGCCACGATTTGGCCATCTGAGACAAATTTTGAAATCCTAAAAGATTTCTCTGATCCTAGGCTAAAATTTGAAGTCTTTGATCTTTAGTTTGACAAAATTTTACCTCGAAAAAAATTCTGGCAGTGTCAGAAGATTTGAAGCGCAATCCTGCAGTGTGACTTCTCCTAGGACGACTGTCAAATCAAGAACCAATAGGAGCGCAGAACCTGATGAGGTATTTTGTGCGACAACATCAAATAACAACAGGGAACATGTCGAAAAGAGTCAGGTGAATGAAAAATGCCACCGCTTGTTTTTGTTGTTTGCTGAACGCTACCATTGTGTCTGTGAATGCGGCTCACCATTACCGGACGTGTCACAGATTGATGACGTAAAACTCAGGACCGAGTTTGGACAGCCCTGGTTTAGATCCAGCATCTTACAAAGATTTCAGATGACCCAACATCTGTGAAAAGATGACGCCAACCCCTGTGAGGTCTTCAGATGACGCAGACTCTGAATAAACATACACAACTGCCATATTTTCTATATATCGTAATAATTATGATCACAACTTGTAATAATTGCTTTGATGAGCTCATTGTTTCTGCTTTAATGAATACATGATGTTAGCTTTGAAAATGCACTTTCTGTGAAAACAGGTTTACAAACTTGTCTCATTACAAATCTAGAGAAATGCAGTAATTTGCCCACAAAAATGTAGGAAATTATGCAAATGTGAAGATAATGCATAACTGGTGCCCGTTGCATTCTTAAATGCATGTTGAACTCACAGCACAGGCAGAGATGGAGTTTCGTGAGCAAACTGCACTTTAAAACACGAAGCAATGGCGTAAAACACTTTTATGTTATTATGAGAAGTGTAATAATTAATGGGAGAAAAATTGTATTTTTATTTTTATGACAAACAGATATTTAGGTTGGTATTAATTGATTTCCTTCTCCAGTGAGCTGTTAATAGCTGAGACAAAATTATTAAAGTTACATGAAGTTGGAGTCAAGAATGAATCATTCAGATCAGTTCTATAAACTGGATCAAATGATTCATTGAAAGGATCTGACTGAATATAATGATCCTTTCACAAATCAAACATTACTCTCATAAACTTAAATGTCGAACTGTTCCTCATACAAAGCATCATTCTGATTAGCTGGTACAAGACTCTGATAGAAATACTGTACAAGAGCTCCCAGACCAAATTATTCAATCCTTGTGTAATTTGCATAAATATATGTGTGTTGCATGAAAACAATTACATCTGTATAGTAGGTAACAAACTGAACAAAATTGTTTGCTTTGGGGTTATCAAGAAACTGACTAAGACGTGTATCTGAGCTGACAAGGTGCTATTTGGCCCCCAATGCTTTACAAATGAATAGAGGCAAAGACTGTAAAATAGGATAAATTGTATCAAACGTATTCATGCAAAAACAACTCATATTCAAATGTACTAAGATGAAAAGGAAAGTAGAACATCAGAGCCAAGGAAGTTATATATATAAATACAAAGGAATCATAATATGAGATTGCTCACCCAAAACCAAATTTATTTTGGTTTCTTTCACCATAAAAACTACATAGTATTTCACATTATATCTAACAGCCTTTGACAGGACAAAAATAAAAGATTTAAGCCAAGCAGGATATAGTGCATGCTTTTCATAGAAAGTATTCGGAAGTAAAATGTTTAAAAGATTAACTAAATAAAATTGTATTTAAAATTGCTTTCATTAACTTAAACAAATCTGAAATAAAATAAAATATAAGATGAAAACTAAATATGAATAAATATTATAATAGTATATAAATAATAATTCAGCATAATGGCTTCCAACAATGGTCATATGTGCATTCATATGTATATGTACTGTGGATGCCACATTCGACCTCTTCAGATTTGGAGCGCCCATCATCTTGGAACAGGCAGCGTTTCATCACTCACAGTAAGAATTAAGGATGCCACAACTTGAAATGGGACAACCTTTTACTGCTGAGAATGTGTTGGTGTGTTTATATGTAGGCCTATTAACTCAAAATGAAAATTAGCCCATGATTTACTCACCCTCAAGTCATCCTAGGTGTATATGACATTCTTCTTTCAGATTAATAAAATTGGAGTTATATTAAAAAAGTCCTGGCTCTTCCAAGCTTTATAATGGCAGTGACTGTTGCTCTGTTTTTGAAGTGCAAAAAAAATACATCTGTCCGTCAAATAACGTGCTCCACATGGCTCCGGGAGGTTAATAAAGGCCTTCTGAAGCGAATCGATGCGTTTGTGTAAGAGACATATCCATATTTAAAACTTTCTCAAGTTAAGTGTCAGCCACAGTGCTATTATAAAGCTTGGAAGAGCCAAGACTTTTTTTAATATAACTCCGATTTTATTCGTCTGAAAGAAGAATGTCATATACACCTAGAATGACTTAAGGGTGAGTAAATCAGGGGCTAATTTAAATTTTTGGGTGAACTAACCCTTTAATGGTAACTTTTTAGTGCACATTCGATGGACACTTTACTATCACATGAGGCCACAGGAGAGGATTTATGAATGGAGGTGAAGGGGCAACTGATGCTGGTAGGTCACATGATAATGACAACATGTCGTCTATAGTACGTAGGGTTGTTTTTTTTGTTGTTTTTTTTATTGACAAAAAACAGCAAAATACAAAACTCTCGTATGGGAAAGAGAGTATACACATACATGTAATTACAAATGTTGTCAAAAACAAAATTGAATAACTAAACAGAAAACAACAACAACAAAACAAAAAAGGGGCTATTTAAAAACAAAAGTCAATGTCAAAAGGCTAAATATAATCATTTTAACATTTGGAGCGGCACACACAAAGGGAGATTATTCACAACAATAGTTTCCTAGATATGTCACTACACATTTTTTTGGCAATTTTAGTTGATTTCATCTCTTTCAGTGAGGTAAAATATTATTTAAAATCATTTATAAACCAAATAAAGGAAGGCTTAGAACATCACTTACTACAATGAATATGATATTTACCCATACGAATAATCATATTGACTATATCTGATACTCACAAATCTAAATTATCCATGTAAAAGAGGATGTGAGTACGTAGGGTTTTGCCGATGGACGATGGAGCGCCACCATCGTGATGCCACGCCCCCCTTTGCGAGTCTTGTTGTGAGTGCGACGCACACTAAATCCCCTTCTATAGTTAAACTAAACACTTTGCAGGGATTGCTTTGTAAATTAAATTGAGTATAACTAATGCATGTATTTTAAATACTGTAGTCTTTGCTAGATATAGCCTACATTTTGAAATAATATACGAGGCTCAAACATCCATTTCATAAGCATGCATGTTTATTTCAGCACTTCCGTCAGTGAAACAACACACCACAGCCTGTAAAACATTTAAACAATTATCAGTAAATAATGGTAACCTAAAGAATATAAGAAAATTAAATATTAGTTTAAAAAATTTTGTTTCATAGCCTATTTCCCAGCGAAGATGCGTCATATAGCTTTCCTGTAGCTCAAACAGTAGAGCATGGCACTAGCAATGCCAAGGTCATGGGTTCGATTCCCAGGGAAAGCAAGAATTGATTAAAATGTAAAAAAAAAATGTGTACCTTGAATGCAATGTAAGTCGCTTTGGATAAAAGCGTCTGCCAAATGTATAAATGTAAATATAGCCTACCGCTTTGAGATGAGTGTGGGACACGAGCTGGATAGACACCTTCTCAAATATCATTGTCTTCATGTTTTCTCCTGATGTTGAAGTAAAATTGCCTTGTGTGTGTGTGTGTGTGTGAAATGCACTATTCAAATAAACTTGACGCGCCTTACCAAGTCTAATAACAAGCACAAACTGTGTTAAATAAAATTTGAAGTAAAAAGGAAGCCTATTCGTCTTACAGTGTTTTTTCTACTTTCCCACAGTAAAGGATGTGAATGGGTATAATAGACTTAAAGGTCCCGTTCTTCGTGATCCCACTGTTCAAACTTTAGTTAGTGTGTAATGTTGCTGTTAGAGCATAAATAATACCTGTAAAATTATAAAGCTCAAAGTTCAATGCCAAGCGAGATATTTTATTTAACAGAAGTTCCCTTTCAAAGCCTACAGCGAACGGCCGGCTTGGACTACATCCTGGTACTTCCTTCATAAATGATGTCAATAGAACAGTAGAACAGACTAACCTCCGCCCACAAGAATACGCGCAAAAAGGGGGCGTGGTCTTGTTGCTGTCCCATGTGGAGAAGAGGACGTGTCGCGTGGAGAAAAGGAAGTGTTGCGTTTGAGTGCGTTTGTCGCCATGTCGTCGAGACGCTGTTATTTTCATCCCGGAGTCAAATCACCTTTGTTTGGCTTTCCCAGGGACGCTGTAGAGATTATTGAGCGCATACATCACCCCGTTAAGAGGCGTGACCTTTCCACGTGCGCTAAGCTGCTGTCGAATCACAACACAGGAACCGTGACACGTTCGCTAAAGTGCGGTCAAATCCCAACATGGGAACCGCTGGCACAATCAGAACTCGTTACGTATTTCTGAAGGAGGGACTTCATAGAACAAGGAACTCATCAGCCCGTTTTTAGGAGAGTGAAAACAGCGGTATACAGATAAGTAAATTGTGTTAAAAATACTGTTTTTTTTTTAACACGCGAAACATGAACACATGTTATATTGCACACTGTAAACACAATCAAAGCTTCAAAAGAACACGAAGAACGCGACCTTTAATTATAAACAAACGAAAGGAAGAAACGTTTATAATTCCCTGTGAAAACGGGTGCGATGCGAGTGAAGATTTGAGAAAAGAAACGAGATATATGTCCATGTCCAGTGGGATAAAATGGACTAACGTTAGGCTGCGATGTAACATTTAACTGCGAATGTATTTCCTTTATAAACAAAGCTTTGTGCTTCACTCCTGTGGTATTATTCACGTAAAGCAGCATTAACATACAAAACACTGGGTTAATAATGAAATTATAGTTTTGAAGTAGAATATTTATGTAAAGAGATATAGCCTATTAAAATAAAAAGTGCACAACTGGAATGAAGCTACTTTTTCCCTCACGTGCAACCTAGCGCGGATGGGTCATTATTTGGGTTAGTAAAATAACGAAATGATATATTTTTTAAGTAGAAAATAGTATTTATGTAAAGAGATAGTAAAATACAGATATAGTAAATTATATATTTTTATTTAAAAAAAACGACGATATCATCGTCCATCACAATGTTTTACTGTAAACATCGTCAACTGCCAATTTAGGAGACATCGCCCAACACTAGTTACATTCATACTACACACATTCCTACTATATAGAACAGGGCTGTCCAAACTCGGTCCTGGTGAGCCGCTGTCCTGCAGAGTTTAGCTTCAGCTGGCTGCAACACACCTGCTGGAATTTTCTAGTATGCCTAGTAAGACCTTGATAAGCTGGCACAGCTGGGTTTCATTGGGGTTGGAGCTAAACTCTGCAGGACAGTGGCACTCCAGGAGCAGGATTGGACACCCCTGAACATATTTTTTTAACGGTCGCAAAGTAAGTTCAAATTCAAATGTAGTACCTACCTAGACTCCGCGATTTCAGACGCAGCTTATGCGTCTGTTCATTAAAAGAGTCGAGTTATGGCGGACGGGTGACCTCTGAACCGACGTATGACATTATTGTGTAGTTACAGCTAAAAACGTAAAATATTTGTTTTGTTTTTTTATATCAAAGATATTTGAAAATTGCCCTTTTACGATTTTATAGATACATTTTAGATCCCTTGACCGTACCCCAAACCTAAACATAACAATTTTATAAAGGCTATAAAAAGAATATATAAAACAAGAAAATGGCACTTTTAGTAACAATTAAGTATTTAAAAGATATTTTGAGCCGCTAATCCCACTACAACCTCTGAACCAACCCATAACCCATATAGAGTTATATAGACAAATAACAGACAGACAAGTGGAATCACAATAATTTATATATTGCAAAAATGTTAAAACCGGTATCAAAAGTAATCCAAATGATGTCATGTTGCAGTCGCAGTCTTTTTTTGTATGAGCCTAAGAGGTACAGAGTAGAATTTAAGTAATTAATCGCTGAAAATGTTCCTCCGTGAAGGCGCGCGCTTCTCATTCAAACTGTAGCATTCAAACACACATCAACTGAAGCATGGAATGTCACAATCTGTGACAGGGCCGTGCAGAGAGTTCTTCAGGGGCAGGGGCTCAAATGTAAGAAGGGGGCAATATGTGTGTGTGTGTATATATATATATATATCCTTATGCTCATTTATTTAATCAAAAATACAGAAAAAACAGTAGCCTAATATTGTTAAATATCATTACATTATGTTCTTTTTAACTTTTTATTAATTAAAGGATCTTGAAAAGAGTATCACAGTTTCCATCATTGACATTAAATCCTCATATTAGAATGATTTCTGAATGATCATGTGACACTGGAGAGTGGAGTAATGATGCTGAAAATCCAGCTGTGATCACAGGAATAAATTATATTTTAAATTATTTTAAAATAGAAAACCATTATTTTAATAATATTTCACAATATTGCTGTTTTTTATCAAATAAATGCAGGCTTTATGAACATAAGAGACTTCTTTCATAATGCTGCATAATATTCAAAAATGGTAATATAATAAAGTCCTTTCACGTAACCATTTCGCCAGCCTACACTTCACATAATAGGCCTGTAGGTGCCGGTGGCACTTGGGTTTTGTTAACTTTGATAGTTTCATGAAATAATAAACGGTGTATCAATATACATAAATACAAGTGAATTTATCACTACTTACCATTAATGCGACTTTTGCTGCTGCATGGTTTTGTGCAGGGATTTGTTTGTTGTCAGTTAAAAATCCATTTTGTCAGTGATGCAATTTATGAAATGAGACAAACCACAGGAAATCATTCCACAAACGTTAGTTCGTCTGTCCATGTAATTTTCAACCGATTTATGAATAAGAACAAAAAATTACCGCTCCACTTCACATCGCCCAATGGAATTTGAACTTGCTTTGCCAGATCATGATTGGTTGGTGTATATACATGACAAACGGGCATTGGTGAATTCTGTAATACTTTAAAATATATTGTAATTAAATCAACACATTAGCTCTGATTATGGCTGGAAAAAAAAATATTGGTTTACTTCTTTCCCATGAGGCCACACACTCCCTGAAAGGACCATATTTGGCTCGAGAGCCGTTTCCGAACAGTGGAAAATCAGCAGTCAATCAAAACGCATGCAACCTTTAGCAACGCGTTATGGCAACGCCTCAACAGCAGTTGTCCGACTTTTGAGCCGTTCGTTACTATTGTATACATTGTCATGTTATAATAATCACATTTATTTAGTTTTATTGACCACGATATTATCATTGATATTTGTCTGAGCAGGGGCTCGAGCACCCAAAGCCCTCTCCCCTCTGCACGTGCCTGATCTGTGACAACACAGGCGAGCAAAAATGAGCGTTTGAATCACTGCCTATAAATATTACATGATAAATAATGGTTAAACGATTACAGAAATGCTTTTCACTTTAAGGGTTTAAAGTGTAGACTTGTTTAACATTTGTAATCCTTCGAAACAAGTTTGCAGCAGAAGTCACAGAAAAGAGCGAAATGTCATTCTAAATAGATGAGTAAACTGTGACTGAAATAAATGCGACTGAAAACAATGTCAAATTGATTTAGTCCTGTAAATATGTCAACATTGTACATTTCAGTGTCTATGGAAATGTAAGTAAATGTATGTGTCACACACTTGACAAATTACATAAGAATAGGCCTACCCATGAGATCAAAATAACAGCAATGACAATCATCACATTATAAAAACAACTGTTCTCAGGTAAGAGCCAAACTTACAAAATGAACAAACATCAACTACAACCTACCATATATTTTCCTCCAGCTAAAAACCAGAGGGATCATTATCAGTGATTAACTCACTCCATGATTCCCTTAGTTCAGTGATTTATTTTCTTTTTCCTAACAGAGACTTCACAATGAACCATCATTTATCTTACTGATTACACCAAAAGAGGAAATTACCAAGGTTTAGTGACATTTAATAAAGAATGGATTCTTTGTCAAATCAACCTTTGATATAACAACCAACTTGTTTGCTATACCATATAAACACACACACACACACACACACACACACACACACACACACACACACACACACACACACACACACACACACACACACACACACACACACACACGCTCAAGGGACACTGATTACATGCCAGAAATGTATTCAAATGTAAACGTGCCCCTTATCATCTGAAATCTCGGCTGCCTCCCGAATTGTGCATGTTGAGAGTTATTTGAAAAGCTCAAGAGGGACTCACCGGAGCTTCTGGGAAATGTCACTCCAACCAAATTAGCCAAATCATAGCAAGGTTAATCTAGGATTCCACATTGCTCTGTGTTAAGTGCAGTCACAGTAAGCACTTTCCCACATTGTGTGGAGAGCACAAAGTACATTTCCTTGAGGTCTGCCTGCTGCTGATATGATGAGCGCTGGTGAAGAATACATTATGGGCTAAGGTGGCAGTTCTCTGTACATCCCTTCCCTTAACCTGTGAGAGAATACTGCAGAAACCCAAATGTTGCATTATGAGAGGCTTCCCCCAGGCATTCATTGAGTTGTCAGCAATGAACCATCAACCATCATTCAACCGCCACACATACTCGCTCTCTGGCTCTCGCACACAAAACGCACACGCACCTGAACCGCCTCCACTTTACCATTCCCGGTATCTCACCTTAACCCTGATAGCCTCCTCATTGTCCCAAAGTGCCCCAAAACAATTGGTGCATATCTGTCCGAGCACTTTTTAAGAGCTTGTCTTTGTATTGAAACCATTTGGCGATGTTTAGACAGACTGTCAGTGCCGAGTACAGAGCTATTGTTCAGGAAACAATAAACCAGAGTAAAGACAATTTTGGGAGGCAGAGGCACGAACAAAGGATTGACAAAGGACAATTGAACGCTTCACTGTAGCCTTATCATACGAGGGGAAAAAAATCAAATTGAAGTGTTATAGTCAGCTATTTGAAAGGTCAGAGTTCCTTATATCCCAAGGCCTTAAATCACAATGGAAAAAGCTTATGAAAGCATGTTTGGGATCAAGCGTGCGGGGCCAGGCTGTACGGAGAGCATGAGGCCGCCCTGCACCCTCAATACGTCCCTATATAGGGCTCACATTAGGATCTATCATCATCTAGCCTACAGCATTTTAAATCATGTCTATAAAGCCATTTTCAATGCCCTGAGTACTGAAAGTACTAAAATATAAATACATTTAAAGGAAGTCATCATTAAGGGCCATATTTACTAAACAAAGCGCAATTCCAAAAAAGTGCCGATGGGAGTGGGAAGTTCAGCGCGTGATACTGACAACGCGCTAATCAAAGAACACAGACACAGCTGGATCATTTCAATAATGCCCAACGCAATCTACATCAGCATCTGGTTTAAGACGTGGCTTTTTTTAGGCTGTAAATAATGGCACAAACACCAGTAAATTGACTAGCGTAAACCTTAGTAAATCACCTTGCATGATTCATTTAAATATTCTCCTCCCATAAAATTTGCATCTGAAAGGGAAACTCCTACAAATGCATATGCAATAAGATCAGCCGCAAGAATATCTATATGTGTCAATATGTGTCTTTAGTAAATCCAGACAGCAGTTTCACGCTAAAAGAGCTTGCGTTGGTGCAAGCTGTTAGTAAATCTGGCTCTTAAAGCTCTCCAGTACCCTTTTAAAATCTGCAGCTGTGGAGCGAGTGTGCTATATACTTGCAAGTGTCAGGAAACACATACTCTCTGAAGTAGTGATTAACAAACTATTTTTATTCAAACAGATGAACGGTAAGTATATTGCAGGCAGACAACAACCATGAAGATGAAGCAGTAGAATACAGGTATGTTGCATCACATGCACCTTACACATGAGTATGACTCAGAGTACTTGAATTAGTAGAACTGGAGAAGGAGACAGGCAGGATAGGAGACAAGGAGAAGAACACAGCGGTAGGTATCTCAAGTAAGGATAATATCCACCGCTTGGGTGAGACCAGACCATGGGAGTGTGTGTGGTGCAGGCTTTTGTAGTGTGGAGCTGATGAGTGTAATTAATTGCAGGTGCAGGTAAAAGTAGTGTGTGCAGGAGTGAAGCAGAAAGGATTATGGGAAATGAAGTTCTTCCGTGACAAGTGATCATGATAGCAAATCAGTCCAACATAATTTCAAGTGTTTGTGCATGGTGTGTTTCTAGTTTTCGTAACTGAAGTGTACATTATTGACAGCATCTTAAAGGGATGATGAATTGAGAAATCAACTTTCCCTTGAGCTTTTGATATATAAAAGGTCATGATAATATAAGAATATCCTGTTTCAGAGCTGAAAACTTCCTTGTTAATAAAAGAAAAGCTTTTATTGACACCAGGCCCAGCAAATGATCAATCTCAGAATGTGCCAGGCTATGATGTGTGAGTGTAGTGAAGCACCACCTCAACAGAAGAAGAACAACACCTGATTCTGTAGCCCCGCCCACCGACTCGTGCCACTAACATGACAAAGGCCTACAGAGAGAGCTAAACCGCATTGAATTTCTAAACATACCACATAAGCTTCATTCGGATTCCAATATTATGAATGCATGGATGAACTTTATTTTTTATGAATATCCAGCTCATGTGGGGAAGACTTTGAGTTTGTTCCTTCATTTCTGATCACGGATTCGTTTGTAAACAAGAGACTGGATTTGCAGACAGGATGAGATTACATGAATGAATGAAGCATCACACTAATGTGAGTAAAACATGTATTTTATATGTGATAGTATTGCATTGTTACAGATCATTTGATATAGATCTATTGGTTGTGTATGTGTCTAACTTAACATACCTTAGCACGCTGTCACAGGGCTGGAGAATCCTTTATTTGTGGTGTTCTTGATGCGCGTTGTTCACTCTCTTGACTTGATATTTGAAGGAAAAATAAAATTGCGGAAGTTTTGATCATGCAGTCTGCAACGTACTGGTGCGCGCCAATGTGTGTGTGTGTGTGTGTGTGTGTGATGCACGAACCGCGCTTATATCCACCGATCGGGCGGGCCAAGTAATAAAAAAATAACATTCCAATCAATCGCGGGTGGATGAGAGATAAATCATTGTGTTTGTTTGATAAAGACGTTTTGTGAGCCCTGTGGGACGAATTATTCCGGTAGCCGTTTTCCCACATGCTTCAAAACAATCCCTCATGGTGTACTCGCAGGGAGCCAAAACTCATTAAATATGCAAATCTTATCCAATCCTAGCCGTGGGCGTTTACTTCCAAGTCTTCAGTGCGGCACGCCCATAAAATCCGAGCATGCAGGAGAGAGCCTCAAAACCTATTACTTATTCATTATGATGGTTTTGAATGTAAAAACCATGCAAACGTCATAGGTTGACCTCAGACAACAGTATAAAAATAAAAAAGCCAGTTCATGACACCTTTAAACATACACATTTTGCATATGAACAGCTTTAAAGTAATGCATTATGTAATCTTTCTTGTTTCATTCTGTTCTGTGCGTTATATGGTGCTGTTTTCAAAATTTTCTAATGATTCCATCACTAAAAATATACAGTGAGGAAAATAAGTATTTGAACACCCTGCTA
The DNA here is from genome assembly GCA_023566225.1 of Romanogobio albipinnatus. Taxonomy (NCBI): domain Eukaryota; kingdom Metazoa; phylum Chordata; class Actinopteri; order Cypriniformes; family Gobionidae; genus Romanogobio; species Romanogobio albipinnatus. The sequence continues at coordinate 17,697,393 of CM042250.1, forward strand.
TTTTACAAGTTCTCCCACTTGGAAATCATGGAGGGGTCTGAAATTGTCATCGTAGGTGCATGTCCACTGTGAGAGACATAAACTAAAAAAACTAAAACCCAGAAATCACAATATATGATTTTTTAGCTATTTATTTGTATGATACAGCTGCAAATAAATATTTGAACATCTGTCTATCAGCTAGAATTCTGACCCTCAAAGACCTGTTAGTCTGCTTTTAAAATGTCCACCTCCACTCCATTTATTATCCTAAATTAGACGCACCTGTTTGAGGTCGTTAGCTGCATAAATACACCTGTCCACCCCATACAATCAGTAAGAATCCAACTACTAACATGGCCAAGACCAAAGAGCTGTCCAAAGACACTAGAGACAAAATTGTACACCTCCACAAGGCTGGAAAGGGCTACGGGGAAATTGCCAAGCAGCTTGGTGAAAAAAGGTCCACTGTTGGAGCAATCATTAGAAAATGGAAGAAGCTAAACATGACTGTCAACCTCCCTCGGACTGGGGCTCCATGCAAGATCTCACCTCGTGGGGTCTCAATGATCCTAAGAAAGGTGAGAAATCAGCCCAGAACTACACGGGAGGAGCTGGTCAATGACCTGAAAAGAGCTGGGACCACTGTTTCCAAGGTTACTGTTGGTAATACACTAAGACGTCATGGTTTGAAATCATGCATGGCATGGAAGGTTCCCCTGCTTAAACCAGCACTTCACGAGTTCACACTTACATCAAATTAAATAGAGTAAAGATTATGCGTATTTGGCGTGCTGTCCGGGGGAGGGCTCCGGGCTCGGAATTTTGGCCCGAACCCAGAGTATCCCCAGAGTGATAAAGATAGTCTAGAACTAGGCTGTATTTTATTATGGATTGTGTTGACGTCTAATGAGAGTTTATTAAAATCAAAATGAGGAGATGGGGTGGTGGAGGGATGCTAAAATAAAAACGGTCAATGAAAGAAGGTAAATATGCTGTATATATACACCTCTTATCGTTGATTAAATCGATTGGCTTGATGTGCTCCACATGTGTTTAATTAGGTTTAATTATCTGAGGGTGCTCCACTTGTGTTTAGTTAGGTTTAATTATCTAAACGTGCTCCTCCCGAAATTTGTTAATAAAACATCACATGTCAAGGCCTGTCTTAAGTTTGCCAATGACCATTTGGATGATCCAGAGGAGTCATGGGAAAAAGTCATGTGGTCAGATGAGACCAAAATATAACTTTTTGGTCATAATTCCACTAAACGTGTTTGGAGGAAGAAGAATGATGAGTACCATCCCAAGAACACCATCCCTACTGTGAAGCATGGGGGTGGTAGCATCATGCTTTGGGGGTGTTTTTCTGCACATGGGACAGGGCGACTGCACTGTATTAAGGAGAGGATGACCGGGGCCATGTATTGTGAGATTTTGGGGAACAACCTCCTTCCATCAGTTAGAGCATTGAAGATGGGCAAAGGCTGGGTCTTCCAACATGACAATGACCCGAAGCACACAGCCAGAATAATCAAGGAGTGGCTCTGTAAGAAGCATATCAAGGTTCTGGCGTGGCCTAGCCAGTCTCCAGACCTAAACCCAATAGAGAATCTTTGGAGGGAGCTCAAACTCTGTGTTTCTCAGCGACAGACCAGAAACCTGATTGATCTAGAGAAGATCTCTGTGGAGGAGTGGGCCAAAAATCCCTCCTGCAGTGTGTGCAAACCTGGTGAAAAACTACAGGAACTCTGCAAACAAAGGCTACTGTACCAAATATTAACATTGATTTTCTCAGGTGTTCAAATACTTATTTGCAGCTGTATCATACAAATAAATAGTTAAAAAATAATACATTGTGATTTCTGGATTTTTTTTTTAGATTATGTCTCTCACAGTGGACATGCACCTACGATGACAATTTCAGACCCCTCCATGATTGTGGGAAAGTGGAAGTGGGAGAACTTGCAAAATAGCAGGGTGTTCAAATACTTATTTTCCTCACTGTATATACCATAGTAAAACTACACAAATATATGTATAGTACAAAAGGGTTCACACTGTATAATTCCAACGTTTCTAAAGTTGTGCATATGTAAATACATTCATATTTTAGATTATGTCAATACATCCATATTGCACGTTTTAGTCTAAAAACCTACAAACGTTGTGAATACTTAAGCATAGTAATGCAATCAGTCAACTACCATTTTTAACAAATACTTCTTGTGGACCAAACCTTTGAATCAGATGGAAAGCTGTTCATCGCTACAAGTGAAAGGTCTTTGAGAGTTCTTAAAGACATAATGTCTTTAAAAGGCCTTTAAGAGTAATTACCCCTTAGGTTTATATCAATGAAAAGACCCATATGCCAAGCAATAATTAGAGGCACAGAAGTAAAGGTCTGACGACACACACACAAATGGGGCCAATTGCATTTAAAGTATTTCGGCAATTAAATCTAGTGGCTCTATAGGCTGAACCAATGGGAGTGGGGGCATTGTTCAGCCTCCTGCAGGGTCATTCAAGAACAGGCTAGGAGCTTCTGTGATTATAGCTCTGCACTATTACCACAATGCTGTCATATATGCACCAAATACTGTTATACTTGATGGTACATAATGATATCAGCCTGAACATATTGTTGGCTTGTCCAAAGGAAAAAAGGATAAAATAAGGCTGAGCCTCTAACATTTTTTCAGGTATTTTGGTAGCCTCATACAACCATCAGTTTCCTGCATTTTTGCCATTTAAATATTGTAAATGAATCTTTTTAGTACATCACAACCTTCAGTGGCAGAAGCAGCAATATCTTTAAAAAGATTCTATTGTCACTGGCTCTCACTCATTGTCATCCTCTCTGCCCACTCAGACGTTAATTAGCCCGAAGACGGATAGTTTAGACAAATTGCTTTCCTTCACATCTAAGCCAGACTGAATCTGTTGCCCAAAAGTGAAAGTTCACCATATGCAGGACGGTTGTCTGAGGATGGAGTTGATATGATTATTGAAGCACGTCTCATCTGGTTTCGGCCGTTTCTATAATTTGAAGTATCCTACCTTTGGTAAGTAGTGATTGTATGACTCTTTTGATCAGAATCTCAAAAAGCAATTCAATCGCAAATACACTGGAGAATGAAATAAATATGGCAGTCCAAAGATAAGTGTAGCTGACTTCAATAAAAATTCACAACCACTCAAAAATAATGCTGTGTACTGAATTTTCAATTCGCTTTGAAAATGTGCCAAAATTTCTGCTTTAACAGCTGAATATAAACTATGAAAGGTAAAGATGAGGTTGATGTATCCTCAACCTGTTGTTTACGCTGTAGCAGAGTGATAACTTAATATAATCTAAGACGTCTTTGTGAGAGAACAACAGCAAAATGAAGCGATAATTGATTAAAAGCCTTCCCTAAACTCAATTATGGAGGGTTTAGAACAGAAACATGTTAGTTTAATCACCATAATCTTCTGAGCCTCTAAACTCCACCACACTGAACAACTGGGACAGACATTTCTACTCTGTCGATATGAAATTCAGTCAAACATATGAGGGCTTTTCACACTTGAATAGTTAACCCTGGGTCATTGTAAACCCTGGGTAAACGCAATCCTGGGATATCTTGCTTCAAGTTTCACACTGCTTATAATTTATCCGGGGTTAATAATTAATCCTGGGTATTAAAAAATTGATGTTTCACACTGGACATTATTTGCACATTTGTGGTGCCAGTGTCACAGATTGGATGAATTATATGTTTTGATATGTTTACATAAAGGCATTAACATTGCGCATCGTCATATTATACACACGATCAGGCATAACATTATGATCCTAATATTGTGTTGGTCCCCCTTTTACTGCCAAAACAGTCCTGACCCGTCGAGGCATGGACTCCACTAGACCCCTGAAGGTGTGCTGTGGTATCTGGCACCAGCAGATCCTTTAAGTTGCGAGGTGGGGCCTCCATGGATCGGACTTGTTTGTTCAGCACATCCCACAGATGCTCCATTGGATTGAGATCTGGGGAATCTGGAGGCAATGTCAACACCTCAAATTCGTTGTTGTGCTCTTCAAACCATTCCTGAACCATTTTTGCTTTGTAGCAGGGCACATTATCCTGCTTAAAAGAGGACACAGCCACCAGGGAATACCGTTTCCATGAAGGGTGTACATGGTCTGCAACAATGCTTAGGTAGGTGTATCCCACCCACTAACAGGTGCCGTGATGAAGAGATAATCAGTGTTATTCACTTCATCAGGTCATAATGTTATGCCTGATCGTTGTATATTGCCGAGTTTATCCTGAACGGGTTTTTCAAACTATATAAAAGGTAACAATGAAATGGTGCCTTCTCTCCAGTTGTTGCGTTTTCTGTCACCATTTTGACATTTTTCTCCTCAAATGCTGAAACAACTGTTTATTCAAAGTGCTGTGTTTCCGTGACAATTCAAAACACATGAATATGAGGCGCGCAATTCGTTGTCTGTTGCTAAGAATCTGAAGTAACATTTTAACACTCCAACATTTTACAGTAACTGCTTTGAACTCACCTGATGGTGTGATGTGTCTCCAAGATATTTTGGGCTCTGGTTTCCCACTGGCTGTGCAGATGAGTGAAACATTGCTGCCTTCGTTTACTGTAATGTCCGATGAAATGTCATAGATTTTGGGAGGAACTGCGAAACAAAACAGACAGTTAGATAAACAAAGCTGCAAATGAGCTAAGTGCCAAAATCCTGAATCTAGAAAGTCAAGTATGTAAACAACAACAAGAGTCAGTATAGCTGCAAGCAGCAATTACCGAGATCCAAACACAATCCCACTTTATCCCAATATGCCATTCATATTTCTGCTTTAATTTTTTTGTCAGGCATTGTTAACATTGTCTAATGTTGATGGCTAAAAGCAGCCATATAATTTTAGATAAGCCCATATAGTCGTAGAAGGGTCTCACCGCAAAATATGACGTCCCACTTAGAATGATGTTTTACGTATGTGTCAAATTCTGTGAAAATTTGGAGGCCATGTCAACACCTCAAATTCGTTGTTGTGCTAGATACATAAGGAGATACAGCCATTTACATCAGACCACACCTGTGATCACTCGTTCAATTTAAAGATCAACACGTTTTTGATCATTATTGACATTGGGAGAAAAGAAAATCATCTCCCACTGGTTTCATTCTGACAGCGTGAAAATCCTAGGATTACTTCACAAGTATGTTATAAAGCCGAAGTGTAATATGATTTAAATAAATGATAATATGGGTATTCATTATCCATTAGCCAAGAAGCTTGATGATATAATTTAAATATCATTAATTTAATTCAATAAAACCAAAGACTATAGCAACATTAAGTTAATTTAGTCCCTATTTCAACCATCTATTGTTCAGTATATTTAATTTTATGGCAGAAAAAGTAGTATACAGTAATAATGCTGACATAAAAGAATTTCATACTTGGACCCCCCCAAAAAATATGGTAACACTTTAGTTTAGGGTTCAATTCTCACTATTACCTAGTTGCTTATTAGCATGCATATTACTAGGATATTGGCTGCATATTAGTACTTGTAAAGCACATATTAAAGGGATAGTTCACCCAAAAACGAAAATTTGATGTTTTTCTGCTTACCCCCAAGGCATCCAAGATGTAGGTGTCTTTGTTTCTTCAGTAGAACACAAATTAAGATTTTTAACTCCAACTGTTGCCGTCTGTCAGTCGTATAATGCATGTGAATGGGGTCCAATTCTATTAGAGTAAAAAAAAAACATGCACAGACAACTTCAAATTAAACCCTGCAGCTCGTGGCGACACATTGATGTCTTAAGACACGAAACGATCGGTTTCTGCGAGAAACTGAACGGTATTTATGCTATTATTTCACCTCATATCAGACGAATGTCATCAGCTCTCCATAACTTCCTGCGAGTAAGGTCAAAATACCGGCACAATTATAGAAATATATACATAGATTCCTCATTCGACCGATCCGCGCAGGCACTAATGAGGCATCTATGTATATATCTATGACCGCACTGGTATTTTGAACTTATCCGCAGGAAGTTATGGCGGTCTGGAGAGCTGATGACATTCGTCTGATAATAGGTGAAATAATAGCATAAATACTGCTCGGTTTCTTGCAGAAACCGATCGTTTCGTGTCATAAGACATCAATGTGTCGCCACGAGCTGCAGGGTTTAATTTGAAGTTGTCTGTGCATGTTTTTTTTTTTACTCTAATAGAATTGGACCCCATTCACATGCATTATACGACTTAATTTGTGTTCTACTGAAGAAACAAAGACACCTACATCTTGGATGCCTTGGGGGTAAGCAGAAAAACATCAAATTTTCGTTTTTGGGTGAACTATCTCTTTAATGCATTATTCTGCATGACTATATTCTACATCCTTTAATCCTACCCAATACCTAAACTTAACATCTACCTTACTAACCATCAATAAGCAGTAATTATGAGTTTATTGAGGCAAAAGTTGTAGTCAAAAGTTAGTTAATATTGAGAATTGGACCCTAATCTGAAGCGTGACCAAAATCGAAAAATTAATTAGTATCATTAGACATTTGAATAAAACATCTGACTCTAGGAATTCTAAAATTCCAGTGCTAAAACTAAAGTGATGGTTTTCTGCAGATGTATAAATAAAAAAAATAAAAAAGTCTAGATGTAAATCTGTCTTTACACCCCACCTTACATCACACACGGCCTCCGCTCTTTTCTCAAAACCACGTCAGCTGTCGAGGGGTTTATGAATTTATGTCTAACCTCCTGGTTTTGCTTTCCTACATAAAAAGGCAATAAATTGTCAGGAGTCTGCAAAATCAGCTATTCCCTTTGTTCCTTTTTTGAGGTCCAGTTAGGATTCAGGTTGTTTGAAGTGCATATCATTTAACTAGACTGATCATTTCGCTCTCTTCTCCCAATATAATATTCTAAACACCATGCATTTACTGGAGATGCACGTATAATGGCCAAACCATCTCGAGAGATATTTATTTGGTCTTCTCAAACAGTAAATTGAGTTGTAATTATTTTTTATTTTATTGTAAATGTCAATTAATAGGCAGACTCCCCACTGCATACATGTATAAGCAGCTGCAATATATATAATCATGAAGTATTGCTATTATAGAATAAGCAATACTCATCTGGGGGAAATCAATTAGAAGAAAACAAGACACTGACAGAATCCAAATAAGAGCCTTTAAAGCAAACCAATTGAAATCATGAGAAGGCACTCCATTTTTCAATGACATTCCGCTATTTCCAAGCAAAAAGAAACCAAACATTCAGGAATTTGTACCTTGCAAACAAACAGCAACATCATTCACTCCTACACTATTTGATCTCCAGTTTAGGTCTTTCTTATCATGGTTTTTGTCATCTGCGGCACTAAATAGTTGAGTTGAAATTCTAATGAACCCTTTCATTGTTTGAAAGCACTGATCTGACCGTCATGCTCTCCGCTGCAGGTTTACTTGAACTTCCTCCCACTGTTGACAAATGTCCACAATCACTGATAGCACAAATGGAAAATGTTGCATTCGTCTACTGATCATATCTGCCTTCAACAGGATCAAGACCCTATTAGTCAATGCCTGAGGAGTCAGGTACCGTCCCTTTAAATCAGATTTGGGGGCTTTGCAGATCTTCAAGCTGAACATGTTCGAAGAAACATCAGTTTCATCATCTTGCCATATATTCTGGAACTTCCACTTTGAATGCGCACCATGAGATTTGAAGTCTTTTGTTATTGTTTTTCCCCCCTCAGACATTTTCCTTTTGCAATGCAATAAAAGCAAAATTGTGTTGAAACAATTGAGCTTTTTGAGCTTATAAGTTGGCAGTGAAAAAGTCCAGAGGATTTGGTGCATTGGAGGAATATCTCTCATTACAATACGAGACAGTTTTGACTTTCATTACTGGTCTTGTGTGTACCACCTGTGAATACAGAGTATATTATCAGATGAAATGAAACCCTCTCTGTATTTTCAAGTAGCTTAAAAAAAAAGAGACTGTTATACCTTGGCACTCCACTGAAATTGCAACATAAACAGATGTAAAGTTCAACAACCTATCTCGGCATGCTCTTTTAACTATCACTAAATTCATAATGAAAGCACGTGTTATTTAATCTCAAGCTCAAGGTCTAACCACAATTTGACTTCTATGAATCCATTTCAAGTGTCAACCCCATGGCTTGTGGCAATAGATATTTTTAACCTGTTTATTTCCACTCAGTCTGTTCAATTGGTGAGGTAATGACGACAAGAGAAAAACAAGACAATGCTAAAGCCCTACCCCAAGGCCCTATTCAAGACAACCTGATGCTTTGTTTTCTGTTTAATTCATTAACTGTTGCACGATTGTCATGTTTGCCCATTCCACTCTAATTCTCCCTCCTCTCCTCGGCGGGAGGCTCTGAGATGGAGCTGCCACAGCTGATGGGGGAGAAATTTTCTGTCTCTCAGCCCCAGAGTGAATAAATAAGCCTCTAATGACGCCACCTTGAATTACTGAAACGCTTACAGCTATTAAAATGCAGAGTTTCCTCTGAATAAAGCGGAGTACATGGCTTGCCTTTCTATAAATTCTGACAGGTACTCTGGGGCTGACTGCTGCCACCCATTTCCAAGACCCCATTGCTTCACACCTACTGCCAGCCCACATTCCAATTACAGAGCTGAGGGAAAAGTGGGCTCCTGTCATAATGCAGACTAGCATAGGCAAAGAGCCGAGAAGAGACAGCCAGAGAAATCAGATGCAGTCTTATCTATTTGTTGTCTTCCGGCTGAAAAAAGAATGAAAAACAAAGTTAAGGCAGATGTACAATAAGTGGACTTGTATATTACAGTATAGCAGATACATTTATGGCATAAATTAGGCACATTTATATATTTATTATATATATAATAAATTTTATATATATATATATATATATATATATATATATATATATATATATATATATATATATATATATATATATATATATATATATATATATATATATATATATATATATATATATATACACTCACCTAAAGGATTATTAGGAACACCATACTAATACTGTGTTTGACCCCCTTTCGCCTTCAGAACTGCCTTAATTCTACGTGGCATTGATTCAACAAGGTGCTGAAAGCATTCTTTAGAAATGTTGGCCCATATTGATAGGATAGCATCTTGCAGTTGATGGAGATTTGTGGGATGCACATCCAGGGCACGAAGCTCCCGTTCCACCACATCCCAAAGATGCTCTATTGGGTTGAGATCTGGTGACTGTGGGGGCCATTTTAGTACAGTGAACTCATTGTCATGTTCAATAAACCAATTTGAAATGATTCGAGCTTTGTGACATGGTGCATTATCCTGCTGGAAGTAGCCATCAGAGGATGGGTACATGGTGGTCATAAAGGGATGGACATGGTCAGAAACAATGCTCAGGTAGGCTGTGGCATTTAAACAATGCCCAGTTGGCACTAAGGGGTCTAAAGTGTGCCAAGAAAACATCCCCCACACCATTACATCACCACAACCAGCCTGCACAGTGGTAACAAGGCATGATGGATCCATGTTCTCATTCTGTTTACGCCAAATTCTGACTCTACCATCTGAATGTCTCAACAGAAATTCAACAGAAACTCAAACAGAGACTCATCAGACCAGGCAACATTTTTCGAGTCTTCAACTGTCCAATTTTGGTGAGCTTGTGCAAATTGTAGCCTCTTTTTCCTATTTGTAAATGAGTGGTACCCAGTGGGGTCTTCTGCTGTTATAGCCCATCCGCCTCAAGGTTGTGCGTGTTGTGGCTTCACAAATGCTTTGCTGCATACCTCGGTTTTAACGAGTGGTTATTTCAGTCAAAGTTGCTCTTCTATCAGCTTGAATCAGTCAGCCCATTCTCCTCTGACCTCTAGCATCAATAAGGCATTTTCGCCCACAGGACTGCCGCATACTGGATGTTTTTCCCTTTTCACACCATTCTTTGTAAACCCTAGACATGGTTGTGTGTGAAAATCCCAGTAACTGAGCAGATTGTGAAATACTCAGACCGACCCGTCTGGCACCAACAACCATGCCACGCTCAAAATTGCTTAAATCACCTTTTTTTCCCATTCTGACATTCAGTTTGGAGTTCAGGAGATTGTCTTGACCAGGACCACACCCCTAAATGCATTGAAGCAACTGCCATGTGATTGGTTGATTAGATAATTGCATTAATGAGAAATTAAACAGGTGTTCCTAATAATCATTTAGGTGAGTGTGTATATATATATATATATATATATATATAAAATAGCACTTTAATAAATGCTGGGTCAAAAATAACCCAAGTTGGGTTGAAAATGGACTAACCCAGCAATTGGGTTGTTTTAACCCAGTGGTTGGGTTAAGTGTTTGCTTAAAACAACCCAATTGCTGGGTTAAAACAACCCAATTACTAGGTTAGTCCATTTTCAACCCAACTTTTTTAGAGTGAGTGTTGTCAAAATTTGCATGTTAACGCATGCAATTAATTTTTGCAGTTTAACACATTAAAAATATTTAACGCAATTAACACAGCATCAGTTTTTTCTGTCTTATCCATTATATGATCACGCTCTTATTCACGCAAATGCTTTTAAACGATTCAAGCACGACAAGACAGAAGAGAACTCACTATGAATGTCTATGAATGTCCTGACACACACACAAAGCACAGAAAGACATGTGCCAGCATCGCTCACAGACAGCGCATCAGAATGTAGTTCTCTTTCGCGCTTCAATGAACATTAACACACAGAATTATGACAAAATGCCTGCTTTTTCGAGTATTCTCATAAGAGCAGTCTTAAATGAGTTAAATAATGAGGTTGGCTCTTTTGACACATGCTAGCAAAGAGCACTTCCAACATGATACACATGCTAGCAGTGAATACCACCACTCACATTTTCTTCAGGAAATGTACATTCTAGTTTCTACTACTCTCCAAGTTATGGTAGTAAAAACAAAGGGAGTAAAAACCTTCTCTATAGACGGTTTCATCGGACGAACGCGTGTTGCCACGGCCTGGCCCGAATTAACTTCCGGTCTGTGTTTGTTTATCGGTCTGGCAAGGGGATAGTATGGCGCACTACTCAGTAGAAACACATTTTTGACATACTATTCTTGGATAACATGATATAAATATTAACGATCAAGCAGAGAAAATATCATCAGTCAGTCAGGACACGGCGAGTTTACGTGTTCACATCAAGTGGTCGCCATCTGGATAAATGATCGGATTTATGTTTCCTGCAAATTATTTAAATGTGCCTTTATCACGGAGTGCAAAACAACTTTTGCTTTGTCCTCTATTAATGGCAGTGCCCATAAAGCACTGGATTTTTTTGTGATGCATTCATACAATCAATCAGATAGGGTACTTTATCTAACTTACATGTTAACTTTACCAACATTAATCTTATGTTATGAAACAAAGAAACATGTTATTCCGATGCATTGCATGATTGAAGGCGAGCGCGCAAGCATTTATAGATACTGTACAGAAAACGGCATTACACGGTCTTTAAAGGGTTAGTTCACCCAAAAAAATGTATTCTGTCATTATTACTCTCCCTCATGTCGTTCCAAACCTGTAAGACCTTCGTTCATCTTCGGAACACAACTTTAGATATTTCTCTTCTTCTCTACGGTCTTACGGTTTGGGGTCGACATGAGGGTGAGTAATTAATGTATGAATTTACATTTTTGGGTGAACTAACTCTTTAAGGGGGGCGTTTCCCCCACTCTATATTGCAGACAGAAATGGGAGATTATTTATAATAAGCATGCTGAAACAATAAAAAACATGTAAATTAAGCTAATTCTGCCCAATTAAAATGAAAGATGATAGCGCGTAAGAAAGATAACGCAGCCTCTGTTGTTGTTGATTCTTTGCAGACGTCTACCGGAAGTTAAGTTTGGGCCACAAAAGCGCGCATGCGCAGTAACGTTTGTTTATGTTGTTGCCGTTGAAACCGTCTATAGATATTGCATAGCTGTAGCACTGAACAGCTGCTGCTACTAGAGTACCATGTTTATTTCAATGATGCAAATATATTCAAAAAACGGATACAGACCAAAAATGATTCAAGCATGAAAAGTCTTCAGTCTGATAATCCTGTCATGAATCACTTGGGGGGGAAATAATATGACTTCAGTTAAGAAATAAATATTAGGAAGGACATTACATTCACTGACTCAAGCTCACAATGATTGATCTAGAAAAAGATGTTGTAATCAGGAAGGCAGAAGGTCAGTAACAACTTTGAACATAATAACAAACTCTGTGTCCTGAACAACCAATGTGACTCACAATGCGGCTCTGTTCCAAATGCAAGTGAGCTGCCAACATACGCAGTTATATTACGCCTAATTAGAATCCACCATCACATGTATTCTTCACAAAGGTGTCAACATTATAATTGCTCTAAGATTGCGAATATAATCCAACATATTATTTATGCACGACTGAAAAATAGTTCTGTCTTGATGCAATTATACTCAATATTTGTGTGTGCTACTATATGTATTTTTATGCTAAGAAGAGTATTATTTTGTTAGCCTTTATAGCAACATGCTAACACCAAATGAGTCTCTTTATTGTAGTCTTGCTATTTGTGTGATGTAGAGTTACTGCAAATGCACAGCGTTCCAAAATCAGTTAGGATGCAGCCTTAATGGGCAGCTTAACAGGTTTTAAAACAGAGTGCATGATGGGAATACTCTTTATGATTCATCCATGCACACCATTACAGGGATTACTGAATATTCTGATCCAGAGACTATATTGTAGTACAAATATGCACATGCATTTTAAATATTCTCATGTGGCTGGAAGTGGAAATATGCTACACTTGCAAAACTGCCAGATTCCACATTCATTCATAGTGGTTCCCAATTCCCCATACAACCTGAAGTCTGCTAAAACCAACCAACTTATATCCCTAATTAGGTGTCATAGACAAAAACAAAACACAAACCCTGACAGGCTGCTCAACCACTGGGATTTCTTCAGTTGGTAATGCCATGGAACGCGAGACAGTGAGGATGTGCACGACCCAGTACATGAGCTCTCTTGGTACAACATGTCCATTTGAAGAGTTAATTGAAATGTAGTACTTTGATTAAAAGAAAGGTATGCATTTCTAATATACTGATGATGTTTCAGAATATCGTTCTCGTCATTTATTTATCGCTCATTTAAGATATTAATACAATAAAAAAAAGGCATACACGTAACACTCTGATATAGTCACGCTGCTTTGTTCCCCAGCACACTGTATCATTCTCTATCTATAGGCAGGAGTGCTTACAGTATGAACAGAGATATCAGGGTGAGGAATATTAGGTATTCATGAAAGGATCAACTTTCACATTAAAGACTTTGCAGAGTTGCTGTGAGGTGCAGGCTCACTGGTACAGAATCTAAAATGAGGCTTAATATTTCATGACATTTTAGATGAAGTCCAAAACATCTTAACCTAGCTTAATAATGTTTCACTAAAATTGAGGACTGGATTGAGGACTAATGAAACCTAGTGATACCAGTGTTGTTGTTTTTTGCTTGAACAATTCAGAATATATAGATAATTAGAGTATATACAGTCAAACCAAAAATTATTCAGACATATCCAGATATACCTTTATCCAGATATAGACCTTTTACACCACAGACTGAATAAAATTAAGCATTGCTTGGTGATTTGTTGACCTAAATTAGTATTATCTAATTGTGTACTTAAATTTAACAGCTGACTGGTTGATTGTAATCCATTACATATATCAAAGTTATCTGATATTATCAAGATCAAGATGATATTATCAACTTATTGATTATATTGATCAAAAGTGACAGTAAAGACAATGTTTTCAACATAATATAGTTAATTATAGTAAGAAACGAGCACCAAATCAACATATTAGAATGATTTCTGAACAATCATGTGAAACTGAAGACTAGAGTAATGACTGCTGAAAATTTAGATTTGCCATCACAAAAATAAATAACATTTTAAAATATATAAACAGAAAACGTGTGTGTGTGTGTGTGTGTGTGTGCCTTCTTTATCATATTTTGGGGACAAATCTGTGCCCAGAAGTAACCTAAACATGACAAGAACTAACTGTTTTGGTCCTCATTTGTAAAAATTGTATAAACGTAAATACATTTTTTTGAAATGTGCAAAAATTCTGAAAGTTAAATTGTAAAAGAAGGAAAACAAAACAGCAGTAGATCAGAAAAAAAAATCATTGTGTAGCTTTTAGAGGTGTGACGAGTTCTCGTGCCATGAGATCACGCGAGACTAAAATGTGACGAGATTTCTCGTCGAGGTGAAAAGCTGTCTTGTCTCATTGTCATGACGGAGTGTGAGGTTGAAGTTAGGATAGAATAGACCAACACTACGTTTACATTACGCATCCACTCTAGTTTGATTTAATTCAGGCGGATAACAGTCACTTCAATTCCATCAGCTCACCCAACACGAGCTGTTTGAGTCGTGCGCTCAGCACTGATCACAAGCGCTCGCATTGTACGAGTGTGTGTTACATGTTAGTGGACTCGACCGTGGTCAGTTTATATTTTAAAATGCGTGTTCAGGTTCCCAGAGTACACATGATTGCCAAATTCAAAGTGAAAGTTAACGTGAGCGCGCATTCAAACGCGATTTCAATACGTTACTGCTGTTTGAAAGCGGCTCCTTGAGGCACGTGAATATCTCCTAATATAAAAGCTATCCCGTTGTAACCATCTCTCTGTATCATGCTTGAAGATAAATTTGGTCTCTATTTGCACTTTGAATACTGAGTACTTTGATTATGGTTATTGTTTGCACTTAATATCTATGATCAATTTATGGGAAGGAGTTCAGTTAGGAGGTCAAAAGAAGCTCATGTGCAGTTCTAAGGTCTGAAGAGAAAATCATACAGGAAAGAAGCCAGTCAATTGAGTTTTTGCCAAAACCCTTACAGTGCTTGAGTATTGTTGTATTTTACTGCATATGATAATTCATACTCAGAAAGTAGAACTGAAGTGACATTCATTACAAGATGATGAGTTAAAACATTTCAAATGCACCTGCAAACAATTTTTCTAGTCATTTATGTCATCATTGAGGATTTCTTAAAAATACTATGTAAAAATCTTGTCTCGTCTCGTTCTCGTGAACCCAATCTCATGTCTCGTCTCGTGAGATAAGTGTCTCGTCACATCCCTAGTAGCTTTTGATAAAAGAAAAAAACTACGCTATTAGATAACGCAGAAGCCCAATTAATACAAATTCCAGTTAAAAATCTTCTGTTCAATAATTATTCCAGTAAATTATTTCAGTAGCTGAAAACTTCAAGCATTAGAAATAAGTTGAACTACATAAACTGTATAAATGAATCAAATATATATATATATATATATATATATATATATATATATATATATATATATATATATATATATATAAAACACTGCATAGTCTTCACTGTTATTTTTGTTAAAATTACAAAAGTGATTTCCTTTCTTTTGTTGTTTGATTAAAATTAATGACACAGATGGCATCAGGTTTATTAGGCTGCTGTCAATTTAAGACTAAATGCATGGATCCAATATACTGTTACAGATGCGTTTTCTTTCTCAACTGTTTACAATTTCTTAAGACATTAATGACTGTGTTTACGAGGCTTATTGCCCGCTTGTTTTTAAACTGCATTTGCTTAAAAATGCATGCAAATGATAAGCTTTTGTGACTTTGCAGTAACCCAACTTCACTTGAGTGTAACAAAATTTCTGACTTGACACAATCAAGCCAGAATCATGCTAGCCTGGCTCCACCCTCCTACGTACTTCCGCTCAATCTTCATTTTTCTTCAGTAGTCCGTCTGGGATTGCGGTATATTCTCGGGTTTTCTCCGGTTAAATTTTAACCAGTCCAATCCACAAACAGAGGGAGTGGCTGAGAACGATGACGTTGATGTCGTGCGCTAGTTTGAGATGACATACGTCACGACCAAACGTTAGCGATTGGTTATGGCAGATCCAGAGTGGCTCTGGGCTGATCCAATAGTTTTAAACTTCAACAGAGTACCCGCCTTCAAGGAAGTTAACGCTTGTCAGTGGAGAGTGGCCAGACTCTCTGTACAAATGAAATGTATGAGAGTCTGGTAGGACCAGGCTAGAATCATGCCACTGATGTAATTGAACATGACAGACCAGTTTGGCTATGTGAAACAGAGAATGGCATTTGAGAGAGGCCACAAAGAGATCATTTTCTGTGAATAACGTCTTAAATTTCAGTCTGTTTGTCAACAAAGCTATTGTATAACTTCAAAAGACTTGGAAATTCAAATGTTAAATAAGGTTAGAACCCCCTAAAGGGATAGTTCACACAAAAATGAAAATTACCCCATGATTTACTCACCCTCAAGCCATCCTAGGTGTATATGACATTCTTCTCTCAGACAAATGCAATCTGAGATATATTAAATAATGTCCTGGCTCTTCCAAGCTTTATAATGGCAGTGAATAGAGGATTTGATTTTGAAGCCCAAAAAAGTGCATCCATCCATCCATCCATCATAAAAGGTATCCACACGTCTCCAGGGGGTTAATAAAGGCCTTCTGAAGTGAAGCGATGCGTTTGTGTAAGAAAAATATCCATATTTAAAACTTTATAAACTAAAATAACTAGCTTCCGACAGATGGCCATACGCATTGATTTACGGCGAAAGAGTAACCTCTGACCTGACGCATGACGTATTGATGAGCGCCGAAGCGCAGGGGATAGAGCAAAACAAAACACTGGTCACAATTTTTTCAGAAAAATTTGAATTTTTAAAGAAAAATGTCGGATGATTTCGATATAAAAGAAGAGGAGTTTGAGTTGCCCAGCCCTATTTGTTTGTACCGTGAGAGGCGTCAAAGCTTATGCTACTCCTAACCGCGTCAGGGGTTACTCTTTTGGCGTAAGTCGATTTGCGTAGGCCGTCCACCGGAAGCTAGTTGTTTTAGTTTTTAAAGTTTAAAATATTCATATTTTTCTTACACAAGCGCATTGCTTCGCTTAGAAGGCCTTTATTAACGCCCCCGGACTGCACTTTTTTGGGCTTCAAAATCAAATTCATTGCCATTATAAAGCTTGGAAGAGCCAGGACATTATTTAATATATCTCAGATTGCATTTGTCTGAAAGAAGAAAGTCTCTCTGCATGATAATCAATATATCATAAATTAACTTCTTCCATAGAAGACATTAACAAAAGATATAAAACCAGAAAAGCCCTTTCTGTTCAGTCTTATTGTTGCCGCTACACCAGAAAGTATGCAATGGCAGGCTGCCTCATTTCTTCTTGAACAATAAACAAAATGGTGGTTGCTGATGACAAACTGACCATCGCTCATAATATTAAGCCAAGTTAGATATATAGGGCCTATGTGCAGAATAGCAATACATTTGATCTGTCGTTCACTAACTGAGCACATCTATAAAAGTATAATGTGGTGGTCTCAAACTGCTCTATTTAATGGTGACTCACCAAGGACTATGACAAATGGTACTGTCTGGTAAACAAGGCTAAGATTTAAGTGGTGGAGAAGATAGGTGATTATTCTCAGAAAAATGTGTGTGGGCTATCCTCATTCGATCCCTACAAAACAAACAAGCACACTCATTCTCTGATGACGCCCAGTATTGACCCGTTGGCTAGAAAGAATGACCTGGCAAAACTTTTTCGTCCACACAAATGTTCAGGATACATCAAGATAGCTTGAAGAGACCACAAAATACAGTCTGTTCAAATTTCATAAAGGACAAATAAGACATTTTAATCGTATTACATACGATTTGCCGTTCCAGGATTTGTGCCACTGTAAGAGTCAGTCTAGCAATTTCATTTTTGATACAATTCTGCAGGAGATTAAGTTTACCACTCACCGATTCCTATTACGAGACTGCTGTTCATCATGTGTTTCCTGTCGTTTCTCTTCTCTCTCTTTAGTTGTTGTCATTACCCCAACAGTGCTTGTATATTTTCTTAGCAGTAGTTATTAATTATCCCAGATCATGCTGAGATACATGCAAGTAATGGATTCTAAGGACAAAAGATCCATCATGATCATGAAACAGCCCCCGGCTAAGAGAGTGGAAAAGAAGGACATTCATTTTGTTGATTATAATTACACAGAAGAGACTCAGTGATGGGCTACAGGTTACAGCCTCTAAAACTACACATCTACAGATATGACTGGTCTGTATTCGTTTGCTTATCTCAAAGAGGCTTAGGGTCCTTGCAGTGATCTTTCTCTGGTTAATTACACACAGTGGATTTATGCCCATAGAAAATAAGCATATTTGCCACTGTTGAGAATCCGCACCTCATACTGAGGTGTCAACTGTATACACCAAGTTTACTTTGTAAGGGAAACACACAATAAAAGCCTACCAGGGAATTTAGACAAATACTTGTCCTGAAAGCATCTCCTAATGACTAGAATGTGAGGTGAAGCCAGTAAACAAAATACATTAATGAAACATTCATAAAAAATGATACGTATTATCAGGTTTATTTATGTGTTTTTATGTGTTTATTTGTATTTAAGCACATTGTATTGTGTAATGTGCCTAAATATGAAATTCTTTATAAAAATTTGAATTTAAATGAGCTAAACATTTTAAAAGAGTTGGAACAGATAGTAAAGGAAAAGCAGCCAACATGGAAACCAGCATACATGGGAACTCCTTCAATAGAATTTAGAAAGCATCCCAGGTGTCGCCTCATGAAGCTGGTTGAGAGAATGCCAAGACTGTACAAAGCTGTTATCAAGACAATAGGTGGCTAAATTGAGCTGGTAAGATATTTTGAAATAATTTTAAAAAGCCAGTAAATAATTAGTAATACGTAATATTCAGGTTTTATTCTGTGAATAAATAAAAATACTATAAATTATTTTAAACAATTAATCTAAAACTAGCTGTAGTTCTGCTAATCAGCTAGGATAAAAAGTTTTAAATTATGTTCCCCTTCATGGGAACTCGAGCTGCGTCACCCCTTTGGGAACGCCCCTGCGTGATTGCGTCGTGAAGCACGTATGTCATCAGTCCAATAGAGAGACGGAACGTCATAGACGGGTGACGTCATCGACCGGAAAGTATAAAGCATCCGGTTCCTCCCGCCCAGGGGGCGGCTTCGGTGCTGCAGTTATCATCCTCCGAGGAGGTTGATGTCTGCAGTATCGAGCCGGGGGTTGAAGATTCGCCACTTCAATCCCCCGCGAGTGAGTAGCTTGCAGAGGTTTTGAGCAGAGCAGTGGCCAGATTAAACATTGACTGGCCAGCGCAGGATGTTAACCAGGAGCGCGCCGCTATTAGAAGTAGGCTCGATGAGCGCTTCCTGCCTGCCCGCTCTGCTCAGCCTCCGCGGCAGAGCCTTCCGTTCTTTGCGGATCTCCACACCGAGGTGTCGAGATTGTGGAGGCGGCCCATGTCAGCAAGAGTTTTCAGTCCCCATACATCCGTGTATAGTAACATCGGGGGACTTAAAAGACATGGGTATGGTTCGGTGCCGAGGGTGGAAGAGACATCTCTCTCCCGAATAGGCATCAACCATTAAGGCTCCGTCGCTGCCCACTAAACTGCTAAGAGTGACATCAGCGTTAGTGGGTAAATCATACTCGGCAGCAGGTCAGGCCGCCGCATGTCTGCATACTATGGCTATAGTGCAGGCATACCAGGCTGACCTGCTGAGGGACCTGGGGGAAAGCGCTGAGATCGGGGCTGATGTGGTCAGTGAGCTCCGATCCTCTGCAGATTTAGCTCTCCGTGCCACCAAGGAGACGGCCAGATGTATTGGCCGTTCTATGGCAGCCTTGGTGGTCACGGAGAGACACCTTTGGCTAAATCTGACCGAGATAAAAGAAAGAGATAAGAGTTTTCTGCTTGATGCGTCGGTGTCTCCTGAGGGCCTGTTCGGTGACTCCGTTACTACGGTCACCGACAGGTTCCAGGAGGCAAGCAGTTTCTCCCTCACAAACCCCAGGCTCCGTCTGCTGCTGTGAGAGAGCAGCAGGCGCCGAGTGCAAGCGCCTGCCATCGAGCGCAGCAAAAGCTGAGCGTCGCCACCCGCGCACCCCCTCAGAGAGGGTAGAGCAGTGGGCGGCGCTCTCAGGCACAGCTTTCCAAGGGCAAGGTTGATCTGAGGGCAGTCATTGTCTCGCGGAAGGCTGTGTCGAAGAAGCCCTGACACCTGTGGGCTCAGGGCTGTGAGGGTGATCCCTTCTGGGGGCGGACAGTGTTTACCTCATCTCACGGTACCCGTCAGCCTTCAGCACCCTCACAGGGTCATTCCACCAACCCGCCCGAGTGCCGGGTCGTGGAGGGCCCTCGTGAGTCATCCGAGGATGGCCCGCCCCCTCCGAGGAGGGAGGTGGCGCTGTCGGGCCAGCTGTTCCCTGCCGGTTCGCCGTTTCAGGGCGCTGCGCTCGCGGTGCAGAGTACATCAGAGGCCAGCCTCGAGAGGCTGGTACCCTTAGTAGATTTTGTGTCAGAGTGGGAGAATCTGCCAAATATATCTTGTTGGGTCCTGCAGTTCATAAAAATTGGGTACGCCATTCAATTCAGATGTCGTCCTCCCAGTTTCAACGGGGTTCTTCCCACAGTGGTGGGCCCCGAGCAGGCTCTGGTTACGTCTCAAGAAGTACAGACTCTGCTGCAAAAGGGGGCGATAGAGAGGGCCTTCCTGTCTCCTAGGCCGGTTTATGTTCCTAAGGTTCTCACTAATCCTGTGAGACCTATTGTACTTCAGGCTTTCTGTCCTCCGCCCTTTGTGACGTCAGACCAGGAAAGACTTTATCTGCTTTGCCCTGTTCGTGCACTAGATGCTTATGTCCACAGAGCTGCCCTGTGGAGGAGATCTGAACAGTTGTTTGTGTGTTACGGGTCACCGTCGAGAGGGGGACCAGTTTCTAAGCAGAGGATGAGCAAGTGGGTGGTTTAAACACAAATAGTAACGTGTGGTGGTCAGGCTTCACCTGCGCTCACGCGCTATCAACACCCGGCGATGACTGGGTCGTGTTCGAGCATACGGCCCTCGAATACAAGAGTGACTGTTTTGTCCATGCTTTTTTTTAAATCATCGCTGGTGCTGTTGTAATGTATTGGGAAGCCAGAATGTGTATCCATCAACAGAAACATACATTAGCCTAACTCTGTCTGTCTGTTTTACGCATTGTTTTTTTGTGTGCATGCTGAACCTTGAGTGGAGAACGGTACGGTTCGATTGTATTAAAGAGAACCGCTACACCCCTAGTATTTACACAATTTCCCATGAAAACCATGCCGTCAGGTCTAAACTATCAACACTTCAAATTGGCTTACCATTGTGAATCAGTGTAAGACAAAAACACATTTTGGAAGAAGGACTGATGTATTGACTTTTTTGAACAAAAAAATGTAGGGGTGTACCTTATATTTCCAGCTAATTAGCAGAACTCCGACTAGCTTTATTGAGGAAAAAACAACAACTTATCTTTAGAAAAACAAGACACATAAATAGTACACCTGACCTCCGCATCTGTCATTTGTTTTAATTACCTGTTTATAGTAAAAGCTAATTTTTTTTCATACACATAAAGCTTATGTAAACAAGTTCTGAAAGCAGACCTCACGGTGTGTATTCACTGAGAAGAGGGGATTATCAGACAGACATGTAAAGCTTTATGCCAATATTTGTACCTGGCATTTGGAGTTTTTTTCAAATAACAACATTGGTGAAATCCTTTTCTTAAATCACCATTATTGATTAGTAT
Organism: Romanogobio albipinnatus; assembly: GCA_023566225.1. NCBI lineage: Eukaryota > Metazoa > Chordata > Actinopteri > Cypriniformes > Gobionidae > Romanogobio > Romanogobio albipinnatus. The sequence continues at coordinate 17,719,221 of CM042250.1, forward strand.
AGATAGACAACCAATGACAATATGCAAACCTAACAGTAGAAGTAATGTTTTCCTTACACACACACACACACACACACACACACACACACACACACAGACGCAAAGAATATACCTCCTTAAAGGTCCCGTTCTTCGTGATTCTATTGTTCAAACTTTAGTTAGTGTGTAATGTTGCTGTTAGAGCATAAATAATACCTGTAAAATTATAAAGCTCAAAGTTCAATGCCAAGCGAGAAATTTTATTTATTCTTAATAACAGAAGTTCCCTTTCAAAGCCTACAGCGAACGGCTGGCTTGGACTACATCCTGGTACTTCCTTCATAAATGACGTCAGTAGAACAGTAGAACAGACTAACCTCCGCCCACAAGAATACGCGAAAAAAGGGGGCGTGGTCTTGTTGCTGTCCCATGTGGAGAAGAGGACGTGTCGCGTGGAGAAAAGGAATTGTTGCGTTTGAGTGTGTTTGTCGCCATGTCGTCGAGACGCTGTTATTTTCATCCCGGAGTCAAATCACCTTTGTTTGGCTTTCCCAGGGACGCTGTAGAGATCATTGAGCGCATACATCTCCCGTTAAGAGGCGTGACCTTTCCACGTGCGCTAAGCTGCGGTCAAATCACAACACAGGAACCGTGCCACGTTCGCTAAGCTGCTGTCGAATCACAACACGGGAACCGCTGGCACAATCAGAACTCGTTACGTATTTCTGAAGGAGGGACTTCATAGAATAAAGGAAGTCATCAGCCGTTTTTAGGACAGTGAAAACAGCGGTATATAGATAAGTAAATTGTGTTAAAAATACTGTTTGTTTTTTTTTACACGCGAAACATGAACACATGTTATATTGCACACTGTAAACACAATCAAAGCTTCAAAAAAACACGAAGAACGGGACCTTTAATCGATACTCATTTGGCCCAAATAAAAAATGAGCCTTGCATTGTGGCCATTTGCACAAACTACTAAGATGTAAAATGTTATTCCACATGGACATTATCAGTAATTATGCTGCTGAGCAGGATGGAGAAAAAATATTTTTTTTTCCTCCATAAATTTGGACTATAAATGGAGTCACTCCTCTAAAGACACTGTAATTTACTTTTGACTTATTTGCCCACCATGAAAAGGAAAATTCATCAATACATATGCAAATTAAAAATCAAACTCCATGAAAATGTATATTTAGATCCACTTGAATTTGACAGTATATAATCATGTTATTATGTAACATAAAATCTCACACTAGATCCTACACTCCAACTGCTATCTATAGCCTATAGGCTAATTTGCAACAGACTTTACTCTAATTCCTTAAAAGGGGGGCACACATGTAGAGCTAGAGTCCCTATTTACATAATGAAACATTTTAAAGGGTTTTTACCAACGTTTGATGATTTCATAGTCATTAGTAACACATTCAGTCCATTTTTTCAGGAAGACTGCAAACATATACACGTATGAAAAACTACCCTAAGCTTTAAGCAGTAGCGTAAAATAGCATGCAGTTCCCCTTAAGATTCAAAACATTTATGACATTTTGGGCACTTTGAAGTCAAAATATAGTTTCATGAATATGGATGTTAATTCAACCCAAATTTATATCATCAATACTATTGATAAATATCATCAGCAAATAGGAAAAATAGTGTCAACCCAATCAATACTTCAAAGCCCCCCAACCCCTAAAAACCAAACTAGGAGCTAATTTATCAGTAAAGTAGTTCTTTATCAATAACAAAACATGGCAAACCACAGTAAAATAAGTAGTTGATATGAAATCTGATGAAACACTCACCTTTTACAATTAACTGAATGAGCTTTGGGCGTAGGTTACGTTCACTCTGTATCGAGCAGGTATACGAGCCCTCGTCCGTTACATCCACTTTCTGTATCTGTAAGCTGTATTCATGTTTATCCCCCACATTCGATACGATGGACACACGAGGATCCCCTGACCACTTGTCATTCCCTGCGTAAATGATACTGGAACGGTTCAACCATGCTCCTTTTGAGATCCCATCCAACAGGTAGCATCTGAAATCAGAATGAAAGCAGACATTTTAAAACTAAGGACCTGGAAGACAGATATTACAACATCAGCATGAGATTATAGGCTGGATTTACTAAACATGGCGAAATTCTAAAAAGCGCAGATGGGAGTGGAAAGTTCTGATGATGCGCAAATTACAAAACATAGACAGCGGATCATTTCCATAATGACCAACGCAATCTACCAAGAGCAGCGCAAATTAGCGTATGGTTTAAGACACGCTATTTTGGGCGGTAAATAATGGCACAAATTGACTAATCATGTTGGATGATTCATTTAAAGGCTCTCCTCCCATACATTTTGCGCTTGAAAGGGAAACTCCTACAAATGCATATGCAATAAGGCCACGGTTATTCCATGAATGATGAAGATAAAGCTCAAATAAAGAGGTTATCTTTAATAAAACAAAACCAAAGCAGTAGTCCAACAGGTGGGTACAACATAATAGTATGTCCTTTACACAAGCAACACCAGACATTGAAGAACTGAAACAGAGAGCTATTATATACATATAATATACACATTATATTATATATTATATGTGTATTATACCCATATAATACACATAGGATGATGAAACAAGTGGGATCTAATTAACGAGTAACCAAGGTGACAAACTAGTGGCGGAAAACTGTGAACAAAGGAAAACTAACTAGATAAAGTCAGACACAACAGGAACTCAATACAATTAAAATGAAACTTAAAATAATCATAACTGTAACAGTCAGCCGCAAAAATAACTGCGTCCATGCCTTTTCAGCGCTAATTTTTCACTGTATGTCTTTAGTAAATCCCGACAGCAGATTTTTTAACACTAAAAGAAGATTTGTGTTAGAGCAAGCTGTTAGTAAATCTGGCCTTATCTGCGTATATACACAGAACATATTGATCTAGAATGTGATTTACTAGCTAATGATGGTTTTTAATTTTTGCTAAATATTTACAAGACACACACAAGATATTTCTGTGTATAACACTCCAAACTGACTAGAGGAAACAAAAAAGAAACAATCAAACCCAAAATATCTTCTAGATTTTTAGATAGTGGGAAAAGTCATACTGACTGTTTAATAAGCACCACTTGCAAATCATACAAACTACATCAGTCCCTGGTGTGCACAAAATAAACTGTAAAAGACAACAACAACAAAATAACTATTTAATATTTAAAGCAGTAGTTCCCAGCTGGTGGGTCGTGACCCAAAAATGGGTCACACGTCTGTTCTAAAAAAAACTATGTTAAATGCAAATAATAAAATGCAACAAAGTGTATAATCATGCATTTAGGAGAGCAAATTAAATAGACTTATCAACATTTTTAAAGGAAGGAGAAAGCGGTTCCCGTATCGTTTGCTGTTGATGTCAAAAGCCACACAGCCCAATTAAAACCAACAGTATTTTGGTGCAAATCCATCCGTCACTTTGTAGAAGCCAAATTATGCAGATCCTAACATGGACAGGTTGCATGACATTCCTTCTTCCTCAAAAAGCATGATTTATTTTTTTATTTCAAGGTCATCCTGTCTTGTTTTTGATCCTGGATTTCTGTCTTCTGTATACGTTTAAGCATGACGTTTTCAAATTGACAGTTCTGACAGAACAAAAACGCACAAATGTTTAATGTTTTTAAATCTCATGTAAAGCTACATATTCCACAGACTATTTTCATGTGGGGAGATTGAAGATACTATTGAAGATAATCCAAAATAAAAATTGTGAAGAAAGTCATCATACTCTGTTCTTTTAATATCATCATATGTTGTATATTGTTTTACTGTTTTCCAAAACCTGAACAGAGATTGTTATGCAGAATTTAAAGGGATTGTTCACCCAAAAATTTTACTTCTGTCATAATTACTTGCACTTCTGTTCTGACTTTGAAAGACAAAGACTTTGAAAAAGTTTCCCAAACAAAAACAAAATGCTTGGAACTTTAATCTGGTAGAACGTCTAACATATGTGTTGTTTGTCAGCGGTGGTGTGAGTGTCTGCTTAGAGTTATTCCCACAGGATACTCTTGAAGTTGCAGGTGAGCATGGGAGTCAACATATCCGTCCGTATCTTAAAGGGCTCTGCTTCCCTGAAAATTTAATGGATCTTGCGCAAATGTGCTGGACATGTTCCCATGTCACTCAAAGAAAAAAATAATAAAAATGAGGCTGATTTTATGAAACGGGATTTAACTTTTGTTTCACTTGGGCTTGTAAAAAAATGTACACAATGATTAGACAAGACTTAAAATGACACGGTTGAGTTACCATTACGCATGAGAAACGCCCACTGGAGAATGTGATTTAGAGCAGATCTTATTAAAAATGTATTGCTGCTTCTGGAATACAGCCTCCCAAATTAAAAACATTTCATAATGTCAAATTGCATGTTGTGTATAGCATCATAAATCCAATAAAAGTAACTGCTGAAACATTAATTATTGCTTTTATTAGTACGATATTAAATCTCAAATGTATGAAAAACCATCTGAAATATGAGTGATATGTCATAATTTGAGTTCATGCATGACACATGAAATTCAATGACAGATAATAGGGTATAACTTATGTAGGCTTAAATTCATAAGCACAACTAATTAATTGCAAATACAGATGATAGAGTATTCACATTAGCATTAATGTCATATGAGACGAGATATTTATTTATTTATGTGTAAAAACTATCTAAATAAATAAATACTTGTTCTAAATGATCACACAAACAGTATATACCCATGCCTTCAGATAAAGTGTTCAAATCGATCATGCACAACTATAAGTAACTGCAAAACATCTTAAGCACATTCCTAGGGTTAACTTGTTCCTACAAAAGCTCAACTTGATAAACAAAATGACATTTTTTTTTTTACAAATTCCTGTGCAAATAATCTGTTCATGCCTTAAAATAGCTTGACTGTAACTCTACACCCTTGCTTAATTTAGTATACATGGAACCACAAATATGCAAATGTTTCATGTTAGCCATCTTAATGTCAGACAGCTGCCTTCTAAAGCATCCTAGGAACACTTTTAACAACTTAGAACGTCAGTGAACGTTATTATATACATACTGTAATTCACCTGCTATATTGCTATATGTAGTCGATTTTCCCTGTCCCTTCTTAAAAGTGTTGGTGATGGTAGGAAACAGGTGTGGTTTCAAACCGCGTTTTTGAGACTGACTTCGGTGCACTGCAGTTTTCAGAAGAAAATACTCATGATGAATTTGCACAAGGTTTGTCTTATTAAAAGCATATTAAAAACACCCCATTGACAAATGAACAACATTGAAAACTTGATTTCCACCACAGGCGGTCTTAATGCTTTTTTATTTACTATTTGAGATATCACAAAAACATTTTGAAGAAAGTAAGTCACAAGGGTAAATTATGACAATTTAGATTTTTGAGCAAACTATCCTTTTAAGAGCGTGATTTGCAATGTTATCAAAAAAATCAATCATGTAATATAAAATCAGTTGGAGTTTGAGAAAATAAAGAAATTGCTGACTGAAAAATACAAAACAAAGGTTACATTTACTCAATAGATCATTCATAAATTAATTTAATAAAAACTTTCTGATTATTTGGTAAAAGCTACACTCTTAGATTTTCTTGTAAAAAGTCCTCATGCAGGCAGACTGCATCGCTGACAGTGAAGGTTTCATCACCAATTGTAACCTCTGAAACTGCAGGATGGCTGGTGTCAAAGCACCGCAGAGATCTACTCGGACATACCTCACAATACCTCCTCACAAAGGCATAAGTGGTTTCCACTGGGGTGTAGGATACTGTGAAGGCAAGAGTAAGGACCTCCACGTGTGCTAGATTTCCTTTATGCCACCTTGAAGAAACAGGTGGAAAAGGTTCAAAGCCGAATTCCATGCACCTATAGCATGTGCTAGTCTTTGAACCTTTGGACTTCTGTGGGACTTACTGTATGTGTGTGTGCACACTAGGGGCTAGCTAGTTTGGTTTGTAGTTATTGATAGACATATTTTTCATAAATTAATGCTTATTTTTTTCTTACAATACTGTAACTCTGAACTTGACAAATGCAGTAAACATTCCAACGAAATGAGATTATTTAGCTTCTTCCGGCCTTGCCGTAAAAAAGGGGTTCAAATAATGTTACTTATTACATATATGTGAGTTTTGCCTCTAATGCTTTAAAAAGCATAATGGGATATTAAAGTTTTAATGGATATACGTTCACAGAAAGCCTTTTAACTTTGTTATTCATATAGCAGAGTAACTAAACCATATGCTGACCATTACTTTCATTAATAATTAATGGCTAATTTTTAGCCCTGGTTTCACATTTATGATATGTATGATATAAATTTTAGACATGGATATATTTGATTTGACATCTTGCCTACATGTAGAAAATTTACTTTGATGTGCAAAGTAGATTTTATCATGAAACAAATTATGTTTTGAGAAATGCAATGTTTTTTTCATTATAAAATATACTTTGCATGCCAAAGTAAATTTTCTACATGGTAGGTAAGATGTCAAAACAAATATATCCATGTCTAAAATATATATAATTCATATCATAAATGTAAAACCAGTGCTAAAAAATATCCATGAATATCTCTCAATCACAGGCAGCTGTATATGGTAATGCCACTGGCACATCTTACCCCACTCCCCCCTAACCCAAAACAACTGCAGCCCTATATATTTTGCATGCACATTTGTATTTCCAGGCTAATTCGCATTATGTTACCAATTTAAATAAGCATTTGCTCTCAAAGTCTCTAAACAGCACAGAGAAGAGACTGTAATCAAGTCATGTTTGTTCTTTCTCTCTCCCTGAAATTCCCCTTAATCATCTTTATTCATCCCTTCAAAGCACAGCTCTGTGAAGCTCATGAGGGCAAACCTCTTCACACTGGTGGGATTTTTCATCTCATGATCTCTTCAGAATCCACAGAGGCTTTCCACATTGTGAAATACTGATTAGGTCTTCATCTGGCATATTCTGATTCAAAACACCATTTCTGAAAAGCAGATTCATGAGGCCTTTGTCTTTATTTTGGCTTGAAGTGCAAGTTTCCCCAAATTTGACGCATCTAAAGAACTGTGCCAAGGCTAGTTAAACACACTGAACCTGGATATCCTTATAACACTGACTACGTTGAGCTCCACCAATTGCAGTTTCTGTTACAGTACAGGGTGTTTTCTGTAATCTAAACGGGATTTTCTTTTCATTTCGGATTGACCTAGATTTTTTTGTTCTTCTGATCACTCTTTCCAGCTGAATGATTCACTTAAGGTATATTTCCTGGCAAAGCCTTTGAGATGGATTCCACTAAAGGTTTAAAAAGATTCTGAACACACAATGTGTTTACTTAGGAAATGTGCGTTTTACAAATAGAAATGAGTTTACTTGTACAAATGTGTTTATTTTCCTTCTCCCTTCTGTTGTTCAAAGGTTTGGTGTCAGTAACATTTTTGTTACATAAATTAATCATTTTATTCAGCAAAGATGCATTAAAGGGAAATGAAAATCCCAAAATGAAAAACCCAAAAGTGAAAATTAGCCCATGATTTACTCTCCTCAAGTCATCCTAGGTGTATATGACATTCTTCTTTCAGACGAATACAATCTGAGTTATATAAAAAATGTCCTGGCTCTTCCAAGCATTATAATGGCAGTGAATGGCTGTTTCTGTTTTGAAGTCCATAAAAGTGCATGTAGCCATCATAAAAGTAATTCAAACAGCTCCGGGGAGTTAATAAAGTCCTTCTGAAGCAAAGTGATGCGTCTGTGTAAGAAAAACATTCATATTTAAAACTTTACAAACTGTAATTCCCAACTTCCACAAACTGTCGTTCACGAGACTGGCATTCCAGCGTTTGACTTAGGACGCTCGGTGAGAATATGCTAATTCTCGTGAGAACCAAGTTTGTTTTGCTCTATCCTCTGCGCTTCTGCATTCGTCACCAGAACGTACACTACGCCTGCGTCCTACATCATACACTGGAACACCGTCTCTTGTCAATGTGCGTACGACAGTTTGCGGAAGTTAGGGATTACAGTTTGTCAAGTTTTAAATATGGATATTTTTCTTAGACACATGCATCATTTCACTTCAGAAGGCCTTTATTAACCCCCTCAGAGCCGTGTGGAGCACTTTTATGATGGATAGATGCACTTTTATAGCCTGACGTCGTCATACTCAATTCTAGTCAGAATTTGAGTCTGATACTGCTCCGTTGGGCTGTGATTATGGGGCGTGTTTAAACCGAACCAGGAACGACCTCAATTGGATAGACCTACAACCAATCAGAGCAACGGAGCAACGCATAACGTTAGCAAATGTCAACAGAACTCAACTGCACTGTGTTGCCAAGTCCGCGGGTTGAAGCAACCCCAATTATGTGATATACAGACCCAGGAATGCGAAATTCCAGTCCAGCCAAAATAACACATATTTTACCCCCATGAAAAATGCCCCCCCCCCCCCCCCCCCTTGTTTTTAGCTAATTTTGAGTAGCAATTGGCAAGTTTTGCTGTAAAAACTTGGCAACCCTGTCACTGCACGCATGCTAGAATAAGTCACGTTAGAAGAAGAAGATGAGTGTAAATGATCTTTGCCGGTGTTGTAAAAAAATAATTTAAAGGGTTAGTTCACCCAAAAATGAAAATTCTGTCATTAATTACTCACCCTCATGTTGTTCGACACCCGTAAGACATTCGTTCATCTTCGGAACACAAATGAAGATATTTTTGTTGAAAGCTGATGCTGAGAAAGGCTTCAGACAGGCCTCCATAGGGATTCAGTACATTTGCACTCACAAGACCCATAAAAGGCACTAAAAACGTCGTTACAAAGTCCATCTCACTACAGTGACTCTACAATAATGTTAGGAAGCGACGATAATAGTTTTTGAGCAAAAAAAAAAATCTAAATAACGACTTTATTCCACAAGTTCTGTCTTCCTCTGTCGTGAACTCACGAAGCACCACGACGCATGCGCGAGAATATGACGCAAACCGGCGTTCGGAAACGTGACCCAGAAGCGAGGAGATTTGTTTGCAACGAGCAGAGGAAAACACGCCGTATCTGAGCTGTTGAATTCTACATTGATCGTGCTTTAGGTCTCGGCGTAGAGCTCAAAATGGGACTAAAGTGTGCATTTCATGGATTCCCGAACGCCGGTTTGCGTCATATTCTCGCGCATGCGTCGTGGTGCTTCGTGAGTTCACGACAGAGGAAGACAGAACTTGTGGAATAAAGTCGTTATTTTGATTTTTTTATTAGCTCAAAAACTATTATCGTCGCTTCCTAACATTATTGTAGAGTCACTGTAGTGAGATGGACTTTGTAACGACGTTTTTAGTGCCTTTTATGGGTCTTGTGAGTACAAATGCACTGAATCCCTATGGAGGCCTGTCTGTAGCCTTTCTCAGCATCAGCTTTCAACAAAAATATCTTCATTTGTGTTCCGAAGATGAACGAATGTCTTACGGGTGTCGAACGACATGAGGGTGAGTAATTAATGACAGAATTTTCATTTTTGGGTGAACTAACCCTTTAAGGATACACAGAGTACTTACCAACACGATCATCATTTCTGAGAGAAATAGTAAAGGTGAATGCATATACGAACAAGTTCTCCGTTTAGGATTAGAACAAATTCAACCCAAGCGCCTTTGATGACGTGGATGATTACGTTACTGTTTATCATCTGTCCATAATCATCTAAAGCCCGCCCTGACAATTTCATTGGTCCGAACAGTTTCTGTTCGGGCATAATTACTTCTCTATGGATCAAGTCCAGACCGAACTGCCCGTGCAAAAAATGTTGTAGGCGGGGCTAAGTTCGTCTGGCATCCAGGCTAGCACTTTTATGGACTTCAAAACAGAAACAACCATTCACTTCCATTACAAAACATGGAAGAGCCAGGACATTTTTTAATATAACTCCGATTGTATTCGTCTGAAAGAAGAATGTCATATACACATGGCTTGAGGGTGAGTAAATCATGGGCTAATTTTCATTTTTGGGTGAACAATCCCATTGATCAGATGTGACAGTAATGTTGCATGTTATTTCAAGTAAATCTTTTGAACGTCTTTATTCATCAAAGAATCCTGGAAAAGATGTTTTATATAGTTTGCACAAAATATTAAGTTGCATAACTGTTTTATATTTATCCCCTATAACCCTACCCCTAAACACAACCCTCACAGAGTATGATTATGATTTATGCATGTAGTATGATTTATTATAAGACCAGAAAATGTCCCCACAAGGTCAAAAATTACAAGCAATATTATCTTTGAGGACACACACACTATAAATGACACTTAAATTGCATATAAGAAACGGGTTTGAAATTGTTTAGTGTTATTTTTATCAGTGAGACGTAATACTAATTAGAAATACTTAATTACATATTTTAACTAAAAACCATAAAATGTCTGCAAACCCCATTTTATGATCAGATTGTGGAAGTATTCAGGGGTAAAATGCCTCAAACTGAACCGCAAACTCAGTGACATTCTTCCTTCTTCGAAGCAGAAGAATTCAAGCCAGCAGGCACATGACCAGGCTAGTTTGGGAATGGGAATAGGGAAACAGGGTTTTTGGAGGGAAACAGCTGAAAACGCACCTTCTAGCCATATCTGTGCTCGCTACGCTAGTTTCATATGGTGGCTGCAGCTTGCAGCAGACAATTTGAAGCATGTTTTTCTATTTTTTTCCTGCTGATCATGATGTCAGGCGGAATGAGAAATCATTTCAGAGATAGAGCACGTTATTACATTTTGATTAAAGATTACAAAGACAATAGCATACACAGATGAATTGCCCACAATAAGAGCAGGAACAAGTAAATGGGGTCCATTTTGACTGTTGTTGACTTCAAAATCAGCAAAATAACCACATACATGAAAATTGCATTACTAGAGCAAATTGTATTATGAGAGACATTTAAACCAAACATCACAGGGATTCAAGTACAGAATGTCACTGGGATTGCAGCATCCTCCTCGCAAAGGACCCCCCCAACACACACACACACACACACACACACACACACACACACACACACACAAACAATTTGTGTCTGTTTTCTTTAAGAAGACATATGCCTGCCTGATGTTGACCCCACTGTTGATTTTGCGTGTGCCAAAGAGCTAAAGCAAGAGAGGTACTCTTTTGTGAAGACCAAGGATTAAAACAAGATTAAGTTGATCCCAGCCAACAAATCTTGTCTCACAATGTGCCACAAGTTCTCAACACCAGATTAAATGTCAAAGCCAAGCTATAATATTGTCTGTAATGTGTAGAAAACCAATTGGCAACATTCCCATAAGTGCCTTTAGCAAAGAGAAATAATGATAATTACATCTGGACGTACGTGGACATGGAAACTGAGGCTATTGGCTGCCAAATGCCAAACAATGGCCAGAACTAATAAAGATGACTGAATGTGGAGATGCCGTAGTGCACATAAGCTCTCATTTCTAAAGGACAGAAGGTTTTTTTTATATAGTTTTAATAAATGAAACAAAATACACATTATATTGAAGCTAACTACCATTTACCTCTACCTCCCTCACTCACATACACATACTCTCACATGCATGCACAATATTATCTCAACATCTGCTATTTCAAATGAACACTGTATCTCCTGTGTCAAAATTACCCATTCAAAACCGGCAAAAATACATCAAATAATCCACTAGGGATCTCAGCCTCCCCTAGCCATCTGTGCTCCAGTCCAAACCATCAGACAGCTAATAGTTATGGTTATTACAGTGTTACCTCTCAAAGGACAAATTTAAAGTTTCCATTTGGATTTACATCATGTTCGGATTCCACTCACCTAACAAGCTTTTGTAGGATAACAATATTCCCCTGTCAACGTGACTGTTCTGAATATAGACTTTTCTCACAGTTTGACATGCGTATTTAGTGTTTTATTCATTTTCAGGGAGCAGAGCATTATGATGAGCCATATTTTCATTAAATCTCAAATTTGCTGAAATATTTTATCATCAATCATGTCATCAATTATGTCACAAATTCTCAATAAATCATGTATTGCTATTTGCCTGAAGGCATTTTGGCTGAGTTTGGTTTAATGCAAGACAAGTTCATTGCTCCAATTACTATTAATTTCATGGTGGGATCCAGTTCTCTCTCTCTCTCTCTCTCTCCCTCTCTCTCTCTCTCTTTCTCTCTCTCTCGCTCACACACACACACACACAAATATAATTTTGCAGGTCATTCATATTATGCAGTACCTTTTGAACTTTCAAGAAAGAGAGAAGTAAATATGCTTGTGTAACATTCTAAGGAAGAAGTTAAACTTTATTAATTAAAATGTGACTTTATTAATTATAGCTTGATTAACAGAAAAACAAGGCAAATTAGCAGGATTAAAAAAACAACTAACAAAATGTAACAGAATTCATAAAATCCAATGAAAAAATTATGAATTAGATTGAGATATTAGATTTTGACAAAAACAATTTGTCACAATTGTTTGTTTATATTTAAATTTCCCTAAAAGGGTGAATAAAGTATTCATCATCATTAGGGCTGCAACAACGAATCAATAAAATCGATAAAATTCGATAATAAAAAGAATTGGCTACGAATTTCATTATCGATTCGTTGTGTCACGCGACTATAATGCCCGTCAATAAGACACAGAGATGTTTGAGTATAAAAAAAAGCACGGTTGAGCGCAAAGCAGAGTGGAAACGGGCGAGCCGTGCTGTACCCGTCGTACTTAAGCAGCGGAAAAGCAAACCGAGCCGAGCCATACCAGACGAAAAGCGCCATAAATAAATCGAAAAAGTGTGTTAATTGCAGCAAAAGTGACGTGACATGGCACGGGAGCACCACGGTGTCGATTAAGCACCTAAAACGAAAACATCTTGGAGTCCTTGATGAGGAGGAAGAAAGTTCAACAGCAGGGGAACGTTAAGTCCCTACAAAATCCGTTTCGAAGTGAGGAGCGTGACGTCCCTCCAGTAGCTCTTCTGGTGCTTGTTTACTCGTTATTCAGCAAGTTAGCGTTAGCTTGTTAATAACAGTAGTAAAGCAGGGGTGGTATAGTTTGCAAGACAAAGACTACCTTTTTGGCCCATTCATTTTTCAATCTGTTGCTATGTTAATTTCGTTGAAAAGTAATTTGTCAATATTTTAATCAACAACATTTTTCACAGACAAAAACGAGACGAAAATCAAAACCAGCTTTGAATTAAAAAATATATTGTCATTTTCGGTCAGCATTCGGTCTTAAAGTGACAGCAGTCCATTAACCAGCTTCCATTCGTGCTCTTAAAGGTCCCGTTCTTCGTGTCTTTTTGAAGCTTTGATTGTGTTTACAGTGTGCAATATAACATGTGTTCATGTTTCGCGTGTAAAAAAAAACAAGTATTTTTAACACAAGTTACTTATCTGTACACCGCTGTTTTCACTGTCCTGAAAACGGCTGATGACTTCCTTTATTCTATGAAGTCCCTCCTTCAGAAATACGTAACGAGTTCTGATTGTGCCAGCGGTTCCCGTGTTTTGATTTGACAGCAGCTTAGCGAACGTGGCACGGTTCCTGTGTTGTGATTTGACAGCAGCTTAGCGCACGTGGAAAGGTCACGCCTCTTAACGGGAGATATATATGCGCTTAATGATCTCTACAGCGTCCCTGGGAAAGCCAAACAAAGGTGATTTGACTCCGGGATGAAAATAACAGCGTCTCGACGACATGGCGACAAACACAGTCAAACGCAACACTTCCTTTTCTCCACGCGACACGTCCTCTTCTCCACGTGGGACAGCAACAAGACCACGCCCCCTTTTTTCGCGTATTCTTATGGGCGGAGGTTAGTCTGTTCTACTGTTCTACTGACGTCATTTATGAAGGAAGTACCAGGATGTAGTCCAAGCCAGCCGTTCGCTGTAGGCTTTGAAAGGGAACTTCTGTTAAATAAAATATCTCGCTTGGCATTGAACTTTGAGCTTTATAATTTTACAGGTATTATTTATGCTCTAACAGCAACATTACACACTAACTAAAGTTTGAACAATGGGATCACGAAGAACGGGACCTTTAATATTAATCAAACAACAAAATACAGAGAAAATCACCTCTTTAGTTTTAATAAGGATTCATTAAATTTATTATACATTAATTATTTAATCCATATTTAATCTATAAGGAATGTTTTATGCAAGTTGTTATAAAGAATGCATATCATTCATTGAAAATAAGAGTAGTAATTGTATTTAATTGTTACATAATATTTGCTTATATGTCACAGCAGTTAAATCTGTGTCTGTATTGCATGTTTAAACATTAATATCATTCATATTAATAGGTTAATACAGTAGATGTTTTCTCCAGGAGTATAGACGTTTCATCGGACGCACGCGCGTTGCCACGGTTACGCGCCTGGCCAGAAGTTAACTTCCGGTCTGTGTTTGTTTATCGGTCTGGCAAGGGGATAGTATGGCGCACTACTCAGTAGAAACACATTTTTGACATACTATTCTTGGATAACATGATATAAATATTAACGATCAAGCAGAGCGAATATGACACCAGCGCAAAAACAGTGTGTGCGACTCACCAAAAAGCCTTAAATGCTTCATAAATATCCAGTCATACGAGAGCAGCGTCTAATGTAATTTAGACTGTATGTCTAATTTAATTTACTTATTTATTTTGCTTGTTATCAGAAATAATCTACTCTAGAGGTAACTTATTCTGGCTGCGTTTACACTTGGCATGCGATCACGGTGATCATCAGTCAATCAGGGTGACTTTACATTTGTTCACAGCAAGTGGTCGCCATTCATAACTGATTTATGTTTCCCGCAAAATATTTAAATGTGCCTTTGTCAGTGCAAAACAATTTTCGCTTTGTCCTCTATTAATGGCAGTGCCCATAGAGCACGGGATTTTTTGTGATGCATTCATATACAATCAATCTCAAATAGTTTACTTTATCTACAAGTTAACTTTCCCAACATTAATCTTATGTTATGAAACAAAGAAACATGTACTCCGATGCATTGCATGATTGAAGGCGAGCGCGCAAGCATTTATAGATACTGTACAGAAAACGGCATTACACGGTCTTTAAAGGGTTAGTTCACCCAAAAAAATGTATTCTGTCATTATTACTCTCCCTCATGTCGTTCCAAACCTGTAAGACCTTCGTTCATCTTCGGAACACAACTTTAGATATTTCTCTTCTTCTCTACGGTCTTACGGTTTGGGGTCGACATGAGGGTGAGTAATTAATGTATGAATTTACATTTTTGGGTGAACTAACTCTTTAAGGGGGGCGTTTCCCCCACTCTATATTGCAGACAGAAATGGGAGATTATTTATAATAAACATGCTGAAATGTTAAAGGTCCTGTTCTTCGTGATCCCACTGTTCAAACTTTAGTTAGTGTGTAATGTTGCTGTTAGAGCATAAATAATACCTGTAAAATTATAAAGCTCAAAGTTCAATGCCAAGTGAGATATTTTATTTAACAGAAGTTCCCTTTCAAAGCCTACAGCGAACGGCTGGCTTGGACTACATCCTGGTACTTCCTTCATAAATTACGTCGATAGAACAGTAGAACAGACTAACCTCCGCCCACAAGACTACGTGAAAAAAGGGGGCGTGGTCTTGTTGCTGTCCCACGTGGAGAAGAGGAAGTGTCGCGTGGAGAAAAGGAAGTGCTGTGTCAGTGTGTTTGTCGCCATGTCGTCGAGACGCTGTTATTTTCATCCCGGAGTCAAATCACCTTTGTTTGGCTTTCCCAGGGACGCTGTAGAGATCATTAAGCGCATATACCTCCCGTTAAGAGGCGTGACCTTTCCACGTGCGCTAAGCTGCTGTCCAATCACAACACGGGAACCGCTGGCACAATCAGAACTCGTTACGTATTTCTGAAGGAGGGACTTCATAGAATAAAGGAAGTCATCAGCCGTTTTTAGGAGAGTGAAAACAGCGGTATACAGATAAGTAAATTGTGTTAAAAATACTGTTTTTTTTTTACACGCGAAACATGAACACATGTTATATTGCACACTGTAAACACAATCAAAGCTTCAAAAAGACACGAAGAACGGGACCTTTAATGCAGCCTCTGTTGAAAGATAATGCAGCCTCTGTTGTTATTGATTCTTTGCGGATGTCTACCGGAAGTAAATTTTGGGCCACAAAAGCGCGCATGCGCAGTAACGTTTGTTTATGTTGTTGCCGTTGAAACCGTCTATATAATGGGTTTGGACATTTTAGAGAAATTCTTAATGCATTACAATTTAACTAAACCCATTAATTTTGTTTGTGAGTGTGTGCATTTGAGTGTAGTGTAGAGAACAACTTCTAACATCCTGTTAAGTTTTCTGATTAGTATTTTTCTTTATAAAAAAATTAAAAAAAGACTTATAGATTTATTGTAGCAACCTGTGCACTTTCTGAATATTTTTTGCACTGTGAATTTGCACTTTCAGTTCTGTTTTTGAATAAAGGATTTTAAATCAAAGCTTTTTTTTATTTCTTTTTTATTCATCGAGTAATCAAAAATAATTGACAGATTATTATATTATTAAAATAATCGTTAGTTGCAGCCCTAATCATCATCATCATCATCATCATCATCATTTAAAGATGCAGGTGTATATGATTAGGTCATAACAATGTAAAGTCAACCTAATTGTAAATACTGCAATGATTTCAATGCACTTTTAATCTGCCTGTTATGTTTCCTAAAGAGTGTTATTCCATTCGTTTCTCAAACCTTCCTTGTGAGGGAAGCATAACTGCAGACAGTGCAGAGATGTTTTTTTATAGTGTCAATGCAGTAGTAAACTGACCGTAATGGCAGTCATGTGGCATTTTTTTCAAGTTTTTAAATGTTTTAGCAATAAACAGCAATAACTACTGACTACCAATGATTATTGGAGCACATGAAATAATAAATAATAACACATTTACATGTGTTCACTACATGCGTTGACAATTTCTAGATTTGTTTTCAGTGTTTTAGTTCTTCAATTACAACGTTCTAAATCTATTTGGTAAAAAAGCAGTTTGGTCAAAATTATGACTGAAAAAAATCTCTACGTACACATTGGCAACGGAATCACCATTGGCTAGTAAAATTATGATTACTCCTCATAGAGTCATTGGAACAACTTTTGTGCAAAGTCTGCCAATTTTGTGATACCCACAGGCTCCCTTTTGCATCTGGTTTCACACGTAAGCTTAAAAGGAGTAGTTCACTTTAAAATGAAAATTTCCCCATGATTTACTCAACCTCAAGCCATCCTTATGTGTATATGACTTTCTTCCTTCTGATGAACACAATCTTAGTAATTTTAATAAATATCCGGATTTAATAAAGGCCTTCTGAAGTGAATTGATGGGGTTTTGTAAGACAAAATATCCATGTTTAAAACTTTATAAAGTAAAATATATAGCTTCCGGCAGACCACCTTCCATATTCAACTTACGGAAAAAGCATAACTGGCGCGTAGCGTAACTAGAACGTAGCGTAACTAAAATGTAGCGTAAATGTTTGAACTGCGAGAGGCGTTACACTTTCTGCATGAGTTGAATACGGAAGGAGGTCTGCTGGAAGCAAGATAGTTTACTTTATAAAGGTTTAAATATGGATAATTTTCTTACAAAACCCCACTCATGAATATGCAAATGAGCCCCGCCTCCACTCACTCATACAGGCTCAATGTCTCAGAATGGTCATGTGTTTTATGTATCGCTCTCTACAGTGTCGGACACATAATAACAGTAATTGATATGATTAGCCTTATGGTTGATTATGTTATCAAACAGCTAATAATGTGTTGCTAATGTTACACAAACCATGTTCCCGTTCGCCATCTCAGTCTGCCTTCTAAAAATCAGTATCCTTAGAAACGGTTTGAACAACTTTGAACATCAGTGGAGAAAGGCATATAGTTCCTCATGATATCATAATATACATCATACATGATTCACCTGTTATATTGCTAAATGTATTTTTCATATCAACAGAAAAATAGAGCCTGGCTTCTCTTGAGACGCCCCTACTTCAGAGCGTTTATAGTTAATGATATGCTAAAGCCGCCCGCACGTTGATGTGATTGGTTACAAGGTAGTTTGTGAAACACTGGCGATTTCATTTCGCGTTTTAGAGTCTGTCTTTTGTCATGTAATAACTTCTGTATGCTGGCAATAAACATTTTTGTAAGTGTGTCTATAATGTGATATGCTAAACTGATTTTATTTTGGGTGCGGGTCGGGTCGGGTGCGGATTTTAATTAGTGCTACTGTCGGAAAACGGTCGTAAGCGGGTTTTAAGCACTGCGGGTATATACGGGCGGGTGTGGATTTACAAAATCGGACCCGTGCAGGACTCTGGTAGTAGTACTATTTTAATAATAGACATAATATTGTGTGATATTGTATATTCTCTAAAGAAAATTTAAAAATAATATTGATGCTTGCTTTCTTTGGCTTTCAGGTTTTGCCAATTAATATAAGACTTGAATTGTAATGACTATTATATAACTGCTATATGTTGATATAATGCATTTTAATGAATAAAGAGAAAAATAATAATTCCATATGTTGTTTGATGAAAACAAAAATGGCTTCCAGGTGTCAACAAATACATTAGACTTGAATTGTGATGATTTATGACTGCTGTATGCCAAATGATAATGTTACAATGCGTTTTAATAAATAAAGGTAAAAATATATTTTAATAAAGATAAAAATATTTTTCTTATGGCTTCCAGATTTCGACAATTCAATTACTTTTTTAGTGACTAGTATCTCTGTTATGTATGCCCTATTGAACTGTTTAATAAACAGATTCAAATCTAATCTTAAAAGCCTAATATATAACTTTTTGAATTTGGATTAAAATATCCACAAACAAAAAAAACATTAGAACAATGTTACATATTTTGTTGACTTGTTGTGTACTTATTCCAAATGTTTCCAACAAAGTTTAAATCCAGATAAATCAGTTATTTTTATCAGTGTAACATCCAGTGTCATTGCATCGCCTGTCATTGAAGTTACATCCGCGTTACCCTCAATTTCTGGTTCTACTTCTGTAAAAACCATGGAAACACTAAAGACGCTGCTCTGAGACCCTACACTGCCCGGCCAAAAAAAAAGTTGCTGTTGAGCTTTAAATAGGCAAATGCTTAAGAGTCTATGATTGAATAATTATTGATACATTTTGAAATATAAAAAAATAATATATGAGGCTCAAACATCCACTTCATAACAAACTTGCGTTTTTATTTTAGCACTGCCGTCAGTGAAACAACACACTATACAGTCTGTAAAACATTGACATACATATCAGTAAATAATGGTAACCTAAATAATATCAGAAAGTTAAATATTAGTAAAAAACAAAAAAAAACATTTGTTTTATATTTCCCCACAAAGATGCATCATATATCACTCTGTGCTTTGAAAGGGATGTAGGAGACGAGAAGGAAAGATACCATCTCTTTTCTAATATCTCCATGTTTTCTCCTGTTGTTGTAATAGGTATGAAGAGTGAATGTTATTTTCCACAGGTTCAAGACATCTAGGGCCAGATTTACTAAACAGGGATAGGAGTGGAAAGTTCCGCATGTGATCTACTGACGACACGCAAATTAAAGAACACAGACGCAGTCAGATCATTTCTATAATGACCAACACAATCTAACAAGAGCGTAAAATAGCATCTGGTTTTAGACATGCTTTTTTCGGACTGTAAGTAATGGTGCAAATACCACTAAATTGACTAGTGCAAACCTTAGTAAATCACCTTGCACGATTAATTTAAATATTCTCCTCCCATAAATTTTGCGTCTAAAAAGGGAAACTCCTACAAATGCATGTGCAATAAGGTCAGCCGCAAAAATAACCCTGTCCACGCCTTTTCAGCGCTAATATATCACTGCTGGTCTTTAGTAAACCCTGACAGTAGTTTTTTTAATGCCACAAGAGGGTTTGCGCTGACGCAAGCTGTCAGTAAATCTGGCCCTATGGCTATGCTCTAAACTCATCGGCATGTGTGAAATGTGCTATACAAATAAACTTGACGTGTATGTGCAATTTGATGTGCAATTAAAACGGTACATGTCCTTACCGGCACATCCCTATGTTATGTAGCTATGTTATGTCGTTTTTTCATTTCTTAACAACCATGTAGGAAGACACATCATTGCCATATTCTAGGATGACAATATCAAGATTCATTAGGCTCAAATTGTGAAAGAATGGTTGAGAGCATGAAGAATCATTTTCACACATGAATTGGCACCTCTCCAGACCTTAAATTCATTTAATTCATTGCATTGTCAAAAACTGATGCACCTCTTGTTGGAAATAAAATCACAACATTTATGTGATAAAGTCGCTGTTTGGATTTAAATAGGCAATTGCTTAAGGCATTTTTTGGGCCGGACAGTGTATATTATGTGTTTTATTAGACAGGTGAGCAACTATTTGGATACCTTTATTGGCAGAAAATTAAATCATTGTTATATAGCAACACGGTTAGTCTTATTGTTTAAATCTCGTTTTCTTGATTTACCACAAGTAACATTTTTGTATCCAAAAAGTAAATAAGAATACTATATTGTCAAGTGGCTAACATAGCATAATCAGAAAGAGCTTTATTTGTAGTAACAGTAATACAGCATTTTCAGTGTTTTAAAATGAATCGCATGTCATTTAGCAACACAAGTCATCCAGCTTTTATTATTATGAAATTCTGCTATCTATCTAGCTTACAAGTGTCATACCAGTCACCGAGCTAAAGCACAGAATAATGTTAACATAACTTTCAACACTCAAATGTATTTTTAGTAGGGGTGTAACGGTACACAAAACTGACGGTTCGGTACGTACCTCGGTTTTGAAGTCCCGGTTCGGTATGGATTCGGTACAGCAGTTTTACAAAATTGCTTTTTTTTTATTTTTATTCAACAGTGGTTTAATGAAAAAAAAATTGTGTCTGTCCTTAAATGAATTCAATTATAACTAAACGTTTCTTAAAGATAATGCTGTAAACTATATAGGGAGCCCTTACTTACATATAGCTATTAAAGATTAACAACAGAGCCCAAATTATTAGCCTAAATTCAGTTGATATTTATTTTTTGATATAATAATCAACACTCATAAGCTTCACATAAGGCAGTTTTTGCATTAACTTCTAAATCTAATTATTTTTATTCGTTGTTGAAATATAATCATTTAGTGGCTGTAATTTTCGGGGTTTATTTAAACATACATTAAATAAACAAGACATCACTAACAGGCTAAGTAGTATATAACGAATATATATAGGCTAATATAATGAATATAACGGCTAATATAGTGCATGTATTCAGTGAAAGAGTTGATTTCTCTAGTGAGCTAACAGCTGTGGACACTGAATGACTTCTGAGTAAACGTGATTCTGCATGACATTGTTTACAAGCTGTTTTATTGTCTTTCCGCGGTTGAAACACAGATGGAGCGATTACACGACATATGATACATTTCAAAAAGTTGTAATGTATCCTCAACATACCTTAAAATATATTAATTTATGTTTATTCTTTAGGAAGAAATGCTTGCATTGACTCGCGCGCTGCCGCTTTAAGTTGAACTGATACTCGTCTATCAGTCACATCACATTAAAGAGCGTTAAAACGGCATTTATCGTTTGAATTTCGTGATAAAATGGACTGAATACTTCATATGTTCGTGTGGGAACTCAGATTGAAGTGTGTTCCGCGCTTACAACAAGCCGACTGTTAACTGTTAAAGATTACATATAACTGTTAAACTGTTAAAGATTAAAGATTCATAACCGTACCGGAAGCCCTGTACCGAAACTGTTCAATACGAATACGTGTACCGTTACACCCCTAATTTTTATTATGATTGTTTTAACAATGTACCACAGTAACGTTATAGAAATCTCTAATACATCAGCTTATCCATGAACACAATTTCTGCACGATTTTTCTTTAAAATCATCTCCACCGAATCAAAATCAATTCCATCAGCTGTGGAGGTGAAGACAACACCTCCCCCATTCCACGCTCATTTATGGCGTCATCAAGCTACACCTTTGTTCTTGTTTTGAATAAGCGACCTCTTGCGGCGAAACTCGCATACTGTACCTTTAAAATGTGCTTTTATGTGCACTGCAGTGACCAGTAATCTGCAGCTAATAGAGCAATTTGCACTTTTGTCCTGCTCAGTAAAGCACATTCCAAAAACAGTAGTAGTAGTCCTACTGTACATTTACTAGCGATATAACAACAAACATACAGCATGTATTCACAAGACAACCGTACTATTCCATAATAAACTGTGCGCTGACTCATAAAACTCTGAGTCAGCCATTATATGATTGGCTGAGGTGCCTCTCACATGATCCAATTTAGTTGGTTTGCGTGCTCCAATGGAAGAGCCACAGACCCTCGTATATCCCAAAAATAGGACATCACAGATGCAACTGTCTGCGACTTTGCAGTCCAGTTTTCTATACTCCTGCTTTATTTTAATATTGAACAGCCTCATGCATTCTTTTCTGGCAAATGCTTTGTCAGAGTGTTCTAGAGTAAAGAAGTCATAGGACACAACATACAGTCAAAATATATCCCTGCCAAACTTATTCTTAGCCACTATGGCTGGCCACACACTTGAAGTCCATCAAACGTGTTAGATATTTACGACTCTTGATCGGGCTGTCTCTGACTAGATACCGTCAATAGCCAATGAGAGCAAGCAAGCTTCACCAACCGGATGACATGACACTTTTTCATGTTTCTTCTACCTTCATATAAGCCCAAAGTAGAGTAATGTGCAATAATGGAACGGTGTCTCACTGGAATGCAAAGTTTTACTGTAACATCTGCATGCATTAGATGACAATTTATTTCCAATTCAAACTCCACCAAGACTTCACCCAAGACTTTTTCTCGGTTTCTGTTTCAGTCTTTCACTGCAAAACAGAGCGCAGACTGCACACGCCAGGAGAGCCAGCTGACGAAGTCGATGGTACCCCATATTTGTTGTTGTTTCTGAAGTGACGTTTAATCATGCGAGTTTCTGTGAGATCACGTATCTGTGGAATTCCCACTGTGAAATCGTTACTACAATTGACAGGTGTGTGGTCTCGCTGTCTGGCCAAATCATGTAGTGCGTGCGTTCTGAGAATTATAATGTTAAATGTCCGTTGAAACTGTCCTTAAGGATGGGCACACACATGAAAGATTTTAAGCCTGATTTTGAGCCAGATTTGCACCCCCAAAGCGATCGGGGGGCGTGGCCCAATTCGAGGCTTATCGCAAAAAAACTATTTGTCCAAAAAATCCTCATTTGTGTGGTGTTTGTTACGATTATTTTACTGCTCCCGATCGTGTCTGAGCCCACACATTCCCAAACATGTTTGATACGACTCTTGATCGCGCTGCCTCTGACGTGATACCCGCGATAGCCAATGAGAGTGAGCAAGCTTCACCAACCAGATGTTGCGTGCTTCTATAGCTGAAACTTTGCAGACACAAACATGCCACGAAAGTGGAGTATTGAGAAAAATCACCCATATTTTTTTTTCTCCTTTGTTTAACAAAGCTCACGCCAGAAGAACCAGCTGATAACGTCGATCATCCGCCATTTGTTTTTCTTCTCAAGTCATATTTGATCTTGTGAGTCTCCGTGAGATATCGTCTCACTGTGAAAATGTTACAACAATCGATAGTTAAGTGGTCTCGCGGTCCTGACGAATCTTCTGGTGTGTGCATTCTGAGAATTTTAATACTAAAAACCAGTTGAAACTGCCCTTATATCTCCTACAGTTTTAAAATTGGTTAAGATTTGAAAATCACCTATTGTGTCCCAGGCATAAATCAGCTCGAGTGAAATCTAACAATTTCTTAGCTAACGACAGACATTTGCAATGTAGACAAAATAGATTTATAATAAAAAGTTAAAAATACATTCAAAAGGATAAAAAATATTAATACAATATAATACAAGTGCTCAGTAAAAATTGTCAAAAAAAATATGCATGTGCATTACCTGCACACTAAATAAAGAGATTTAGACTTCTCAGTAAGGCACACAATATAAATTATAGGTACTGAGCTTGGCAAAATCTGTATTTAGCCTTTTATGTCATTTTGTTGTAGTTCCAGTCCATCATCAGTTTTCGTGTGTGTTCAACTAGGCGGCATTTTCTCCCTTTAGAAGGTGCTTTTCCATAATCTTAGGATTTGTGCCAACTCTCAGATACCAGGTTAAAAGTGGCGAAGCACCACATTGTCAAAGTGGAAGAGATGCAACAGTCTGTTCTTTATATGTAGTTAAATAGAGCTAGGCCTTAAAAAGCTATTATACAAGCTATCATTACAATGATTATACACAAGTGGTCCTGCCCAGGATGATATGAATTGAATTCTTTGTAAAGCTGCTTTGAAATGATTTAAATTATGACAAGCACCATACAAATATCGCTGCATTGAATCGAACATGACAAACAGCATATGTGAACAAGGAGCATTCAGCAATGTACTAAGACTCGAACCCTGTTGAGACCAACAGTATGTGCATAAAACAGCAGCGATGGGCAAGTGTCTCTCAACTTTAATTCTAATTCCTACAACAAATACTGGATAAATTATGTCTGTGAGGGCCCACTGGGACCCTTCCATATTTTGCATGACCTAATTCTGCTCACTGCCTTCCTTAAGTGACATATTTCTCGCAAGCCAGCACACCCTTTGCCACCTAATGTAGTGGAAGAACTAGGCTATAGAAAAACTCGATCATTCACCCCTGATGTTTTCTTTGCACTGGGAGATATCATCTCAGCGCTTCAAAAGAAGACGCAGCGAGTGAAGGAAACCCGTTCTTTGTGCTTTCCGTGCCAGTATTGAAGGTGCTAACTGTCAGAAAAATATGCCTCGCTGATGGATCATGACATAACAAACTACAAACAGATATGTACTAGGCTGCCGTTTATAGCAAGAGGAAGACGTACAACATGAAGGCGTGTGCGTTAAGACCCCTTAATTTTACTGGGATGAAGGTAGATGAATAAGGCAAATTTAATGAGTGTTCCTCCCTCACAAACACTGCATTTTTGGCAGGGGCTGAACCTCCTTGGGTAAGCTTTTTCTGAGACCATTTGGCAGAGAGTATGCCTAGCTTAATGTCCGTCCCACAAAGGTCTTTGATTCATAACAGAGATTTGAAAGCACACTTACATTCATCGAGTAACTAGTGCATGCGAGAGAACGCTTTAATCAGATACAGCTACAGAGCAAAGGGATTAGAAACACTAAAATATAATCAGTGTGATTAAAACATTAATGCGTACACATACAAAAGCATTTCAACAACAACCCGGCTACGCTGTAACAGCATAGTGCTGGAGAAGAGCGGAACATATTCCACCATGCTGATAGTCAAATAGAGAAACAATTGCAGAGCATTTCAATACTAGATGAGAGTCAACAGGGGGGACCATTTTCTTTAAAGGGACTATGATAGGGGCTGTGATGCTGCAATAGTGGAAAATTGAAATGCTGCAGAGAAGGGAGGCTGAATCAAAGGAAGATCCGTTAAAAATACATCCATGCTAAGATGTCTTTAAGAAACATTGAGCAACATGATGTACATTACAGACACTGTCAATGGTTTCTTCTTAGCACTTGTGTTCCTGATACAGAAAATTACACCCGGCCAAGGTAACCATGGCAACACACCCTATGGACATGCACTAGATAGCCTCTGCTATCTAACACTAGTTCAAACACCTTGAAAGGCATTTGCATAACAATGGACAGTTCACTCAAATATAAGAATTTGGTCATCATTTACTAACTCTTGTGTTGTGCAAAACTTTATACATAGTACAAGTTCTATTTAGAACCATATCTTCCTGAATAACCGTTTTATGATAAAAAAATGTATCTTTGTGTTAGAGTTTAGGGTTCTTTATTCAGAATGTACTTTATTAACTGTCGCAAAGTTCAGACAGTATGCAATTTCGGAGGCAGTATTGGTCATTTATTCATTTAATCATAGTCAATGTCAACTGTCAATTATTAATGTATTCAGCTAATAACTGTTGTTAGAGCACTGTCATTTTTGCAACAATTTCACATGTCAATAAAAAATAAACTATACCTGTGTTTCCACCACAGGAACTTTCCCCAGGAACTAGGGACTTTGGGGTGGTACTCGGTGTGTGTCGACCGCAGGGACCAGGGTCTAAATGAAGTTCCGTGTAAAAATTCCTCTCTCAGAAAGTCCCTGCTCGTGAGGAAGTACTTTTTCAAAGTTCAGAAACTTTCGGGGGTGGGACTTAGGTGCTGAACATGCTGATTGGTTGAGTTTATGCAGCATTTTGATTGGCTAACTCCACGCAGATTTTTATTTCAACCACCATTTTGTCTGTTGCGGTGCATGCAGTAAGAGTTGTTTGCAATTCAAATCAACAATGGAGTTTAAAAAATATGACCAATAGGCCACCGACGAGGTTCAGGCTTTATTAAGCTTACATGTGGAGGATGAAATCCAGCAGGAACTAGAAAGTCTGGACTACGATGGAAACAGGTCTTGGGGAAAAATTATCAACAACATTATTTATCAACAATTGTTTATCCCAATCCTCTTCTAGATCATCCAAATGGTCTCTAGCAAACTTCAGATGGGCCCGGACATGTACTGGCTTAAGCAGGGGGACACGTCTGGCACTGCAGGATTTGAGTCCCTGGAGGCGTAGTGTGTTATTTATGGTAGCCTTTGTTACTTTGGTCCCAGCTCTCTGCAGGTCATTCACTAGGTCCCCCCGTGTGGTTCTTGGATTTTTACTCACCGTTCTTGTGATCATTTTGACCCCACGGGGTGAGACCTTGCGTGGAGCCCCAGATCGAGGGAGATTATCAGTGGTCTTGTATGTCTTCCATTTTCTAATAATTGCTCCCACAGTTGAGTTCTTCACACCAAGCTGCTTACCTATTGCAGATTCAGTCTTCCCAGCCTGGTGCAGGTCTACAATTTTGTTTCTGGTGTCCTTTGACGAGATATATTAGCTGCAGCCCCGCAGCACACCAATTTCAGATCACCAGTTTCAGAACCCCATCCACAGAACCGGAAGTGAGCAGCGCTACCCATACACGTTGTTTTCAAATGGATATTAAAGTTACTTTTCTATTCATATCCTTGATCAAGAGAAACATGCATTTAAGCCAGTGAGATGTGAATAGAAGCATGAAGGAGAATATGTTGAGTTGTGTGTGATATTTCTGTCATGAACGAATATTGAATCTGTTCAATATTGACGCTTTATCATTAAAGCTTTTTTTGCATTTGTCAAAAGATATTATTTGTCTTAATATTAAATAATTATTAGTTAATAAAACATATTAATTTTGTTTTCAGGGATGAAAAGACTTTCATATTTTCACGTCTTTCACGTTTTATCATTAAAGCTTTTTGCATTTGTCAAAAGATATTATTTGTCTTAATATTAAATAATTATTCATTAATTAAACATATTCATTTCGTTTTCAGGGATGAAACATCTTTTCAAGTATTTCTGCAGAAATGCCATGATATGGGCTTAAGAGTCACAAGTTTTTGTGTTTTAAGATAGCTTTTTTTGCATGTTTTTATTTTTTATTATGTGCCGTTTAAATTCGTTTTAAACCTATTATTTTAGAAATATTTTATATATGTCCTATTTGTTTTCTTTCAGAGAAACACGTTTCACTTTAAGGCCTTGTATTAAATGGTTATTTTTATCTGACAATTGAAAAATAGAAATGTCTCATTCTCTATCTATTATTTTCAATTGAAATAATACGATTGAATATAGAGTCAAATGGGAAACACTTTATAACATGTTACAAATATATTAAGTCTAATATATTTTTTAAATAATAAAAAAAAGTTGTAGTATTGTTAAAGTAACAATAAACTACAGTGTTTGTGTTCATTAACATTAAATCTCATAGGCTATTTTCTGTCAGCATTATTTGTAACAACATGAATGTGAACGAAATAATGCTAATATAGATTAGATTAGATTAGATTAGATTAGATTCAACTTTATTGTCATTACACAAGTACAAGTACAAGGCAACGAAATGCAGTTTAGGTCTAACCAGAAGTGCAATAGCAGCAAGTGCAGGATATACAGTGGTTGCGTAAGTGCAGGACATGGAAATGTACTGAATATATATAAATATGTATAAATAGAGATATGGTTATTACTATAAACAGAACGTCTCGGTTACGTATGTAACCCTCGTTCCCTGAAGGAGGGAAGGTAGACGTACGTCGGAACTGACCGACGAATTGGGATCTATTTTCAGAGACCAATCTGCTTCGAGTGTATAGAAACGAGCCAATAAACATTGGCATGCGGTTCACGCACCGCCCCGCAGCGTGGGTATAAAACACGGAAGTGAACAACGCATACCGCTTTTACAACTGAGGAGCCGAGTTGTGACTCGGGCCTGCAGCTGAAGCACAGCACCTGGCGACGGGATGTACGTCTCCGTTCCCTCCTTCAGGGAACGAGGGTTACATACGTAACCGAGACGTTCCCTTTCAGTCGGTCACGTTCGACGTACGTCGGAACTGACCGACGAATTGGGATCCCTAGAAAAACGCCAGGGTGCTGGCCCTTCCAGCGCCCTGCTTAAGCACACTGGGTGCTCCACTTGGAGCAGCAGGCAGGGCTTAAGGCAGGGAGGTCCGACACTGCTGTTTCTGCAAGACCCACTCAGCGTGACTATTGGATAACGCTGGGAAAGCGTGCCCGTCTCGGAAGATGGTACGCTGCGGAGCCACGTCCTCCGGAGGAGGAGAGGTGGAGAATACTCATACGGACTAACCTATCTGGGTAGTAATTACATATGGCAGTCTATGGGGTGGATCCAACCTGGTCCCAGGGGGGAAAGAACACACCCAGAGACGACAGAGCGGGCTCTATCAAGGGAAAGACACAGGGCTAGCCGAGTAGGGTAGCTGGTACCGTGGAGAATACACATATGGGATCGAAGTGAGGGAACCACTACATTTACATTTACATTTATGCATTTAGCAGACGCTTTTATCCAAAGCGACTTACAACTTGGGGATACATGAAGCGATAGGTCATGAAGAATCGAGAAGCGCAATAAGAGCCTGAAATCCTGAGACCGTGTACATTGCTCAGAGTCTGCTTCTGTGCCACCGAGAACTGTTGGGCGAAGCTCTCGATGGCGTCGCCGAAGAGGCCGACCTGACTGACCGGGGCGTCGAAGAACCGCACTTTGTCGGCTTTGCGCATATCAGCCAGGTTCAGCCACAGGTGGTGTTCCTGGACCACCATGGTGGACATCGCCCGACCCAGGGAGCGGGCAGCGACTCTCGTCGCCCGGAGGGCGAGGTCCGTCGCTGTCCGCAGTTCCTGCGTTACCCCTGGGTCGGCACCACCCTTGTGCATCTCCTTGAGCGCTTTGGCCTGGTAGACCTGCAGGAGCGCCATGGCATGCAACGATGATGCGGCTTCTCCACAGGCGGTGTAAGACTTGCCCAGAAGTCCGGACAAGAACTTACACGGCCGGGAGGGGAGACGCGGGGCATTCCGCCAGTCGACCGCGACCCTGGGACACAGTTGCATCACCACGGCGCGCTCGACCGGAGGTATCCCCACGTAGCCCTTAGCCGCACCACCATCGAGGGTAGTGAGGATGGAGGAGTCAGTCGATCGATGGCGGGCACTGTAGGGTGCCGACCATGACTTTGTGAGCTCCTGGTGCACCTCTGGGAAGAATGGCACTGGGGCGGGGCGCTGAGAACCAGCACGGGCCGCCCCGAGATACCAGTCATCCAACCACGAGGGTTCGGGACACGGTGGAGGGTTCCACTCGAGCCCGACACTCGCGGCGGCCCGGGAGAGCATAGCTGTAAGCTCTGGATCCGGCTCGGACAACGCTACCACACCCGAAGGGGGCAACGCAGCCGGGTCGTCATCTCCGGAGCCCATTAGCTCATCCTCCGATGCAGCCAACGAGATCATATCCTCAGCCGGAGCCCCGAAGGAAACGGCTGGCCCCCCATGAGAAGGACCAGCGCGCTCCTCCGAAAACTCCACCGGCGCAGCGGAGGGTGGGAGGGGCCCAAGGGGCTTTTGGCCCGTCGGGGAAGCCCTGACCGTCACCCTCAGATCTCCACCAAAGGCATCAGCCAAAGTAGTAGCCCTCTGCTTTGCAGCGGGAGGACCACTAGATCGGGGGATGCTCAATGGGACCCCACCCCTTTTGAGGTATTGGAGCCTAGATCTAAGCACTGCGATGGTCATGTTCCCGCAGTGGGAACATGAGTCATTCATGAACGCTGCCTCAGCGTGCTGAACGCCCAAACACGTGAGGCAACGATCATGACCGTCAACTGGGGACAGAAAACGCCGGCATCCAGAAACACACGGTTTGAATGACATCTTGAAAAAGATGCAGGGTCAAACGATGTAGCTCTTTTAGGGGTGGAAAAACTACTCTTTTTGTGCTGAAGCACTTAGGGAGATGGCCGCGGCTCCCCGCGGTCCGATAGTGCAAGCCCGCGGGTGAGCACTCAAAAGGAAACGCCCAACGAACCAACACTGGAACTCTTTTTGTTTCTGCAGCCACTCGCTGAATCGCGCTGTCACGCCAACACCTGAAGAACAGCCTCTCCGACTCGTCTCACGAACACTCACTTGCAGAAAACAGTCTTGTGTGAAGAACAACAAAACCATCGGCTCCGAAGTTGAAAGCGGTATGCGTTGTTCACTTCCGTGTTTTATACCCGAGCTGCGGGGCGGTGCGTGAACTGCATGCCAATGTTTATTGGCTCGTTTCTATACACTCGAAGCAGATTGGTCTCTGAAAATAGATCCCAATTCGTCGGTCAGTTCCGACGTACGTCTCCGTGACTGACTGAAAGGGAACTGAATTTACAGGTGAATATGTACAGTGAATAAATATACAGATGGCTATTACTATAAACAGAATTTACAGGTGAATATGTACTATGAATATAATATACAGATGGCTATTACTATAAACAGAATTTACAGGTGAATATGTACTATGAATATAATATACAGATGGCTATTACTTTAAACATAATTTTACAGTTAGAGGTATACAATAATATGTTAGGCAAGATAAGGAATAGTATTGGATTAAGGTAGTGCAATAAATTATGGACAGAGCTATCCGAAAAAAAAGTGTAAAAGTGCAGTGGAAAGTGGTTGCATATTGCAGTTAGAAGTACGGCGCAAAATGCAAATGTAAACAGTTGGTACTATGAATACAGTCGGCAGTGCAAATGAGCATAATCCATTAAAGATATGGTAGTGCAGAATGCATATGTAAACAGTTGTTACTGTAATAAACAGTCGGTAGTGCAAATAACAAAGTGAAGGCAGATGTGAGGTAGGAGAGTTAGCAGTTTATGAGGGAGTGGATCAGCGGGGGTTTGAGTTCAGTAAAGAGACAGCTCTGGGGAAAAAACTGTTCTTAAGTCTGCTGGTCCTGGTCCGGAGGATCCTGAAACGCCTGCCGGAAGGCAGGAGAGAAAACAGTCTGTGGGCTGGGTGAGAGGAGTCCTTGAGGATGCTGCGAGCTCGATGCAGACAGCGTTTCCTCTGGATGTCCTGTGATGCGCTGGGCAGTTTTCACCACCCGCTGCAGTGCCTTGCGCTCCGCAACAGAGCAGCTCCCATACCATACTGCGATACAGTTGGTCAGGATGCTTTCTATTGCGCAGCGGTAGAAGTTCACCAGGATAGCCGAGGATAGCTATAGTCAAATGGGAAACACTTTACAACATGTTATACATTTATAAATATTTTTTAAATAAAAACTGTGTATAGTTTTAGCCTGTTTCCATGAAACTACTGTCTTTGTATTCATTGATTTAAGCATGATCAATAGGCTTGTACATTATGACATGCATATTATATGAACAGAAAAGTGACTTTATTTAAAAGTATTGTTGTTAAATAGTGTAGACATTGATATGATCAAAATCCATGTGAAAACAGCTTATATTTAACAAAAGAAAATTACATATATGGATAGCGCAACTATGACTGTTTAAGCCCCGCCCTTCACTTCCAGTTCTGTGGATGGGGTTCTGAAACTGGTGTTCTGAAACTGGTGTTCTGAAACTGGTGTTCTGAAACTGGTGTGCTGCGGGGCTGCAGCTGGATACTAATGCCTTTGACAGCTCTTTGGTCTTGGCCATAGAGGTGTTTGGAGTCTGACTGTTTAAGGTTGTGGACAGGTGTATTTTATACTGATAACGAGTTCAAACAGGTGCCATTAGGTAACGAGTGGAGGACAGAGGACCCTCTTAAAGAAGAAGTTACAGATCTGTGAGAGCCAGAAATCTTGCTTTTTTGTAGGTTACCAAATACTTATTTTCCACCATAATTTGCAAATAAATTCTTTAAAAATCAGACAATGTGATTTTCTGGATTTTTTTTTCTCTCATAGTTGAAGTGTACCTATGATGAAAATTACAGGACTCATCTTTTTAAGTGGGAGAACTTGCACAATTGGTGGCTGACTAAATACTTTTTTGCCACACTGTATATATAGGGGCCATTCAGTATTATCAGCAGCTTTATTGCATTACTCAGGAGCTAATTACCCTCCTCCATCCCCAGCTCCTCCTCTTGTCCGACTTCTGATATTCCTCTTCAAATCAGACAGATTTCTCAAATGTTGTTACAATAAACGATTGTCATTAAGAACATTAATGATATCGCTACCTTATATTGGTTCTGTTCTGTTTATTGCGTGTTGCCCCCGATCATTCGAATATTGCACTTTAATAATTATTTAATCAACATCATCCTCAATAAACCCGTCTCCAATGTGTTGCCTCCGGTCCTTCGAATATTCCGATCTATTATGACCTCTGACCTGTAAAGCTGCCAGAATAATAATAATAATACGCTGTTTGTTAATTGGCCAGAGGAGAACTGGCACCCCGACTGAGCCTGGTTTCTCCCAAGGTTTATTTTTCTCCATTAGGTCACCTGATGGGGTTTTGGTTTCCTTGCCACTGTTGCCTCTGGCTTGGCGTGCTCAGTTGGGGACACTACATTTTTCAACTAAACATTGAAATAAATCTAATTAATAAACTAAATTAACCATATAAACTAAATTACTGATCTAATTATTGATCTAAAGCCCACACTGTCACCGTATGGAAATTGAAATGAACTGATGACATCAAATGGCTATTCAGCTTAATAAAATTATGCTGCATTATTTTCCTGTTTAACACTGTAAAGCTGTTTTGAAACAATCTACATTGTTAAAGGTCCCGTTCTTCGTGTTTTTTTGAAGCTTTGATTGTGTTTACAGTGTGCAATATAACGTGTTCATGTTTCGCGTGTAAAAAAACACAGTATTTTTCACACAATTTACTTATCTGTATACCGTTGTTTTCACTGTCCTAAAAACGGCTGATGAGTTCCTTGTTCTATGAAGTCTCTCCTTCAGAAATACGTAACGAGTTCTGATTGTGCCAGCGGTTCCCGTGTTGTGATTTGACCGCAGCTTAGCGCACGTGGCACGGTTCCTGTGTTGTGATTCGACAGCAGCTTAGCGCACGTAACTTGCACGGAAAGGTCACGCCTCTTAACGGGGAGATGTATGCGCTCAATGATCTCTACAGCGTCCCTGGGAAAGCCAAACAAAGGTGATTTGACTCCGGGATGAAAATAACAGCGTCTCGACGACATGGCGACAAACACAGTCAAACGCACCACTTCCTTTTCTCCACGCAACACTTCCTCTTCTCCACATGGGACAGCAACAAGACCACGCCCTCTTTTTCGCGTATTCTTGTGGGCAGAGGTTAGTCTGTTCTACTGACGTAATTAAAGAAGGAAGTACCAGGATGTAGTCCAAGCCGGCCGTTCGCTGTAGGCTTTGAAAGGGGACTTCTGTTAAATAAAATATCTCGCTTGGCATTGAACTTTGAGCTTTATAATTTTACAGGTATTATTTATGCTCTAACAGCAACATTACACACTAACTAAAGTTTGAACAGTGGGATCGCGAAGAACGGGACCTTTAAAAGCTCTATATAAATAAAGTTGACTTTATCCTAAAGGGGGTTATCTCTGCTCTCCCAGCTCTTATCCTTGCTAGGCTGCATAGATGGGAAGGGAGTTCTTGCCCAGAACAGAACCATACTGCCAATCGATAGTTGATTTCTCAATTCATCACCCCTTTAATAAAATGTATCACATTATATTGTATTTATTGTGGTAAATGACTAACTTGTAGAAATAGCTTGGCAATGGACCCCATGGTCATCCCTGTGCCCCCCCCCCTCCGGACCGAGGAAAACGGACTTCATAATAATGTGTAGTTTTTTCACTCAGACCACTGCCACTTGCTGCTTCTGCTACTGATTGCTTTTAGAGGGAAATGCTGCCCATAACTGCTGGTCTGGGATCTGTAATCTTCGTAATCCTCGGTAAGAATTCATAATAATAGCAAATTATTAGCGAAAAAGAGTTGGCTAAAGATCCAGTGCGTATCTGTATTCGATTTGTTGTGTCTCGCGTCTATTATGCCCGTCAATAAGACACAGAGATGTTTGAGTATTAAAAAAAGCACGGTTGAGCGCAAAGCAGAGTGGAAACGGGCGAGCCGTGCTGTACCCATTGTACCACGCAGCGGAAAAGCAAACCGAGCCGAGCGTACCAGTCGAAAAGCGCCATTAATAAATCGAAAAAGTGTGTTAATTGCAGCAAAAGTGACGCGACATGGCATGGCACGGGAGCACCACGGTGTCGATTAAGCACCTAAAACGAAAACATCTTGGAGTCCTTGATGAGGAGGAAGGAAGTTCAACAGCAGGGGAATGTTAATGCTGCCTTCACGTGCTCTCGGAATTATCGTAAATACGAGTTTCCTAGGTAAACGTTGCACATGAACGCCCTCACATTTTGAAACTTGAATGCAATGCGCTCGTAATCACGACTTCAGAAGTCGGAATCATCAAATTTCCGATAGCACATGAAGGCAGCATTAGTCCCTACAAAATCCCACTTTTGTTCCGTTTCGAAGTGAGGAGCGTGACGTCCCTCCAGTAGCTCTTCTGGTGCTTGTTTACTCATTATCCAGCAAATTAGCGTTAGATTGTTAATAACAGTAGTAAAGCAGGGGTGGTATAGTTTGCAAGACTAAAGACTACCTTTTTGGCCTATTCATTTTTCAATCTGTTGCTATGTTCATTTCGTTGACAAATAATTTGTCAATATTTTAATCAACAACATTTTTCACAGACAAAAACGAGACGAAAATCAAAACCAGCTTTGAATGACAAAAACTATGACTAATATCTATTATCATTTTCGGTCAGCATTCGGTCTTAAAGTGACAGCAGTCCATTAACCTGCTTTCATTTGTGCTCTTAAAATTAATCAAACAACAAAAGACAGAGAAAATCACCTCTTTAGTTTTAATAAGGATTCATTATATTTATTATACATTAGTTATTTAATCCATATTTAATCTATAAGGAATGTTGTATGCAAGTTGTTATAAAGAATGCATATCATCATTGAAAATAAGACATTGTGTTCTTCTCTAGGAGGTGGAGTTTTATTTAATTGTTACATAATATTTGTTTATATGTCACAGCAGTTAAATCTGTGTCTGTATTGCATGTTTAAACTTTAATATCATTCATGTTAACAGGTTAATACAGTAGATGTTTTCTCCAGGAGTATATAATGGGTTTGGACATTTTAGAGAAATTCTTAATGCATTACAATTTAACTAAACCCATTACATTTTGTTTGTGAGTGTGTGCGTCTGAGTGTAGTGTAGAGAACAACTTCTAACATCCTGTTAAGTTTTCTGATTAGTATTTTTCTTTATATATATATATATATATATATATATATATATATATATATATATATATATATATATATATATATATATATATATACAGGGAGTGCAGAATTATTAGGCAAATGAGTATTTTGACCACATCATCCTCGTTATGCATGTTGTCTTACTCCAAGCTGTATAGGCTGGAAAGCCTACTACCAATTAAGCATATTAGGTGATGTGCATCTCTGTAATGAGAAGGGGTGTGGTCTAATGACATCAACACCCTATATCAGGTGTGCATAATTATTAGGCAACTTCCTTTCCTTTGGCAAAATGGGTCAAAAGAAGGACTTGACAGGCTCAGAAAAGTCAAAAATAGTGAGATATATTGCAGAGGGATGCAGCAGTCTTAAAATAGCCAAGCTTCTGAAGCGTGATCATCGAACAATCAAGCGTTTCATTCAAAATAGTCAACAGGGTCGCAAGAAGCGTGTGGAAAAACCAAGGCGCAAAATAACTGTCCGTGAACTGAGAAAAGTCAAGCGTGCAGCTGCCAAGATGCCACTTGCCACCAGTTTGGCCATATTTCAGAGCTGCAACATCACTGGAGTGCCCAAAAGCACAAGGTGTGCAATACTCAGAGACATGGCCAAGGTAAGAAAGGCAGAAAGTCGACCACCACTGAACAAGACACACAAGCTGAAACGTCAAGACTGGGCCAAGAAATATCTCAAGACTGATTTTTCTAAGGTTTTATGGACTGATGAAATGAGAGTGAGTCTTGATGGGCCAGATGGATGGGCCCGTGGCTGGATTGGTAAAGGGCAGAGAGCTCCAGTCCGACTCAGACGCCAGCAAGGTGGAGGTGGAGTACTGGTTTGGGCTGGTATCATCAAAGATGAGCTTGTGGGGCCTTTTCGGGTTGAGGATGGAGTCAAGCTCAACTCCCAGTCCTACTGCCAGTTTCTGGAAGACACCTTCTTCAAGCAGTGGTACAGGAAGAAGTCTGCATCCTTCAAGAAAAACATGATTTTCATGCAGGACAATGCTCCATCACACGCGTCCAAGTACTCCACAGCGTGGCTGGCAAGAAAGGGTATAAAAGAAGAAAATCTAATGATATGGCCTCCTTGTTCACCTGATCTGAACCCCATTGAGAACCTGTGGTCCATCATCAAATGTGCGATTTACAAGGAGGGAAAACAGTACACCTCTCTGAACAGTGTCTGGGAGGCTGTGGTTGCTGCTGCACGCAATGTTGATGGTGAACAGATCAAAACACTGACAGAATCCATGGATGGCAGGCTTTTGAGTGTCCTTGCAAAGAAAGGTGGCTATATTGGTCACTGATTTGTTTTTGTTTGGTTTTTGAATGTCAGAAATGTATATTTGTGAATGTTGAGATGTTATATTGGTTTCACTGGTAAAAATAAATAATTGAAATGGGTATAAATTTGTTTTTTGTTAAGTTGCCTAATAATTATGCACAGTAATAGTCACCTGCACACACAGATATCCCCCTAAAATAGCTAAAACTAAAAACCACTTCCAAAAATATTCAGCTTTGATATCAATGAGTTTTTTGTGTTCATTGACAACATGGTTGTTGTTTAATTATTAATGTTGTAAAATTAATCCTCAAAAATACAACTTGCCTAATAATTCTGCACTCCCTGTATATATATATATATATATATATATATATATATATATATATATATATATATATATATATATATATATATATATATATATATATATATATATATATATATATATATATATATATATATATATTTTTTTTTTTTTTTTTAATCCGATTCATTGATTAATCAAATAAATAATCTACAGATTAATCGATTATTAAAATAATCGTTAGTTGCAGCCCTACATTATATACTTAACTATATAGTTTACTCTATTCTTCTCCCAGTTAAGCGGTCACTTCCTTTCATGTATTTCATGAGACATGGATAAGTTATGTGTTGTAAATCCGACAGATCCGATTCTCTGAGGCGCAAACTAACATTGGCGCCGCCCATCGCGCATTATAGATCAACTAATACACATTCACTTACACATATTTGAAAATCAGAATATCAGATAGTTTGTGACATAGTTAGCAGGTTTGTGAATATTTTGAATAAAAAAGAAAAAAAAACTAAATAAACCCGATACATGATGCGTTGCCATGGAAACAATAAGGCGATGCGCTTTATTTTATTCTATAATATTTAGCCAGAGAATATGGTCATATTTCTGCAAAATATTGCTGAACCTTGAAGCTGGTTTGTAGCATACCAAGAATACAGACTATAGAGTTGTTCCGATTCCGATACTAGTATTGGAAATATCACCGATACCACAACAAATTCTGGCATCGGTATCGGCGACTACGTGAACCCATGTACCGATCCGATACCATTTTCTTAAACAAGACCTAGTTTATTATGATCGCGAGCTTTGCCTAACTGTGGCACGGTTCTTCTTCACTGCTCAGAAACACAGGAAATTGTGAAGAAGAAATGTTAGCAGTATGTCCGCTGTTTAGCAGTATTTCGTCTCTGTGTGGATGATGGCGGGAGCCCGTCCGCGTGCACACACACGCGCATGACACTCGCTCGCTATCTTTGTAATCTCTGCCGTGTGTCACTATCAAGCCGCAACCTCCCCCAGTTTCTCTACGTCCATATTTTTTTTTTTTTTTACAGTCTATGGTCACTATGAGGACACGAACGCATAAACTGTCACTTCATGAGAATTTACCGTTTCATTTGAGTAAACTGTCATATAATGAACACAGACATTGAATTATCTTCACGGCAACCTGTCAAAATAAAAGTTCGGTTTAATTTTTTTAAATTAACAGAATGCTTATTTTTCACTTGTTTTGTTGTAAAGAGATTATTTTCTGATTAATATATAATTTGTTATATTCCTACATTTAATTGTTGCTCTGTTTTTTATACAGTTATATTGTAAAACTAAAATACCTTTTTCAGTTTGCAGTGTTAGATTTGTGGCTGCATTTGAAGTTCTTTTTCACTTAAGAAAAATAAATAATATTACTGTCAGATGCATGTCAGATAATAAAAATACTGTAATAAATACAGTAGCTCACCATGTATTTGTTCATGTTTTACTAAGTGTCACGGCCAGCTCGTTCTCGACCGTTACATAAAGAGGATCACACATGCAAAATGAATAGTTTGACTTACAAGATTATTTATTAAGCACAAATAGTGATCCATTACAGAAATATAACAAAGTCTAGGGATTTAAACAATACAGGGGAAAAATAATAATCCAATTGGTG
The DNA here is from genome assembly GCA_023566225.1 of Romanogobio albipinnatus. Taxonomy (NCBI): domain Eukaryota; kingdom Metazoa; phylum Chordata; class Actinopteri; order Cypriniformes; family Gobionidae; genus Romanogobio; species Romanogobio albipinnatus. The sequence continues at coordinate 17,758,483 of CM042250.1, forward strand.
AGGAATGTTGAGAAATGATAACTAAAACAGACGACAACCACAAAGTGGAGCAAAATGACTTCTCTGGAGATGTTCCCCCAGAGGAAGTAGTGATGAGCAGGTGGATACAGCTTTTATACCCTCCGCCCATAAATTAATCAATTAAGTATGATTGTCTGCAGCCAATCACACCATCAGAAAGCAATAGGAGACAGGGTCGTAACACCTCCCTCCTTAAAAAGATTCTGCAAAGAATCCAAAAAGAAAAATTAATGTCAATCAACTCATGAGAACAAGGACAATCATCAAGGTAGTAATCGATCATGAAGCATCTACCACTCCACTCCATCTTCCAACACTTCTGGGCCCTAGGAATGCAAAAAGAAAGAGGAGAGACCCATGCAACAGACATCAGGTTACACTCTAGAAAGGGCGTCAGCTATCACATTATCCTTTCCTCTTGCAAATTCAATATAAGTACATTCGTCAGTTTTACTAAAATTTCTAAATTTTTGGCGATACGCCTCAGGCACGAGTTCATATGCGTGTAACACAGCAGATTTCACCACATCATAATCACCACTCTGTTCTAGGGTGAGAGCAGAATACACTTCCTGTGCTTTTCCTGTGAAAACACACTGCAACAGCAAAGTCCAAAACTGTTTCGGCCATTTCAAGGATAGAGCAACACGTTCAAAGTGATAAAAATATTTCTCTATTTCCTTTTCATAAAATGGCGGAACTAATCTCACATTCCGGTGAACGTCAAACACAGGTGATTCAACCGGCCGCGGTACAACAGGAGGCACGTCAACTCGCGCAGCTTCTGCCTCTTTAACTGACAACTCTAACTCCAACTTCCTTAACTGAAACGCTCGATCATCCCGTTCTCTCTCCAACTCAAGTTCCAGTTTTCGCACAACGAATTCTCGCTCTACCGCTCTCTCTTTCATAGCGCGATCCTCACGCTCAGCGCGGATCTTCGCAGAGTCTAAATATAGCTGTTTCTCTTGCAGGGACAAATCGAGAAATTTTGATTCACTTTCAATGTCAACCTCACAAGGAGAAAACACAAAAGACGCACTAGGAGCAATAAACTCAGGGTTTACCTCCAAAACTCCCCTCTCTACGAGTGATCGCCTCAAAGTAGACACAAGTGTTTCCTTCAGTCGCTTATCATGAGTAGTGAGATCGATACTGAAGCGTTCAGCAATTTGTAACAACTGCTCCTTTGTACACTTCTCAAATAAAGTTTCTGAGGGACAAGCAAAAAAATCCTCGAGCACCGAAGACATTTCGCTTGTACGTACACTTATACTACAAAAACACAAACAAAACAACCCGCTCACACACGTGAGATGGTCGGGTTAACGAGAACTACAACTCCCATAAGCCACTGCTTCGAAGCGGAACTACTTCCGTCTATTTCGTCACCTACTCATTCACAAAATGACTTACCACAAGTCACACACATTGTAGGCACGAAGGAAAGAGAATAACGCCCTATAAACACGAGCGAAATTACTCACGAAGCGGAACTACTTCCGTCTATTTCGTCACCTACTCATTCACAAAATGACTTACCACAAGTCACACACACATTGTAGGTACGAAGGAAAGAGAATAACGCCCCTTAAACACGAGCGAAATTACTCACAAATTTTGTAGAATAGGTTCACCTCTATAATCTGAGAAACTCCAGCTCCTATCTGCCAGAAAACACTAACTAATGCCTACCTAGTCTTCGAAGGTGTACCGGGCTCGGGGCGGCATTAAACGCTGAACTCAGTGACGATCAGTCAGACTGAAAGTCCGAAAGCGTACCCCCGACAGAGAGTTAGATCTCCACCCAGGATAACCCTCAAAAACAAGAAAGTAAAATAATAAACAAAACAACAAACAGTGTTCCGTCGGAAGGATTGCATACACAACCCAGCTGGAAACACTCTAACTAACCGGAGTTCTCATTCATAAAGATGACCATTCACAAAATAAATCACATACTCACCAACATTCCTACACCAAAGGATCACGGACGAGACACCCAATTTATGTCACGGCCAGCTCGTTCTCGACCGTTACATAAAGAGGATCACACATGCAAAATGAATAGTTTGACTTACAAGATTATTTATTAAGCACAAATAGTGATCCATTACAGAAATATAACAAAGTCTAGGGATTTAAACAATACAGGGGAAAAATAATAATCCAATTGGTGAGGAATGTTGAGAAATGATAACTAAAACAGACGACAACCACAAAGTGGAGCAAAATGACTTCTCTGGAGATGTTCCCCCAGAGGAAGTAGTGATGAGCAGGTGGATACAGCTTTTATACCCTCCGCCCATAAATTAATCAATTAAGTATGATTGTCTGCAGCCAATCACACCATCAGAAAGCAATAGGAGACAGGGTCGTAACATAAGGGATAAGTCTGAAGCACACCATAAAATAATTCTAGCAATTCATACAGGGCTAGTATTATATACAGCTGTATATACAGATACACACCCAGGTATCGGATCAGTACTCGGTATCGGCCGATACCCTGAGCTCAGGTATCGGAATCGGTATCGGGAAGGGAAAAATGGGTAAATGTCTCTTTCAGTGTTACTTGTGGGTCACCACAAGATAGAAAAAAAAAGAAAAAAGTTAGCATTGGCCTTAGCATAGTAATGACAGTGGTCTTACCTTGTAACAAATGCTATAGTTAAACAATTACAGGAACTATGTTACTTTTTCATAAGGCCAAGTTCAAGTTAGAGCTTTAAACTATGGACCTTCTTAAATTATTGACTAAACAATTGGTTTTCCCAATGTGTAATGTGTTCTTCTAATAATGAGAATAATTTTCAGTATAAGAAACTTTTAAGCAAAGTTCTTTAAGTAAAATTCTGTCAAACTGATAAGGTTTTACTTAAATAATATAAAATTTGTTAGTATTTGTTAAAGGTGCACTATGTAAAGATTTTTCAGTAAAATATCCAAAAACCACTAGGCCAGTGTTATATATTTTGTTCAGTTGAGTACTTGCAATATCCCACATGTTTCCAACTATTTGTAAATCGTGAGAGAATTGCTATTTTAACCAAGGAACCGGGACGTGTGAGGAAGTCGGCTGTTAATTAAGTCATATCTGCGTTACCCTCAGTTTCCGTTTTATTTTAAAGAAATGCTTTACTCTTACTGCAGTGTGCAACAAGTGTCATAGCAGCCGCCAGGCGAATGCACAGAGTAACGTCATAAAATAATTTTCAACACACTCAGATAGGCCTGTTGCGATAGTCAATAAATCAATTAATCGCACGATAAAAAAAAAAAAGAGAGCTTGATCATTTTTCCGGCCGCGATAATTTCCAGCGTCCGTTTTTTAATTCATTTTTGCCGTTACATTATATGATCACGCTCTAATACATGTAAATGCTTCTAAGCACAACAAGACACAAGAGAACGCGCTGTATGTCAATGTCCTGTCTGTGTGGCTGCGTCTCATGTCAGCTAATCGAGGGACACTCTGAGAAACACACACACACACACACACACTCGACGCACAGACAGACTCGCGTCAGTCTCCTGCTCACATCGAGTTCGCTTTTGCTCATGAACAAACAATAACAACACAGATAATGTTGAGTATTCTCATATAAGGAGTCTTAAATTAGTTAAATAACGTCTTAAATGAACTTAAAGAGTTGTGAGGAAATGAGATGCATGGGACAGCGCGTCAGATCCGCGTCATGTTCGTCAGCGGCCATTCTTAAAGTGACAGGAGCACTGATGATGCCTGTCATTAATGTTCATCAAAGAACAACTGGAACAGAGAAAATGTTAGCTTTAAAGGGTCATGAAACCCCCCTGCTGCAGCAGGGTTTTTTCACACCTTTGATTTGAAAAGGCATCCAAAAAGGGCTGTGGTCGACTGCGAAAAGGTGGGATGGGTATTGTGTAGAAAGAGGGAATGGTTTGCATAAACTTCCTCACCATGTCTAAACAATAATGATGGAAGACGAACCTGACAGAAAGTTACTGTCTCATGCATAATAACTAAATTATACACTCACCTAAAGGATTATTAGGAACACCATACTAATACTGTGTTTAACTCCCTTTCGCCTTCAGAACTGCCTTAATTATACGTGGCATTGATTCAACAAGGTGCTGAAAGCATTATTTTGAAATGTTGGCCCATATTGATAGGATAGCATCTTGCAGTTGATGGAGATTTGTGGATTCAAATCAAATCAAATCACTGTATTGTCACTCAACCATATACACAAGTGCAACAGTAGGTGAAATTCTTAGGTGCAGTTCCGAGCAACATAGCAGTCATGACATGACATGTACAACATTTAAAGCAACATCAGATTACATCATCTGATGCGCCCACAATTACTCACAGCACAGTAAACTCTACAATAAACAATAAATAATTTACACAATGTGAGTGTAGTAATCACAGCTTTAAACAATATACACATACTTACAATATACATATACTTTAAACAATATACACTCAACATCAGTGTTGGGAGTAACGGCGTTTAAGTATAACGGCGTTACTAACGGCGTTAATTTTTCAGTAACGGAGTAATCTAATTAATTACTTTTCCCAATGTTGCAACGCCGTTAGCGTTACTGAGAAAAAAAATGCGGCGTTACTATAATTGAGCTCACTGAAGCGGTTTTCATCCGAACAGGCTCTCTGTCAGTCGGACAGTGTGTGTGTGTGTGTGTGTGTGTGTGTGTGTGCGCGCGCGCGCGTGGTACACATAACTGATGATGATTGGTGGGTGGGAGACAAGGTTGAGGTTGATAGGTTGAGTCCACACACACACACACACACACACACACACACACACCTATGACGCACAGTCGCACACGCATATGCACAGTCAGCGATGGCAAGTCCGACTTCAAAGGTAGCTTTCGCAAACTGGAAGTATAAGCGCTACTCTTCCCTAGTTGATGTGAAAGGTAAGAATGTTTATGTGACGTGCAACTTATGCCCAGGAAGAAAGAGTCTCTCCACCTCGGTGGCCAGTAATTCTAATCTAATGAAGCTCCTCACATCATCACAGCCACAACATGAGCGGCTAAAAACCCAGGCGATAACGTGAGCTCCACTACCAGAGGAGTAGTAAAGTACTGATAATATTTACACTATAGTAGGTCTACTGATAATATTTACAATATATTGAATTTGATAGGTGTCTCTCACATTGTCCCACAGCAACATTACAATAGTGTACATTAATGTACAATGTTTAGTGTCTAATTCATTCATTTAACATATTTAAATTGGGGGCATCCAAGTTATTTGACATATTTGAATTTCTGACAAAAAAAAAGTAACGCAGTAATTACTTTCCCTGGTAATTAGATACTTTTATAATGATGTAACTCAGTTACTAACTCAGTTACTATTTGTAAGAAGTAACTAGTAACTATAACTAATTACTTTTTTAAAGTAACGTGCCCAACACTGCTCAACATACATTAAACAATATACATTACGCTATAATAATAATAATAATATACAATGTACAGTATACAATATTATTCACAATAGAAATCCAATGTACAATAGATGCTATATGATAAATAAATGTGTATATAATGTGTGTGTATCTACAGTGGGTTGTGCTGAGTGATATTCTGTCCAGTGTGTGTTATGATCCTGATGGATCAGGAGTTAAGGAGTCTGATTGCATGTGGGAAGAAGCTGTTCTGGAGTCGGCTGGTGCGTGTTCTGATGCTGCGGTACCGTCTGCCTGATGGCAGCAGTGAGAGCAGCCCATGGTTCGGGTGGCTAGAGTCTCTGATGATCCTCTGAGCTCTCTTCACACACCGCCTGGCATAAATGTCCTGGAGGGAGGGAAGCTCACCTCCGTTGATGCAGCTGGCCGTGCGCACTACCCTTTGCAGGGCTTTGCGGCTGCGGGCGGTACTGTTGCCGTACCAGGTGGTGATGCAGCCAGTCAGCAGGCTCCCTATGGTGCTGGTGTAGAAGCGTGTGAGGATGTGGCGGTTCATTCCAAACCTCCTCAGTCGTCGTAGGAAAAAAAGGCGCTGATGAGCCTTCTTCACAACGGCCTCGGTGTGGACGGACCATGAGAGTTCCTCTGTGATGTGGACACCGAGGAACTTGAAGCTGCTGACTCTCTCCACCGGTGCTCCATTGATGGTGATGGGGCGGCGTTCTCTCTCATTCCTCCTGAAGTCGACCACCAGCTCCTTGGTCTTGCTGACGTTGAGGGAGAGGTTGTGCTCCTGACACCATCGTGTCAGAGTATGCACCTCCTCTCTGTAGGCCGTTTCATCATTGTCAGTGATGAGACCTACCACCGTCGTATCGTCAGCAAACTTGATGATGGTGTTGGAGCTGTGGGTTGCCACACAGTCATGTGTGTACAAGGAGTACAGGAGTGGGCTGAGAACACAGCCCTGAGGGGCTCCAGTGTTGAGAGTCAGTGATGAGATGTTGCTGCCCATTCTGACCACCTGGTGTCTGTTTGACAGGAAGTCCAGGATCCAGCTGCATAGCAAGCTGTTTAAGCCTAGAGCCCGGAGTTTCCCGTCAAGTATGGAGGGCACAATGGTGTTGAATGCTGAGCTGTAGTCTACAAACAGCATTCTCACATATGTGTTCCTCTTTTCCAGGTGGGAGAGAGCAGTGTGTATTGTGGATGAAATGGCATCATCAATGGAGCGTTTTTGCGGTATGCAAACTGCAGTGGGTCCAGTGAGGGGGGGAGAACAGAGCAGATGTGGTTTCTGATTATTCTCTCATAGCATTTACTGATGATAGGGGTCAGAGCAACAGGACGCCAGTCATTTAAGCAGATGATTTTATGACTGCTTCGGTACAGGCACAATGGTGGACGTTTTGAAGCATGTGGGGACCACAGACAGGGAGAGGGACAGGTTAAAAATGTCCGTGAAAACTCCAGCCAGTTGGTTCGCGCATGCTCTGATGACGCGGCCCGGAATGCCGTCTGGACCCGCGGCTTTACGGATGTTCACCCGCCGGAAGGATCGGGTTACATCCACTACAGATACAGAGAGTGAACTAACCTCTGCATCTTCAGCCACAAGCTCTCTCTCCGCGAGGGCGGTGTTAGTTCCCTCAAAGCGTGCATAAAAGGTGTTTAGCTCGTCCGGGAGAGAGGCAGCGGTGTTCACGGTGGATTTTGTGTTCCCTTTATAGTCCGTGGTGTTAATTCCCCACCACATGCTTCTAGAGTCGGTGGTGTTGAACTGTCCTTCAATCTTGTCCCTGTACTGGCGTTTTGCTGCTCTGATGGTTTAACTTGCTTGTTTATGCTCCTCCGCATTACCGGAGTTAAAAGTGAAGGTCCGCGCATTGAGTGCCGCGTAAACATCCCCATTTAGCCACGGCTTCTGGTTAGGGTACAGCCGAATTGTTTTGGTCGGAACAACGTCTTCTACGCACTTCCTGATGAAACACGTTACGCTATCAGCGTAGACCTCGATGTCGTCATCAGAGGCCGACCGGAACATCTCCCAGTCCGCGTGATCAAAACAGTCTTGTAGCATAGAGTCTGATTGGTCCGACCAGCACTGGATGGTTCTGAGGGCGGGTGCTTCCTGTTTCAGTCTCTGCCTGTAAGCGGGCAGAAGGAGAACGGAAGAGTGGTCCGATTTGCCAAATGGTGGGCGCGGGAAGGACTTGTAGCCATCCCGGAAGGGAGAGTAACAGTGATCCAAGACACGGTTCCCTCGCGTGTTGATGCTAACATGTTGGTGGTATTTAGGTGCAATGCGTTTGAAGTTGGCTTTGTTAAAGTCCCCGGTCACAATAAACACAGCCTCAGGATGCACGGTTTCCTGCTCACTCACTGTCCTATACAGTTCCTTTAGTGCCCGGTCGGTGTCGGCTTGTGGGGGAATATACACAGCTGTGATGATGACCGCTGTGAATTCCCTCGGTAGCCAGAATGGTCGACACAGAACCATGAGAAATTCCAGATTTCCAGAAATTCGGTTTGCGCGGCGTCTTACTCTTACTCAGAGCACGCCGGCTCTGCTTCCCCTTCTCCGGCTGAGTTTCCGCGGTCGGACTGCCCAGACAAAGGGCTCCGCTGCCGTGTTTGTAAACAGTGGGTCGTCACTGAAGAATTTAAAGTCCGGTTTTCGGTGTGCGATTGCCGAACCAATGTCCAAAAGTGTCTGTCTGTCGTACGCAGTAAGGCAGACAACATCCAAGACAAAAAACACAAAAACTATAAACAGAACAAACAAAAAACAATGTTGTAACGGAGCTCGCAACGCAGCAGCCATCCTCGGCGCCATCTTGAGTCCATACACATCCAGGGCACGAAGCTCCTGTTCCACCACATCCCAAAGATGCTCTATTGGGTTGAGATCTGGTGACTGTGGGGGCCATTTTAGTACAGTGAAGTCATTGTCATGTTCAAGAAACCAATTTGAAATGATTCGAGCTTTGTGACATGGTGCATTATCCTGCTGGAAGTAGCCATCAGAGGATGGGTACATGGTGGTCATAAAGGGATGGACATGGTCAGAAACAATGCTCAGGTAGGCCGTGGCATTTAAACGATGCCCAATTGGCACTAAGGGGCCTAAAGTGTGCCAAGAAAACATCCCCCACACCATTACACCACCACCACCAGCCTGCACAGTGGTAACAAGGCATGCTGGATCCATGTTCTCATTCTGTTTACGCCAAATTCTGACTCTACCATCTGAATGTCTCAACAGAAATCGAGACTCATCAGACCAGGCAACATTTTTCCAGTCTTCAACTGTCCAATTTTCCAATTTTGGTGAGCTTGTGTAAATTGTAGCCTCTTTTTCCTATTTGTAGTGGAGATGAGTGGTACCCGGTGAGGTCTTCTGCTGTTGTAGCCCATCCGCCTCAAGGTTGTGCGTGTTGTGGCTTCACAAATGCTTTGCTGCATACTTCGGTTGTAACGAGTGGTTATTTCAGTCAAAGTTGCTCTTCTATCAGCTCGAATTAGCCGGCCCATTCTCCTCTGACCTCTAGCACCAACAAGGCATTTTCGCCCCCACAGGACTGCCGCATACTGGATGTTTTTCCCTTTTCACACCATTCTTTGTAAACCCTAGAAATGGTTGTGCGTGAAAATCCCAGTAACTGAGCAGATTGTGAAAT